>QQOI01000053.1:0-656416 GCA_009729435.1 Phytophthora fragariae
TGGGTGTGAGTTGATTTTGGCGGTCGTATAGCTCAGTCGGTAGAGCACAGTGCTAATAACGCTGCGGTCCAGGGTTCGAGCCCCTGTATGACCATTTTGCTCTTTATCCTGCAACGCTGCCACGCTTCGTTTGCGCGTTATGAGGCACCTGGCGCGCTGCCGACGCCGCTGGCCACTGCTCACGCACGTCCGCGAACCCCCAGCCCGTTTGCTGCAGCCGTGACTCGGGTCCAGTCCGGCTCGTGTTGGGTCGCCGATGCTGGCCGTACTGAGGCTGCTGACACTTTTCCGGACAGCGACAGCGGCTCGCACTGGTAGCCATAGGGCAGTCTGCGGTCATCCGCGTCCCAGCACGCCGTGGTGACCGAGATATGAGTCGTTTTGAGGAGAGACGAGTGGAGGTCGCTAAGTCGACAAGGAGTGAGAAGCGTGTCCTGAGCGGAGCAGAGGGCTGTACAGCAGCGCGTGGTGGTGCGGGGTATGTCGTAGCGTGTGTGGTTGGGCGTGTGGGGCTCGATTTTTGATTTTGTGGGTGTGAGTTGATTTTGGCGGTCGTATAGCTCAGTCGGTAGAGCACAGTGCTAATAACGCTGCGGTCCAGGGTTCGAGCCCCTGTATGACCATTTTGCTCTTTATCCTGCAACGCTGCCACGCTTCGTTTGCGCGTTATGAGGCACCTGGCGCGCTGCCGACGCCGCTGGCCACTGCTCACGCACGTCCGCGAACCCCCAGCCCGTTTGCTGCAGCCGTGACTCGGGTCCAGTCCGGCTCGTGTTGGGTCGCCGATGCTGGCCGTACTGAGGCTGCTGACACTTTTCCGGACAGCGACAGCGGCTCGCACTGGTAGCCATAGGGCAGTCTGCGGTCATCCGCGTCCCAGCACGCCGTGGTGACCGAGATATGAGTCGTTTTGAGGAGAGACGAGTGGAGGTCGCTAAGTCGACAAGGAGTGAGAAGCGTGTCCTGAGCGGAGCAGAGGGCTGTACAGCAGCGCGTTGCGATGCGGGGTATGACGCGCGTGGTGGTGCGGGGTATGTCGTAGCGTGTGTGGTTGGGCGTGTGGGGCTCGATTTTTGATTTTGTGGGTGTGAGTTGATTTTGGCGGTCGTATAGCTCAGTCGGTAGAGCACAGTGCTAATAACGCTGCGGTCCAGGGTTCGAGCCCCTGTATGACCATTTTGCTCTTTATCCTGCAACGCTGCCACGCTTCGTTTGCGCGTTATGAGGCACCTGGCGCGCTGCCGACGCTGCTGGCCACTGCTCACGCACGTCCGCGAACCTCCAGCCCGTTTGCTGCAGCCGTGACTCGGGTCCAGTCCGGCTCGTGTTGGGTCGCCGATGCTGGCCGTACTGAGGCTGCTGACACTTTTCCGGACAGCGACAGCGGCTCGCACTGGTAGCCATAGGGCAGTCTGCGGTCATCCGCGTCCCAGCACGCCGTGGTGACCGAGATATGAGTCGTTTTGAGGAGAGACGAGTGGAGGTCGCTAAGTCGACAAGGAGTGAGAAGCGTGTCCTGAGCGGAGCAGAGGGCTGTACAGCAGCGCGTTGCGATGCGGACGCGCGTGGTGGTGCGGGGTATGTCGTAGCGTGTGTGGTTGGGCGTGTGGGGCTCGATTTTTGATTTTGTGGGTGTGAGTTGATTTTGGCGGTCGTATAGCTCAGTCGGTAGAGCACAGTGCTAATAACGCTGCGGTCCAGGGTTCGAGCCCCTGTATGACCATTTTGCTCTTTATCCTGCAACGCTGCCACGCTTCGTTTGCGCGTTATGAGGCACCTGGCGCGCTGCCGACGCCGCTGGCCACTGCTCACGCACGTCCGCGAACCCCCAGCCCGTTTGCTGCAGCCGTGACTCGGGTCCAGTCCGGCTCGTGTTGGGTCGCCGATGCTGGCCGTACTGAGGCTGCTGACACTTTTCCGGACAGCGACAGCGGCTCGCACTGGTAGCCATAGGGCAGTCTGCGGTCATCCGCGTCCCAGCACGCCGTGGTGACCGAGATATGAGTCGTTTTGAGGAGAGACGAGTGGAGGTCGCTAAGTCGACAAGGAGTGAGAAGCGTGTCCTGAGCGGAGCAGAGGGCTGTACAGCAGCGCGTTGCGATGCGGACGCGCGTGGTGGTGCGGGGTATGTCGTAGCGTGTGTGGTTGGGCGTGTGGGGCTCGATTTTTGATTTTGTGGGTGTGAGTTGATTTTGGCGGTCGTATAGCTCAGTCGGTAGAGCACAGTGCTAATAACGCTGCGGTCCAGGGTTCGAGCCCCTGTATGACCATTTTGCTCTTTATCCTGCAACGCTGCCACGCTTCGTTTGCGCGTTATGAGGCACCTGGCGCGCTGCCGACGCCGCTGGCCACTGCTCACGCACGTCCGCGAACCCCCAGCCCGTTTGCTGCAGCCGTGACTCGGGTCCAGTCCGGCTCGTGTTGGGTCGCCGATGCTGGCCGTACTGAGGCTGCTGACACTTTTCCGGACAGCGACAGCGGCTCGCACTGGTAGCCATAGGGCAGTCTGCGGTCATCCGCGTCCCAGCACGCCGTGGTGACCGAGATATGAGTCGTTTTGAGGAGAGACGAGTGGAGGTCGCTAAGTCGACAAGGAGTGAGAAGCGTGTCCTGAGCGGAGCAGAGGGCTGTACAGCAGCGCGTTGCGATGCGGACGCGCGTGGTGGTGCGGGGTATGTCGTAGCGTGTGTGGTTGGGCGTGTGGGGCTCGATTTTTGATTTTGTGGGTGTGAGTTGATTTTGGCGGTCGTATAGCTCAGTCGGTAGAGCACAGTGCTAATAACGCTGCGGTCCAGGGTTCGAGCCCCTGTATGACCATTTTGCTCTTTATCCTGCAACGCTGCCACGCTTCGTTTGCGCGTTATGAGGCACCTGGCGCGCTGCCGACGCCGCTGGCCACTGCTCACGCACGTCCGCGAACCCCAGCCCGTTTGCTGCAGCCGTGACTCGGGTCCAGTCCGGCTCGTGTTGGGTCGCCGATGCTGGCCGTACTGAGGCTGCTGACACTTTTCCGGACAGCGACAGCGGCTCGCACTGGTAGCCATAGGGCAGTCTGCGGTCATCCGCGTCCCAGCACGCCGTGGTGACCGAGATATGAGTCGTTTTGAGGAGAGACGAGTGGAGGTCGCTAAGTCGACAAGGAGTGAGAAGCGTGTCCTGAGCGGAGCAGAGGGCTGTACAGCAGCGCGTTGCGATGCGGACGCGCGTGGTGGTGCGGGGTATGTCGTAGCGTGTGTGGTTGGGCGTGTGGGGCTCGATTTTTGATTTTGTGGGTGTGAGTTGATTTTGGCGGTCGTATAGCTCAGTCGGTAGAGCACAGTGCTAATAACGCTGCGGTCCAGGGTTCGAGCCCCTGTATGACCATTTTGCTCTTTATCCTGCAACGCTGCCACGCTTCGTTTGCGCGTTATGAGGCACCTGGCGCGCTGCCGACGCCGCTGGCCACTGCTCACGCACGTCCGCGAACCCCCAGCCCGTTTGCTGCAGCCGTGACTCGGGTCCAGTCCGGCTCGTGTTGGGTCGCCGATGCTGGCCGTACTGAGGCTGCTGACACTTTTCCGGACAGCGACAGCGGCTCGCACTGGTAGCCATAGGGCAGTCTGCGGTCATCCGCGTCCCAGCACGCCGTGGTGACCGAGATATGAGTCGTTTTGAGGAGAGACGAGTGGAGGTCGCTAAGTCGACAAGGAGTGAGAAGCGTGTCCTGAGCGGAGCAGAGGGCTGTACAGCAGCGCGTTGCGATGCGGACGCGCGTGGTGGTGCGGGGTATGTCGTAGCGTGTGTGGTTGGGCGTGTGGGGCTCGATTTTTGATTTTGTGGGTGTGAGTTGATTTTGGCGGTCGTATAGCTCAGTCGGTAGAGCACAGTGCTAATAACGCTGCGGTCCAGGGTTCGAGCCCCTGTATGACCATTTTGCTCTTTATCCTGCAACGCTGCCACGCTTCGTTTGCGCGTTATGAGGCACCTGGCGCGCTGCCGACGCCGCTGGCCACTGCTCACGCACGTCCGCGAACCCCCAGCCCGTTTGCTGCAGCCGTGACTCGGGTCCAGTCCGGCTCGTGTTGGGTCGCCGATGCTGGCCGTACTGAGGCTGCTGACACTTTTCCGGACAGCGACAGCGGCTCGCACTGGTAGCCATAGGGCAGTCTGCGGTCATCCGCGTCCCAGCACGCCGTGGTGACCGAGATATGAGTCGTTTTGAGGAGAGACGAGTGGAGGTCGCTAAGTCGACAAGGAGTGAGAAGCGTGTCCTGAGCGGAGCAGAGGGCTGTACAGCAGCGCGTTGCGATGCGGACGCGCGTGGTGGTGCGGGGTATGTCGTAGCGTGTGTGGTTGGGCGTGTGGGGCTCGATTTTTGATTTTGTGGGTGTGAGTTGATTTTGGCGGTCGTATAGCTCAGTCGGTAGAGCACAGTGCTAATAACGCTGCGGTCCAGGGTTCGAGCCCCTGTATGACCATTTTGCTCTTTATCCTGCAACGCTGCCACGCTTCGTTTGCGCGTTATGAGGCACCTGGCGCGCTGCCGACGCCGCTGGCCACTGCTCACGCACGTCCGCGAACCCCCAGCCCGTTTGCTGCAGCCGTGACTCGGGTCCAGTCCGGCTCGTGTTGGGTCGCCGATGCTGGCCGTACTGAGGCTGCTGACACTTTTCCGGACAGCGACAGCGGCTCGCACTGGTAGCCATAGGGCAGTCTGCGGTCATCCGCGTCCCAGCACGCCGTGGTGACCGAGATAGGAGTCGTTTTGAGGAGAGACGAGTGGAGGTCGCTAAGTCGACAAGGAGTGAGAAGCGTGTCCTGAGCGGAGCAGAGGGCTGTACAGCAGCGCGTTGCGATGCGGACGCGCGTGGTGGTGCGGGGTATGTCGTAGCGTGTGTGGTTGGGCGTGTGGGGCTCGATTTTTGATTTTGTGGGTGTGAGTTGATTTTGGCGGTCGTATAGCTCAGTCGGTAGAGCACAGTGCTAATAACGCTGCGGTCCAGGGTTCGAGCCCCTGTATGACCATTTTGCTCTTTATCCTGCAACGCTGCCACGCTTCGTTTGCGCGTTATGAGGCACCTGGCGCGCTGCCGACGCCGCTGGCCACTGCTCACGCACGTCCGCGAACCCCCAGCCCGTTTGCTGCAGCCGTGACTCGGGTCCAGTCCGGCTCGTGTTGGGTCGCCGATGCTGGCCGTACTGAGGCTGCTGACACTTTTCCGGACAGCGACAGCGGCTCGCACTGGTAGCCATAGGGCAGTCTGCGGTCATCCGCGTCCCAGCACGCCGTGGTGACCGAGATATGAGTCGTTTTGAGGAGAGACGAGTGGAGGTCGCTAAGTCGACAAGGAGTGAGAAGCGTGTCCTGAGCGGAGCAGAGGGCTGTACAGCAGCGCGTTGCGATGCGGACGCGCGTGGTGGTGCGGGGTATGTCGTAGCGTGTGTGGTTGGGCGTGTGGGGCTCGATTTTTGATTTTGTGGGTGTGAGTTGATTTTGGCGGTCGTATAGCTCAGTCGGTAGAGCACAGTGCTAATAACGCTGCGGTCCAGGGTTCGAGCCCCTGTATGACCATTTTGCTCTTTATCCTGCAACGCTGCCACGCTTCGTTTGCGCGTTATGAGGCACCTGGCGCGCTGCCGACGCCGCTGGCCACTGCTCACGCACGTCCGCGAACCCCCAGCCCGTTTGCTGCAGCCGTGACTCGGGTCCAGTCCGGCTCGTGTTGGGTCGCCGATGCTGGCCGTACTGAGGCTGCTGACACTTTTCCGGACAGCGACAGCGGCTCGCACTGGTAGCCATAGGGCAGTCTGCGGTCATCCGCGTCCCAGCACGCCGTGGTGACCGAGATATGAGTCGTTTTGAGGAGAGACGAGTGGAGGTCGCTAAGTCGACAAGGAGTGAGAAGCGTGTCCTGAGCGGAGCAGAGGGCTGTACAGCAGCGCGTTGCGATGCGGACGCGCGTGGTGGTGCGGGGTATGTCGTAGCGTGTGTGGTTGGGCGTGTGGGGCTCGATTTTTGATTTTGTGGGTGTGAGTTGATTTTGGCGGTCGTATAGCTCAGTCGGTAGAGCACAGTGCTAATAACGCTGCGGTCCAGGGTTCGAGCCCCTGTATGACCATTTTGCTCTTTATCCTGCAACGCTGCCACGCTTCGTTTGCGCGTTATGAGGCACCTGGCGCGCTGCCGACGCCGCTGGCCACTGCTCACGCACGTCCGCGAACCCCCAGCCCGTTTGCTGCAGCCGTGACTCGGGTCCAGTCCGGCTCGTGTTGGGTCGCCGATGCTGGCCGTACTGAGGCTGCTGACACTTTTCCGGACAGCGACAGCGGCTCGCACTGGTAGCCATAGGGCAGTCTGCGGTCATCCGCGTCCCAGCACGCCGTGGTGACCGAGATATGAGTCGTTTTGAGGAGAGACGAGTGGAGGTCGCTAAGTCGACAAGGAGTGAGAAGCGTGTCCTGAGCGGAGCAGAGGGCTGTACAGTAGCGCGTTGCGATGCGGACGCGCGTGGTGGTGCGGGGTATGTCGTAGCGTGTGTGGTTGGGCGTGTGGGGCTCGATTTTTGATTTTGTGGGTGTGAGTTGATTTTGGCGGTCGTATAGCTCAGTCGGTAGAGCACAGTGCTAATAACGCTGCGGTCCAGGGTTCGAGCCCCTGTATGACCATTTTGCTCTTTATCCTGCAACGCTGCCACGCTTCGTTTGCGCGTTATGAGGCACCTGGCGCGCTGCCGACGCCGCTGGCCACTGCTCACGCACGTCCGCGAACCCCCAGCCCGTTTGCTGCAGCCGTGACTCGGGTCCAGTCCGGCTCGTGTTGGGTCGCCGATGCTGGCCGTACTGAGGCTGCTGACACTTTTCCGGACAGCGACAGCGGCTCGCACTGGTAGCCATAGGGCAGTCTGCGGTCATCCGCGTCCCAGCACGCCGTGGTGACCGAGATATGAGTCGTTTTGAGGAGAGACGAGTGGAGGTCGCTAAGTCGACAAGGAGTGAGAAGCGTGTCCTGAGCGGAGCAGAGGGCTGTACAGCAGCGCGTTGCGATGCGGACGCGCGTGGTGGTGCGGGGTATGTCGTAGCGTGTGTGGTTGGGCGTGTGGGGCTCGATTTTTGATTTTGTGGGTGTGAGTTGATTTTGGCGGTCGTATAGCTCAGTCGGTAGAGCACAGTGCTAATAACGCTGCGGTCCAGGGTTCGAGCCCCTGTATGACCATTTTGCTCTTTATCCTGCAACGCTGCCACGCTTCGTTTGCGCGTTATGAGGCACCTGGCGCGCTGCCGACGCCGCTGGCCACTGCTCACGCACGTCCGCGAACCCCCAGCCCGTTTGCTGCAGCCGTGACTCGGGTCCAGTCCGGCTCGTGTTGGGTCGCCGATGCTGGCCGTACTGAGGCTGCTGACACTTTTCCGGACAGCGACAGCGGCTCGCACTGGTAGCCATAGGGCAGTCTGCGGTCATCCGCGTCCCAGCACGCCGTGGTGACCGAGATATGAGTCGTTTTGAGGAGAGACGAGTGGAGGTCGCTAAGTCGACAAGGAGTGAGAAGCGTGTCCTGAGCGGAGCAGAGGGCTGTACAGCAGCGCGTTGCGATGCGGACGCGCGTGGTGGTGCGGGGTATGTCGTAGCGTGTGTGGTTGGGCGTGTGGGGCTCGATTTTTGATTTTGTGGGTGTGAGTTGATTTTGGCGGTCGTATAGCTCAGTCGGTAGAGCACAGTGCTAATAACGCTGCGGTCCAGGGTTCGAGCCCCTGTATGACCATTTTGCTCTTTATCCTGCAACGCTGCCACGCTTCGTTTGCGCGTTATGAGGCACCTGGCGCGCTGCCGACGCCGCTGGCCACTGCTCACGCACGTCCGCGAACCTCCAGCCCGTTTGCTGCAGCCGTGACTCGGGTCCAGTCCGGCTCGTGTTGGGTCGCCGATGCTGGCCGTACTGAGGCTGCTGACACTTTTCCGGACAGCGACAGCGGCTCGCACTGGTAGCCATAGGGCAGTCTGCGGTCATCCGCGTCCCAGCACGCCGTGGTGACCGAGATATGAGTCGTTTTGAGGAGAGACGAGTGGAGGTCGCTAAGTCGACAAGGAGTGAGAAGTGTGTCCTGAGCGGAGCAGAGGGCTGCACTGCAGCGCGTTGCGATGCGGACGCGCGTGGTGGTGCAGGGTATGTCGTAGCGTGTGGTTGGGCGTGTGGGGCTCGATTTTTGATTTTGTGGGTGTGAGTTGACTTTGGCGGTCGTATAGCTCACCATGCCGACTTGCCCGTGCTGCCAACGAGTCGACCGCTGTTGTGGTCCGAAGTAAGCGTGAACGTCTGTCGTAGCGACCCCATTTTGTCTTTGATGGCGCGCTCGGAACGCTGCCGTAACTCGGCCCCCATCACGGCCAATCCGCCCTCGAGGCCGCTCACGGTAACGGTCCGCTCCAATAACACCTCATTAGCCTCCTTAGTGCAGCCTGAAAGCTCAGCGCGAAGCTCAAAGAGGGCCTCCACGTAGAGATCATATACGCGAGCGTTAAACTGGTCGGTTGTGTGCCCGACAGGCAGTGTCTCAGCAAGAGCGTGCTTCCACGCAGTCATCAGCACCAGGACCTCGTCGCTAGTCCATGCTTTGCCGCGTGTGCTCTTACGCGTACCCATCGCCCGCTCTTGAATTTCTTTGTGTCGATAGATATACACGAGGCGCAGCGGAAATACGTGACAGCCAGTCGTCGTGTTTCGACGGGCACTGCAACTGGTTATAGTAGAAAAAAAGCAGTTCGGTTCGGTGGACTGGACCCGAGTCACGGCTGCAGCAAACGGGCTGGGGGTTCGCGGACGTGCGTGAGCAGTGGCCAGCGGCGTCGGCAGCGCGCCAGGTGCCTCATAACGCGCAAACGAAGCGTGGCAGCGTTGCAGGATAAAGAGCAAAATGGTCATACAGAGGCTCGAACCCTGGACCGCAGCGTTATTAGCACTGTGCTCTACTGACTTTGACCTAGAGCCCGAAGAGCGCACTCACAACCTCCAGAAATGGAAGCGTGTGACCACTGCTGAGCAGTGCTACGGGGCGCTTAGTGGCGGCTTCGAGGAGGACCCAGCGTTCATCCCGTGAATGGAGGTGTGGAAATTGGAGCTGTCGAGACCGAAGCCTCGATCACCCCTGTACCGCCGGACACCACCCCCACGTCAAAGAAGCAGACTCGCGACGCAGCGGACGTCATGGAGGAAGTCATGGACAAGGCTGTCAAGGCAGTGCGCGAGGCCTCGCGTCGTGAGTTCGAAGAGTATATCAAGCACCCAGAATATGAGAACAAGAAGACGCGCGCTCTGCTACGCGAGCTGTTCGGTGGTAACTGAGCCGAAGTGTCGTGTTGATCGCATAGTGCGCTTTAACCCCCCCCGCCCTCAAGCCGTTTTTGACCCCCTGCCTGGCCTTAACATGTTGATAATACGCCATGTTAAGTCCAGGCTTATCTTAGTCTGTGTATAGACTACAATAAGTATGATGCCTGTCTTTGGACTGCGGGAACTCAACCTGATTGACGTCAATCTCTTGCACACTTCGCGCAATGCTCTGCACCAGGCATGTAGTCAAATACACCGGGGCCGGGTCTTCTAGCTTTAACATGGTGTATATAACTCATAGCGATTTGCTCTTTTTATTTGGAGCGGACAAAGAGCAAACGTACTCGCCCAACTATGTATAGCGTCATCACGGATTGCTAATGAAATGCACTGAAGTAAGATTGATTTTATCCAGCAAGCAATGCACTGCAACACAATGCATCTACTCTTGCAACCATCACCTTCCTGCTATCCTCACCTTAGATGGTACCTTCACTCGCCGATTGCGCCGAGGAGGCGCTCACTTCGTCACTTCTGCTTCCTTCCGCCCCTCCTGGGCGGCAGGCGGAGCGTTTCTTGCCTAGCACACGCATCTGGATATCTTAGCCAACACCAGGGAGCGGGCGTTCCTCGCCGTTCTTCCGCTTTAGGTGCCATATAATATGGCCCATACATATATGTATTTGGTGATGTTAGCAAATTAGCAATCGTCAACGATTTTTATTCTGCCTTGTTTATGAGTTGTTGCTCACAAGAAATTGCTCGTTCGCTGCAAATTTGGAACCTAACCGCGTGCATTTCAGCGTCTTTAACACGTAGTATATACAACATGTAATGAAACGAGCCAAAAATGATGTGGCCCACTAATGTCGTTATATACAACGTTTGAGAGCGAAGGGGGGGGGTTAACCTCGAATAGAATCCCGGAATCCCATCCACTTCAGTAGTGTATCTCTAGTCTTGGTGTCAGTATGGCAAGCGCCAGAGAGTTGCCCATCGTTCGTCATCGTCATAAAGTTAGCAAAATAGAACGCCCGCTGATCTGCCTCGGCATCAACGTCCCACGCCCCGTCTCCTTGGTCGATAGCGAAATTGTGCAGTATACTCACAGTCGCGATCAGTGTAGGCACCGCCTCAACGTTGGTGCGCACCATTTCCACTGGCTTGCCGAGGACGCGCCATCGCGATTTCAGTATGCCGAAGGCACACTCCACCGGGTATCGCATCCCAGCGAAAGCCCGGTTGAGGCGAGCAGTAGGCACGTCGCGCTGCGTCTCGGCAATCTCGAACGTGGTCACCACGTGCTTCGAGTTGGCGTAGGCCGAATCCGCGAGGAGAAAGAATGGGACCAAGTAGTGCTCGTCCAGACCCGTCAGCAGGCGTCCTGCTCCGTCCGGGCCGCCTAGCTCGTCCAGTAGAGACGCATGCACGCGACCGACAGCGCTATTGCTGAAGACTCTGCTGTCGCCAACTGACCCCAGCCAGCGCACGTCGATATCGAGAAAGCGCCGCCGTTTGTCGACCACAGCGCTCATGTTGAAGCTGTAGCAGCACTTCCTGTTGTAGAACAGTAGCGCTGGTCTCTCAGCCTTCTGCACAAAATACTTCCTTAGCTCTTTCGTTAATCTACACACAGTAGCTACTACCCCAACGCGTCGCCCTGCAGCCGTCACCGCACAGTGAACGACTACCACCTGCACACAATAGTCTCCACACAGTGAATGACGGTGTACCACCACCTGCACACAGCGGTTCTAAAGTATTTACGTTAAAGATTTCCTTCATCTCAGGTGTACCGTTTCTAAAGGTCTGAGCTGTACCGGTTGATGCTGGGGAGGCCATAGTGAAAGCGAGTGAGGTCCCAGCCCATATTTAGGGACTTGCTTTCATTGGCCGAAACGTGGTCAAATGTATATTTTACTAAGTAATTATGTACACTTTAACGAGTGAGTTGGGCGACCCTTCGCTTCTTATCCTCTACCGTTGGCTTCCGGAAAAGTATATTTCTATAACGCGAACCACAATAGCACCGTACAAACAGTAACTTAAAACGGGGTAGTACCGTGCCTTGCTGAAATAGTATGCAGAAGTAAATGGCTTCAAAGGGATAATTCTTTGAGACAGAGTAGTCTACGTTTGAGGACATTCACAAATATGAAGGGGCGTCACATGCGAGTCTTGTACACGGACAGACCATACAAACGCCAAGTGATAAAAAAAACAGTTTGCAACACTTACGTTTAAAACAGTCCGGATTTCACAAAAATGTTTTAAAACATTCATATAAATCATTCAAGTTGAAGAACGGCACGTTTAGAAACGAAATTGCAGTGGTATACTCTCAGCTTAGGCTGAGAGAACTTCTTGCTGTTGCTGACGCTTGGCTGCACGATCGGGATATGGAACCCATCCAACGCGCCAACGCACCCTGGGATCCCGTACCCGTCCTCGAAATCGATGGACAACTCCAGCAGTTGAGCCCTTGTCGTCGGGAACGCGACGAGCGACTTCATGCGGGTCACGACTGCTCTTGCCATCTCGTGTATATTCGACGACGCCGTCTCCAATGCCGAACTGGGCGCTCAGTACATGTAGCGAGCATCCATGGCCACAGAAGAACAGGAACACGGCTAGGCGGACGGCAACAGGCAGTGGCTTACCAAATCTTGATTCTTGCTTGATTATGAACCACGCTAGAACCGCCAGCAACTCCGAAAACGCCGCCCTGATCAGACGGAAGTGGCTCCGGAACTCTGACGGGGCGGCGAAGCTCGAGAACACGAACGCGCGCCACTGGAGGCTGCGCGGGACGAAGGTACGCGTCTGTAGTGCCACGCTGTCGACCGCACAGCCAAGCGAACCGGCCATGAGGACAACGGCCTCCTTGACGGGCTAGAGGATGAGCTGTGGCGGGCTTGACGGAGTCAGCAGCAGCTCGGAGAGAACGAACACTAGTTGGGCTTGCTGCCTTGCAGCGCGGTCTAAATGTAAGTCATAACAGTTGGCGTAAGGGCTTGCACTGCGTGTAGATGGCGTGAAACAGGTACCGGACGAACCAACCAGGCCGTACTTATATCGCCCTCCGCTGCTAAATAGGAAGCCACGTGCGGCGCGCGGGGCCGTACAGTAGGTTGCGTGGGCCCAAAGGAAGCGAAGCGCACCACCCGCGTTAGAATTAGCACAGCACAGACCAAGATATCGGTGTCTGCACGAGGCATCTTACCTCCTCTCGACAAGCGTCAAGGTGCTCTTTGCTGCCGACGCCGCTGGCCACTGCTGACGCACGTCCACGAACCCCCAACTCGTTTGCTGCAGCCGTGACTCGGGCCCAATCCGGCTCGTGTTGGGCCGCCGATGCTGGCCGTACTGAGGCTGCTGACACTTTCCCAGACACCGATAGTTAGAACAACCAGGTTTTGGATATTTTGCACGAACCAACCACAAACATGTCACTACGGGTAATTTGGGTTATTTATAAATACACGACGCTCCATAATATTGGAGGGGGTACAGCTGAACTACTTCGATACAACCGCATTTCTTTTTTCCTCGTTCTCGTGTCCTTTTTGCGGGCATGCGCTTTCACACGCAGCGTCCGTACAACGCCACCTCGTCCGTAGAATCCGCTATAATAACAGCTGTCGTCCACTTGTGGACAGAACCAGTGCAATGCATGCTATCGCAAAGCATAAATAGTCACACCAAATAATTGTCACACTGAAGTTTGATCGGACCGCATATTCGTATTTACTACTAGCAGTCCACAAAGGGGCCGCAGAATAATACCGCATCTTGGCGGCGGTGCACGCAAAACACAATTGGAAGCGCCGAACAAGAAGAACATCCAGGCTACGGGAGCCAGGAACTGGGAGGACGCCATCTAACAATGCAGACGACTTGTCAAAGAAGAGCTCCAGTTCGGATGTGACCTCGCTCGGAGCCACCCTTTCATCGGCGCACAACGATCTTCACGAAAGCAGGCAAGCAGAATCGGGCAACTTAACCCCCCAGTACTCGCACCGTATTTCACGTCAAGCCCAAGCTTTGACATGTTGTTAAAAACGACATGATAAGGAAAGCCTACACAGGAGGTTTGCATATACCAGCATAGGTGCGATGTCTTTTTCTGAAGCCAAAAACTGGATGTCGGTGCATGGACACTGGTGTAACACGTCTCTGTCCTTCGAGGGTATATATGACGCCATCGTTTCGGCAACCCCAACGCACATGTTGTATATACTACATTTATTGATGAAATTTCTATCGAGGACGTCCTTTTCATGATAGACCAATGAGCAAAATGCAGGCAACAATGCTTAGTTTCATGGATTGCACACATAAAATGTATTGAAGTCAGAATCACGACGCTACAATGCCGCTCACACATCAAGCGAGACACTTGATTACACTTCCTGCATGGCATCGTGCTCACATGCGTCATTCTCGGCGTCTTCCGCATCCTCTGCAGCGTCTTCTTGCTCCTCTGTCGCGTCTCCTTCCTTCTCTGCATCACTGGTTCGGCGTCGCTTCTCCCGCATCTGGATGTCGCGCTCGACGAGTCGGTTCTCGCCGTTGCCACTTGATGTGTCATATCTGATGGCACGTTAAGGTGCTACCCGGGTAGCGAGTGGGCCTCACACAGTTGCAAAGGTAAAACCTGCAGGAAATAAGAACATGTTAGCGACCCCACTGGTGGTATAATAACTTACCTCTTGTTGCCACCGCTGCAGGTCTCGCAGTAGAAGCGCGTCGCGCAGCGCTCGCCCATCTTCTGCTTTCGAAGAGAGCAGACTTTGCACTGGTGCTGGGGGTGCTTGCGAATGGATCCGACGTACTGCCAATTTGGGAGCTCTGTCAGCTTGTGCTCGGCAAACACTGCACACACCCGTTCGCCTTGGGCCGGCGGTCCTGGCGACATCATCTGGTAGCAAAATAGAAAGACAATTCGTTGACAGCAATAAAAATAACGCAGTATAATAACTCACCGGGATCGTGAAGTCCGCAGGTGTGAGCTCCAGCATATGAGCTTACAGGTCGCGCAGGAACTTGGCATGGTCGGTTGGAGGCTCACCGCGCTGCTTCTGGGTCTCTCGATAGCAATGTAGGCGTTCACAATTGCCATACATCTAAACGCCCAGTTCATCTTTCTGGGGAAGCTGTGCGCGCCCGCCTACCACGTTCAGAACTGGCACCCACGCTTTCCCGCCATGCGCGGTAGTAACGACCGCCGCCAGCAATGCCGCTCCGTATCTTGGCTTCGGGATGAAGACGCCCTGCTCTCCGTCACCCGCCGCCACAGCCACTTCCACTCGCCGAATCGACTCCGCGTCTACGTTGGTTTTTCGCACCATGCGCACCACCGAAGCCGTCGTGCCTCCGATCTCATCGAAGGTCTGGAACGGGGTGATCACGTCTTGTTCGTTGGACCGGTACCGCACCTCGTTCGTGTCGAAGTCCAGGTTGGCCCGGTGCTTCTGCATGAAGTCCACGCCGAGTAGAAACTCGTTCGACACGCCCTCGATCACACACGCTTCCACGCACAGACGCTGCCCGTACACGTTGTGCATGATGAACACCCACAGGCCCAACACCCTCAGTCTGAACCCTCCGATGCCTTCGATCTGCTGGACCGGAGCTCATCCACGAACGCGCTTTCCCCGCGCCATCCACTCCGTGTCCGCGACGCTGTACCGTGCTCCGCTGTCCAGCTTCACCTTCTCTAGCGACCCCGCCACTCTCATTAGTTCTGTTGGTAGCCCGTCATCCGCCTCCGCGAGCAACACCTTCGCGTAACTCCCACTCGTTTTGACCAATCGAAGTTGCGCCACCTCTTCTCCGCCCTCGCTGTCTTCTGCACCTGCTACGGCGCTGGTCTGACTGACCACGACCGCCACCGGTGCCTCCTCGCTCTCCGCTTCGGTCCCGTCTGGTTCCGGCATCTCCGTCCCCTTCGCCGCGGCTTCTTGGCGCTTCGCCTCGCAACTCTGCTTGCGCTGTCGCTTGGCCTCCTTCCTCGCCTTCTTCGTCGCCGCCCGGACCCGCTACACGCTGCCGATGTTGAACTCGTCCTCGCTCGTCAGTGTCTGTCCCACTCGCGGCAGCACGTCGTGTCCACAGCGTCCGCCTTCACTCTCGCTCTGCACGCCGTCCCCAGTCGTGCCATGGATCGTCGCCTCTGCGTCCGACAACCCCTTGCCTCTCTCTACCGCTTTCGTCGCCGCCGTGCCGTCCGTTGAACTCGTCTTCGAATGGCAGTAGCGGCCCGCCGCCATCGCTGGTCGCGTTGTTGCTACCGAGATCGCTGCCTTCGCACCGTCACGCCGCATCACTTCCGCGCGCACTTGTCGAATCACCGGTTGTATCTGCTGGTCTTCCTCGTCCCGTTCCATACTTCGCTCTCCGTCCTTCTCTTCCAGCGCGAAATCCCGCTCGCACATCGCGTCGTCCTCGGCCAGCTCCTTGGCCAAGTCCGGCCACTGCTGTCAGAAGCTCGCTACCCCGGGAACTCCTCGTCCAGCGCATCTGCCTCCGTCGCAAGCGTCTCTCTCTCCACTACTCCTCTTCCGGCCACCGCCAGTTTTCACTGGGAAGCCCGCTTGGACCATCTTAGTCACCGCCGCTTGTCGTCTTAGGACTCTGGGTTCAGCGGGACGCTGGCGTCCCCCTCCTACGCCCGCTGCTCGTTTCCCGCGCCCTTATCCGCGGACGGTCGACCCTGTCTGGACTGCAAGTATTTATCGTTCCGAGCCTTCGTCTCCTTGTCGGTGCAGTCCCTCGCCGTGTGCCCCTGCTTATTGCACGCGTAGCACTTGAATCGCGGGCACTGCCTCGCTCAGTGCTCCCCGCTGCCGCACAGGAAGCACTTGCGGGGTCGGCTGGTTTGCCTTCCCTTCCGCGCTCGCTTACCACCTGTCGCACCGCACCCGCCGACCTCTTCCTTGCCGCTGGCTCGGCTTCTTCTTCCTCGGTGGACTCGCCACTGTCTTCCTGAACCAGCAGGACTCGCGCCTTCTTGCGCACCTCCGTCTTCGCCTTGGGCGCCTCCGTGCTGCTGGTCTCGGCCTTCTTCCGCTTCGCGCGCTCGCTGCCCGCCTTCGGCAACGCCCAGTACTTGCCGTTCCACGTCCTGTCGGTGAGTGGCTCCCAGGTGCCCGACCACCGATTGAACACGTCCCGTGGGTTCGTGAAGAGTGCCCACGCGCTATCACTGCCGGCCATCGGCCCTCCCTCGCCCGCCACGTAACCCGCTAGATCGGGGTTGCCCACGCCCGGTATCACCATAGTCTGACCCGTAGTCCCCGCCATCGGGACCAGAAACGGGCTTGGTGCCGTGGCCCTCGACTGGCCGATGTTCTCCATGCCCTTAGCCACATTGTCCATCTGGTCGTCAGTCTCCGACGCCTTGTCCACTGCCTCTTCCAGAGTCCTCGGTGTCGAGCTCTGCTTGACCAGCTGCCGCTTCGTCTTGTCAAGATTGCGGTAGAATTGGGCCAGGATCGTCCTCTCCTTCACCCGGTTGCGTCCCACTACTTCGCGCAAAGCTGCCGCGTACTCGGCGTACGTCTCGCCTGGCATCATGCGCCTCATCGTCACTCTCCATTCGGCCGTAGACTTATCGAGCCGTTCATCGTATCGGCGGAGTAGCGCCTTCTTCAGCCCAGTCCACGTTCGCTGGTCATCTCGCAGCTGCCGGTCCTGGTTCACCCGCCATCTCACTGCGTTCTCGAGCAGCTTCGGGCCCAGAATGAAGTAAAGGTCGCGGTCCGACCAATTACCCCGGCCCGATTCCCTCGCTCCGCGGAGTGCCAGGTCGACGCGACTAATTCACGTCGAGACCGACGCCTTCGGGGATGGTGTGAACGTGGGCAGCTCCAAGTCTTTAATGCTGCGCCGCTGACTCCATGCGTGCTGCCCCGTCACCCGTTGAGATCGACGGCCTCTGGCTTGCGAGCCTGTAGCCGCCGGCGCTACGTCGTCGTCCGTCGCACTACTTGGACTGCTCTCTCTCGCGTCGTCGCCGTACTGCACGCGCCTTCCACAGCCGCCGCCCTCACTGTCCGAGTCGCTCGACACCTCCGAGTCGCTCGACGGTGGGGACGGTGGACCGCCGCCGCCCGCTGCCGGCCTCGCCTCGCCTCGCCCCTTCCGGCTCCGTTCTGCGGCCGTCGCCCGCCTGGATACTGGCCACTACGGCGGTGAGATCCTGGAGCGCTGCTGCCATCGTCTCGAGAGACGCCACGCTGGTCGTGGCCGCTTCCACCCCGTCGCGTCGTCCCTTCGTCTGCTCTCAATCGCCTGCAGCGTCGGCGCCTCTCACCGGTATCTCCTCCGTACGCGCACCTCCAGTCCCACCGCTCGCCGCTGCCTCACGGCGCGCCGGGCCTGCTCGACTGTCAACCGAAGCTGACCGCCCCCGCTGGCGACTACTGCTCCTTGTGGCTGGGCCGCCCTTTCTTCCCCCCACACTGGCTCCTGAGTTGGATCCTGTCCCGGCCACGTCCTGCACCACGCGCGTCGTCACCTTCGCCTTCATCTTGCCTCTCGCTGTCATTTGATCCGCGTCCTTCGTGATTCTCGCCGCTAGGAGCTAGTTGCTTGCACGTTAAGTACAACCCAATAGCCCCTGTGTGACCACCATGTAATGGTTACCGTGGCGTCTGTCGTCGTACTGCGCTCGCTGGTCGCTTCGCTAGTACTGTACAGAGGAGATGGCCTGACGGAACTACACTCGTAGGCTACCGCTTACACAGCAGTCTATTTATTCACACTCTACTCGACTGCCCTACCCTAGCAATCGGAACGTCCTCGCTGCGCGGTCACCGGAGCTTTTCCCCTGATGCGCGTGCCTCTCACGTCGCCGGTACTTGCCCCCAGTAGCCGCGACTTCTCGTACTCAACTTCGTCTGCGTCTCGCTCCCCACCTCGTCTCTCTACTCGCCCGTGCCCTCGTTCTTCCGCTTCGTCTTGTGTCCGTAAACCGCCGCGTGCTGCACTGCCGCCTGCTGTCGACCTTCCGCCGGTTGCGTGCTGCGCGGCAAATCTTCGACTGAGACCCTTTTCAGAGCCTCAGGATCCAGCCCGCTTCGGGGTCCAGCTGCCGAGCTTCAACCACGCGGCCTCGCAATATTCTATGGTCCCGCGTGGTTCCACTCCCGCTGCACCCAGCCACCTGCGGTCCGCCTACATCTCGGCGATCCTCGCCATCCACCTCGCCCGCGCCACCCATTGCTGCGGCCCTCCGTAGCCATGTAGGCACTTCTGGCTGCGGCTCGTTACACGCCGTCCCCACTTCCAAGGCCTTCCACGGCCTTGCTGCTGGTCCACAGCCGCTCGTACTCGCCGACCGACAACCATACTCCGCCCTCGTCGTCCATGGGTACACTCGCCGCCCTGTCGGTTCCGGCTGCTGGCTCCAAGCGGTATTCGTGAATGTAGTTGCCTGTCTTATTGCGTCGTCGCCGCCGCCGCACCTCCACCCACTCGCCGTTCCAGCGATGCAGCACCGCTCCAGTCGCTCTCGTCGGGCGTCGTCGCGTTCGCGCTCTTGCAACTCCTGTTGCTGCGCCCACAGATACCGCCGCTGCTCCGGTAGCTTGCGCTGGGCGCGCGACATCTGCGGCCACGGCCTCGAACGCTTCATCCTCCAGCTGTTGTGCAATGTCTGCCGCTTCTTGCTGCAGCAGAGAAGTCGGATAGTGATAACTGACCAGGAAGGAGACATGCGCGATGTACTGCTCGCCCTCGCCATCCACATCACACCGTCTGATCACGAAACTCTCGTAACCCGCCGGCTCCACCACTACCATCGGCTCCATCCAGAGATGCCCAAATTTAGTCGTCTTCGGGCCCCGATGTGGCCGAAACATCCTCATCTTATTTCCCGTCCTGAACTCGCGCCCGTTGCGCACGCGTCGATCGTAGTACTTGGTTTGTCTGGCCTGTTCTCGCGTCCTCGCCTTACCAGCACTTCTCCTGCATCTGTCCAACGTTCGCTGCAGCTTAGCCATATAGTCCGCCACTTTGCCCGCTTCCGACACGCCGGTGCTGCGTAGCAGCTCGTTCGGGGGCCGCAGCCTACGCCCCATCATTAACTCGTTGGGCGACAGACCCACCGTCGTATGCCTCACGGAGTTGCAGGCGTACAACGCGAACGGCACCCACTCCTCCCAATCATCTTGCGCGTCCTCGGACATGTACAGCGACACCAAGTCTTTCCAGGTCCGGTGGAATCTCTCCACCAGCCCTATCATCTGCGGCCGATACGGCACGGGATTCACTTGTCGCGCCTGTAGCAGCTCCACCAGTCGCTCCACCACCTTGCCCGTGAGCTCCGGGGCTCCGTCAGTCAGCAGCGCCCGGAAGACTCCGAACCGCAGCACCACATGCCCCAACAGAAACTTGGCCACATTTCCCGCCGTGTGGTTCTCCACCGCCTCCGCCACCGCGTATCTCGTGACGTACTCGACAGCGGCTGTCACGTACCGCTCGCCCCACCCCTTCGCCGTCGGGAACGGCCCCGCGACGTCCAGGCCCAGCGGTCGCCGACATCTCCACCGCGGAGACTTCTGAGCGGTGGTATGACTTCTCGCGGCCTAGCCTTGCGGCTGCCGCACTCCTGACAGCCCGCCACCCAACGCTTCACCTCGTACCCCATCTTCGGCCACCAATAGATCTGTGAGATCCTCGCGAATGTCTGTGGCCCCCGCAGGTGGCCCGCCCAGCCAGAATCATGGTGTTCCTTGAACACGACTGGCCACAAAGCGGGTGGTAGCAGTACCCTCCGCTCACGTGGTGTATCGATTACCACCAGTCCGTACATAGTGCCGACCTTCATGCCCATGTAGCTGCCCTCCTTCACCAACTGCTTGACTAGGCTGCTCTTCTGTTGCACTGCCTCGATCTCGCCGTCGGTTAGCTGCAAGGTGGGCTCCGTTCCGATTCTCAGCTGCACCTCTGGTGCCTCGACCCGTCGCTCTGCTGGCGCCTCTACCACCGCTGCCGCTCGTCTCTTCGCGCTGCGCCTGTCGCCGCCAGCTGGCCCCGTGGCCTTCCGCTTTCCGCCTCGGACGCCTCGCCCATTCGTCGTTACGCCTTCAGCAGCACCACTTGTCGTTCGACCCCGACTCCTCGCTCCACCACCGTCGCTTCTTCGACTTCACCCGCCGCTTCCGCTCCTCCCGCCGACGCCTCTCGTTGTCGTGCCGCTCGAGTCACCGCTCTTGTCGCCGCCGCCATGGTGGTTGTCCCCGTCACTTCCCCCACCGACGCTGTCGCGCCCACTCGCGGCCACGTACGCGTGCTGCTTACCGCCTGCCGCACGGCTGCTGTCATCTGCGATGCTCTGGACAACGCGTCCGCGACCACGTTCGTCGTCCCCGGCCTGTACTTGATCGTGAACTCGTACTCCTGCAGCGTGAGCGGCCAGCGGTGCAACCGCCCGGCTAACTCCGCACTCGTCATCAGCCATTTTAGTGCAGCGTGATCCGTCACAATGGTGAATGGCTACCGTAGAGATAGGGCCTGAACAGCTTAATGGCCCACACAACCGCCAGGCATTCCAGCTTGGTGATGGCGTACTTTGCCACCACCGTGTCGTTCACCTTGCTTGCGTACGTAATCGGCTGCCACCCACTGCCAAAGTCTTGCATCAGGCAGGCTCCGAGGCCTACCACGCTAGCGTCTGTCACCAGCCGAAAGGGCTTCGCGAAGTCCGGGTAGCACAACAGCGGCTTCGCCGTCAGCAGGTACTTGAGTCGCTTGAACGCGAACTGCTGGTTCTCCGTCCACCTCCACTCCACCTTCTTCCGTAATAACTCCGTCAGGGGGGCGGCGATTGAGCCGAAGCCCTCCACGAATCTTCGGTAGTACCCCGCAAGGTGTACAAACCTCTTCACCTCGACCGCATCTCTCGGTGTCGGGAACTCCTGCCGGGCTCAACTCGTGCCCCAAATACTCCATCCGATCCGTCGCAAACTGGCCCTTCTTGGCCTTCAAGGTCAATCCGACCATCGACAACCTCTCCAACACTCCGGCCAGCTCGACTACGTGCCTCTCCACTCCGCCCTCCGTAAACACAATGATGTTGTCCAGGTAGACTAAGCACGTAACCCACGAAAGTCCTCTGAGCACGCAGTTCATCATTCGTTGGAATGTTGACGGGGCGTTCGCTAACCCGAAGGGCATCCTCACGAACCGGTACAGCCCCTTCCTGGTGGTGAACGCGGTCTTGCCCTTGTCCTCCTCAGCGACGCTAATCTGCCAGTACCCCGCCTTCAGATCGAGGGTACTGAACAGCAACGCGCCTCCTAGCGACTCGAGCGTCTCGTCAATCCTCGGCAAGGGATATACATCTCTTTGCGTCACCTTATTGAGCGCGCGATAGTCGATACAGAAGCAGACCTCCCCATCGCGCTTCTTCACTAGCACAACGGGGAATCCCCAGCTACCGTTTCCTTCCTCCACGACGCCGGCATCAAGCATCTTCTCTACGTTGCTGTCGATCACTTCGTGCTCTCTCTGCGCATGTATTCGTCTCTTCAACATGATAGGTGCGGTGGTCCCCGTGTTGATGTGGTGTTCTACCGGCAGCGCCGTCGCCGGAGGACACGCTCCGCCGTCCTTCAGCAATTCCTGATAGGCCCGCAGGAGCTTCACGATCAGGCCCTTGCCGCCGGCCTCACCTTCCGTCCCGATCTGCAGCGCCTCTTCGTTCTCCAACGGGGTCGTCGTGTCCCCCAAGTCGGCCAACCACTCTTCCACGCGCTCCTTGCGTAACTCCCCATTCATCTCCAATACCGTCATGTCTTCCGTGAGGGGGATCGACGGACAGAAAGCAACTGCTGCCGGCAAACTGACACCCCTCTGATTCGGAACACAGACACTGCGTATTGTCCCCAAATTCACCAATCAGTTTTTGCTGTTTACGTTTTTCCTACCAATCATTACATATGCTCCGAAATCAATTCAGTGGCTATCAGTCGGTAAAATGGAGAAAGCCAGCAGCATGCCGCTCCGAGCCAGGCATGCATTGCTGCTATACTCCGCCTCGTACTGCACCGGATCGCGCTGCTCATACACGCGCGGTGAAGGCTGAGAAGCAAGCGCACCGTAAGTGTCTATTCCGCCTGCTTACTAGCTTATGTACATGCGTGGTGTGCGATCTAACCTAACTATGCGCCAATGCCCAGGCAAAGAAGTGCACGAGTTGCGTGTGCAGCAAGCCGCGCACGCGCGGAGTTGCAAGGCAGCCAAGCTGGACAAACCGACCCAGCCGAAAGACACGGAAAAGTAACTGGTGAAGGACGCCGCGTGCTAGGACTGCTCAGCACTCCTTTTCAAAATTTCAATTTACTCTATGAGCGTTTTTATAGTTTTCACTTGAACATGTTGCCACTGATCCTTGCTCTTAAAGGCATGAGTCCTACCCCAGCAGAATCCAAGCGACATAGTGGCAAGTGCCGCCGGCAAGCCGTCACCTAGCACTGAGTGAATAGGCAACAATCAATATTTCATTTTGTCAAATTTCTTACGTAGCTTGCATACTATGCATGGATTTTGCGCCTATTGTGTTGAGGTTATCTTGGTCGGGCTTTTACTGCGCTTCTCGTTGCTCTTACAGCTTTTGAAAGTTCGAGCATGCGCCGCTTGCCTTATGCATAGCGCCTTCACCTGATGGCCTTGGCAAAGGCACATTACATGCAAATCTCAACGGTTAGCTGTGCTTCTTTCGATTCCCGCAAAGCATAATATCACGTACGGTGAGTCGTTTTAACTGCCTTCGCAGCTCTTGCATAATTGGCACGTGCTTGCTCCGCTGCACGCTTACAGTTATCGTTTTTAGTGTCCTTCGGTGTCTCCCGCTTTGGCGTATTCGAGGCGCTGGTAGTTGTCGCGTCCTTCCCGGACGCACCGCTTCTACGACATTCGCGAACTAGTCACACAATATAGTGTAATATTTGACAAGACAATATTTTATCCGTGTTCATTTGCTTCTCCTTACCGACGATCATCGCAGTTAATTTCTCCTGCTCGTTCTACAGTCCAAGCAATCGGGGCCTTAGATGATCATTGTTCCAGAGTAGGCAAACCAGAACAGACATACGCTACCTTTGACCGCTCTTTGCTTGCCGCCTGTGCCCGTGGTCGACTTCATCTTAGCCATGTTGTCCGATCTTTCGTGAGAGGGGGCGTCGCCCGAAATTGTGCACACGCACATAATTTCAGGGAGTTCAAGCAACCGCTCGCGGATGCTCCTCTAGTAGTATTAGAATGAGCCCAACTCCAAACTAATAGTCCTGGTAGTGCTTCGTTTACGGAGTACGTACAGTCCAACCGGGATTAATTCGCATTGAGTATATCTGTGGTACACACGAAACAAAATTATACACACTTCAAGTTAAATAGTTTAATAATCTCAAAACCCGCATGTTTTCTCAAAATCTGCGGAAGCATAGAGGCTTTTGCGCTGAAATAGCCAGCCATTTGAGTAGGATATACGATTCCAGAGATAACGGGAAAACGTAACCGGGCCTGAATTTGAAGTTTAAACTTTGAACCTCTGTTTTGCGTGTGGGTTTTGTGGTGCAATGCAATATAGACTCAATCGAAAGTTCTAATGTGTTGTATGCTAGTAGCACTGCTAAAGATGAGATCGATGCCTCAAGCAAAAGTAAAGCGCATACCGCTAACGTTACAGTGCCTACGATAGTAGCTTGAGGTTAAAAATAAACACCCAAACCGCTTCAGTGCCTATGATAGCATCAGATTGACGTAGCTTGAGGTTGTCAACTAGTAGTGAGTGGCGTAGATAGTAGCGAGTAGCTGTGTGCATCCGGTTCCGTCCCATGGTGAATCTCACTTCTTCGGCACCACAGCAGCGGAGGTTTAGCCGTGAAAACGGAGGAGGGCTGCTGCGGCGACCGAAAAAGCGACTGAGAGTGGTGGTGGGCCACTGTGTGCCGAAGTTTGTTTGCTAGATTGATTGATAGTGCTTTGAATAAAATTGACCTTATTGGATTAGAATCCGGGAACACCCCCCAAAGAAGAGTTCCTAGGAAATCCATGGGTGGTTCCGCGGCATCTGTGCTCTCTATCCACTACATATAAGCTTATTATACTGTAACGAGCCGCAGCCAGATGTGCCCACGTGTCTATGGAGGGCCGCAGCAGTGGGTGACGCGGGTGAGGTGGATGGCGAGGATCGCCGAGATGTAGGCGGACCGCAGGTGGCTGGGTGCAGCGGGAGTGGAACCACGCGGGACCATAGAATATTGCGAGGCCGCGTGGTTGAAGCTCGGCAGCTGGACCCCGAAGCGGGCTGGATCCTGAGGCTCTGAAAAGGGTCTCAGTCGAAGATTTGCCGCGCAGCACGCAACCGGCGGAAGGTCGACAGCAGGCGGCAGTGCAGCAGGCGGCGGTTTACGGACACAAGACGAAGCGGAAGAACGAGGGCACGGGCGAGTAGAGAGACGAGGTGGGGAGCGAGACGCAGACGAAGTTGAGTACGAGAAGTCGCGGCTACTGGGGGCAAGTACCGGCGACGTGAGAGGCACGCGCATCAGGGGAAAAGCTCCGGTGACCGCGCAGCGAGGACGTTCCGATTGCTAGGGTAGGGCAGTCGAGTAGAGTGTGAATAAATAGACTGCTGTGTAAGCGGTAGCCTACGAGTGTAGTTCCGTCAGGCCATCTCCTCTGTACAGTACTAGCGAAGCGACCAGCGAGCGCAGTACGACGACAGACGCCACGGTAACCATTACATGGTGGTCACACAGGGGCTATTGGGTTGTACTTAACGTGCAAGCAACTAGCTCCTAGCGGCGAGAATCACGAAGGACGCGGATCAAATGACAGCGAGAGGCAAGATGAAGGCGAAGGTGACGACGCGCGTGGTGCAGGACGTGGCCGGGACAGGATCCAACTCAGGAGCCAGTGTGGGGGGAAGAAAGGGCGGCCCAGCCACAAGGAGCAGTAGTCGCCAGCGGGGGCGGTCAGCTTCGGTTGACAGTCGAGCAGGCCCGGCGCGCCGTGAGGCAGCGGCGAGCGGTGGGACTGGAGGTGCGCGTACGGAGGAGATACCGGTGAGAGGCGCCGACGCTGCAGGCGATTGAGAGCAGACGAAGGGACGACGCGACGGGGTGGAAGCGGCCACGACCAGCGTGGCGTCTCTCGAGACGATGGCAGCAGCGCTCCAGGATCTCACCGCCGTAGTGGCCAGTATCCAGGCGGGCGACGGCCGCAGAACGGAGCCGGAAGGGGCGAGGCGAGGCGAGGCCGGCAGCGGGCGGCGGCGGTCCACCGTCCCCACCGTCGAGCGACTCGGAGGTGTCGAGCGACTCGGACAGTGAGGGCGGCGGCTGTGGAAGGCGCGTGCAGTACGGCGACGACGCGAGAGAGAGCAGTCCAAGCAGTGCGACGGACGACGACGTAGCGCCGGCGGCTACAGGCTCGCAAGCCAGAGGCCGTCGATCTCAACGGGTGACGGGGCAGCACGCATGGAGTCAGCGGCGCAGCATTAAAGACTTGGAGCTGCCCACGTTCACACCATCCCCGAAGGCGTCGGTCTCGACGTGAATTAGTCGCGTCGACCTGGCACTCCGCGGAGCGAGGGAATCGGGCCGGGGTAATTGCCGAAGCTGCTCGAGAACGCAGTGAGATGGCGGGTGAACCAGGACCGGCAGCTGCGAGATGACCAGCGAACGTGGACTGGGCTGAAGAAGGCGCTACTCCGCCGATACGATGAACGGCTCGATAAGTCTACGGCCGAATGGAGAGTGACGATGAGGCGCATGATGCCAGGCGAGACGTACGCCGAGTACGCGGCAGCGTTGCGCGAAGTAGTGGGACGCAACCGGGTGAAGGAGAGGACGATCCTGGCCCAATTCTACCGCAATCTTGACAAGACGAAGCGGCAGCTGGTCAAGCAGAGCTCGACACCGAGGACTCTGGAAGAGGCAGTGGACAAGGCGTCGGAGACTGACGACCAGATGGACAATGTGGCTAAGGGCATGGAGAACATCGGCCAGTCGAGGGC
Source organism: Phytophthora fragariae (assembly GCA_009729435.1). Lineage (NCBI taxonomy): Eukaryota > Oomycota > Peronosporomycetes > Peronosporales > Peronosporaceae > Phytophthora > Phytophthora fragariae. The sequence continues at coordinate 26,335 of QQOI01000053.1, forward strand.
CACGGCACCAAGCCCGTTTCTGGTCCCGATGGCGGGGACTACGGGTCAGACTACGGTGATACCGGGCGTGGGCAACCCCGATCTAGCGGGTTACGTGGCGGGCGAGGGAGGGCCGATGGCCGGCAGTGATAGCGCGTGGGCACTCTTCACGAACCCACGGGACGTGTTCAATCGGTGGTCGGGCACCTGGGAGCCACTCACCGACAGGACGTGGAACGGCAAGTACTGGGCGTTGCCGAAGGCGGGCAGCGAGCGCGCGAAGCGGAAGAAGGCCGAGACCAGCAGCACGGAGGCGCCCAAGGCGAAGACGGAGGTGCGCAAGAAGGCGCGAGTCCTGCTGGTTCAGGAAGACAGTGGCGAGTCCACCGAGGAAGAAGAAGCCGAGCCAGCGGCAAGGAAGAGGTCGGCGGGTGCGGTGCGACAGGTGGTAAGCGAGCGCGGAAGGGAAGGCAAACCAGCCGACCCCGCAAGTGCTTCCTGTGCGGCAGCGGGGAGCACTGAGCGAGGCAGTGCCCGCGATTCAAGTGCTACGCGTGCAATAAGCAGGGGCACACGGCGAGGGACTGCACCGACAAGGAGACGAAGGCTCGGAACGATAAATACTTGCAGTCCAGACAGGGTCGACCGTCCGCGGATAAGGGCGCGGGAAACGAGCAGCGGGCGTAGGAGGGGGACGCCAGCGTCCCGCTGAACCCAGAGTCCTAAGACGACAAGCGGCGGTGACTAAGATGGTCCAAGCGGGCTTCCCAGTGAAAACTGGCGGTGGCCGGAAGAGGAGTAGTGGAGAGAGAGACGCTTGCGACGGAGGCAGATGCGCTGGACGAGGAGTTCCCGGGGGTAGCGAGCTTCTGACAGCAGTGGCCGGACTTGGCCAAGGAGCTGGCCGAGGACGACGCGATGTGCGAGCGGGATTTCGCGCTGGAAGAGAAGGACGGAGAGCGAAGTATGGAACGGGACGAGGAAGACCAGCAGATACAACCGGTGATTCGACAAGTGCGCGCGGAAGTGATGCGGCGTGACGGTGCGAAGGCAGCGATCTCGGTAGCAACAACGCGACCAGCGATGGCGGCGGGCCGCTACTGCCATTCGAAGACGAGTTCAACGGACGGCACGGCGGCGACGAAAGCGGTAGAGAGAGGCAAGGGGTTGTCGGACGCAGAGGCGACGATCCATGGCACGACTGGGGACGGCGTGCAGAGCGAGAGTGAAGGCGGACGCTGTGGACACGACGTGCTGCCGCGAGTGGGACAGACACTGACGAGCGAGGACGAGTTCAACATCGGCAGCGTGCAGCGGGTCCGGGCGGCGACGAAGAAGGCGAGGAAGGAGGCCAAGCGACAGCGCAAGCAGAGTTGCGAGGCGAAGCGCCAAGAAGCCGCGGCGAAGGGGACGGAGATGCCGGAACCAGACGGGACCGAAGCGGAGAGCGAGGAGGCACCGGTGGCGGTCGTGGTCAGTCAGACCAGCGCCGTAGCAGGTGCAGAAGACAGCGAGGGCGGAGAAGAGGTGGCGCAACTTCGATTGGTCAAAACGAGTGGGAGTTACGCGAAGGTGTTGCTCGCGGAGGCGGATGACGGGCTACCAACAGAACTAATGAGAGTGGCGGGGTCGCTAGAGAAGGTGAAGCTGGACAGCGGAGCACGGTACAGCGTCGCGGACACGGAGTGGATGGCGCGGGGAAAGCACGTTCGTGGATGAGCTCCGGTCCAGCAGATCGAAGGCATCGGAGGGTTCAGACTGAGGGTGTTGGGCCTGTGGGTGTTCATCATGCACAACGTGTACGGGCAGCGTCTGTGCGTGGAAGCGTGTGTGATCGAGGGCGTGTCGAACGAGTTTCTACTCGGCGTGGACTTCATGCAGAAGCACCGGGCCAACCTGGACTTCGACACGAACGAGGTGCGGTACCGGTCCAACGAACAAGACGTGATCACCCCGTTCCAGACCTTCGATGAGATCGGAGGCACGACGGCTTCGGTGGTGCGCATGGTGCGAAAAACCAACGTAGACGCGGAGTCGATTCGGCGAGTGGAAGTGGCTGTGGCGGCGGGTGACGGAGAGCAGGGCGTCTTCATCCCGAAGCCAAGATACGGAGCGGCATTGCTGGCGGCGGTCGTTACTACCGCGCATGGCGGGAAAGCGTGGGTGCCAGTTCTGAACGTGGTAGGCGGGCGCGCACAGCTTCCCCAGAAAGATGAACTGGGCGTTTAGATCCCCCTCACGGAAGACATGACGGTATTGGAGATGAACGGGGAGTTACGCAGGGCGGAGTGGAGAGGCACGTAGTCGAGCTGGCCGGAGTGTTGGAGAGGTTGTCGATGGTCGGATTGACCTTGAAGGCCAAGAAGTGCCAGTTTGCGACGGATCGGATGGAGTATTTGAGGCACGAGTTGAGCCCGGCAGGAGTTCCCGACACCGAGAGATGCGGTCGAGGTGAAGAGGTTTGTACACCTTGCGGGGTACTACCGAAGATTCGTGGAGGGCTTCGGCTCAATCGCCGCCCCCCTGACGGAGTTATTACGGAAGAAGGTGGAGTGGAGGTGGACGGAGAACCAGCAGTTCGCGTTCAAGCGACTCAAGTACCTGCTGACGGCGAAGCCGCTGTTGTGCTACCCGGACTTCGCGAAGCCCTTTCGGCTGGTGACAGACGCTAGCGTGGTAGGCCTCGGAGCCTGCCTGATGCAAGACTTTGGCAGTGGGTGGCAGCCGATTACGTACGCAAGCAAGGTGAACGACACGGTGGTGGCAAAGTACGCCATCACCAAGCTGGAATGCCTGGCGGTTGTGTGGGCCATTAAGCTGTTCAGGCCCTATCTCTACGGTAGCCATTCACCATTGTGACGGATCACGCTGCACTAAAATGGCTGATGACGAGTGCGGAGTTAGCCGGGCGGTTGCACCGCTGGCCGCTCACGCTGCAGGAGTACGAGTTCACGATCAAGTACAGGCCGGGGACGACGAACGTGGTCGCGGACGCGTTGTCCAGAGCATCGCAGATGACAGCAGCCGTGCGGCAGGCGGTAAGCAGCACGCGTACGTGGCCGCGAGTGGGCGCGACAGCGTCGGTGGGGGAAGTGACGGGGACAACCACCATGGCGGCGGCGACAAGAGCGGTGACTCGAGCGGCACGACAACGAGAGGCGTCGGCGGGAGGAGCGGAAGCGGCGGGTGAAGTCGAAGAAGCGACGGTGGTGGAGCGAGGAGTCGGGGTCGAACGACAAGTGGTGCTGCTGAAGGCGTAACGACGAATGGGCGAGGCGTCCGAGGCGGAAAGCGGAAGGCCACGGGGCCAGCTGGCGGCGACAGGCGCAGCGCGAAGAGACGAGCGGCAGCGGTGGTAGAGGCGCCAGCAGAGCGACGGGTCGAGGCACCAGAGGTGCAGCTGAGAATCGGAACGGAGCCCACCTTGCAGCTAACCGACGGCGAGATCGAGGCAGTGCAACAGAAGAGCAGCCTAGTCAAGCAGTTGGTGAAGGAGGGCAGCTACATGGGCATGAAGGTCGGCACTATGTACGGACTGGTGGTAATCGATACACCACGTGAGCGGAGGGTACTGCTACCACCCGCTTTGTGGCCAGTCGTGTTCAAGGAACACCATGATTCTGGCTGGGCGGGCCACCTGCGGGGGCCACAGACATTCGCGAGGATCTCACAGATCTATTGGTGGCCGAAGATGGGGTACGAGGTGAAGCGTTGGGTGGCGGGCTGTCAGGAGTGCGGCAGCCGCAAGGCTAGGCCGCGAGAAGTCATACCACCGCTCAGAAGTCTCCGCGGTGGAGATGTCGGCGACCGCTGGGCCTGGACGTCGCGGGGCCGTTCCCGACGGCGAAGGGGTGGGGCGAGCGGTACGTGACAGCCGCTGTCGAGTACGTCACGAGATACGCGGTGGCGGAGGCGGTGGAGAACCACACGGCGGGAAATGTGGCCAAGTTTCTGTTGGGGCATGTGGTGCTGCGGTTCGGAGTCTTCCGGGCGCTGCTGACTGACGGAGCCCCGGAGCTCACGGGCAAGGTGGTGGAGCGACTGGTGGAGCTGCTACAGGCGCGACAAGTGAATCCCGTGCCGTATCGGCCGCAGATGATAGGGCTGGTGGAGAGATTCCACCGGACCTGGAAAGACTTGGTGTCGCTGTACATGTCCGAGGACGCGCAAGATGATTGGGAGGAGTGGGTGCCGTTCGCGTTGTACGCCTGCAACTCCGTGAGGCATACGACGGTGGGTCTGTCGCCCAACGAGTTAATGATGGGGCGCAGGCTGCGGCCCCCGAACGAGCTGCTACGCAGCACCGGCGTGTCGGAAGCGGGCAAAGTGGCGGACTATATGGCTAAGCTGCAGCGAACGTTGGACAGATGCAGGAGAAGTGCTGGTAAGGCGAGGACGCGAGAACAGGCCAGACAAACCAAGTACTACGATCGACGCGTGCGCAACGGGCGCGAGTTCAGGACGGGAAATAAGATGAGGATGTTTCGGCCACATCGGGGCCCGAAGACGACTAAATTTGGGCATCTCTGGATGGAGCCGATGGTAGTGGTGGAGCCGGCGGGTTACGAGAGTTTCGTGATCAGACGGTGTGATGTGGATGGCGAGGGCGAGCAGTACATCGCGCATGTCTCCTTCCTGGTCAGTTATCACTATCCGACTTCTCTGCTGCAGCAAGAAGCGGCAGACATTGCACAACAGCTGGAGGATGAAGCGTTCGAGGCCGTGGCCGCAGATGTCGCGCGCCCAGCGCAAGCTACCGGAGCAGCGGCGGTATCTGTGGGCGCAGCAACAGGAGTTGCAAGAGCGCGAACGCGACGACGCCCGACGAGAGCGACTGGAGCGGTGCTGCATCGCTGGAACGGCGAGTGGGTGGAGGTGCGGCGGCGGCGACGACGCAATAAGACAGGCAACTACATTCACGAATACCGCTTGGAGCCAGCAGCCGGAACCGACAGGGCGGCGAGTGTACCCATGGACGACGAGGGCGGAGTATGGTTGTCGGTCGGCGAGTACGAGCGGCTGTGGACCAGCAGCAAGGCCGTGGAAGGCCTTGGAAGTGGGGACGGCGTGTAACGAGCCGCAGCCAGAAGTGCCTACATGGCTACGGAGGACCGCAGCAATGGGTGGCGCGGGCGAGGTGGATGGCGAGGATCGCCGAGATGTAGGCGGACCGCAGGTGGCTGGGTGCAGCGGGAGTGGAACCACGCGGGACCATAGAATATTGCGAGGCCGCGTGGTTGAAGCTCGGCAGCTGGACCCCGAAGCGGGCTGGATCCTGAGGCTCTGAAAAGGGTCTCAGTCGAAGATTTGCCGCGCAGCACGCAACCGGCGGAAGGTCGACAGCAGGCGGCAGTGCAGCAGGCGGCGGTTTACGGACACAAGACGAAGCGGAAGAACGAGGGCACGGACGAGTAGAGAGACGAGGTGGGGAGCGAGACGCAGACGAAGTTGAGTACGAGAAGTCGCGGCAACTGGGGGCAAGTACCGGCGACGTGAGAGGCACGCGCATCAGAGGAAAAGCTCCGGTGACCGCGCAGCGAAGACGTTCCGATTGCTAGGGTAGGGCAGTCGAGTAGAGTGTGAATAAATAGACTGCTGTGTAAGCGGTAGCCTACGAGTGTAGTTCCGTCACGCCATCTCCTCTGTGCAGTACTAGCGAAGCAACCAGCGAGCGCAGTACGACGTCAGACGCCGCGGTAACCATTACAATACTACTGGGTCCCCACTTTCCAAGTGCGTCGCCGAGCACCAACCAGCTACAACCAGCACGTCCCGTCGGGATTGTGTCCAACTACTGGGCGGCCACTCGGTTCCGGACGGAATAACTGTAGTGACTGTAGTCATTCCATCTGCTGCCGCTGCCACCGATGACGTCATGAACAAGCAGATCCTGGCGTTCGTGCAGGCCAAGGAGGACGGCGCCATTTCGCCCGAGTTGATTGACGTGTTCTGCGAGAAGGGCGTGTTTGAGCATGAGGACACTCGTCGCATCTTGGAGGCTAGCAAGAAGGCCGGACTCGAGATCAACTTCCACGGAGACGAGATACACCCCATGCAGTACGGTACCATGGCCGCCGATCTCGGCGCACGCGCTATCTTGCACTGCGACATGAAATGCTGACACCCGAGAATCTCCAGGAAATGGCCACCCGCAAGCCGGAACCTGTGTTCGTCGTGCTCCTGCCGACGACCAAGTTCACCCTGAAGCTGCCTAACCCTCCGGCTCGTGACATGATCGCTCCTGGTGTCCCTGTGGCTCTCGGCAGTGGCTACAACATGGACGCACACTGCCTCTCCATGGCGTTGACCATGACTATGGCGCAATAGCATTTATAATTAAAACGTAGCATTACACGAGCACAACATGTATAATATGAGACCACGTCAAACGAAAGTATGCTTCCGAACCTAAGTACGAATCGCGATTTAAGCACACCATTGAAAAGAGGAGCATATCTTCTTTCTTCTGATGTCTTCAGATCTAGGAGAAGTTGAAAACTCACCGAGCACCGACCGTCCTAAAAAAGTATTGCCTTAAAAAAACAACTTTTTCAAAAAAATATTCTGGATTGCCCTAGATTAGTTTTTAATTCTGAATCGATTGAGCCTATTCCGGTGTTTGTATCGCGATCTCAAAATTCGAGGTGAATATTTTGACCGAAATTTCAAATTTTGGAAAAATCCCGAAGCATCATTACTAAATACTGCTGCGCTCTGCTTATTCTTCTTCGCGCTCATTTGATCGGTTCGCACCATGAAGTGCTCTACATCTTCTTTGCCGTGGAGACAGTGGTCACCACAGGCGTCCGCTCAGATGTAAGCCGTGACTCTCGCTCAAAGATCATCGTCTAACAAAAAAATACTTTCGTCCGAACTTGATTCTTCACTTGATGCGCAGTCGTTCTCCTCGGCAACCTCGTCGGTCTCGACATAGGACACGTCGGCCTCGTCCTCGGACAGTGGATCCCAAGCGCTGTCGTCAGGTGTATCTTGCGGGGACAGTCGTCTGGTCACGGTGCTTGCTCGGTCGCTTATGGCCGGCGCTGGAATTGATCCTCCTTGCCTACTGCAAGTCGTTTACGAAGATGCAGCTAGAACCACGCTGTCGCTGGATGGCTGCTATACTGCTGGGTCGGACGCCGAGGCTGCGATGGCGGTGTTTGCGCGAGGCGGGCTACCATGAGGCGCTGTGGTGTCTGTACGGCTCTCGGCGGGGGCTGCGGTTCTCGTAATCCTTTGGGGGTGAAACACTGCTGGTCGATACACCTGCTCTAAATTTAGACTTTGCGAAAAACGCCACTGGAGGGAAAGCGCAATTAAGTACGATTTTCGCTGGCCAATCTTTGAAGGCGTTTTTCTCGATAAAACCAAATGGTGGCGTAGCCTCTTTTTGTTATAGTCCTGCTCAATAGTAGTTTTTAAGCGAAGTATTACAGGAGCACTATAATATACTTCAAGGTAATATATTAGATTATGTATGACCAGCGCTACCAGCCCAACCCTCTAGTCCGGCTATTCGCTTTTAAGCATTTTTAAATATTTTTAAATGGATTTCTGACTCAAGTGAACCGGAAATGACCGTTTTTCGGGGCATGGTTGACAATGATATTCATGAAAATAGGCTGAATACGAAAAGAGCTATACATATATTAAAGCTCTAATCGAGACGTTAACAATGGTGGTGGTCGTACGTTCTAGTTCGTTGTTGAAAAAAAGTTATCCGCGATCCAAGACTGGCGTGTGCGGCAATGATTGCTGTAGTGTCTCCAGCTTTTCGAGTTGCGCCAAACCTATGCATCAGTCAATCAAACGACTAACTTCCATGTCCTTCTATTAGAAGGGTTGATACAATTGTGATTGGTCAAAATTAACCCTACCGTGGTACTTGGGACTACAATGTGACGATAACGGGAGGGTCTAGTTGCTGCTGAGTGCAATGTTTCCCCAGGAGATATTTTCGTCGGGGCATCTTGGGCCTGTACGTGTGTATTGGCATTTCCCCCCGAGAGTGATGTCGGTTCAAGCTATAAATTCACACTTGCTAAACCTGCATTAGCTCATGATGCATACAAGCAAATTAAAGGTCGAAGCCAAAATGATCAAATTATCAAGGCCAAGGTGGATCTCAATCTAGAGTTAGATGAACATTTTTTCGGCTGGTAATGGTATTTAGACGCGGCCTCGTCCATTATGAGTTTAGTGCAGATACCAATGCATAGGCACCACTTGCTAACGGCGTACCGCATCGCTTCTGTCCTAAGCGAACTGCAATGTACGCAGTTTACGCTACATATGTTTCCAAGTCTCAGAATTAAATGCTAAAAGTAAACGTTATAATAATTCTTCATAATTTCCACCAATCAAAAAGTATGGACACGGCGGGAATTGAACCCGCGTCCATCCGCATAAAATTGCGGTGCTCTTGCCAACCGAGCTACGTGTCCAAGCTTGATTTGTGTCCAAGCTCGCTTAGTTACCTTCGCAATTGACTCTAATAAAAATCATGTTTTGTACTGTGCATCTAGAAAAAGTCATCGTCGGAGCTACTGGCGTATTCATCGTCACTACAAACCTGCTTACCTACAGCACCAAGGCCTTTTAACTGACCCAAAAGATCTGTAATGTTGTCAATGCCGGGATACTCAGTTTGTAACGGGGCTACACATTCGGCTAACCCCACCTTAGTGCAACACGCACTAAGTGGATACATTCAGGTGGGCCACATTGCAGTGTGGTCACCATTCATATTAGGAAGCAGTCCTATTGGTCAGAAAGCAGGGTCTTTCTGCCAGTAATACTCAAGCATTAGGTCAGAGTTTCTGCCAACCACTCGTTGGCAGAACCTCTCTTTATAGATATCAGTTTTAGGAGGAAAGCCACAGTTAACATTCAATTCAGTTCTCATTTTACCGCAAAAGCTACTATTTGTACCTTTATTTAGATCTAATTATACTTGTGGATACAAGTATACTTAATCTAAGTTAAATACACCTTACGCTTCCTCATACACGTGCGCTCACGTGTAAGCTAAAGTATTGGGCTAAGTAAGCCCATTACACAGTTGGAGTGTCAACCTTGCGCGTGTCACCAAGCAGATCTGCATTTGCGAACCCACTCACAATCGTCGTCGCGCTAAGGTCGTGCCAGCTTTCCGCGATCCACGACGCAATGTCAACACGCTTTGGCGCCGCCATTTCGAAGGCCGAGCTTGGATCTTGTTCTTGGACGCGGCTAATCTCCACCCTCGCAACCTTTTGCATTTCATTTGTTGCGATGACTGCAATTTGCTCACGAAGCTGACGTCGCTTCTCAGCTCGCTCTTTCTCGCGTGCATGATGAGTAGCGATTTGAGCGCGGAGGCAGTCAAGCCAGCGCTGACGCAGGCGGCATTTAAATGGCTGGTTCCACGCCACGTCGGCGGATTGGCACACGTATGTGTAGCGTGGAGGAACCTTCATCAGTATGACGTTGATTAACGCAGCATAGTCCCGCACCTCCGGTGTCCAATGTCCCGAAAAATCACCCCAGAGAAGCAACAGCTTCTCATCCATGTTATCGCGGTAGCCGAAAGGGTATTGTAGGAATTGAAGCGAGATGTAGGAGTTCCACCATGCCGTAGGGTTGCCGTAGATACGACAGCCGTGCAGCGCTTGGAGCCCAAACACCTCTTTTCACAGCCGAACGCTAAAACCGTGGCGAACAGTGTCATTTTCCTCTTGGATGTTCTTGTGTCGTGACGTGCCGCACTTGAAGATGACGAACGGCGGGTACTTGTTTCCGTGCTTGTCGCCGAGCAGCATCACCGTAGCACGCTCCTTATCCTTGCCGCCACACTTGACCCAGACCGTCTTAGCCCCTCTGGTGGTAACAGTCTTACAAGGTAGATACTCGAAGAAGACGGCTAGAACAGAACAACTCGCATTGATTAGTGTAGGTGACAAGCGACTGCCTTTGTAGTTGTTGTTCGTACCGGTTTGGTCAGCGTTGTAGACGTTGCTGATGCCGTGTTCAATGATAGCAGCTCGTACCTCGCTGCTTAACTTCTCCTTCGCGAGTGCAGCGTCCTCCGGCGTGGTCTGGCCCTGGCGAGTCCGTGCACGAGTGGACAGCTTGTGCCTGCGCATGAACCGACGGCGCCATGAGTGAGACGCCTTGAAGGTCTCCGGCGAGAGACCTTCGTCAGCGGCTACTTCCAGCGCCTTGTACTTGAGCATCTGCGATGAAACAGGACAGTCATCCTTACGCATAGAGTTGATCCACAGCACAATATCACCTTCAGCATCGCTAGAGAGAACGGTGGCCTGCCCGCTGTAACGTAGATTCTGAAGGTGACCTTTTCCTTCATCACACACTGCTATAATGTGGCCCTGTTGCTTTTTCCATTTAGAAATCTGCTTCTGCTTGCGCAGAGTGTCAGCTTCGCTGCAATTGGGATAGAATTGGGCAATATCTTCGTTTACAGAATGGCCAACAACCAGGAACTCGAGAAGGCGGCGCTTGTGCGTGTAGTTGACTGCAATTCGTGTGTAGCGCTTTGGCTTTTTGCCGGTTCCTGTGGTGCGTGGTCTACCCATCGCGCTTTTGACACTGAGACCGAATGGCTGGCAGCAGTCTATAATTAGCTGGCCAACATGGAAATTTATCCACGGCCATGTGATACAAATACAGCGTTTTCATTGGCTATAGTAAAACTTCGCTTAGGACAAAACTTCGCTTAGGACAGGGGTGATGCGGTAAGCCAATACTCAATATTTTGGTCCGGTGTACTCCACAAAAATCGGTCTGCTTGAGTCAGAAATCCAGAGTTAAAAATAATATTTAATATTATTAACGAGCTATTATTATTATTATTACCGTCTTATTAGCCAAAATCAAACTACTATTGTGCCTTTCATCTCTTTTGGCCAGACGGCAGTGAAAAACTATCTTTGTTAACATAGGGGTAGGGTAATCGCAACAAGTTACCACCACGGAGGTACAGATTAGCCTAGCCGGCAAATCCTCCCTGAAGCACCCTCACAAGGCTTTGTGAAGCCCTGCGTAGGAGAGAAAGCCCGTTTTGGCAGTGTTGAAAGCGGCCAATCGGGCTTTTTGAACGGAGGAAATACCTTTGTAGGTGCCTACTACCAAAGTAGTTGCTTGCAAGACTGCCGACAAAACAGGCGACACGACGCAGTTGGGGCTCATAATTCTTTAGCTAAGTAGATGAACGATATTACATGGTCAAAATGTCTTTATTGCTAGCGAAAATACGCGGTAGCTACCCGTCACCGCTAGGCAGGTACTTGGCCAACTTCGACGGCACTTGCCTGATAGTTGGTGGCTACTCCGTTTTACATATCAAATCCTAAGATATAAGTACTCCCCAGTAGTAAAAAAGTACCTTCTAAAGTCCCCTGAAGGACGCGCAAAAAGACAGAAAGGCACAATTCCTGCCGGCACGGTAATGTAATTTTTCATTCGTACCTAATCGGGTTATCATACGATTTCCCGTTTAGGTACGGCTGCTTCGGGGCCATTCGCATTGAGCCATTTCCTGCTCTACCTGGGGGAGAGCAGACTGTCAAACTTGTTGACATGGCGATGACGACGGCGGTGGCTACGATGGAGAGCGAGATGGTGTTGCTGGCCATGCTGCCGGACGAAGACCGCGTGATGCTGGTGCAGACGCCGCGCTTGCGCACGATCGCGGACCTGGAGGATTTCATCGTGGACGAGTACGCGCGCGTGTTCCCGCACCTGCCGGCGCTCAGCCGCGACCTTCGCATCCAGAAGTGCGTGTCTCCGGAGCTGGTGGTGGACCGCCGCGCGCACGCCAAAGTTCGTCAGCAGTCGCCGCACTGCTTCGTGGATCTGGCCAAGAACGTGCAGGCCGGCAACGTGTTCAAGAACATGGAGCAGATTTACGTCGTCATCAACCAGGAACCCAAGAAGCACGTGACGAAGGCTCTGCAGATCCAACAGCAGCCAACGAAGCACATTGCGTCGCATGCTCACGACAACGCGGAGACCAAGACTGCCGCTTCGAGAAAGAGGTGGCCTACTGCGGTGACCCCAGATCCCAAGAAGAAGGTCGCTGAGAAGCAGCCCAACCATAGTGCAACCGTGAAGCCGTCGGCCGCGAAGAAGAAGGCGGAGGACAAGGCCAACCACGTCGCTAAGAAGAGCGTTTTGACGGAGAAGCCCGACTCGAAGAATGCTGATACCACGGAGAACCTCGAGGCCAAGACAATTGCTGACAATTCCAACAACGAGCCCGAAAAGTCTGTAGAGAAGCAGGTGTCCACGACGAAGGATGCACCGAAGGAGAATGGTGCCGCGGAAAATGCCGCTGTTCAAACGGAGGTGCCCGCGAAGAAGTCTCTGAAGACGGTCGCTGCGAAAGCGGACACTGAGAAGCCAGATGCAGCAAAGGAGAAGACGGTGAAAAAGGCTTCTAAGAAGGCTGCCACGAAAGAGAATGATACTAAGAAGCCAGCTGCTGAAAAAGTGAAGCCTACGAAAAAGGTTTCGAAGAAAAAAGAGAATGTGGACACGAACAAGCCAGCTGCTGCAAAGGAGGACTCCGTGAAAAAAGCTTCGAAGAAGGCTGCTACGAAAGAGAACGCGGACATTAAGAAGCCGGATGCTGGAAAGGAGGAGCCTGCGAAAAAGGTTTCGAAAAAGGCTGCTACGAAAGAGAACGCAGACACTGAGAAGCCGGCTGCCGAAAAAGAGGAGCCCACGAAAAAAGCCCCGAAGAAGGTCGTCCCGAAAAAGAGTGAGAATGCCCTCCTTAAGAAGATGCTCGCGGCGAAGCATGATGCATCCGAGTCGGGCGCTGCCTTAATCATGGATTCTCTTAAGAAGGATGAATCTGATTCTGCAACACCGACAGCGAAAAGCAAGAAAACGCGCAAAGCTAGTGAGAACGAAGCCGCTGCCACCGAAAGCACCAATGCCTCGGAGGCTCAGGAGCCGCCGACGAAGAAGAAGAAAACCACTTCAGAGTCAGAAGCCAAGCAGGCTGAGTCGGCGAAAACTGCTAAGGACAAGCCCGCCAAATCTAAGACCGAAAAGCCAGCAAAAAAGAAGGCTGTCAAGGCCGATAAGGCGGTGGAGAAAGCTGAACCGAAGACCACAAAGGCAGTGAAGAAGGCAGCCGCCAAGTCGCTGATGAATCAAGAGGATGACTCGTCGACTGCTAGCGAGACGACGCCTGTAAGTCGCAAGTCGAAGAAGAAAATCGACACCGAGACTGACGATATTGAGAAGCCGGCGACAAAGCGTGCAAAGAAGGAAGCATCGCCTAAGACCGCAACGCCGAAGAAAACGTTAAAAGCCAAGCCTGCTAAGAAAATTGAAAGTCCAACGGCGGCTTCTGAGGCCAAGCCCAGCCCAACTTCCAACTCTTCTAGCTCATCGACACAGGAAAATGAAGCTTCCGGTGACGAAACTGAAGTGACCGAGGCGCCTGCCACCAAGGTGTCTACCAAGCAGAAGGGAGCCCCGAAGGAAACTGCTAAGCTGAGATTCCAGTCGGCCTTAGCGGCCAAGGTGACGACAATCGAGAAGAAATACAAGGCGAATGCTGAGAAGATTTCTCCGATCGTCTCAGAAGAGGCCGTGAAGTCTTCAGAGAGCACAGCGAGCGAATCGTCCGACTCCGACCAAAAAACTGAAGTTGTGAAGACAACCAAGCGCTCTCCCAAGAATGTTGCTCCAGTTGAGAGTAGTTCGTCGTCTTCGTCGTCGGATGAGGAGGAGCTGGATTACTCACAGAGTCTTCTGGCCGACTTGACCAAGAACGGTTAGGAAACATTACATTACCATCGCTCGATATTGTGATACAATAGATTAGTGAGCTCACACTTCTGGGTTGTATTGCAGATACCGAGGAAGAAGAAGAATCTCCGTCTGTCGTTGTGAAGAAGGTGAAGAAGTCAAAGAAACTTAACGCGAACGAGGATTCCGATGCACAATCTGCTCAAGATACGGAGTCGCAGGACATGCCATCTTCGGAACTTACGCAAAAGTGTACGTGGTGGCTATTTTTTCCGCATCAAAATTTACTTTATATACTAACTCGGCACATTTGTCCGCGACCGTCTTTTCGTATTTTATAGCACAAGAGTCCAACAGCGTACTGGTTCCGGCGTTGTCGCGGAATCGCTTCTCGCTTGGTAGCATGCCCGTGGCGAAGCTGAAAAAGTCGTCAAAGAACCCGTTTTCGTCCCCCAAGAAAGCGAAGACCAAAACGGCTGCTACCCGCCCGCGTGGCCGCCCAAAAAAAGTGAAGCCGGAGTAGAATTCCTATTGCAGCCACCTCACCTCAACCGTGGTTTTTTGCAAGCCGGGCTGTTCACATATTCGTGTTGCTGTTTCCATTTCCTTTTCGTTTCGAACCACCACGTCTAAATCTAACGGCCACACAACACATATGCATCTTGTATCACCAAAATTAAGGGGATCACTAAGGTAGAATGCCGTTGGTCATTCGCTGGAATACGTCGTACTGACGAGTACGGTAGCTGTTGTGGCTGCGCCGGACGAGACTAATCACGTGCTTGATGACCTGGCTTTGGTTATACTCGAGGCGGAAGAGCTGCTTTGTGTTACTCAGAATGTCTCGCGGATTTTGGGACAAGAAGCACGGGCAAGATGATTCCTGTGCACATTTTCGGTTAGATTGCTGGTCGACCGATAAAGAATAGTGATAGAGGGCTGAAAAGACCTACCTGTGCCATGATGGCGATCATCATCAAGATAGTGTCGGCATGTTGCTACATAAGAATTCCAATAACAGTTTACACGATCAGCGCCAAGTCAGCCATACCAACATCGAAATGATTGTCTTACCTGAAGAGCCAAAAAGCCTTGGATGAGGAAAATGGCATAAGCCTTGAAGTAGTCCGACTGAGTCCCACCCATTGCGTCAACCATCTCACCAGTCAGCTTGAACGGTGCCGTCTCCAAACTGAACCTGCCGCCTGGGGCGATGCCAAGGATGAATCCAAAGTCAATATGGATCACGTGCCCATCGCTGTCGATCATAATATTGCCATTGTGCCTGTCTTTGATTTGCAGGAAGTAGCACGCCAAAGAATAAGCAGCCGTGCTTCTCACGAAGTTCGTCATAGCTGTCTTGTAAGCAGGAGAATCCGCCTGGCCATACGTTTTCAAGAAGTGGTCCGCCAGCGTCGTGTAGTTACCCCTCTTTTTCAAGGCATCAAGAGACACCGCGTTCTTGACGTACTCGATCATACCGGTAGATGCTGAAGTCGCTATGATCTCGTATGGCAATAGGCGAAGAGGTAACTCTGCGCTTTGGAAGATATCTTGCAGCTGGCGAATAATTTGCTGACACAACACCTCTTGCCGCAGATCATCGTTGGATTTGACGATGAATGCAACACAGTCCCAGTCTTGCGCATTTGATGTCGCGACATGGGATGATGTTTCACGCAAGCGCTCCCTTTTCTCCTCAAAACTTTCTCCAAATGCCGACTCCACAGCGACGTGTAGACGCTTGCGTTTGTCGATGACGTACTCATACACAATGTTGAGTTGCTCTCTCAGCACGTGAAGATCTTCGCTCAGCTGGGTAGCATTTGCAACGTCTTCTTTCGGTAGAACATATTGTTGCATCGCTTGCTCCACTGAGTTCATTGCTGCAAGTGCTGCCTCAGGCTCAAATTTGAGAATGAGCGAGCCACCATGAGCAGTTGAAACCACAGAACGCCTATCATCGGATGAACCAGTAAGGCATTCCTGGAGGGGTCTTGACGCTTTAGAGGTGGAGCTTGGAACACCCTCAGTTGATGTGCCTGCCAAATTTGCGTCTACAGCGTCAGCCAAGTCGGCAATATCCACCTTCTTTTCCTGCGGTTTCAGCATAATTCGCGAAGACGTGCGAGTCAGCGGATGCTCTCGGTCCACAGATTCCGAAGTAGATCCGTCAGTAGATCTTGGAGACTGCCCTACCACAGGTGGCTCATCATACTGAACAGTGTGACGACGATCTTGAGATTGAAGAATTGTGCTGAACCCACTTTTCAGTTGATATGATGTCTCGTCGTTTGCTGCAAAACCACTGAACGAATTGGACGACAGCGAGGTCTTTTCAAAAGCTCCGCAGCGCAGAAGCTCACTACCAAGCCAGAGCGCATGCGCCTTGTCCGACACGATCTCGTTTTTTGTCATCCACTCGACAACTTGTCTGCCCGTAAACGTGCCGTGACGAGAGGGGTTGCTCGCCAACATGCTGATTTCCATGTTCTGCGCCATAGAAATCAACTGATCGTCAGTGAAGTTTTCAACTTCGCTTGGCATCGATGCTAGGGTTTGCGACCACTCCAACCCACTAATGCCTGATCCCTCGCTAATCGAGCGCCTTCGACGAATCTTGATCGTGTCAGCGCAGGACGCAATAATGGAGTCCAAGGACTTCGTTGTAGAGTTCATCAGCGAACCCGACCGACCACGGCGACTTTTCTTCTTCTTCTTTCCACCAACAGCTCGTGCCAGCGCTAACAGTGATGGTGGTGGATCAGAGGAGACGCGATCTCTTAGCTCTTCCTCGTCGCTATCATCTTCTTCCCCACTAGATGATTCATCGTTGACTGGTACCTTCTTTTGACCATTGTATTCGTCAGCAGGGTCATCATTGTTGTGGCCCTCTTCATCACCAGAAAACGTATCCATTGCGATTACTTGAGCGATATCACTGCTTGTTGCCATTTCGATGGCATTTTTCGCGACTTCTACCTCAGAAGTAGGAACCAGAATTTCCAGATCATTGACTCCGATGATTTCTTCAGAGTCACCGGTTTTGTCGTTTTGAATACTGAATGTGAGCGATCGACCACGGTGGAGCCAGGCACTCTTTTCGGAAGCAGTCGCCAGCCTCGCAACTTCGAAAAAAATTAACGTTGGTGCGCGTGCTCGTGTCGTAAAAACTGTGCCTTCTTCTTTTGCAATCGTGATGAGCCGCTGTAGTGGATCATCGCACGAACCCAGTGGGCAGAAAGCCCCTTCAGGCAGCTCAAGCTTCTGTAGCTCACGTCTCAATGCCTTCTTGCGCTCCTGCGGAGCGCAAAATCGCAGTCTCTCTGTCATCGCACACAGCTCTTCAATGAAGCTAGTTTGTGTGGTGAAGATTCGACGCTCTTCCCCAACATCACGGTGGGAATCCTCGGGCAGTGCGTCACTGGGGAGTAAGAAATCCGGAGGAATTGAGCAGGCACTAACTGCGTCACATATTGCACCAAGCGGGATTGTGGCCTTTGTATCGGTATGAACGAGGATTAAGAGACGATCAAACAGGCACTTGATAATAGCAGCTTGCTCCGTCGAAGCTGGCAAGTCCTTGTCGATTTCAAACGACCAATCGCCATGAGAAATCTGCATCTCCACGTTGACCATCAACAACTTGCACATGCTCATTTTCCGATACAGGAATTCAGGCACATATAACTCGGACTGGCCGAAGCCCCAACCACAACTGTCGTCGATCGCTGCGCGTGTAAGCCAGTAAATGGCGGTCGCGAGGCGAATGTGCAGCTGAGTCGCGTAACAAATCACCCGGAAGAGTAAAGCAGCCTTAATGTTGTTGTTTGTCCAGTCCACCGTTAGCCACATATGAAATATCTGCGGCAAGAAAAACTCAAAATCCGCCAGATTGGATGCAGATAATTCCAGCAGTTTGTTCACGGCGTATGCGTACGCTTCGTCGCATCCGTGACGATGCAAATGCAACACCTGGATGACATCGGAAATGCCGAATGCATCGTCGCCAAATATCACAAACAGTGCCTCGACCTCTTCTTCGTCAGCCTCGGACAGAGTAGGTTTCTTGACGCCTTCTGGCTCAGTCTGGGCAATACTAAGACGTTGAAGCAGCATTCCCAGCCACAGCACGAAACGCTGCACACGATAGCAACCCATACAAAGCCGTACAGGCTGGTTCATGTGACAGTGCGGAAGCATTGCAAACCGAGAGCTGTGGTCAGAGCACACCGAGCCACCACAGTTTCGGCAGTGATGCTGTCTCTTCCCCGTGCTGTCAAATCGAACATGGCAGCCAGGGTGGCAACACGCCATGTCGTTCTTAAACTTGGGCGGGCTGCACTTCTTCTCTGCAAACACAAGTCCTCCAGGAGTGAGGTCCATGATGTCAGGGCTCACCGAGGCGTGCGCACTCCACTTCTCGACGGCACCCTCCGTTCCTCTCAGCGCCGTCTCAATGTACTCGATCCACTGCCACTTGTCCTCCTCCGAGTCCGCATCCACATTGAACACCACACCCGACGTGAACGAAAGCTTGAACGAGTGGCGGTACGTGTGCCACAGGCCCTTGCCGTCCCACGACTCGACTTTCTGCACCTCGGCACTGAAGAGCGCCCCGATCATTGCCGACGCCGCGTCTCGCGACGCGAACCGCGCGAAGTTGACGCCCACGCAGCGACAGTAGAAGTGCTTCATGCGGTGGTACGTGACGCCCTCGTCACGCATGCTCAGGTACCCCTTGACGCCCAGTCCGTCGCGCTCGACGCCCAGCGGTCCCAGCAGCTCCATGGAGGACGACACGGCGCTCTCGGACATGGGCGGCCCGCTGGAGTGCGTGGAGCTGCAGCGCTCAGCGTCCGCTGCACGAGAGGACGGCGGGGAGGAAGCGGCAGCCGGGGACTGCAGCTCGTCGTTGGTGGCGGCGTCGTCCGCACTGCGCGATCCTTCGTCTTCGTCGCCCGAGGGATTCACGGGCGTCCGCGGCTCCTTCGACTCCTCGGTCATTGTGACATGTACAGCAGGGGGCGGGCAGGAAGGGAGGTGGGTACAACACTTGTAGGCTGTGGCTTCGTCCGCTGTTGCGCTCGTCGACGAAGATGAAGTGAGGTCTCGATGCAGCGGCAACAACGTGAAGGCGACAGTGTCGGACCGTGTCTGGGCGAACGCACAACGCAAAAGGGGAACCCCCTATTGGGCCAAATTGAATCGGTCGATTTTGATGACATTAGCCCACTTCCGGTACTGCCTACCGGCCTGACGGGGCCGTTCGAAGTTTGCGACTTGAAAAGTTGAAAATTAAAATTTGTCATTGTAGGCTATAATTTGCACTAAATATAGTAATTGCACAACTTAATTTGAGCTACGTAAAGCCTGGCCTAAACATGAACATGATTTTTAGAATTTGTGATTGTTTTTGCAGAAGTGCATCATCATAAAACCTAGTGTTGTCAATCATGGTTACGTCTGCTTTGACTCGATCAAAGCTGCGATCAAAGACATCATCTTCTGCTGACGCTCGAGAGCACCTCGACGTTCTTCTCTTTCGCGTTGCTCCCTCACGACATCTCTGCGATCAGCATCTAGCTGCGCTTTTACTGCAAGCTGGATAATTTCGTGGTAGAGGCCCATGAGAGAAGGCCGTGGCGCAATATCA
This sequence comes from Phytophthora fragariae, assembly GCA_009729435.1. Taxonomy (NCBI): domain Eukaryota; phylum Oomycota; class Peronosporomycetes; order Peronosporales; family Peronosporaceae; genus Phytophthora; species Phytophthora fragariae. The sequence continues at coordinate 45,734 of QQOI01000053.1, forward strand.
CCAGACCTGTGATCCTGCAACTCGACTTGATGTTGCGACGGCTCCTCATCTGCAAGTTGTTGAACTTCGGTAGGCTCACTATTTCGCATGATGTAATGGTAGGAAAGTGATCCTGCGTTGTTAGCCCGAGGAGAAACTACTCTCTATAGCGGTAAAGTAGGACTTGTTACCCTGACGTGAGTGACACGACCTCAAATTGCGCTACTAATTCTCCTCAGTTTTCGGCACGAGATTCCGGCACCATTTTGAAGATGCATTGGCTCTTTGGATTCAGGGCAGGAACATTTTATAATTAAATGTTCCAGACATTATGAGACCATGTAGAGGCATTAATCAATGCAGATTCTGCTTGAGTCCAGATACCAAGGCTTGACCATTCACTATTAATAATACCGGCGCAAAAATCCAGAGCTGTTCCGTGCTCGCGACTAATTTATATATTGGTTAGTTTGTACTGAGATAGCAAGAACTGACAAGGTATGCATCTACTTCGTTCGCGTGGTGCGTCCCTCACCCAAAGTGCATTCAGAACTAGTTTGGGACAATACCGGCGCTTGCACAGGTGACTTGACTCGCACCAGATGCTCCGCTTGATTAATGGTATGTAAACACGAATCAAATCTCATCAATGCGGCAAGTTGAGTTTTTTTTAGAATCACCGAACGAATAACCTTTTTTAAGAACGATTTACTGTACGATGAAATGTCAAACCACTCGATAGTGTAGTATCATGGACAACAATACAGTTTCTCACATCTTCCTAAATGTCAGAGCTTCTTCGTGCGAAGCTCAACTTTGTATAAATGTTGTTGACAACAACGGATTTTATTACAATTAAAAATGCAATGTCCCTGAGCTGACATTTAAAAAAAATATGTCCCTTGGTGATAGTACAGCGACACACGGATACCAGTGACAGTTTCCAGCATTATTTCGACACTAGACTATTCTCGCCGTCGGCTTGATTAGCGTGGGGGTACACGCCGACTCAAGGCACGGTCGAAGCAAGATATCCGTTCACCCCCGACATTGGCGACGGCCTCTGTCTCCGAGTCGGTGTCAGTGGCGACCAGAACTTCCATTACCGCATCGCTTGAGTCTGTTTCCAACTCGTATAATATAGTACCGTCGAGTGACATAAGACTTGGATAGCGGTGACAAAACTGATGGATATCCGAGACAAAACTCATCCATGTTGGAGTTGACTGTTTTACAAAAACTGATGGATATCCGAGACAAAACTCATCCATGTTGGAGTTGACTGAGTTAAACTGTGAATATGTTGTAGAAACATGCGAAATGGCAGCCTTCCTCGCTTCACAACCTCACAAAATTCATGTTCAGCCCACAACCTCACAAAGCTCATTTTCAACCGCCCACTCATGGTACAGTAGTGTCGACATGTCCATCTCGCCCACCAACTTGACCACGGGCGCCACGAGCATATATATACACCAGATCGTCCGTGTTCAGCGCGTCTAGCTCGTAAACCTCTACGCTGAGCGCGGTGCTGGTGGCGTCCCGCACGGGGAAGATGTAGTGCTCGGGCGGATCCCACAGTATTGAATATATTCTTGAGGCACGGCCTGCGGGGCTTGGTGCTGTTGAGCTTCAAGCTCCCGTACGGGTCGCTCTTGCAGCACGCGACGCTAAAGTCGCTGAACGGCAGGCCCGCAGCACTGCGCAGCATGAGGGGGCTGAGCCTTGGACACTACCTATCCTTTTTCATACGCAAAATTGAAGGCTATTCGGTCGGCTTGACAAAAGTGACAGGAGCATGCATCTGATAGACTGTGAAGATGGATGAGTTTTGTCCCGGATATCCATCAGTTTTGTCACCGCTATTGTCACTCGACGGTATAATATACTTATATCACTCGACGGTATAATATACCGTCGAGTGACATAAGACTTGGATAGCGGTGAAAAAACTGATGGATATCCGGGACAAAACTCATCCATCATATAATATTATCATACTTGTGTACTTGTGTAAAGTTGGCGTGTCGTGATGTGCTGCTGGTGTGGCACGTGACATGACATGACCACGGTACTACCTCTGTAGGGGCACAATCAAAGTTTTCACTTCGTTTCAAACTTCGAACATGGATACACGGATAATCTTCCGGAACGAAATAAATAATTGCAGGTAATATGATTTCATGAACCTACACGGTAAGGTTGACAGTCGTCGTCTACCTCTACGTCAGCTGCACCCTATCAACTGGCGTGTCCTTGGGGCCCAAGTAGCACATACCAGTGTGGCGGAAGCAGTTCTGAATCGTCTTCTTCCTCGTTACTTCACTCCTGACCTCTTCGCCCCACCGCATAGCTTGGAGCTGATCGATTGCATACGGCTTGCGCAGCTTGTTGTACGCCCAGTGTAGTTGCTTTTTCTTGTACGCCGCCTTGAACTACGCTGTGATACCCGCGTCCATGGGCTGAAGAAAGGCAGTTGTGTTGGGCGGAAGATGTCAGGGTCACATTAGTCAGGGCAGGGGCGGAGCTTCATTTTTTTGACTCGATTTTGTTTAGCAGAGAGCTAATTACTGTGGTTACAGCACTTGTGGCTTAGCGACTGCACAATGTCAGGCAAAAGACTGAAGGCAGCTCCGATAACGAGCTTCTTAGCGAAGAAACCCCGCTCCTTGGCCATAAAAGACTCCAACACTTCTCATGCAGCGTTGGCAGCATCTACTGAAATGCAGCGCCCAGGGGTAACTGCGAAAGCACCAACTTTGCTGGGACCGACATTGATCGAACGATGTCACGATGATAACGTGATATGGTGCTCTCACAATGGTATTCCTGAGTGTACCAGTGCTTGGACGGCTGCTGACGTCATTGGGAGTGATCCTGCACTGCGTTTCCGAACCCCTTCCACACAAAGCATTTGGTGGATTCAGACGAATTCTGCGACTGGCAATGCCAAATACACATTTGCAAAAACAACTAGTTCAATGTGCAGCGGATGTCATACGCTCACATATTGTGGAAAAGGAGATTGGCGGTGAATATTTTTCATTACTTGTTGACGAGGTGAGCTGTGAAGCCAAGTCCGAGCACATGGCAATTGTCGTTCGGTTTGTCTCCAAATTAACGAGGCAAATTACAGAGATTGCTTGGTTCTGTCCACGTAAAAGATACGCATGCTGCTACGTTATATGGCTCTGACGCCATACTTGGCGACAGTCGGCATATCGTTTTGTCGATGCAGGGGGCAAGGCTACGACGGTGCCTCAAATATGTACGGGGAATGCGACGGACTTCAACATCTCGTGCAAGCTTCCTGTCCTCAGGCTTACTACAGACACTGTTTCGTTCACAGACATAATCTCGTACTGGTTTCAGTTGCTCAATCAACAGTATCAGTTGTTGAATGCTTCGATATAGTCCCGGTATCGTCACATCGACCCTTGCCCCCTGCACAAACGCTGCAGCAGGCGCGGGACGCCCTGAAGGCCGTTTTAGCTTTTGATTGGACATGGCGATACCCGGTATCGTCACTCCGGCCCTTGGCCGCCTGCACAGGTGCTGTGCATCCACGGGCGTAGTGACCGTTGTTTCCACACCGGAAACAGTGGACATTTGCTGGCCCACGACGCTACTGAGATCCAGCAGTTGTCGCACTCGAGAGGTCCATCGGTTCGGGACCTCCCGACGGCTTTGCCATCGGTCGCGGCATCGGCCGCGGGACGTTCACATGGAGCTTAGCCAGTCGCACTAAACTCCTCTTGCATTGCAAACGTAATCGCAGACTCGAGAGTACTTGGGTACTCTCGGAAGAGATAGGTCTTCACAGGCCCATCTTTCAGGCCCTTCATGAACGTGACGACCTTAGTCGCCTCGTCTATCGGGTTGGTCGTGATGTTCAGTGGTGGCGATCAGCCAGAAATCCTGACAGATGGTGTACCCATGAGCGAATTAGCACCTCTTCTGCGACCCGATCAAGTACTCGGACGTCTACCTGGGTCACTGGTGGTTGTGGCACACTAGCAGGGCTGAGTTCTTCGAATGGGCATTGCACGCCTCACTGCGAACCGATTCGGAAAAGGTGCATAGACGCAGCAAAATATGGCCGTTGTTCGAGAGAGGCTTGCGTTCATCAGCCTTTGTAACGAAACTACAACTTTCTTCGGCGCATTGATGCGACCGGCAACGGCAGTCTCATGTGGTGGGGCGGTCAGGCTGGCAAGATCACGAAGGAGGCGAAGTCCTACTGATGCTCTCCGATCCAGGATCTTTACAAGCTGTACCAGAAGGACAAGGCAGCGTACCAGCGAAACATTTGAGACGCTATCAAGCCGTTCCAGATAGACAAGGGCGGTTTCAAGATCACCCACGAGCTACTTGAAAAGGCTGATGCGTTCGACCCTTCGCTTGCCGAGCTGGACAAGCGATTGACGGGTGCGCGCATTGCCATAGACTTGACGATCCCGCACTTTGTCCCCGACCACTGGACGCCTTCAGATGAGGCCTGGAAGACGTTGTGCAACGACGACCGCATCAAGGCACTCCAGATTAAGCTGACCATCCAGCTGAGGGATAGAGTGAAGGTCATACAAATGACTTGAGAATTGTATTGGTAGTGTTAGTACACACCCGTCAATAAACAAAACAGCGTTTGAAAGTTGGGAAGGCACTGGTTGTTTGTTAGTAAAGAGTAGTGTAACCCCCTGCAAATGGCGCCAGCGCTCGAGTTGAAAAAAATCGAGGTTGAAATGGATACCGTCGTAAAATTACCACAAATCACGACGACACACATACGAACCAAGCGCCGCCGCTACGCGGCGGTAGTTTTTTTGTTTGTTAAAGCCGCTCAGCAATTTAAAGCAGGCTGCCTACGGTCCGCTACGGCAGTTTCGCCCCCCGTTGCGCTCGCCTGGGGCTTCGCTGCACTACTCACCGCTAAGCACAATGGTTCTACGAGGCCGCCTTCGCTGCGCTCGGCAGCAATGATTTTATTTAATCCAATGAAGGCCGGGCCAGCACTACTATTTGGGCCCATTGTAGGTCATAGAGGGTTAGGGTTGATGAAGTATCATGGCATGCCCGGGGTCAATTTCGATCGAACTCACATATCATTTACGAATGCCCTCGAGGCTGATTTAGCCCCCATCCTGTGACTAATCCGAGTAAGACGAACGCTTACAAAGGGATGGGCTACCCTTACTTCGAAGTTGGATCTATCGACCTTGTCCAAGTTACTGATTATGTATGGAATGAACTCCTTCTCCTCGTCCCGGTAGACACACACTGGCATATTTCAACCAGTTTTCCGCGAATAATTCCTGCATCGTCTCGGACGTTGTTCCGAACCGTGTTGGGAACGGGGAGGAGGTCATTGATGTCACAAGGTCGTTTTGGCCGCAGCGCAATCTTGAAAATGACTGAAGCAAAGTTTTTGAATCCCTCTCGAGCAATTATGTTGAATGGACGCAAGTCAGTAGCGCACATCTGTGCAGCTGCTTTGATGGTTTGGCTTTTGTCGGCAGCAGGGACGTTCTGCTTAGTTAAATACTGCTCAAAATTGCCGGCAGCTACCTTATCATTCGAACACGTCTTCATGTGACCATTGATCATTTTTGTTCCATTTGATGACGAAAATGCAAAAACTTTGCCGCATACGCTGCAACATACATATCCTGTCCGATGAGCAAGAAACTCGACACCTCGCTTCTTCTCGTATACGTGCCGAAACTGACTCCAACATTTTTTCTTTGTGTTGGCATCATCTTTCAGAGCGAAGATGGGGTCCTTGGGCTTCAGCTGGAGAAGTCGAAATAGCTCTAACTTCAATTACGGGAGTGGCAACTGGCGAAGGGTAGCAAGTGTCTCAGCACACAACTGGGCAGCTTGAGCGCTTGCCACTGTCGGTATCGTGTCTGTGGGTGCCTCCGACATGGCTGTGTTCATGCTCGATGTTGTGTCGTTTTGAACTTGCAAAGGGACGCACCCCACGCCAAAAAACTAATAGAATGGAACGTGAACGAGTGGCTTTAACTTTTGCGTTTGTTCTATCATTACTCGGGTACTTGATCATCACCCGGGAAACGGTTCGGGTACCCGGACCCAACCCGAGTTCGGGTATACCCGGTCCGAGTAGACATTTTACCCGACTCGGGTACCCGATTGCGAGCCCTGCAGAGCACATAAAACGATCGTTGAACAGACTACAAAGTGCTATCAGGTGTAATGGGTTTACTTAAGGTCACTACTTTAGCTTACACGCGAGCGCACGTGTATGAGGAAGTAACTTAGATTAAGTATACTTGTATCCACAAGTATAATTAGATCTAAACAAAGGTACAAATATTAGCTTTTGCGGTAAAATGAGAACTGAATTGAATGTTAACTGTGGCTTTCCTCCTAAAACTGATATCTATAAAGAGAGGTTCTGCCGACGAGTGGTTGGCAGAAACTCTGACCTAATGCTTCTCTTATTGGTAGAAAGACCCTCCTTTCTAACCAATAAGACTGCTTCCTAATATGAATGGTGACCACACTACGATGTGGCCCACCTGAATGTATCCATTAGTGCGTGTTGGACTAACGTGAGGTTAGCCGAATGTGTAGCCCCGCTACACCATCCCCCGTTAGGACTTGATGTGCCGGTCTCGACACATCAATTCAAAGTCTTCTTCGGAGAGAACTTCATGCTCATTTCGAAATGAGCACGCCTACGACGCAGACCTCCGACGCACCTGCTGCATCTGCAGCAGGGAACGCGGTCGTCGCTACCTCAGCGACGACTGCAACATCTTCAGCCTCTTCGGCGTCCGTCGTCACTTCAACTGTGACGACGTCAAGCTCCCCAAAGCGTACCATCTCGGTTGGGGAGTACCAGAAGACGCGCAGCAAAGCTGTGTATGCTCGCGAGAGTCTTTTCGACGGCATCCATGATGTCGACATGGAGGAGGGCGAGGAAGAGAAGGAATCCTCGTCCTCAGGGCGCGATGTAGCAAGCGTGGGGACGCGTCGTCCTCGCGAGGACGACTCGGACGCTTCGAGTTCAAAGCGCTCGCGTAGCGGCAGCGACAGACCGCTCGCTGATGCTGGATCTCTGTTCACTCCGCGGGATGGAGACGATGACGACTCCACTCCGTCTGCGGCTGTGACGTCGCGCACTAATCCGGTGCGCGCTCCGTGGATGCCATCTCCGAGCGCATGGCTCGCTGGTTGTCGTTCTTCGCCGAATACAACTTCGTCGTCCACTACAAGCCGGGCAAGAACAACATCCTCGCCGATGCACTGTCTCGGCGACCTGATTATGATCCTCGGACTGTGCTGGGTCGTCAAGGGATTGACGACGAAGATGAAGATGACGACCATTGTGCTGTGTGCATCGCGTCAGGCATCAACCTGACGAACGTGGCTCCGGAGATGGATCTGCGCGACGAGATCGTCGCGGCATACGCAGACGACGCGGGCTACGCTGGCATTGTGGCCTATCTCCGCGCTCCCAGTGACGAGACACTGGGGGCTCTGTCGTGCAACACGCGCAACCAGATCGACCGCTACCACCTTGTCGGTGACCTGTTGTGCTACAAGCTCGGATCATCCACGAGTTCCACGACAGCCCCATGGGCGCGCATCTGGGCCGCGAGAAGACATTCGCGGCTGTCTCACGCGACTTCTTCTGGCCCCACATGTACAAGTGGGTGCGCAAGTGGGTCCGCACTTGCGAGACCTGTCAGCGGGTGAAGCCGTCGAAGTTGTCGCAGGCTCCCCTGCGACCGTTGCCGATTGCGACTGAGGGCTGGCGCTCCGTCTCCATGGACTTCATTTTCGGGCTCCCGCCTGACGCCGAAGGTCGAACCGGCGTTCTGGGCTTCGTGGATCGATTCACGAAGATGGTGCATCTCATCCCCGTGAGCGACACGGTCACCGCGGCCGAGACCGCAGCGCACTTCATCGACTGCGTCTTTCGTCATCACGGCCTGCCAGAGTCGATTGTCTCTGACCGTGACCCGCGGTTCACGTCCGCGTTCTGGTCCAGCCTCTTCCAGCTTCTGGGTACGAAGCTGTCAATGTCGACGGCAGCACATCCGGAGACGGATGGCCAGACGGAGCGAGTCAACCGGGTCCTCGAAGACGTGCTTCGAAGCTACGCGATGTCGTTCGCGAGTTGGAGCTCCTTCCTGCCCCTTGCTGAGTTTTCACTCAACAACGCTGAGCACGCGTCGACGGGTCTGACGCCATTCTTTGCCAACAACGCGCGCCATCCGCGCACGCCTGCTCTCATCGCCGTGGTCCACCCCACGGCGCCTCGTGGCTCCACTCTGGGTGGGGATGAAGATGATGTTCATGACATGACGAGTGCAGCTCACGAGGATGTGACGCTGAATGCGGTCACCCGCTCCAAGACCAAGAAGGCCCTCGCTACGCCGGACATCGCGGCGTCTCCGCTTGCGGCATGGACAGCACGTACACTGATCGACCCAGGCAATGCTGGCATCCCAGTTGCTGCCAACTACGCACCGAAGATTCCGGCACGTCCTGTCGACAACGCCGCTGTTTCAGAGTTCATCTTGCAACGCCAATCAATTGCCCGTTTTGTACGCGACGCACTGCAGGACGCAGTGGACAAGCAGAAGGAGAATGCTGACAAGCGTGGGCGCAAGAACATGGCTACCTTTGAGACAGGAGATCAAGTACTCCTGTCAACTGACGGCATTCGGTCATCCGCAGTGACTTATCTTGGCGCGAGTAAACTCGCGCCTCAATTCATTGGACCTTTCAGAGTCATGAAGGTTAACGGAGAAGCCTACATGTTGGATATTCCTACGTCGTTACGGCTTCACCCGACGTTCTACGTCGGGCGACTCAAGAAGTATCATCCTGCAACTATCCCGTCGACGGCGTCCTCTCCTCTCCGACACCGAAGCGCAGAGCGAACGCCCCTCACGACGCGCAGTCCGCTTCGCCTCAAGCTCCGCCCGAGCCTGCGCAACCTGAGTCGTTGCCGCCTCAGCCTCCGTCTGAGTGCCCACTGCACGATTCGCATCGATCTCCAAGTCGTCTTGGGCCACCCAAGCGTACGAGCTACCGACGCGAACCTCCCCCGCCGATTGTAGACTCGGCTGGCGATACACGTTGGATCGTGGATCACATCGTGGCACACGAGGATTCCCCTCGTGCTACGTCTCGTACCCGTATCCGTACGAGTGATCAGGCTTCGCGCGGGATTCCTCGTTACCGTGTACGCTGGCTTGGCTTTCCGCCAGACGACCATACGTGGGAGCGACGCTCGACTCTTCTCCGAGACGTCCCGGACATTGTTCGCGAGTACGAGGATGAGATCGCGAACGACAGCGACAGTGAACGGGAACCCTCGACGCAAGCGCACGGCGAGGTTCGCCGCGATGATTAAGACCAACAACTGATGACGACCCCCGGACTCGATCCGGTGACCTTCGGCTTGACGACTCAGTGCTTGACCACTGAGCTGACTTGACTTCGAGTCACCTCGATGACGAGTTTGACTGTGGAACCAAGCTTCGGTATCAAGCGCCTCCTCCGACTCCAAGCTGAGCCCGACCTTAAGCTCCGACATTCATCCTCGCTTGTGCAGCCACAAGTGTTACTCGGCGTGCCATGCTGTTGTTCATGAAGTCCGAGATTTCCACCACCGACGAGCTTCGGTCCAGCGTGCACTCAGCCGCCTGAGTGCCTCTTCACGTGGAGTGTCCACGATGTGTCCTGCGATGGATCCGTGTCTCGGTGGCCGAGACACGGATCCAATGAGATTGAACAGATGGACGTGAGAACGGCTTTTCGCAATGGCTCACTTGATGTCGAGATCTTCATGGAACAGCCTGAGGGATTCATCTCAAAGGATCGCCCCGGCCTAGAGTGCAGCGTTGGTAAGAGCCTATACGGCCTCAAGCAAGCGCCTCGAGTCTGGTATCACACCTTTATACAAGTACCTCGAACGTCTCGGCTTCACTCGCGTAATTAAGGACCGCTGCGTGTTCTTTAAGGTTATATTCAATGCACCGTGTTACATCTAGGTTGATGTCAATGACCTGCTGATCATCTCCCCCTCCAAACAAGTCGTTGCTCGGGTCAAATCGGCCCTGAGTTTCGATTTAGGGGGAGTATCCTACCTCCTTGGCTGAACAATTGAAAGGAACCGAGCTAACCGCTCCATCTTCATCCACCAGAAGAGCTATGCCACCAAAGTGCTAGACATATTATCAATGCTAGATAGTCACCCGAAGAGCACACCTATTGCACAGAAGCTAAGTGCCGCGGACTGACCTACTAACGACGAAACCAAGGCTGTCATGGCCAATAAGCCGTACCGAGAAGCTGTAGGTAGTTTCATGTACCCGATGACGGGTACTCGCCCAGACCTTGCCTACTTCATCCGTGAAATCAGCCAGTACCTCGACAACCCTGGCTTACCTCACTGGAACGCTGTAAAGCATGGTCTTCACTACCTCAATGGCACAAAGGACGTTGGCGTCACTCTTGGTGGAGTGGAATACCTCGAGCTTCTACAGTCAGATGAATATCTCATGGGTTACACGGACTCAGTCTATGCAGCATGCCAAGACACACGGCGCTGCATCGGTGGCTACATCGCCATGTTCTGCAATAGTCCAATTAGCTGGGTCACACGGATACACCACACAGTCGTGCTCTCCACAACGGAAGCAGAGTATACTGCACTCTTCTATTGCATGCAAGAGCTGCTCTACTTAAAACTGCTGCTAAGAGAGCTTGGCTACGAGAGCTCGAAGCCCACACTGATCATGGAAGACAACCAAAATTGCATTAAGATATGCAACAACCCAGAGCTTCACGACAGGAGCAAGCACATTGACATTAAGTACTACTTCGTACAGGAGAAGGTGGCGTGCAAGGAGTTTACTATCAGCTACTGCCAATGCAATGTGCGCTGACATCTTTACTAAGCCCTTAGTGAAGCCGCTCTTTGAGAAAATGAGAGAACTACTTCGCGTAACTGATCAAGAGACTGTATAATCACTGGTAAAACCATTAACACAATTATGGCATTTGATATTGCAATTAATGACCAAAGAAAAAGTAATAAACCAATTATTTGGTAAAGGCACACTGTTTATTGTCCAGAAGATTTAAAATGCATCGTAAAATCTTGTCTAGATTGTCTTGGTACTCTATCTAACTTCGATGCGCTCCTCGATAGCGAAGCTCTTGTCGATGCGAGCCAGAAGCCGCCGCAAAGCAGCTTCGGTGCACCTCATGTGGCCGTAGTTGTCGGAGTCGATCAGGTAGTATACGCCGTTGATTCGGACGCGGCTAATGGCATGACGGATGTCGCCAACCTGACCAGGTGGTTGCCCAATCAAAACCAGCCGTTGGCGCTGAGAGTTCAGCACCAAATGGAAGAGACGCGGCTTGGGTCCATGCATCTCGCGGCCACGCCGCATGAGACTAATGAAGTCATGGCACCTTAAGCGCAGCGCCAGTTGGAGCGCGTTAACGTTGTAGCCCCCATAGCGATGGTCTCCGTGATTCCATCGACTTTCACGTGTTCGGCCAAGAATTACCAACATACGAGCCATCTCTTCCATCGACAAAAAATCGTATATTTGCATATTAATTGCATACAAACCGCATAAGGCAAACCTGTCAGCCGTTTCGCTCTGGTTCTGGCATACGATTGCCCGACCACCCCTACGAGTCCTCATGAGCCCGCGAGGAGCACCACCACGTCCTTAGCAAACCCAAAGGCAAGCCTCAAAGGAGTTGGAGAAGTGCGCACTAACTCTCCGTCAAGCTCAGGACCGCAGCAGCAGAGGGGCCCTCGTTCGTCCAAGGCGGCAACTTCAGAAATGACAAGCATAACTGCCAATCGGCAGTTACGCCGCCTAAGAAAATTAATTTTGATTTATTTTTGCGACACTACTAATCAGCATAATTGGGACTGAGGGAGGCTGTCAAATATCAGTCACATCATACTAATCGGTATATTGTAAAAACACCAAAAAACATAATTGACTTTTTTACGGACGTGGGTAAAAAAAAACACAAATACATATTTTGGAATTGGTGACTCCAGAGCCACCACAAGCTGCTGCGCGTCCGGGGCTTTGCTCTTCGAAGCCCTAAGGCCAGCTCTATCTTCTCTCTCTTTCTCTCGTACCTAACTCCTACAATACACACTTCCTCTTTTCTCACCTTCAGCGCACGTCTTCGTCTTCTCCTCCTTCCGAGTCTGCCAAGTGTTGTCATGCCTCGACAGTCTCGACGTCGTGGCGCCACGCCTCCACTCTGTTCCGTGCCCGCCTCGGTACGGTGGTCGATCACCATGTCGATCTCGTACCGAGGGCAAATCGGGCGGGCACGCTTGGTGGCCGGGTCCAGCATGCGTTAGTAGCTCACGGCGGCCTTCGCCTGGATGCGCCGAGCACGCACTGGTGCTGGCGGGGGCGATGCAACCGGTGGAGACTCCTGCTGCAACACGGGAGCCCGGGAACGTCCGATATTAGAAATTTGGGACGACCGCGGGTCCTCGACGAGCCTCTGTGGGGCTGCCGCCAACGATGGCGTCTTGGGGTGTCTTCGCGTTGGTAGTAGAGATGATGCTGGTAGCAGAGACGATGTTGGTAGCAGAGATGATGTTGGTCGTCGGGACGAGGTTAGTCGCGAATAAGTTGAATCGGGTTTTATTGTGTAAACCAACCAACCCCAAATGGTAAACTGTGTTTGAGTATCACCCCATCTAACTCCGCACCATCTAATACTACAGTTACCCAACATGTTTTTTGTAAAACTCGACAATTAAAAACAGTTATTTTACCAATTAATTGAAAGCGCCGTACAAAACGTTTACACCATAGCCATGTCCCTTCGCCTTGCAGGTCTCTCACTTGTCCTTCCTCCTACACGAAGCTACGGTCACGTAGCACTTGTAGGAGGCACTGTTCGTTTATTGGTCCAAGCCAGGGGGAGGTGATCAAGCCGCTCATTGAGACTATTCGACACCAAACACCGACGGCTACAATGTGTAAGACTACACCCAGCTTCCCGGATCCCTGCTTGTATGTCCATATGAGAGGACCCGTGTGCTGGCCATCGGCTGGAACCGTCTAGCTGCCGACGTAAATGAGGCGGAGATCGTTACGCTTGAGCCAGGCGAGATCATGATCTGGTGCGGTGATTTCATTCACGCAGTGGGTTTTAACTGAACACTCCGTGTGGTTCTTGTTGGTACTAATTCTCGTTGTAGTGTGTTCGCAGGAACGGGCTACGCTGAGAACAACGTCCGCATCCACTGCTACCTCGATCCGCCCAACTACCACCGCCCCGAAGATCACACCAAGATCGCGGCTGTGGTCGAGCCGTTCTCGTACCCGGAGGCTGGCCTCAGATGCCGAGTGTTCGAGTGCACCAACCCTGGAAGGCCCATCCCGGACTAGAAAGTATACGTGGCCCACATGCGCAGGGTGCACAATGTGTATGTGAACGTACCAAATAAGAGAAGCAAGCGAGCAAAGACTCAGTAACACAAAACATGAAACATGGTTCAGCATCGCTGCGGTAGGGGTACCTTTCTTGTGCGAGCCCACATGGAGACGGCGTAGGTTCGTGTCCTCCTACACGATCCTTTAGGTCACGTAGCACTTGTAGGCAGAAACAACAGCGGTCCTTATTTCGCCGGGAGTAGGCAGCCACGATGTACGTGCCTGGGTGGAGCTTGAGTTGTAGGGGCGCTTGACGCCTCGTCGACCCCCCCATACACACGTTAGTATCAAATGTAGACATGTGTACGGCTACTCGTGCTTGGCGCTTAACTACATTCTCTAAGTAAACTACTAACTGTCTAAGATGCGAAAGGCCAATGCCTTTCTTTTTGGCGGCGGCCATGTCTGCACTCTTCATAGCGGCCGTCACAGCGCCACCATGACCAAGTAGACACAGCGCCATGTCGATGGCATGATACGCGCAATCATTTTGATTGCCTCTCGCTTGCATGAGATGGACCGTTTTTTGTGGATAGTCGCCCGTCTCATGAACGGCAACGGTGTGACTTCGTACTTCCAGTCCAGGACGGCCTGGAAGTACCGGTCGGGACCGCTGTCGTCCTTGGGCATTGACGCGGGCACCCACGTGGTCTCGACGTAGTGGCGCCACGCCACCACTCTGTTCCGTGCCCACCTCGGTACGGTCGTCGATCAGCATGTCGATCTCGTACCGAGGGCAAATCTTGCGGGCAGGCTTGGTGGCCGTACTTCCAGTCCAGCTGGATGACCAACTCGTTACGTTTGGAAGTCCCATAAGTATCAAGTTTCTTACTATATCGGTCTGGGAGAATGATTCGTAGCCTTGAAGTTCTTGGGCGACATCGCTTCTCTCATCATTGCAGATGGCTGCTCTGTGAGCCATTCCTGTGAGCAATAGTACGCACGCTTGCTGCTGTTGCACAGCTTACTCTGAAAGTCACCGAGGTGGTCGGCCAGGACGTCCACCACGTTCATGACCATACTCAGGATGACTATCATATTGTCGTCAGCCTCTTGCTGAAAACATTACTTGCTGTGTCGATGAAGTGCAGCGTAACCAACCGAATCATCAGCTGCAATGTTTTTTAACGGGTTTGTCGAAGGTTGATCGAACTTTGTGCAGATAATCGTTGAGATAATTCAAGCGATCGCGGAAATCCTCGCGTGCAATTTAACCACCGCATCCATATATGACGAAACCATTCGAGGGTGAAATGATAATTTACAAAGCAAGCATATTACCTCACAAATGCCCCGTTTGTGAAGCCAAACAGAAGAAGGAAACTCGAACTCATCAAATTCTAGAAATTGCGTGCAAGTATCACGAAGAACCCGTCGCTGATGGGGGAGACAGAAGCATCAGCGAGACTTCCGTGTGTGGTCGAGGTCTTGGAGTCAGACGACGTCGAAATCCAGGCGCAGCGGGCATCATAGACTGCGTAGATATATGTAACAACCCCGAACTACATAGTCGTAGCTAGCACATCTATATAAAATACTTCTTCATTCAGGAAAATGTATCAAGAATGGAGTTCACTATCAATTACTGCCGCACAAGGGAAATGTGCGCAGACATATTCACAAAAGCTTTAACGAAGCCAATCATTGAGAAGATTAGAACATTATTACGTATCTCCCCACCATAATAAGCAATACACGATTGTTTTTGCATGGCAAGAAAAAAATATGAATAAACAATAATGGGTGAGAGCTCTACGCTTATTGTTCAAGGATTTAAAACCCACCGTGAAATCCTCCTCAGACACTGCGAATACTTGCTCGCGAGACTTGAACACGCAGAACAGGTGGACGAAGGAGACGAAATTCATCCACTTCTGGTGATCAGTGATTGAAACCTCTTTAATGACTCCGTTATCGTTCTTACTGAAATTTATGGTCAACCTAAGGGGTGTGTTGCAGTGCAGAACCTTGACATCTCTCTGCAGTCCGTCGAGCTAATTGCGGTAGCAGCTACCGAGAGCGCGTTGGGGGCTATCTGGAAGCCAGCTGCCAGAATACGCTCAATCAAATGCGTGAGATACTGAACTTCGACGTTTGTGTTCTCGTCCGATGGATCGGTTCTCAGCCCAAAGACCACGCACGGATATCGGTACAGAAACTGACTTGATGCG
Organism: Phytophthora fragariae; assembly: GCA_009729435.1. NCBI lineage: Eukaryota > Oomycota > Peronosporomycetes > Peronosporales > Peronosporaceae > Phytophthora > Phytophthora fragariae. The sequence continues at coordinate 61,362 of QQOI01000053.1, forward strand.
GAACTCTCAAAGTAATCGGTAGAGGGATTGGTGGACTAGGTGCTGACTCTACACTAGGACGCTCGGCATCCCGTCCATCTGTCTCATCATCAACAAGTTCGACGATGCCTGGCTCTGGTGATGGGTCAAGGTCAAGGACGACAGGACGGATGGGCTCTGGTGGATGTTCGGCGTGCTCTACTGCTGGGTCATTTTTAACGGACAAAAATAATATTATCTGAGAATCATATGATTGGGACTAGCCAATCAACAATGAGCCTATTATCGTTTTATGCGCATAAATCGCCCATCTTATATCACTTTTTTCAACGGCTTCAAAACAGAAGTCTTAGTTTGGAAACGAGTCCAAACAATTTTATAGGTTAAATGCTATTCTATATTATATATATATAGTTTGTTTTTGGGGGGGGTAAGCAAAGGCAGGAGAGCGCAGTCATGTGTCGACTGTTACAAGTGGCGTGAATGATAGTTGTTCGTAGATCGTATAAAGTGTGTAGAATAGATTTAAACTCTACCAGTAGGATGTATTATTGTGTTTCACGTCCAAAATTACGCTTTCTATCCTACTTGCCGAATCCGACGCACGGATTAGCCAAAATTGCTATATCGGGTACGGTGTACCCTTTAGACTTTGTAGCGCACATATAACCTGCATGGTACATTTATGCAGGCTTGTACGATTGCTTGCGCGGTTGATTCGAAGAACCGCGCAGGGGATTTTGAGTAGAACTCACGATATATGTATGCAATCGTTGTTGTACACATGATAAGATATTGCCCACTTTGCTATATCAATGCCACAGGATAGTACATCCTGAAACTTTTAGTGCCTTGCCGTTGCATTTATGTCATCAAGCAGAAGGGCAGTATCACAAAGTATTATTTTTGTCAAAATATAGACGTTTATTTAGGACTACAAGTAATGTGTTTGTTTTGCGAAACAAGTGCTGTTCTCAAACGACCCCCCCAATCGTTTTACCAAAAAGTTCCCGAAACGGGTATCCGCTTTGCCTTAGTTTGGGTCAGATTTCGTACCCTCGCTATGTAGGCGACTTTTGGGTAAATGTGAGCAATATTAGCCTGTAAATCTTGCTGTTACGACCCGTTTTCGGATCATTGTGACGCTGTATCTACTATAAAAGGGTTGATCTACCATCACAGTAAAGGCCAGACGAAATTGGATGCCTGTGTCGCAATTTCATTAATGAAGGACCTCACAACTACTTTTCCTTGGAGGACGATGCCAATGAGCTCGGATGTCGCTGGCTGTTGCGCCATATATACTACTGCTTTGTATGCTATAGTGAAAAAAAGTAAGACTGAAAGGATATGTTTTATGATATCTGATTGGATAATACAAAGGCATTATGAGCCATTCAAAAGGAAAGAAGCCAGCGTTGCTGGCAGCAATATGATAAGCCGAGGGATGTGAAGGAAGCAGGCTTTCATTGCTATCACTTCCGAAACTGACGGCAACTACACACTACATCATCTACATCTGCACTCAACATTTCAAGTACAACAAGGCCATGGCGGCCGAGAAGAAAAGTACGGGCGGCCTGGAGTCGTTTCACGGCAAAGGGTTTGTCATGTGGAAGGATAAGCTTTTGACTCACGTCAACCACCTCGACCAACTATACAAACGCAAGCAACTTGAGAAAGGCTTGCCGCCTGTGCATGTTTTGATGGTCGACTTCCTTCATGGAAGCCCGGAGAAGCCACCGTCAGTCCCTGAGGATAGTGACCTCTCCGATAAGGAAAAGAACGCAATGGAGTGAAAGGTGATGGACTGGGAAAAAGGAAGACACGATCTGCAAAACCTTCTGAACCAGGTCCTACCGAACGCCTTCTTGTCTACTTTGTTAGACCTAGTGTCGAACCTTGACCCATGTGAGGTAATTAAGGCCCTCGAAAAGGACTATGGGCAAGGTGACGCGGCGGGTCTAATTGAGCTGACCGAGCCTGGTCTAGGTTGGCTCGGAGCCAGTGGCGTGATTTACGCACGCTATTCGCTCAACTGAAAAAGGCACGCAATCAGTTTATTTGAAAGACCCAAGAGCTTCTGGGACAGGACATGGTTTCTGAGTCATGGCTATGTGTGGAAGTCCTGTCCCAGTTGCCAAATAAGTTTTGGGCCTCGTTGATTTCAATGAAGAAAGAGGACTTCACGATTGAGAAGGTGGAGAGCGCGTTGAGGCGCATCTTCCAGGAGAAGTCTAAAAAGGCGATTTCGTTGCATATGGATAGAAGCGCGTCAAATCCACTCAACAATGTGAGGGCCAACCAGAGCCAAAAGTGGAAGCAAGGAGATGGAAAGGAGGGAAGGTTGTGTTTCTACTGCTTTGGGACTGAACACTTTAAGACCGACTTCCCTATTATGGCCAACGATAGGAGTCCAGACCGAGCTGGCGGACCCCTATATAGGACCGACGCGAAGACGGCGCCTGGCGCTAAAAGGGCTAAAAGAGCCAAGACGACTGCCATAAACACCATCAAGACTGTGGTGGCGGACGGCAAGAAGCGGCTCGGCAGGGGCGGAAAGACGGCCCTAGAGCAAGCTCAAGACGAAGAGCTGATGGACGACGTGGAGAGCCTGAACCCGGCCCCTCTACGAGGACGACGTCAGTGGCTAGTCGGTCCAGACCCCCACTGAGTCACCTCCACAAAGTATGAATAGGATTGAAGAAGAGGTACGTAAATACCATTTGCCTTATTTGCGGTACCTAAAGAATTTAAGGCTAACTGAGGATATGTGGGTTGTTGATACGGGCGCAGGCCGAGCTATAACGACTCGGACACAAGCTGGTTTAAGGGCAGCCTGCAGCCTGGCCAGAGCCACATTTTTGCGTACGGTAATGGCACCGTCTCGCATAGCACACTTAAAGGATCAATAAAACTGATAGTTTTAAATCCAAAACGATATTTGAGTGCGCTAAATCTGTCGAACATTTCATACGACCCTAAATGTGGCAGTTATTTACTAAGTGCATACTATTTGGCAAAGCAAGGTTACAGACATTTTCAGTCTAAATCAGGAGAGTCCCTCTGTTTCTTGGGAAAAGACTCAAAGTTACTGTTTGCAGCAGTGTCTATAGGTTTACTACTTGCCGAATGTAAAACCGGTTAAGACGAGTATTTTTAGTGCCCAAAGCTGTAAATTTGGCAATATTTTGGCATTTACGGCTTGGCCATGTTGGCAAAGAACGCCTTATTAGGACAATAAGTAACCAGAAGATAGACGGAAAGCCTAACATTTCTTATTCTGAGCTTAAGAAGGTGCATTTCTTTCGTAAGACCTGCGCTCAAATGAAGGACCGCAGAATGTCCTATCGGAATATGGTGGGAAGTAAGGCCACTGAGCCGCTTCATACACTACATATGGATTCGACTGGAAGGCTTAGAGTTAATGGTTTGTACGGATCATTTGGTCATCACTATGCTTTGGCTGTTGCAGATGATGCTACAGCTTATAAGTGGTATTTGGTAGTAAAGTCACTAAAGGAAGTTCCCGGTAAGATACGGAACTTGTTAAAGCAGTTGTCAGTACAGTTTCCGTTTAAGGTTCATAGAATAAGGACGGACGGAGGTACTGAATTTCTAAATACCGAAGTGTCCAAATTGTGTGCTAAACTCGGGTTAGAGTTCCAAAGCTCAAATGTGGAATCTCAAGAAGAAAATGGCAGTGCAGAGCGATCTCACCAGACAATGATGGCTGGGGTTCGCTGTGCACTTAGATGAGCCAATATGCCGGCTAAATGGTGGCCTGAAGCCTTAAATTCTATTGTAGATGTTACAAATCGTCTACCAATGGCAAGGCTGGGGATGAAGACCCCTTATGATTTACTTTACCGTAAGAAGCCTAACGGTTTAGCATTACCGATTTGGGGTTCAACATGTTACGCACATGTTCCTAAGTCTAAACGAAAAGACCCAAAGCTGGGTGATAGGGCAGTAGAATGCAAACTTTTAGGACTGCCACCCAAGTATAAGGGATACAGACTTCTAGATGGGAAGGCAAATAAGTACCTTATTGCTAGAGACGTTAAGTTCAGTTCAATGGGTACAGAAGCTATGATCATGCGGTCTTTCCCTACTGAAGATAGTAGTGTAGATGAGGATGAGGAAAAGGTCATAGATAGCCTTGGAAAGCGCTCTAGAAATGAAGTTGAAGTTGAAACGACCACCGGAGTCGAACGTGTCGAAACAAGACATTCGACCACCGACATCCCGAATAGTGGGCGTAGAAAACGGTGTTAGCAGTGACATACGGAAATCTAAGAGAAAAAGAACCCGCAATGTCAGACTGACAGATTATGTAACACATTTTAATTCAGTTCCAAAGGATAATAAACGCATTCCAATTCCTAAATCTATAAAGGATGCGAGGGCTAGCCCATACGCCAAGCAGTGGGAGTGCGCAATAAAGACCGGGTTTGACGCCCTAATTAAGAATGGTACATGGAAGTTAGTACCCCATCTTGATGGACGGAGGGCGCTGGGTTGGCACTGGGTGCTCGACGTTAAATACAACGCGGACGGATCTGTAGATCGGTTTAAAGCTAGACTGGTAGTCCAAGGTAATACTCAATTGTATGGTATTGACTGCCAGAAAGCGTTTGCCCTTGTGGCTAGGTATGATTCCCTGCGGCTTTTGCTCGCAATATCTACGGTTCTAGGTCTTCACCTACACGAAATGGACGTTTCTACAGCGTTCTTGAATGGCATCTTAAAGGAAAGAATCTATATGAGACAGCCACCAGGATTTTGTAATGAATCTGGACTGGTCTGTCAACTTTAGAAAAGTCTGTATGGTCTAAAACAGCCTCCACGAATATGGTATGAAGTAATGTATTTCTGAAAGGCTTAGGATTTGTTATATGCAAGAAAGAACATTGCTCGTATCTAAAAAGGTGGGAGATTAAAGGAGTGACTCATACGCTTATCATATGCGTGTATGTCGACGACCTCACGATCGCAGGCTCCCATTTGAGCTCGATCAATGATCTAAAAGCTAATTTGTACGCTAAGTTCACAATGAAAGACTTGGGTGAACTGCACTATCTGCTAAAAATGGAGATACAAAGAGATCTGGAAAATAAAACCATGCGCTTGTCGCAACAGAAGTACATTTAGGACCTTTTAGAAAAGTTTCAGATGCGAGACTGTACTACAGAGTCCACTCCACAGGCTAAAAGTGTTGCCCTAGAAAAGGAAACAGTCCTAACACCAGAACAGATAGCGGCCCAGCCGTTCGATTATAGAGGTCTGGTTGGGTCCTTAATGTATCTGGTTAGAGGCACTAGACTATTGCTAATGCTGTAAGGGATCTGAGCAAATATTTATCTTGCTATAATAAGACTCATTGGAGAGCGGTTCAGCGAGTACTTAAGTACTTGAAAGGAACGTCGAAGTATGGCTTAGAGTACAATGGAAATAGTACTGTTTATTAGAGCTATACACAGACGCGAGCTTCGCGAATGCTACTGAACAAAGGAAATCTATTACAGGATATGTATCCATACTTGCTGGCGCATGCATTACCTGGAAGAGTGTTAAGCAGGATTGTATTAGTCTTAATACAGCGGAATCGGAACTAGTAGCCGTAAGTGAACGAGTAAGAGAAGCAATGTGGCTACGACTACTACTGAATGAATTGGGTTATGGCAAAGTACTACCAACACAATGTTGGTGCGATAATACTGCAGCCATTAGTATAAAGGACCCATGCAGTCATTCATCAACAAAGCACATTGATATCCGGCATATGTATGCCCGTGATAACCATGAAGAGAAAAGCATTAGTATTACTTACTGTAATACCGATGATATGATAGCAGACGCTTTAAGAAAGCCACTGAGGCAAGGTCAGTTTGAAAAGCTCCGCGCTATGATGGGAATAAAGGAGTTTCATACTTAGTTATGTTTGGCAATCCACAAATTCACGGTCTGGGCTACAAGTCCCGCACTCTTGAGTACATTTTACTCAACTTTAAGTTAATTTTCAGTCTCTGACTCTCTCATCTGTCGCCAGCGGAAAAGCGCTGTGATCATAGACTGGATGACCGCGAGTAGCTCAAAAGAATGAGACTTTCCGTCCACAGGGTCCCCAGTTGGGCTGTTGGCTGCATGTAAACCTTCAGGGCTCTGTGGCCTAGGTCACACAACTGTAGCCAGGAGAATGTGAATGGCTTACGGCACCCCCCCCTTTCGGAGTTTTCGTCGGATCAGCACTTGTGCGGCACGGAGGCAGAAGAGAGAGTGAGAAGCAAAAGCAAAAGGCGGTGGGAACTTTATGGGAAAGGTACTCTCTCCAACATATAAGATAAAGTATGAATCTTAGTTTGGGCAAATCTGATTTATATTGGGTCTCCGCACTGCTTATGATAAAAGTATCTTGGGCGACCTGATCATTTAATTTTGGGTATGCGACACGAAATAATCTGAGAACGGCGTTGAAGTCGAATGGTCGAGAAGCGATCTTTCCAAGGACACGCTGGCATCTTTAGTGGGAGTATTGCGCCATATATACTACTGCTTTGTATGCTATAGTGAAAAGACGTAAGACTGAAAGGATATGTTTTATGGTATCTGATAGGATAATACGAAGGGCATTATGAGCCATTCAAAATGAAAGAAGCCAGCGTTGCTGGCAGCAATATGATAAGCCGAGGGATGTGAAGGAAGCAGGCTTTCATTGCTATCACTTCCGAAACTGACGGCAACTACACACTACATCATCTACATCTGCACTAAACACTGGCATTGCGCACGCCGTCATCGCGCGCACCTTCGCACTCAAGGGCTTGCGAATCCCGGACTCTGAGGCAAGGGCGCTGCGCCAGCACCTCGCACGCGTCCGCCGCGGGGACAAGGAGTCGGGGATACGCATGCTGCTCCCCCTTCTTCAGGGCTACGCGGATGTCGGCCAAATGACGAAGGTGGCGCTGGAGAAGGTGGGGTTGCGTGTGTCTCCGCAAGTGCAAGAGGATTCGATGTGGCAGGCTAAGCCGATTCTGGGTACTGTAGGGCTCAAGCCACGAGTGGGGTGGGAGCCCACGCTAGAGGACTACTCCCCCCTTCCAGCCGCTATCAAGCGGGCGTGGCTGGAAAAAAGTGGTCGGAATTTATGTGGAGAGGGAGGCGACGATTGCCAAGCCAAAATCCAAGTCGACAAAGATGCAGAACAAGCGGAGAAATACAGCGGCCGCCAAGAAGGCGAAGAACGCTAAACGCAAGAAGGTGAAGGGGTAAGAGAGCAAGCGCAAAAAGGCGATAAAGGTGAAGAGGTAAGTGAGCAATAACATTAGTAATACAAACGTTTATTACCTGCTTAGCGGTCAGTCTACTGCTACGTCATGGACCGTGCCGATTCTATATGCCTTGTTTGCACAACTCCGAACCGTGTTGGTCCCATTACCAAATTTTTATCACAAACACTTTAGTTGTACCGACATAAATCATATATTTGCTGCCCTGTCTATCTGAAAAGTCTGAGTGGTTGTGGGGAGGAAACTAATGTGCAGGAGTAAATCAGTTGTAGCCGACTGTTCAGCTTACACGCTGTCAACTTGGGCTAAACTTTACCATCGTCTAAATCGCCGAAGTGGCTCGCGATATCATCCTAGGAAATGCGATAGTGCAAAACCTCTATCTCGTGTGGCGATATGAAAAATACACACTAAATATTCTGGTTACTTTGGCTGCACGGCGGTCTTTCCCTCACGGTTGCGGTTTGACTACAATATTGCTGGATGTCATGACATAAAGCAGATGTTTTCCCCCGGTACACACATAAACAGTACTTGCGGCCATGAGAATACACGAATATGACATGATCATGCTGATGATTTGGTTCAGCATAATGCTTATGCGGATGTGATGTCGATTGGTACATGGTGAATTTCGCTCGGCATGCACCCATGCAGGCGATGGCTTCTCCGCAAACCTCTGGGCGATAGATGGCTGTCGCTCTTCTAGTGCCCTCACTGCTTGGTGACTTTCGCGCTCCAAACAGTGGTGAGTCCACATCAGCATCAAACTCACATCGTTACATACATGTACAAACATTTACCAACACGAGCAATGCAGTCTTTACACATAGTCATCAAGCGCCAACAACAACAACGAACAGCAAACGGCTTGTCTGTATATAAACAATTGGCGGGAACCCGGGTACCCGGTTCCCTAAAAATAACCGGTACTTAAGTATGGTCAATGTATTACAAAAGTGAGCTTAGTCAAGTACAACCTTACGTCGAAGTCGGCTTTTGTTTGGCGGCGAAGAACTGGAGAATGGAAGCCTGACTTGCTTTAAGGTTCGTCTTCTTGTTCGTGGGGCGGCCAGGTCGACGCTTGGCGGTTGGACGGTGGTCAGCGTCTTCATCGGCAATTTCCGGTGCATTCAGAATAGTTTCGGGAACGGCAGGATAGTAATCAAGATACTTTTTGGGGATCGAAAAATATTTTGCGGTCAGTGGTTTCTGTTTTTTTCTCCGACAGCTCCTTAGTTTGATGGCGTGGAAGCTGGACAGTCGCAATAGATGCCCCCCAAATGCTTCTAATATTTGGTCCAAAGAGCTCTGCAATATTGTGGGTTCTAATCAAAATTGGACAGGGCGGTTTGTTGAATCAACCGCCCGCCAATCAACCTCCCTGTATAATATCATCAAATAGGCTGTTTTAGAGGCTACTTTTGGGGGCACCACACTCATCTTGGGCAACATATCCATCCTTGGCGGCAAGTTGGCGGGTCCATGACGGACGCTGAAGAAAACCGCGCTTCTCCGACAACGCCAAGAGCGCGTCGGTCGCTGGTACCGGGACAAGATCAAGTGCAGCATGGCAGAACGCCTCCCCAAACGTCGTCTGCGACTGATGGCTACGCGCTTCCGTATGTCCGTGTATCGCCTTACCCTCAACGCGTGTGAACTCCTCCAACAAGATATTCTGCACTAGCTTCGCAAGCGTCTCTATCAACAGTGGCTACACGAGCTTCACCACCGTGGCCACCAACAGCATCTACGGCGGCTACACGAGCGTCGCAAGGGTCTCCGCCAACACCTTCTACGGTGACGACACGAACGGCCCAAGCGTCTAGTCTGGCACCATCTATAGCTACCGCACCAGCAACACAAGCGTCGCCTGCGCCATCATCTACGGCGTCTGCACGCCTACATGAAGGTGCATCTGCGCCTCCAACCTCAGCCGATCCATCCAAAGCTGCTGCAGCACCTTCGGCCGCCCACCAACATCGTCTGCAGCTGCTTGTTCGACCGATAGTGAAAAGAACAGTTGGACAGAGGGATACGTCCGGCGAGGCGTTGGACAACTTTGCCGTGAATGGGGCAACATTCGACGACATCATTCACAAGTTGTGGCGTCAATTTGGCTCCCGTGTAAAGGGCCAAGCTGTGAAGCAAGACAGGGTGTGGACGATCAGCACTCCTACGGAAACGTCATGAAGTAAGGTGATGTAGTTTAAAGGAAGCCGTCAATTGGTCGACAGCGAGAAGACGGAACAAGCGTGGAGCCGATGGGTTGTTTCAACTAAAGGTGAAGCTGTGCGTCTGATGATTTATGAATACGGCATGGTCATTACGAAGGCTCAGGACTTGGAGGAGTTTCGTGAGGTCAGTATTCGTCCTGCTTTCATGGATCGATCTGGTGCAGCAGCAGAGCGTTCCGTGTGGGACGTCGTGGCTCAGTTGCAGGATATATGGAGCGAAACATTTCAAGCGAACGCTGTCGTATGGCGAATGTGGGCAAACCACATCATGCGTGGTCTTGACCGTTCTACCTGGGATCGTGATATATTAGAGCCGCCTCCGAGCCAAATTGCGATCCTGCTGAAGCCTGCGGATTTGCCAGCCGAGCGACAGTTAGCAGGGCTATCACGCTCGTCCGATCTCGCGCTTCAAGTTGTAAACGGCGCCATTGAAGACAACAAGAGACTGAAGGCAAGTTGGAAGGCGCATGGTGAGCGTCTTGAGAACCAAGAGCAACTTTTGCTGACCCGCAAGCGCACCCTTGAAGCGATTCTTGCTGGCACGAGGCTACCATCGTTGAGCGACGTGATTGACCCGTTGCCGGCGCTCACCAACATTGAGGACATTGAGCATCAAGGGTAGAACTAAATTGAAACGAAGATTTCAGTTAATGGCAATGTATTGGAATGAAATGAATTCATTTATTGTACTTAGAGCTGTGTGCATCGTATACGGCTATCATTAAGACGCCATGACAAAGCCATGTAGTATAATCTCACGGTGGCATACGTCTCTCTGCGAATCCCAATACGTCATGCTCATGCTCGCTGCGAGCGGCGGCGCCAAAAATGTCGGACACCTGCCTTCGTTCCGTAGACAATGGTCCCGTAGGATCAAAAACGCCCGTCACCGACCAGCCACAATGCTCGAACACGCGTACCATTGAAAACTCCTTGAACTTGCTGAACGTGTCAACGACGAACGGGAGTAAATCGCGGCCGCTGGTCTCAACATAATGCCGCTGGAACGATCGCTTGATATACCCAAACATAAACTCTATAGGATTAAAAAATGGGCAGTAGACAGGTAAAAAATCGGAACAATGCCAATACTCCTCAAGAAGTGGACAATTTCAGGATCTCGGTGAATGGAAGCGCCATCAAGAATTCACACGGAATTCGATCCCGGATACTGTCGGACATTGCCACTCGAGGAGTAGGCAAAATCTCGGCAGCATTGAAAAAACTCGACACGATCGAAAGTGCCCGCCATTTAACGCATACCCCCGTTTTCTCACCATGCCTCGGTTATCAAAAGAAACCTCGTCCAAAATAACGAGATTACTGTGACACCAGTCTATCTGACTTAGCTCTTCAACAAAGCGAAAGACATCTTTCTCCTTGATGTGCATCGCTCGGCGTTCCAAGACCTTTCGCATCAACCCGCATTCGTGGATGAGCCGCCATACCGAAGACTTCGAGATTGATAGGTGGTGAGCACGCTTGAAAGCCTCCTGGGCTTCATAAGCATCAGTCATTGCGCAAATCATTACCCGCTGAAACGGGACGCCCGTGGTGATCTCGGCCCGAGCGGTCGCAAAGGCCCAAGACAACAAGTCTCCTTGCAGGTTGCTGCAGAGAAGGAATACTGACCAATCAGAACGCGCGGGTGATTTCTTGGCAGCTTGGTGAATCGCCCCAACAGTCCAAATATAGGTAGAATCCACAATTATAGCCTGTCGAATAGTTGCAAGGTTGCTCTGCGAAATCATCGAAAATGAAATCGACTCATCATCTGGCGTATTCACCGTTTTGCGTGCTGTACAGAGCCCTTCATCATTTTCAAACAGGTAGTTGGCTGTGTAACCAGCATAAAATATTTTGCCAGCACTGCCCCCATCCTGTGAAAAACGGTCGAGAAGAATCATTGTCGTCGAGAAAGACACCCTCTTGGCTTTATTGACTTCCTCGACAAGTCCAGCGGGTGTGTACACATTCTGCTTGTGAACGGCACGACGACACCACGCGATAACTCGATCAGCGATGTTGTGTGAATGACCTGGGAGCAAAAAACACAAAACCATTTTCCGGTAGGGAAATACCACTGAGAGTATAGCAAAAACATCATCACGATCTTCGATTTGTTTTGACCGACACGGTTGTCGAGAATGCTGAAGCTGATATCGGGTGGAGGCACGCCATTCCTCGCATTGTTTTGCAGCGTTGATAAATGGTAGAGTAGCCGTAGACTGCAAAGAGCGTCTGCGTTTTTCCCTTGTGCCCGCTCATCGTAGAAATACACGTGGTTGGTGTTGTTCGTGATGTCAGCGACGACGAAATTCTGGATAATCAAAGTAGTCGGCTGATGACCGTGAATGACCGTAATGGGGCATCGAAATGCCGCTACCATAGTCTTCAGCTTGTATTTGCACTCGCTGGGGCATCGGGATGCCCGTAATTTCATCTTCAGACACTTTGCCATCATTAGATGCGTCGTCATCGTCATCGAAGGTGTCCGGGATTATGGTTTCTGGTAGATTCTGCTCAGGGGCGTGCAGAGCAGAAAACTCCTTTGCGAACTTGGACACAAAGCGTCGTTGAGCTATAGCCTCCTCGATGTGGGTACTCTTCCTCAGAATAATATCGCCCTTTTCGGCGTCGGTCAGGTCTGGCTGCTGCAACATAATGTCGAGACGCACACAACAATCGCACTCATCTACTTTGGTGCGGGTCAAGCGCACACCAGGATAGTAGAAATGCACATACTGAGTGAATCGCTCGTAACTCATCGTGCGCGCGTCAGGATCAGCTCGTTTTGTGTCGTCCTCGTACCGAGCGTGTACCGTTCGCCACGGTAAATTTTGCTCCGTAAAGTATTGTCGACGGCGGTGATGGGGACACGGGAAATCATCTTCCAAAATCCAAATCGCACAATGACCTTTAAAAGCTTCCAATACAACGTCAACAAAAGCGTGCCAAGGCTTCCGAACAGATCGGTAAGTGTGAAAGCGCTCAACTCCACATTTGAAACTTTTGCGCAGACGCGTAACTCGACTACCACCGATAGGAAGGATAGATCTTATTTCCCGATCTGGTAACACCTGCAATAGACTTAGTACTACACCCTCCGATTGCTGCCATTCCGTGCCCCAGTAGCCTGGGTCACAGGAGTCCCAGTCGCTTGTTATCTTATTCACGACATCTTCACCTAGCTTGGCGATGGCTCGAAGACGTGCAGCTTCTTGTCGATCAGGGCCTTTTAGTCGTTTGCGCAGAGGAGCGGTGGTTTGCAACCCTCCCCCACGTCGGTGCATCATACCACGCTAGAAGTCAATCTGGAAATGGCAGCTTCTTCCTCGACACTAGCAGTTTCGCATTGAGATAAGGTGGCTCAGAACAAAAATAAATTATTCGCGATTTGGTCGGTATAATATGCGGGAACCCGGGTTCCCGCAAATCGTTTCATATGGTTATATACATCGTACATAACCAAACCATACACTACATGTTAGTATATGACACCAGATTGTGAGAGTTATGTAGTTCATATTCACGCACCATGAGTGTAGCATGTCGCTGCATGAATCGCGGGCGTCACCGACGTCAGGAAGAAGAGCCAGTACACGCGGCGTATGTCGGTTTGCCACGCGAGGAGCAGGATAGACACCGTTGTGACGGGGGGGTTGGCTGCTACCGGGGAAGAAGCTTGCTGGCTTGAATCGCGGAGACGTACGCGACCTCCTTTGCTCGGTTGTGAAGCGTCCGCTCGGGCGGGCGAGGTGCTGTTGTAGATGCGGCGGACTAAGTTGACAGGCGGCAGAAGGGTGGCGGGTGGAGAAATTTGGTTTTACTTATAGGCCGCTCATTGAATAGATAACAGTTTATGTCTCCACACTCAACGCGTAAGGATATCTACAGAACAAGATGCGCGTCGTGGTGAAAGGAGTGTTTATGGGTCCCCAGTCCGACTCATGTAGAAACTACGCTACGCTGAGGCGACAGTTATAAACACATTTGTGAACGCGGTCTTCGGGTTTATCATCTCGTAGGCCCGAATCAGATATCGGTACCGTCGGTATATCGGAGTAAAATATCATAATACTTAGAATTGGTTTGCTGGAGTGACGGGATCGTGGAAGGCGTGTATCGCAGCCGAAGATCTTACAAGACTAACGGTCTTAAAAAATAACTACGGCGGGTCCACTGAAGCATATCCGACACTGCAAGATTTGCTGGATGTAGCTAAGGCAGATAGAGTGGCGAACGAGATCCTCCCACGACGGTGTCGGATAGGAGCCTGTCCAAAACCGTGCTGGGCGAACGAAGATGGCCGCACAATGACGACGTGTGTGGAGCATTATGCGAGACCGCCGAGGAAAAAAAAGCGCAAGCAAAAAGATGTTGTAACTGCTGGAGGCCACGCACAAGAAACGAAAAGGGTAAGCTACTTACTGTCTGTGAAGTCTGTCGACAGCGAGCTCGAAAAGCGTATTATAGCCGTGCGCAGCGAAAGGGGGGCTTCGTGTCGAATAGGGCAGTCTCAGTAGCACGTGATGAAGTAAGCTCAGCACAGGTAGTGAGAATAGGAAGCTTGAAATCCGTAGTATTTTAGCATACCAACTAAACTAATAAACCGCTGATGAATTTGTGTTTTAAGTGGACAACCAGATATGACACATTCAGTAGGGACAAACGTATTGATACATTCAGTGGGGGCAATCTGAGCTGACACAGGGGGAACAACATGAATTGGCACATTCAATGGGGACAAACTTAGTTAACCCATTCAGTGGGGGCACGGCATCTGTTGATTGGGGGCAAAGCCCCCCCCATATAATCAAATGCCACATACCGTTTTTACCACTACTTGTTACCCATTTTTACATAGCCCATGTATAAGTTTCGGCCAATTTCGGCCAATCGGAATCCTTGTGATCGCTCCGTGACCGACGGACAGCAGGTTGCTCTGATTGATGCTTCAGACGATTTGTATGTCATTGATGAGTTGCACTATCGGAATAGATCTGATCTAGGTTTACTAGTAATTCATGCTGAATAGGCGATTCCACGGGTAGAAGGAGAAGCGGGGGAGATCGACCCCCCCCCAAAAAAGGGGGGTTAAAACCTCGAGAAGTCGTCTCCCGATGTTTTACGGGTCCTGTAATTAAGCGAGATGAGACGTACAAGTATGTAGGAGATCCAAGAGATTACAGGCGATTCTCCTTACCAGAGCTCCTGATTAGCTTATATAATAGATGTATCCTATTGGTCATGTTCCAGATCAATAGCTTCGACCGCACCAGAGAGAACCTACGTTTTAGGCAGGTGTAGACATCAAAATAGACGATCTTGAAGAGGCACAACTTTGCTGGACCATAGCGTCGAAGAGGAGCGAAGGGCTAGTGGTGTATGCGGAGATCCGCATCGGCCGGTCCAACGCCCGCAAACTGGGTATGACTATTGCGCACATGTCAGCTCAGACCCACGACATCACTGAGTATCAAGTCCAGCTGCATGCCACTCAGCAACTTCAAGCTCAGCAGCAGCAACTTTATACTCGGGCTCGAGTGCATCGGACGCGGGTAGAAGCAGAATCACAGACCATGGCGCTCGCCGAAATGATACGTGCAACACGTATCGAACCTGCTGCACTTGAGCACCACGTCAATTTAAAGCTGCAAGTGGCAATTTCGGCTGCGAACAATGTGACCCAGACACCTGCGTGGGGCTGTAGTGGAAGCACACGCTGTTCAACACGCCCAAGTAAGTGATATTCGAATAGTAGAAGCGTTCAAGCAGCTGGGTATTCACCTTCATGCAAGCTTATAGCATCGAATGCGCGACGTACTGACGGCGCATATGGAGCAAATTAATTCAGCTATTCGCCTCGATATTTCAGCACAGGTCACGAAATTATAAAACTGGCGCAGGACCAACTGAGCGCCTTTGAGAAGCACATCACCGCTGTATAGGAAACTCCCGTCGTTGCGCCGAGAAAAAAGCGAAGTCGATCGTGCGACCACATCATGCGGCGTCGCACAATCGACTTCCCTTTTTTCTCTAGTCATGATGATATCAAGATACCCCTGCGGCGTGAGATAGCAGGATGCAAGGCTTCTGGGGTTGATACTGCTGTACGCCGCACATACAAACTTGCTCGTACGATCTCATGTACACAAGCCGATGCTGTAGTTAACCCATCTGCTTGGAGATCGACGTGTCCATCATTTTCACCAGAAAATGCTCAGTTGATTCTAGCGTGGTCCACCGCATTTGATGATGAAAAATCCATGTCGTCAGGGGAAGAAATGCAGCCATCCCATTCTGTAGCGGGGTTACGCATTCGGTTTACCTCCACCTTAGTGCAACATGCACTAGTGGCTACATTCAGGTAGACCACATCACGCAGTGGTCACCATTTTTTTCGGAAGCAATACTATTGGTGGAAAGCAGCATATTTCCATTAATAAGAATCGTGCACTAGACCAGAGATTGTGACAACCACTCGTTGGCAGAATTTCTATATATATATCATTTTTTGGAGGAAACCACAGTTAACACCTTGACTCCAAACGTCGTACCTTACGACATCATAAAAGTGTGATGTCGTTAGTTATGACATCGCGAGCAAACTATTAGTAAATGGCTCAGAATTGAATTTTCAATACTTTAACCAAGTGTCTTGACAACTCTGGCAAGATACAAGCTGCGAGGGGTATTTGATGAACAAAACAAAGACTGGACAGGGGAGGGGATCAGCCTGGTCAAGCCACTCATTCGCGATTTTGCTGGTTGGTGAGCATTCGGAGAGGCCCACGCAAGAAACCCGCTGCACCTGCTGCTGCCGCTGCACACGACATTGACGTTGGTCACTTGTGGCGGCAGCTTACTTCGGCGGGGTGGAAGTCGATGCGTCCGACCGGGCACCAGACTGAGTGGCGCTATTCCAGTCGTGACGAAGTCCACGTGTTTGTTGGCGAAAGAGCGGTCGTGAACTTCGCGTTCGAGTCCGGTTTGCTGAAAGCACCAACAGACGCAAAAGTGCGTCCGGGGGACGATAGTAGGCAAGAACAAGGAAAAGAGGAGGATGGAGACGATGGGCAGCAGGAGAGTGCCTTTGAGGAGGTCGTGCGACCCTCCCAGATCGATACCGGCGTTCTTCTTTCGCAGAATACTATTGATGAGATGCTCGCCCCCCCCAAGTGAAGATGAGATCGAGCTGTCGCAGTCTGTAGTAACGAGAGCATTCGGTCTCTCCTCAGGCGGCCTACAAGCCGACGACGAAGAAGAACAAGATACCGCAATAAGGTTGCATTCGCTCTCAGAGGCCACTGGACTAGAGAGTGAGGGTGGCCTTTACGACGAAGGAGCTGCAGGGTCTGTTCCCTGGCAACGATCACGAGACCTGCTAGAAGTCACAAACGATGCGAATGGTGTGCTAGATGGTGAGGATAGCGGTGACTACATGTACGAGAACTACAGCTTGGGCGTGAGTGATGATGATGGAATATTGGACGATGCAGCGATCCTGGCAGTGACCAGCTGGACGACGACGACGACGTGCTGTCAGACAGCGACGCGGTTGAGATGGACGCTGCATTTCTTGCATCGCTGCAGACTGGCAACAGCGCACTTAGTCGAACAGCTATCAAAGATCGAGAGAATGCATTACGAGCTATGAAATGGACTCCACTTTCGTCACAGTACGAGACTAATATTCCGTCTTATCCTGGACTAGGAACGGAGGAGGCCAGGCCTGTCGGTGAGCTGCTTGACGTATGGTGATCACCAATTCTCACCTTGTTCTACTTCGTGCCTAAAGCCCTGTGGGTTATGATCGCCGCCGAGACAAACCGTTACGGTCTTCAGCAAGTTGACAAGCGCGCCTAAAAGATGTTTGCGTGGCAGAACGAGCACCGCCGCGAGACTGTCTAGCAAATTGCGCGACGGTTGAAGGCACAGCAGTCGTATGTCCCCCGTGAGGTTCTGCATGTCGTTGGTCTTTTCGTTGCGCGCATGCTCTGCCCCCAGAAGAGGTCCTTTGCCGCACACTGGCCCATGGTGGAGGACGGTGCTGTACTGGCTGGACGTTTCGGGCGATACATGACCCGCGACAGGTGCCAGAATATTATGCGAGATCTTCACTTTGTTGACTACACGGCACAGCACAGCCACGACAAGCTGTGGAAGCTCCGTCCTGTCGTCGACAGAATCCAGCAGCGCTTTTTGGCAGGCTTATCGCTCCCTGCCGGCTTCTCGTTCGATGAGGGCGTGCTTCCCTCCTCGTCGAAACGCAACACGACCCGTATGTTCATGACCGACAAACCCCACCGATACGGGTCAAAACTGTTTATGATGTGCGACGCAAAAACGGCATATTAGGGGAGGGTCGAACATTGCAAAAAACGTGCTCATGTTTTCGACAGATTTCTGCTCATGATTTCGACCATTTTCTGCTTAACTCTCAGTTCAAGTTGCTTATTCCCTCGTTCCCTCCTTTTACCACCGAAGTTCACGGGAGAAAGTTCACTTCTGACTTCGTGCGCGCGGTATACCAATGTCATGAGGGCACTTGACGAGGAAGTAGCGGCATGGGTCGGTGACCCAGATGCTCTTGCTAGTAGGTGTACAGGCGCCACTGCCATACGTCGACGATCTCCCGTAAAAGGCGCTACCAAGTAGATGTGCTTAGCTTCGGCATCGTCAATAATTTCCCAGGGAAACTGTTTCGTCAACAATCCCTCTCTCGTCTAAGTGCGATTATTTTAAATGAGCAAAAGTGAGTCCCCCCTCCATTTTTGCTTAGGTTTCCGACACTTTTCTGCTTATTATTTTGCCTCTTTCTTGCTTACGTTTTTCCTGCTCATTTCGAATGTTTGACCCCCCCCTATTGCCACAGGTAGAGTTGTATGCAAAGTGCGGATTTGGTAACATCGAGCTTTCGTTGTCTAACCGTATCAAATGTTGTAACTTTCTAGATTTGAAGTTTACGTGGGAAGACGACCCACTGCCAGTGACACTACCAGAGCAGTTGACAGTAAGACTGGCGCTGCAGCAGTGGTGTGGAGCTTGAAGGTCGTTCTCGATGCTCAGTCTCGGCACACTTGGCATGCGGTGGTTATTGATCGCTACTACTCGCCGGTGCTACGTGCGGTTGAGCTCCTAAGCATGAAGGTCTACGTCGTAGGCACGGTGATGACGAATCGCCTTGGGCTTGACAAGAACATGAAGTCGAAGCGCAAGACACGTCCAGCAAGCATACCCCGCGGTACATTTTCGTTTTCGCGCTCCATCGCCGTCCCAAGCCTGATCACATACATTTGGTGGGACCGCAAGCCCGTCTACTATCTGTGCACATGCTCGGTGATGACGGGGTCGCCCATTGAGCGAAAAAATAAAGAGGGTTGGTGCGATTCGAGTGCCGTGTCCGTCTGCTGTCAATGACTACCAGTACTGGATAGGCGGAGTAGATCGCCACGATCACTCCGCCTTCAGCCGTACTCGCTACAGATGTCGACGAAGTTTAGGAAGTATTATAAGAGCCTGTTCCTAGGCTGTCTTGACCTGGTGATGGTAAACGCGTATCTTACGCACAAAGGGGGGGGGCAAGATCAAGAAGACGGTAGCGATGAAGCGCTCGGAGTGGTTTTGCGTCCTCCAGAACCAGCTCCTTCAAATCAAAACCGAAGATTTTACCGGGGTGGAGGCAACACCACCTCCGTTGAGGCAGAAGCCAAGCCCACACCGGTCCGTCGCACCCACGCACTCCAGCAATCAGAAGACTGAGCAACCGTCAGTGGGGTCCAGAAGCGCCATCAAGGGTCCTGCAAGGTCTGTGCGCTCTTGCGAGCGAGCAAGAAGAAGTCATACTCAACCACTTTCTTTTGTGAACGCTGCTCGATCGATAGCGCAAAGCGCTGGTTGTACAATAAGATACGCCGTGAGCACAAGGGTGTACATGCTTTGAAATATGTCATGACGCCTTCGACGCTGGTCAAGCCATACTGTAGCGGGGCTACACATTCGGCTAACCTCACGTTAGTCCAACACGCACTAATGGATACATTCAGGTGGGCCACATCGTAGTGTGGTCACCATTCATATTAGGAAGCAGTCTTATTGGTCAGAAAGCAGGGTCTTTCTGCCAATTAGAGTCAAGCATTAGGACAGGGTTTCCGCCAACCACTCGTTGGCAGAACCCCTCTTTATAGATATCAGTTTTAGGAGGAAAGCCACAGTTAACATTCAATTCAGTTCGCATTTTACCGCAAAAGCTAATATTTGTACTGTAACGGGCCTAGTGAGTACCCGTCACTAGCTTACACGTAGCGGTGAGGAAGCGTCCAGTTCTCAGTAATACTGAGACCAAGTATTAAGTCCGAAGTAAAATCAACTCTGATTTATTATTGGGGCCAGGGCGGGGGCCCGTGGTCGAATGTGAACCACTCAAATGCAGGCCAGCAGCTGATTGGCTGGAATGGGGTCTGGCTCCCCCACTTTCAGCCAATCAGATGATGACATGTCAGCATACGCTAGCCGTGTGCTGTTGTGCCTACTAATGCAATATCTGTAAGAGATCTACCTACTTATGTAAATGGAGGGCCCATTACATCACCCTCCTCTCAAAGTTGCTCTTACGCAACGTAAGCGCAAATAACACTGGAAAACAACTGAAGACAACCGTGGGACGACGGACTCCGCAGTCGGCGACGGACGCAGCTCGGACGACGGACACGACGCTCGGCAACGAGCGCGAGCGTGGAGAGTAGCAGCTCGACGAGTGTGGAGACCCGAGATGACGATTCTTCGAAGCGACCCTTCGAAGTAACTGCTACCGTGAGGACAGGGCCGTTGACTTGATTCGACGTGCCAGCAGGATCAGCTTGGACATCTTCATCGTCGGTGACTGACAGCGGGGTGGCGCAGTGCGCAAGAGCGCACAATTCCATCCTGGTGCACGTGGGTTCAATCCCCTCGCGGGACACACGCTTCGTTCACGATGCGTGAGCGCCCAGAGCTTTTCCACGCGCGCTTCGACTCCACCAAGCGTCGGATACTCGGCCACCGAGACACGGATCCATCGCAGGACACATCGTCAAGGATTGCTACAAGCGTGAGCAGCAGTCGAATGACTTCCATGCGTACGACAGAAGAGAAGATCTCTGTGTAGCCAATACCATAGTTTTGCTGAAAGCCTTTGATGACCAGGCGCGCTTTAAAGCGCACAATGTGACTGGTTTCATCGTGCTTACGGACAAAACCCAGCGACACTGGAGTACATTGCGATTGTGTGGTCGTGGTACTAGCGTCCAGGTGTGGTTTGCCATGAGCGATTCATATTTGGAGAGGGCAGCAGCGTGCCAGTCAGATGCATATGCGGAGCGCATCGCCTCCTTGTAGGTTTTAGGATCTGGGTCATAGCGAGTGGCTAAGAGACTTACGATGGTATGATAGAGGGTATGCTCCTCTTCCAGGTCAAGTCAATGGGCTCGTTGAGCAGTAGCGCCTTAGAGTAAAAGGCGAGGGCGTCTTCTGTCTTAACCTTCTTAGCGGAAGGGATACACATGTCAGCATCAGTGGCCACCAGCGAGGATTGGTTGCGTTTGAGTAGTGCACTTAGGCGAGGCAGGAGTTCTTTTTGAACTGGTAGGGTGGTGCTGAGAGGGTTTGGAGTGGCTCGTTCTAGAAAGGTGAAGTTAGGAAATGTGTCCTCTTTGAACGTGACATTTCGGCTGTAGATTATTCTGTTTTCCGTCGTGCTGAGAGGGCGATACCCTTTCTTATTTTGGGGAAGGCCCACAAACATGCACAATTTAGCGCGTGCGTCTAGTTTGTTACGATGCGGCTCTGGTATAAGAGCGAATGCTGCACAACCGAACACTTTGATATACGTTAGAGATGGCTTCTTGCTCATAGGGAGTGACGCCTATAGGAAGTACA
The DNA here is from genome assembly GCA_009729435.1 of Phytophthora fragariae. Lineage (NCBI taxonomy): Eukaryota > Oomycota > Peronosporomycetes > Peronosporales > Peronosporaceae > Phytophthora > Phytophthora fragariae. The sequence goes on from QQOI01000053.1 coordinate 82,786, forward strand.
CTACTAGTAGTCAGATTGATGAGGTGGGTGACGTACTGGCAGCACTCCCCCCAAGTTGGCGGGGTAGATCGCCGTCGATGAGTAGGGAACGTACACGTTCTAGGATAGTGCGCATCCGGCGCTCTGCAATACCATTCTGTTGAGGTGTGTACGCGTTGGTGAACTGAGCATGTGTGCCATAGCGATCAAATATGATCTGGCCGAACTTTTTGTACTCCTTACCATTGTCGCTCTGAAGCCGTTGCACTTCAGGATCATACTGATTGAATTGGGTTCCTAGGGTACCAACCTCAGTGTTGAAGCGGTACTTCGCTGCCTTACGAAACTTCTCATAGCAATCGTACAAGTCAGACTTGCGAGCAACGACATATAGGTGCATACAGCGCGAGTAGTCATCAATGAACGTGATGAAGTAGTGAGCGCCACTTAGCATCGGGTAAGGCAAGGGGCCATTGATGTCAGAATGAACTTTTTCAAGAGGATCTTTAGAGCGATCAACATTGCTATTGAAGGAGCACGGTGTGCTCTAGCAAAGATGCACGAGGGGCAGAAGTGTTTGGGGATCGCTGATGCTTGAGAGAACGCCAGTTCAGGAGCCGCTTATGTCCTAGACATGGTCTGCATCACACGAAAGTTAGGATGACCGAGACGTTTATACCACAGTAGGACAGCAGGGACCATACCTAATTGAGCCACAAGGGCATTGACGGGATGATCGTCCGGTCCACAGGAGCCGGGGCCACGAGCGCGCTGGGCGTCTTGAGTGGGACCTTCGGCTTGAGCTGGAACAGATTCGTGTCCGATGCAAATTCAACATGGATCTTGTAGTCCTTGCCCACGAAGAAGGTGCAGCGAGTGCTGCTGAAGACAAGGCGGATCCCCATTTTCAGCACTTGGGCGATGGATGTGAGTTTAAACTTCATGTCCGGCACGTACAGAGCATCGCGGAATTCCATGAGGCGCGTAGTACCGGTAGTATCGACCACCTCGTGGACGACATCACCAACGCCACGGATGGCTAGCTGGTGCTTGCCACCAACCATAATGGAGCCGGCGTAGGGACGAATCTCCTTGAACCAAGCCTCTTGGTAAGCAGCATGGCGAGTGCATCCCGAGTTAACCGTCCACGTGGAGTCATGGGGTTAGGGCTTGCAGCAGACAGACCAATGGCCGGCATGATGACAGTGGCGTAGGCGATAAGTCCGGCCTCACGACCTCGCGAGTTGTACTTGCGCTGTAGATCATTGAAACTCACCGGGTTGCCGAAGCGGTCATAGATGTCAGGTGCCTTTAAGCTGTTGTCATTGCGTAGAGCCTGGCGCTGGCGGTCATCCGAGCGTTGTTGCGTGCGCTGGTGCTTGATGGGGAACGGGTTAGAGTCATCACGAGGCTTTCGCTCAATGATGGCGAAGTTAGCCGGTAGGACCGTGCCTTCCTTTACCGTCCCAGTGCGCAGGTGCTTCTGTAGCACACGGCAGTCACGGATGGCATGGTTCGGACGCTGAAAGTAGGTAAAGCTGGAGCCAGATTGAGGGCGGGGCGGTTCATCACGACCATGAGGCGCATTCGAGATGACATGGAGAGCTGTCTCGCTGACCTTCACAATTGAGGTTTTATCCGCTAAATGTCTAGCGCAGGGTAGACGCATCTCAATCGACTCCAGGCTGCCCTTGGCGATGATGTACATGCGCTTGGCGTAGTCGCCCATCACCTTGCGCTCGATGTTGGTCTTCAGGTCGGTGTACGGGATGAACTTCTTGCTCCCTTTCCAGATCGCCAGATTGAATTCCACGAGCTGGGCATGGCGTGGTAGAGGTACAACGAATTTTGCTCGTCGGATACCAGTGGCTTCGGCGGCAGCCTTGAGAGCGCGCTTAAACGTCAGAAAGAACTCCATTAGGTCAGTGCCCTCCTCATACTTGATGGTCATCAAGTAGTGGTTGATATAGTAGGGGGCATCATGAGCCGTCGAGCCCTCGTAGCGATCGCGCAGTTTTTGGTAAATCGCGAAGGCCGACGTGCTCCCCTCAACGATCGGCACATGCGCGTCATCGATCGTGGAGATGAGGAACGACCTCGTTTTGCGCTCCATGTGGCGTCTTTCATGCGCACTCGGCTTGCGAGCAGCGCGCTTCTTGGCCGCTCTGAGCTTTGCTCGAGCTTTCTTGGCCTGTGCGCGGAGCAATGCTCGGCGTCTTTATTGTCCTTCATTGTCTCCGTGAAGGATTTCACAACCGGAGGAATCTTGGTGGACGGTTGCGTTGACTTGGACTCCGCCCCCGTCTCATAAGACGAGTTGCCAGACGACGAGTCGGAGGGCACCTCAGAGGAAGCATGGCCACCAGTCTTGGGCTCGGCAGCAGCGTCCGCTTGGTCGTCGTCGGCATCAGAGGTAGCAGGGGGCAGCGTGCCCGTGTCCGACACCAACTCCTCCGACGGACTTGGCGAGGGTGGGCGGGAAGACTTGGGCTTGGGCGGGTCGGGGTCTTCATCGTCGGAGTTGGCAGCCGAGGAGTCGGAATCGCCGTCGTAGTCCTCTTGATCGATGAATCCGAGGAGCCCTTGACCGTCGAGCGCAGCGCGGATGCGCGCGTTCCACACAGGGAAGTTGGAGCCGTTCAGGCGCGGGAAGTCTTCCCCGGTTCTCCCCAATGTTGGCCTCATATGCTGTCGAGTCATGATAACACTTGGCAGACTCGGAAGGAGGGGAAGATGAAGACGTGCGCTGAAGGTGAGAAAAGAGGAAGTGTGTATTGTACGAGTTAGGTACGAGAGAGAGAAAGAGAGAAAAGATAGAGCTGGCCTTGGGGCTTCGAAGAGAAAAGCCCCGGACGCGTGGCAGCTTGTGGTGGCTCTGTAGTGGCTCTGTGGTGGTTCTAGAGCCACAAATTCCAATATATGTATTTGTGGGGTTTTGTACCCACGTCCGTAAAAAGTCAATTATGTTATTTGGTGTTTTTACAATATACCGGTTAGTATGATGTGACTGATACTTGACAGAGACCACGTGGGTGCCCGCGTCAATGCTCAAGGACGACGGCGTTCCAGACTGGTACTTCCGGGCCGTCCTGGACTGGAAGTACGAAGTCACACCGTTGCCGTTCATGAGACGGGCGACCATCCACAAAAAACGACCTATCTCATGCAAGCGAGAGGCAATCAAAATGATCGCGCGTAGCATGCCATCGACATGGCGCTGTGTCTACTTGGTCATGGTGGCGCTGTGACGGCCGCTATGAAGAGTGCAGACATGGCCGCCGCCAAAAAGAAAGGCCTTGGCCTTTCGCATCTTAGACAATTAGTATTTTACTTAGAAAATGTAGTTAAGCACCAAGCGCGAGTAGCCGTACACATGTCTACATTTGATACTAACGTGTGTATGGGGGGGTCGACGAGGCGTCGAGCGCCTCCTACAACTCAAGCTCCACCCAGGCACCTACATCGTGGCTGCCTACTCCCGGCGAAATAGGGACCGCTGTTTCTGCCTACAAGTGCTACGTGACCTAGAGGATCGTGTAGGAGGAAGGACAAGCGAGAGACCTGGAAGGCGAAGGGGCATGGCTATGGTGTAAACGTTTTGTATGGCGCTTTCAATTAATTGGCTAAAATAAATGTTTTTAATTGTCGAGTTTTGCAAAAATCATGCCGGGTAACTGTAGTATAAGATGGTGCGGAGTTAGATGGGGTGGTACTCAAACACTGTTTACCCATTTGGGGTTGGTTGGTTTATACAATATAACCCGATTCAACTGTGGATATTGTGGTGTAGCGGGATCAGCAAAATCTGCGAGATCGCTAATCCAACTTCCCAACTGCGCCCGAACACCGACTAACGGAGGGGGTACTCCGATCTACCGTGATGTGTGTCACCTTGTGTACCCGTCGGTAGGGCTGGATCTTGCTCTTCTGGTGTCTTCCGAAGTGTCAAAGCCTTGAAGTCGAGACAGTCTTGGCGAGACGCGGGGATGGGGTGGAGCGGTGTGGAAATCTTCACACAGCTCGCGGTTGTACTCCCAGATCGAGTGGTCTGGCACTTGGATCTGGCGGCCTGGATCTGGATCCGGCCGTTGGATTCTCTTTGTGGGGCTCTTGTCCTTTACGTTCCTTTCTTTGCGATGTTAGCCGCTTCCTCTAGCGGAATCTGTAGTCGTTGAGCGTCGGAGACCCGACCGGCCAAGCTGTGAACTCCGGTGGATCTGGGATCCGCACTTGAGGGTAGACCACTAGGAGGGTCTAAATCTGGCCAATGTATTATCCAGACTTAACCAACGCTAGATCTCTTACCGCTGTGTCTTCTACTCCTCGCAGGGCCAATGTAGCTCCCGTTTCCAGGCGAGGGAGATGGCGGTTGCGATGTCCAAGGCAAATTCGATACTGATTTATACTTAAGTCCGATCCCATCCTATCTACCTATCTTTCTATCCAGCTATCATCCCATCGATACCTACCGGCTCTGTAGCCTCCCTTTACCTCCATTATGGCGTCATTCAAACCCCTGGTGTTTCGTCATCACCGGGCTCGCCATACTGGATCTGGATCCGGGGTATCAGATCTGATCCCGATCTGGGCTCCAGATCCAAATCTTTCCAGCTCTCCCAGGCCTCTCGATCTGGGCTGCGACCGCTTGACCTTCGCCCGTTCTAGCATTGTGACGCTTGTAGGTCATCTCCCGGTGGTGTACCGCTCCTTCCTTCGCGCAGATCTCGTTAGATCAGTGTCTCGGATTAGTGACCGGCCGGGTCCCAATCTCTCACTCGCCAGTCAGCTTCGATCTCCGAATTCTCGGATCCTGCTTCACCACAATATTTCGCGGTAAAAGGCTACATTTTTCGCCCTTTTAGACGTTGTACAAAACACAATGTGAAAAACCTCGTAACTGGCGCCATTAGCGCCCTTTAAGCTTTGGGAGACTGTCTCCCCTACCTTATTTTGTTACTACCAATCATATTAGTGAGGGTTGGTTTAGCGTCGAGGTGCCACCAGATAAATAACGGCCCTATCGTAAGATATAATGACATACGGCCTGTATCATGAATGCCTACCCCTCGTCGTCCTGCGCTTCTTGGATCAGCCTGCTCTTCCTATGCTTTTGTCGCGTTCCTTTTTTCGCACAAGCTTGGCTCGCGTCCGATGCTATTCGCCTGAACCGGGGCTGTTTGCATTCATAGTCCCTGTAGACTTGGAACTCTTGGGCTCGGAGGCTCGATTTGTTGCTATCGGGGATATGTTAGACGTGTTGGGCTGTGATTTCTTTATCTCGTCAACACACGTCTCCAATTTCTCCATACGTGACTCCAGCTTGGTCTCGCGGGTGCATAACCCATTTGTGTTCTTGTTAGCCCATTTCAACAACGCCCCTCGATGACTCACTCCTCCTTGTCCAAAAGTATCTTCGTTGTTGCCTTTAGACGTTTGGAATGGCCAATGTCCGAATTCGCCAACTGTGTCTTCGTTTTGGAAAATTCAGTCTGGGTTGACGCTAATGCAGCCTCAAGTCCGCCCATCCGCTGTTGCAGCTGAAGCCCCTTGATTTTTTTCAGCGACTGCGGTGACCCAGAAATGCTTGTAGCAGCACTCCGTTCGCCACGAGATCTGGGCACATTCTTCGTAAGTTTGGCTGTACGGCTCGTCTTAGCGTAAGCCTCGTCTTCAAAACTGGACGCAGAAGAGTTATAAACGGAGCTCTCGTCTTCAAAGACTTCGTCCATAGAGTTTTCATCCTCATACTGGGATGCCGACTTAGATGCTGACTTAGCTGGTGGCGTGGATGCTGAGTTGGGTGTTGTCTTGGGTTCTGGCGCGAGAAAACCTTTAATAGCCCCCTTGTGGACGATGTTGTCCATCTCGAGCTTCACCCATGTCGCCAGCTTATCTACCGCGAATACAGGCCTAGGACTAGTTGCGCAAACGTTGCTTTTCTGCTGCACTTAGCGTTTCCAGTGCGAGCAGACGTCAAATGAAAGTGGACTCCGTTCTGGCGCATACTTGACGTTACAATTTTTGTGATATATACCAAATGCATAGGTGACGCCCACGTGAAATTCGTCATGTCCATCGCTGCCAAGCCCTGTGCCACCCTGGCGGCTAAACTTCGCTCGAAAATACGAGCTCAAAGAAAGTCGTACGAGCAGGTATACTCTTTCACTTCTACGGTCCAAACAAGCAACTGTGACAGCAGCGACACTGGCAGCGGAGGCTCGAGCCAACTTGGAGACTGATCTGGAGACCGTGCTCGGAAATTCGGAGTATCCTGTTACTGCAAGCGGAAGCGCGCGGATAGCAGTAGCTCGGAAGGAAATCGGAGTTGACGATGGCAGCTTGGACCACCCAGCGTTCTTCGACAAGCTGAATGTTGTTGGGTTGGCTCGGACTGGTCATAAAGTGCGCCGCTGGGACGCGAATGCATAGCTGCATGCGTTTGGTGCCTACATCGTTTCGTTTGGAGACCTCACTGAACGCAACAATGCCTGGGAGCTTGCTTTGTTTTCGACATTGGACTTTGGGTCGGAACGCTCGGTGGAGGCCCACGGCCATGTGAAAACGCTGAGCTCGTGAAATTCGGTTACACGGATGGGTCCTTCATTGAACGGATAGTGGAGTATTTATCCACAATGCTGCAGGAATTCCATAGGGTAAGACGCGCGTCGTGCTGAAAGGAGTGTTTCTGGGTCTACCATACGACGCGGAGAAACGTCGCTACACAGAAGCGACAGTTAAAACACCTTCGTGAGACGCGGTCATCGGGTTTATGATCAAGTTGACCCGAATGAGAAAGCGGTGCCGTCGGGATATCGGAGTAATGTAGCAGAATTCATGGAATTTGCTTGCTGGAGTGACATGGAATCGTGGAAGGCGTTCATCGCACCCGAAGTCTTATCGACAAGACTAACGGTCATCAGAAATTAACTACGGCGGGTCGGCTGAAGCATATCCGACGCATGCAGGATATTCTCGATGCAGCGAAGGCAGATAGAGTGGCGAACGAGACCCGCCCCCTCCAGGACGGTGGCGGAGAGGAGCCTGTCCAAATCCGTGCTGAACGAACGATGCTAGCCGCACAATGACGACGTGTAGGAGCATTACACAAACATTTTGGGTATAGAGAGGCCGCCAAGGAAAAAAAGTGCAAGCAAAAAGACAGATGTTGTAACTTCTGGAGGCCATGCACAAGAAACGAAAAGGGTAAACTAATTACTGTCTGTGAAGTCTGTCGACAGGGAGTCCAGAAATATTTGTTTAGCCGTGTGCAGCGAAAACGGGTACGCCGTGTCAAACAGGGCAGTCTAGGCATTCAGCAGCAGTACGTGTCGACCCACGTAGTAAGAATAGGAAGCTTGAAGTCCGTAGCATTGTAAGAAACACACTAAACTAATAAACCACTGTGAAATTCGTGTTCTAAGGAGACAACACGATCTTACACATTAAGAGGGGACAAACGCACTAACGCATTCAATGGGATTACCTGAGCTGACACATACAGTAGGGGGGACCTGATATGGTACATTCAGTGCGGACAAACTCATCATGGGGACACGGCATTTTTATCGCATTAGTAGTGAGCATACAAATGACAGTTTTATGGTTACACTTCAGTGACATAAGCGTATAATGGCACTGACAACCTCTTTTTGAGCTCACTTGTCGTAACCCCGTGCTATTACAGACCGGGGCAATTATATGAAGTTTTGTATGTCGTTAAAACTATTACAGCCATACGGCCACCACTTATTTACTCGACGTAATCTATCATTTGAGCCGTAAAACATGAAATATATCAGTACGATGCACAATCACGACATTCCATTGACAAATTCTGCTTTTGTATTCGCCTTCTATTGGAAAAAAGTAAGACGCCAAATTTTGAGGATCGTTTTTGATTCAACACTTTGTCGATTCCAATAGCTCTCCTGGTAGACCCCCCCCTTGGTTTGCTAAATTCGGTAAAATGCTTGGTTCGACCACAATAGGGTTAACATCTTGTGCTTGCTGAGAATACATTCGAATGCGCGTGAAACAGCTTTGCCAAACGATTCGCGATTGATTGTTGATAGCTTGACATTATGATCAGGAGACGATTGGAAGACTTCCAAAAATCGCCTGTGACGATGTACCAAATTGCTCCCATTTGCTGAACCATATGTGTACTAAACTTGGACCAACGGATGATCAGACTCAAAGAGCGTCTGATCAAGTGGAGCCCTTGGTACTGATCCAAGCCTCCGATTAGAAGCTTGGCTTCATAACCTGATCGAAGACGAAGGTGATGCCCCGCTCGAGATAACCATCCCACTCCGCATTTTCCTTGCCTAACCAACAGTACGACACTAGTCATGACGAAGGCAGCAAAAACGAAGACAAAGGGCAAGAACTTCACCAAGTCCGAAGTCACACGTGCGTGTATGATGGCATTACTGAGAGATCCGAGTAGACGACTTACCAATATGACGTGTTGTCCACAGGGATGCTGGATGTTGTGGAAGCCATCCTTCCTTTTGGAGCTGAGCAGTGGCAAAACGCTGCATCTTAGTTCAATACAAATATTCCAGCAGGGTGGACTGAGCGAGATGGAGACAGCCTCAAGCGCAAATTTCAAAAACTGGTTCGCGTTCCTAAACCAACAGGCAATAATTATATGGTATGTTTGCACTTGTGTGGCTTTCAACTGACCTATTTCGATGTATTCTGGTAGGGAACGGAACTTGTCCTGAGGAGGTGCAGCGCGCCAAGCGTCTACAATATGCCATTGAAGCTTCATTGGCTGTTGTTCAGCTCCACGATAACTTTTCGGACGAAGAGTTCGAGGAGGGCGATCCTGACCACGGCACGATGAACGCCGATGTGGAAGCTGCAAATCCCGTGCCTATGACTGCTAGTTCGCCCATATCACGCCCGACGGACTCGCAATTAACCCAAACACCCCCGGCAACTTTAAGTAGACCCACAGCTCCGTCGACACCGCTACAAGCAACGCCACGAGCTGGGCTAGAGCCTTCAGAGTTGGCAGAACTTTCTGCTTCACTTGGGAAGCGTTCGGCAGCTTCGGCCGCCGTGTCACTCAGTCAAACCGCCCGTTGACGCATCAAGCTAGACCGCATCATCAACGCGGTGAACAACGACATTCAAGCCAGCCAGAATGCCTCGGACCCCTCCCAGTCGATGATGGCCATGTTGATAGCGATGGAAGAGCGCCAACAAGCCAGAGATGCGCAGTATCGCCATGACCGTGAACTCTACCAGCGTCAGAGAGATGAGCGTGACTCTGCCAACCAGCAAATGATGATGATGCTGCTAGTACGCCTAGTCGGAAGTGGGGGTGGTGCTGCGTCAGGCGGGGAGCAGCATGGAAACGACGCACAGGCTGGCCTGGAGAACAAGGTGGAATAGAGTTGTCTTCGCAAAGCTTGTTAGAAGGACAAGCTGAGGAGGGAGCCTGCATTGCATACAGTGTCGTTGTATCCAAAAAGAAAAAAACTGTTGACGTACAATTATGTTCGCTACGTTCCCAAAGTCTATGCAAATACCGTTCGTATTTGACGAATACCCGTCGTTCTCACACGTAGGTTGTACAAGTGGTAGATATTCCACAATAATCTCGCGCGCTTGTCGGGATTGTACGGAAGCGGTAGCAGCAAACGGCGAACACACTTAGGAGCACAGCCCATCCCTCATTCAGCCGCCTGTCTAACTGAAGTGATCGCAGCGCTCATGGCAAGTAAACCGGCCCTGCATTCGGGGCTAGCTCGCTCAAGATCTCCGTCTTTCAGAGGAGTTACGATCCTTTTCCGGCATGTGTCACTAACAGGAAACGCTGAATCGGTTGCACAGCACCCGCCTTCAATTGTTTTGTTGAGATCTGCAAGTCGACGCTGTAATTGGCGACTCATCTCACCGTCGTTCCAAGACCCAGGGAAATTATGTTTCCCCAGATCAAGGTGCCGTCGAAGCCATAACCCAAAACACCGGTTACCTTGACGCTGTGAAGCCAACCTATATCACGATGAAAATCAATTTAGTGTTCGTAGTACAGGTATAAGCTCACCGTTGTAGTATGCGTTTTGGACATCACTGTTGGTTGGAGCTTGTACCGCGTAGTTCTTCCCGTCGGCCACGCAGAAGCAGCCCTTCAACAGCCCCTCTCGCTTCGTCACTTGGCTTGCTCACGTAGCTTGCAATTGACTAGACGGCCACTGAACGGCAGCCAGGGGTATCTCGCGCAGGGAAGCCGCTAGAGCCACCTCCGCTTGGCACAGCGTTCTGCTCATCGTTGACGGAGGTACGCCGAACAACTTACACAGCGTTTTGAGTTCCACAGCAGCAGTATACTTGTGTAGCAAGCATGCTAGAACGTTATTCTTCGACACGAACCGCCGTGGTCGGCCCCATCGCGAAGGCCCGGACTTGACAACATAGTGCCGAGAGAACACCTCGAGCAACATGTCGTAGGTATGCGGGGGAAGAGAGACGGTATTGACGAATGACTTCTCGCACCTCGACTTGTACATGGACGTCCATGCGCAAACAGCGTTAGAGGTTAGAGCTGCAGTCGTTATGTAGTTGCGCTCCCGTATGAGCATGCGCATTCTTATCAGGTACATCAGCTTCTTCAGTAATGCGTGTTGCCTCATTCGCTGTTGCTGGCGTTGGACGGAAAGCGATGCGCTGATTCGAGCAAGGAGACGGGCAGTGTGCATGGTGATGCACGGACACGATACGAGAACTCGAGGGCCAGCGCGAAGACTGACACTTTGTAAATGAACTAGATTTTTGGTGGCAGCAGGGTGACTAAGGAAGGACTATATCGGCGCCAAGTGCAAACTATATCGCTCTTAAATTTGGGTTTGGTACAAAGTATAGGCGATTTTTGGAAGTCTCCCATTGCCTGCCTGATGAACACTTGTTGGGAGCTGATCTCTTTAGTTGCGTAAGTAAATCAATCCAATATCTTAGATAGCGCTTGAGATCGGGAGACTCGACTTCTACAATTTGAGCACTCATATGCTTTACATGTTCAAATTTGTTTATTGCTATCCAAGTGCGTCCGCCTCAAAGAAATTGGATCTAATTTTAATCGGCCCCTATGCGATTGATCGCTGTACTGGTTATCTCGGTAGTTGCCCAATCGGATCGGAGCGGTGGTTGAAGGATGTAGTATGCCAACAGGATTAGTTTCTGGAGATTGCAAGCGAATAGTTTGATATTTTTACGATCAGATGGAATATCCCATTTTTCATAATCCTCTACACTGATCTTTTTTTGCATTTATGGACATGTTTTAATGTGTAAATACTTCTCCGGTCCGGAAAAGAATTAACCGTACTCTAAATCGACGAAAACTCGAGATATTTTAGCTTTTTCATGTTAGCATTTTTCGACGTAATTGCGGGAAAAAGACTTACCACCTCCAAAAACTGGTTGTTTAAATGACTTCAGCGTGAATGTTATGGAGTGAAAACTACAATGATAAATTACTGTGCAAAGCCACTCTCGCGAGCTTTACAACAAGGTTTGACCAATCTCAAACCGAATTTGGAAAGCGGCGGAAAGAGGAAAATGAGCTGCTCTTAGTCGTAATTCGGGTGAAGAAATACATAGTGTAGAAACTACAAAAAACAACCAATCGAGTTCAATACAAATCACTCGATAATTGTTTTCACCCAACCAGTCGTGCTCAAGTTTGTACGTGGTCAATCAAATCTGCATCTGGCGCCAGGTTTTACTCTAAAAAACCACTGTTTATTCTTTCCGGACCGGAGAAGTACCCTAGTCTCACCGCCATTGAGTTGCTTGATCAATTCGTCAAGACTGACAAACATCGCTAATTGATTCAGCGTTGCATAGATTTCAGCACTTCGAGTCATCTTTTGGTTATGAGCACGAGTAGCAGCTGCGCATAATTGGCTCGTTGCGGTTGTTTCAATGCTTTTGCCTACATTTATGTCTACACACGCCATAATATGAAGCCGTTTGGTTTTGCGAGCCTCAATGCTTTCTGATTTATTAACGTGCATGATTACCTTGCTTAAACCATTGAGAAAGCTTAGATCATCGCCATCGTCGCCAATATCGCGATACAGCTTAAACAGGTAGCTCGATCTCGCACGGATAGTAGTATTCGAAAGGGCTTGCCCATCGCGAGCATCTTAATGGAGTCGTCACGGGTCAGCATAATTTTACGGACGGATTTGGTTATTGTATATTCATATAACGAAAACCTTAAAACTAAAAGCATTTTAAATTTACTACGAACTGGATTCATAATGGAATGCACTAATTATACCAATGACTTTGACGTAGCTGAGGCAATCATGATAGATGAACAATATTATACCTAGATGCCATCAGAGTTCTCGTCGAGATTCAGGATGCAGATGTAGCACTTTGGCGATTAGGATCCTCAGCTCCAAGTAATAAATCACAGCCGTGAGTCATTTTAATTATTCCCAAACTGACTGTATATAACAAATAACTCTTACTACAATAGAAATATCAAGAGCCTACGAAGGAAAACAGATTCGCGCGTTATTACCGAAATAATAGTGATCGATAAGACAACGCATTCAACGTGAATACTATCAAAGGAAACGGGAGGAACGACTGCATATGAAAGAGAGTATTCTCATCGAAAAAAGCGGAAACACTAGCTGCAAAACTAACTGTAGAAGTACGTTTTTAATTTTCTTTAGCTCAGCAACTAAATCCATGTTTCCATAAGTGCTGGAGTTTTATCGATAACGATCTAGCTCTTTGCTAACCACTCATGGTGATTACGGTCAATGGTAAGGATTTGCCGAGTGGTACTACCTCTATACTTTCCAAGTTATCAGGAAAGATTCATCCATGTCGCCGAATTTTCTTTTCAGAAAATTATCAATAAGGCTATCTTCGCTGACTAGATGTTTTTAATTAATTAGCCAACGCATTAGCCTGGGTTTGCATGGTATACATTTTCAATGATCCCGCTGAGATATTTTTCGAATCGCAGGTGCTGTTGGTTTGTATCATCATCGGATTCTTCACGAAACATGCCGCGGAATGGTTCGACTCGGTAACATATTGGTGAATTCCCATTGGTATATATATATGAGACCCTGTCAAACACCTTAATTTTACTGCACCTTTTAGAGTTGTCGAGATATCGGCCTCCAAAGTTGGTTGGTCAAAACCCGACCTTAAGGTACGTTTTTCAGGAGGCCCAGTTTTATTACGTGGTGTGGTTTACTCAAGTGCATCGAATGGACGATCCTGGAGGCCAGAGGTCCGCGCGCGTCAATCTCCGCGTGGAGGAGGGCGGCAAACTGCGGAGGGTACTCCAAGAGCGGCAGTATCAGGAGCGGAGAGAGGAAATCGGGAGGCAATTCCGCAGAAGACAAGATGACAGCCGATTGGTAAAAGTACTATTTACCAATCAATTTGATTGTTTTGGTTTTTCGGCGACTGCACTACTGAAAATAAAAACGGGATTTACCGAGATTAGAATGAGATCAATGTAGTGATGTATTACTGACGTTCACGTTTTTATTCGCAGATCACCGAGTATTTATCATTGGCGAGCACAAAAATGTGTGTGTATCCGTCAACATGTTGCGCATTCACATAAATCAGTACGACTCCTGCAACAATGTGTTTTAGGCGAGTTATAGCGCGGTTTTAATTGGCTTCGAATCTCAGTTCGTGTCGATATTTACGACCAATGATTATTAACCAGCTCCAAATTCTAAGATTAAGGGGCTTTGTAATTATGGCTACAGAAACTTATTCATTGTTGTCAAACCGTACTCGACGACATCTGTAGCGGGGCTACACATTCGGCTAACCTCACCTTAGTGCAACACGCACTAAGTGGATACATTCAGGTGGGCCACATTGCAGTGTGGTCACTATTCATATTAGGAAGCAGTCCTATTGGTCAGAAAGCAGGGTCTTTCTGCCAGTAATACTCAAGCATTAGGTCAGAGTTTCTGCCAACCACTCGTTGGCAGAACCTCTCTTTATAGATATCAGTTTTAGGAGGAAAGCCACAGTTAACATTCAATGCAGTTCTCATTTTACCGCAAAAGCTACTGTTTGTACCTTTATTTAGATCTAATTATACTTGTGGATACAAGTATACTTAATCTAAGTTAAATACACCTTACGCTTCCTCATACACGTGCGCTCACGTGTAAGCTAAAGTATTGGGCTAAGTAAGCCCATTACACCTGGTAGCACTTCGTAGTCCGTCCAACGACCGACTAGTTACGTATCGTATGAAATTCGATACGGGGGCCGAGGACCAGCCTGTGGACGCGAGTATGTCCACTGGTAACCCAAACACGAGTGCAACGCATGTTGCACGTGAAGACTGTCTCCATCTGGCGGATCCAGAGTGGGAGGCGCTCCAACGACTGTCGACGGTCATTGGAGAAGCGGCCGTAGCGACGATGCTACGCACGCTATCGCCGACAGAGCAACACGGTGTTGCTCTAGGCTTCATCATGAAGGAACAGCGCGAGACCGCTGCTCGCGCTACGGTGTCGACTCCGTCCACACCGCGCGTGGAGTTATTGAAGCTCCACGTGAACAGCTACGTTGGAAGAGAGGGCGAGCCTCTCCTCCGTTGGCTTGTCGAAGTCGACACTGCCATTACGGCTCGACGTATCGTCGACCCGTTGTCGAAGGTTGCGTTCGCCATGGCATGCCTTGGCGGGCGAGCAAGGAGTTGGGCGTACGGACGCCGACTCACTGACCCTACGTGCTTTAGCACGTATGAGGAGTTCAAGGAGGAGCTCAGACAAGCGTTTGAGCCCCCGAAGAATGAGTTCAGATCGAGGGCTGAGTTCCTCGACCTGCAACAGGGCAAGCATGACGTGAATGCTTACGCTCAAAGGGCGCGGTACTTGGTCTCGAACATCGTGACCAACCCGATAGACGAGGCGACAAAGGTCGTCACTTTCATGAAGGGCCTAAAAGATGGGCCTGTGAAGACCTATCTCTTCCGAGAGTACCCAAGTACTCTCGAGTCTGCGATTACACTTGCCATGCAAGAAGAGTTTAGCCTGCGACAGGCTAAACTCCATGTGAACGTCCCGCGGCCGATGCCGAGACCGACGGTGAAGCCGACGGGAGGTCCCGAACCAATGGATCTCTCGAGTGCGACGACTGCTGGGTCTCAGCAGCGTCGTGGACCAACGAATGCCCGCTGTTTCCGGTGTGGAAACAACGGCCACTACACCCGTGAATGCACAGCACCTGTGCAGGCGGCCAAGGGCCGGCGTGACGATACCGGGTATCGCCACGGGCAATCAAAAAACTAGAACGACCAGCAGGCGCGGGGCGCCCTGCTGGTGATGCAGTCGAGCGTGTCGATATTGGACACGCCGTATTGAAGACTGCTGCCCCCAGTGAGAGTCACTCTCACTGTAAGAAGCAGGATGACAGGCCGAACATTATCATCCTGAAGGTTAACTCGAAGAGAGAGAAGTCTCTTCGTGCGTTGGTGGATTGTGGTGCGTCGAACAACTTTGTTCGACTGCAGAGCCTAGCGAGGCTTGACTTCGAGGAAGTTGTAATGCCTCGAAGTCTTTTGGAAGTAAGACTAGCAACGGGTGTCGTTGTTAGAACCGAGAAGCGTTTCGTACGCGTACGCTTCTCGTATCGAGAGAAGAAGTTCGTGGACGAGCTTATCGTACTTGACTTAGACGATAAGTTCGACATGGTGTTGGGCATGCCGTGGCTTGCACGGCATGATCCGGTGATCGACTGGACGAAGCGCACGATCGTGCACTTCGGGAGTAGCGGCGCGACAGTGAGCGATGGCCCTGTCGGCGCAGCACGTGCACCTCGCGGTGCACGCGACCCACCAGGAGAGGCAGCGCGACGCGCGGCTGTCTCCGGTCACCCCGCGCGGACACCGACGACTGAGAGAGTCGTCGGGAGAAAATGTGAGTCGAATCAGAAGACTCAGATTCGATCGGATTCGAGAGGTTCTCGAAGCGTCAAGAGTGACGCGGTCGTGTCGACTATTAGTGTCGACACACAAGTTCAACAAGAGGAGCCAGTCACTAATAAGGACAGTGACTCGGACGCGTCAGCTCAGGGAGCTGATGCGATTGGCCCAAACGTCGAAAGACGCTCCGCCATCAGGCGTCGAGGTAAAGAAAGCGCATCGGCTCTGGGAGCCGACGCTGCAGGCAGTGCGGGCGGTTGCAAACGTCCCGCACCGGAAATGCTTGCGTGCTCGCGTGCAGCCGGGCTGCACGACGAAGCGGTACGCGACCAAGCAGGGCTTGATTGCGTGCGCCCGCGGGAAGAAGTGCTCGACTGTGATGTCACAGTGTGCAAACATGTTGTCGCGGCGCTGTAAGTGATCGGCTGAGAACTTCACGATTCTCGACAGCGCTACATGATTTATCAATGAGGAGCTATAGATAACCAGCAACTTCCAGTATCGCCCGCTTACACTGTGGTGAAATCTTGTAGAAAGAAGTAGAGATGATCGTCTCTTAGGCAGGATTTAATCATGAGAGTTGGCAAAGTGAAGGGAACCAGCACGTGCTCACGGAGCTGCTCTGCAGATATGTAAGAATAAATAGCTAGAGCCGTGGTCGCGACGAAGCTCACGCTACATCAGAACAAAACGTATAAGAACGAGGTAGTGCCATTTTGCTCGTGGGTGACCCAGCTGCTGCGAGAGTTTATGACGTGGGAGTATATTGCACCGTCTGGGGCTACAACTCAGACCCCTTCGACGGGGCGTGACGGCGGTGGTGACCGCGGAGGAGCTGGTGGCCGAGGTCAGCAGTCTGGTCGTCGAGGACGCGGTGGACGAGGGCGTGGATACGGAGGTGGCCGTGGCGGACAGGAAGGCGCCATGGCTCCCGCTGCGGCGACTGGCGACACGAGCGGGACGCCCTCGACATCGTCGGGTGACCGGCGACCAGCGAGAGGTTCTTGCCTGAAATGCCAGTCGACTGATCACCAAGTTCGCGAGTGTCCGCGCTGCACACCCGAAGAAGCCACCCGCCTGCTAAGAGAACTGCGCGAGCGTCGTGAAGCTCGACGATCGGAGAGTGTTCGCAAGCTTAATATTGTGGATACCAGTAAACGTCTCAAGTCGGACGATCGCGGATCAGTCGCGGCGGCAATTGACGGAATCGCGGTTACAGCGCTAATGCTGGACACAGGAGCAGACACTTCGCTGGTAGCGCGGGGTGTTCTGGAAGCACTGACGCAGATGGGAAAAGTGCTGCGCGTAAACCCAGTCGCGGGCATCACATTATCGCCTGTGGGCAAGGAGAAGATCATGACCCGCATTGTCACTTTCGACGAGGTTGTTTTGACAACGTCAGCTGGGCCGTTGATGCTCCGGAATCTATCCTTCTATGTGGAGGAAGACAACGGCAGCATGGAGGTTATTGTCGGCCGACCCATCATGAGACTTCTCGGGTACTCCACCGACAAGCTATTAGTGGAGGCTAGAAAGGTACGCCCAGATTGGGAGCTCGGCGTAGCCCAGTCGGATAACCTCGAGCCCGGAGCGGCGCCAGCCGCGACACCAGGGATGCGTCGCCTGTACGCGGAGCCGCCGATGCTCCCCGACGAAGAGGACTCGGTGGAGCGACATGAGACGCGGACAGCTACGCCAACGATGCATCCCACGAATTTGACCGAGGTCATCCAATATCTTGAGAAGAAAGTCGAGATCGCTTCGGAAATGGGCTTGACGCTCGACGGTCAAGCAAGACTAACCACGATTTTACACGTACGGGCCGACTCGTTTCGTGTGGACTTCGGCAATGACCCGCCAGTGCGAGTTGCACCGATGCAAGTCCATCTAAAAGCTGGTGCGGAGCCAGTCCGAGCTCAGCCTCGTCGCTATTCGCCCACGGATCGAGAGTTTCTCGACCGGCACACGCGTGCCTTGCTCGATCATGGCCTGGTGTACAAGAACCATCGAAGCCGTTGGGCCTCAGCGCCTAGGATCGTGCGAAAGAAAGAACAAGACAGTGACCCAACTGCCGATCCACGCATGACCATCGACACGAGAAGTGTGAACGAGAAGACGGAGCCGATGCCCTGGCCGATGCCTGTGCTCGATGTAGTGATCGGCGAACTCGAGGGAGCAAGATTCTTCTTCGTGCTCGACTGGTTCAGGGGCTACTGGCAGTTGCCCCTGCACCCGGACTCCCAGGAACTTTACTCTTTTGTGACCCATCGTGGAATTTATACCCCGACACGGGTGCCGATGGGTGTCACGGACGCCGTCGCGTACTGCCAGGGTGTCGTCGAAGAGATTTTCGGAGATTTACTGGGTCATTGTATGCTAGCCTGGTTAGATGATAATATCATAACCGAAGAAGCCTTGCTGGATGTGCTCGACCAAGTGCTTGCGCGATGTGAGCAGTACGGGTTGAAGTTACATGCAAAGAAGTGCACATTTTTCTCTACGAAAGTGAAGTGGTGTGGCCGGATCATATCCGCCGATGGGGTCACGCATTGTCCGGAGCGTGTCCAAGGTCTGGTTGAGATGCAGCGGCCACGTACTGCTGGAGAACTGCAGCAATTTGTCTGCGCCGCCAACTGGATGCGGCAAAGCCTTCCCGAGTATTCGCGCATTTCTGCGGCTCTGTATGAAGCATTGGACCGTGTCGCTCAAGTTGTTGGCTCTCGTAAGAAAAATCAGTTGTCGAAGGTGCGACTGGAAGACGTGAATTGGGGCGACGCAGAGGTCGCCAGCTTTGAAGCTGTTCGCACAGCACTGCTGAAAATGGTGCCACTAGCACATCCCAATCCGACAATGGACGTGTGTCTTTACACCGACGCGAGCCAGGACTTCTGGGGCGCCGCTGTCACTCAACTCCCTGCTGGTGAAGCCCAACGACCTTTGGCCGAGCAGGACCATCGTCCTTTAGCGTTTCTAAGTGGGCGGTTTGTTGGTGCGGCAAGTCGCTGGTCGACGATTAAGAAAGAAGCCTACGCAATTGTCGAGGCCACTAGACGTCTGGAATACCTGCTGCTTCGACCTCGGGGTTTCCGACTATATACCGACCACCGGAATCTCGTCTACATTTTCAACCCATACGCCACTGATGGAACCATGGCCCGATATCAAGCCGACAAATTACAGCGCTGGGCGCTCTCATTAATGTCCTTCCAGTACATTATCGACCATGTCCCTGGCGACGTCAACGTCTGGGGTGACTTGCTGAGTCGTTGGGGTGCGGGACAAGTACGCGAAGATGAACATGAAGCGACTAGAGTCGCCCGGCTAGCTGTCGTAGAACGCGTATCCCCTCTCGAGGACCCCGAGTTTGTCTGGCCGTCAGAGACGGAAATTAAAGCAGTCCAGGACGCGGCACGTGAAGCTGCTCAAGACCTCGAAGGGGCCCAGCAGACTGGCGAGCGCGAGCTCATGGTCATGCCGTCTGGACAAGTCTGGATCCCAGCCGACGCAGAAGATTTGCGGCAGCGCTTGTGCGTGATCGCACATACCGGAGCAAGCGGACATCGGGGTGCGCAGACCACTCAGCGAGCTCTCGAGTCTGTATTCTATTGGAAGACGCTTGCGGTCGACGTTGCCGCGTTTGTTGGGGAATGTCTACATTGTATGGCAACTGCGAGCGGCCGTATCTCTCGGCCGTTTGGTGAAACTCTGGTGGCTACGAAGCCCAACGAAATACTCCACTTTGATTACCTCAGTATGGTGGAGGGTGACGGTGGAGTAAAGTATGTGCTGGTGCTTAAAGATGGGATGAGCGGTTACGTGGAGCTAGTTGCCTGTCTCCAAGCCACTGCCGACACCGCCTGTCAGGCTCTGATTGACTGGTTTAAACGGTTTGGCGTGGTTCACCAATGGGTGTCGGACCAAGGGGCGCACTTCAGAAATCAGATTGTGGAACGATTGCAGCGCGCTCTTGGCGCACAACACCACTTCGTGACGGCCTACACGCCTTGGGCTAATGGGACCGTTGAGGTCGTCAATCGGGAGGTTCTGAAGTGTATGAAGGCGCTCCTCAGTGAACGCAGACTGGCCATTCGAGACTGGCCCGCTCTGCTGCCGGTCGTGCAAGCAGCACTCAACAGCATGCCAGCTGACCGACTGGGAGGAAAATCCCCGCTCACCGCATTTACTGCACTGCCCGGGGGTACGCAGTTGACAAGCATCCTGCACCCCGCGATCCTGAGGAGGCCTCTATCCACTGGGTTGCACAGGAGATCCAAGAGCATTTGGACAGTGTCCGCGTGGCTATGGACGGACTCCACGCGGAGATGGTGAATGCGAGCGAGAAGAGACGGCGTTCAGCACGCGAGCGGCACGCGCGTAGACAAGGTGTCAAGTTGCAGAAGTTCAGCGAGGGTGATTTTGTCCTCGCTGCAACAGCCACTGGTCGAAGCGGCAATAAGTTGGCACTTGTGTGGCGAGGCCCCAAACGCATCGTTCGCGTGCTCAATGACTTCACGTTCGAGGTTCAGGATATTGTACAGCCGTTCGAAATGTCCGTTCGTCACGCCTCCCGGCTACAACTGTATCGCGACGCGCGTCGTGGACAGGTCGACGAATTACAAGAGCAGGCGATCTATGGTGAAGATGGTCACCTTGTTGAAGCGCTCCGTGAATGTCGGTTGAGTCCTGACTCACACCGCTATGAGATCTTTGTGAAATGGTATGGGCTGGACGACGTCGAGAGTTCATGGGAGCCCGCGGACAGTATCAAACAGGACGTCCCCCAGCTTTTCCAAGCATTCCTCGACGCTGCGCCCCACGATAAGCTGCGCTCTGATATGGCGACCGCGCTTGCCAGCCCCACCTCCAGCTCAACTGATGTGCCAAGACTACCGCGCCGCCGGACTGCTGGTCGTCGCCAACATCAACGCGCTCCGACTAACTAAATCACTCCACAGTGGAGGGGGAAATGATCCGCCGGGATCCACCTCCCGGCTGTAGTTCAACGGTAGTTCAACCAGAAGAATGTTGACGAAACAAATACGCAGCCTAGCCTAGCCAGAGAGACCGCTAACCGAATTCAATTTAAGATTTGCTCTGCAGTGAGCAAGGGACTTCAGTGCACGGCGGCCCGGCAGAGGGCCACGTGCGAACACCCCCAAGCAAGTCTATGAACGAATTTCCATAACCGACGTGTTATCGAGCGGATTCAAGACCAGTAGGTTATGTGTCAGCGCGTGCTGCGCAGCCTTTTTAAGTCGATCCAGGTTGGTACGTGTCCGGCGTTTAGACTCGTAACTGAAGAAAAGAAAACAAGCACGCCATCACCAATTAATTAGCACTCCACTAATTCCATCGTT
Source organism: Phytophthora fragariae (assembly GCA_009729435.1). Taxonomy (NCBI): domain Eukaryota; phylum Oomycota; class Peronosporomycetes; order Peronosporales; family Peronosporaceae; genus Phytophthora; species Phytophthora fragariae. The sequence goes on from QQOI01000053.1 coordinate 104,068, forward strand.
AGTAGACAAAAATTACTATCGCTATAATACCCTGCCAAATTGGATACCTTGGCACACTTTGAGGGTATACTATTTGAATAGTATACCGTATACTATTTGGTAGACCCCGTTACATACCCTATTATGTGGTCCACTACGTAATATCAGCTTTGGCGGGGGATAGCACATCCTGAACAATGTTCAGTGAACATAGACTGGCATCTGTCCATCTGTATGCGAACCGGCCCAGATTCCCGTAGCACGGCGGCGTGGGAGGGAGGGACCAAGGGAGCAGGAAGAAGGAAAGAAGGAAAGAAGGAAGGAAGGAAGCGAGGGAGGTCGGCGGCCAGCAGCACAACCCTCGAGACGTCATGACCACGACCAAGAAGGGCGGGCGCCGCCGCATGAAGCAGATGCAGGGGCTGCTGCTGCTCTCTCGCCTGGACGAGTCGCCGCGCCGCCACCAGTCGGGCAAGATCAAGCCGCAGCGCGTGACGGTGGTGCTGCAGCCGCAGCTGCTGGAGCTCGCGTACTCCTCGCTGGCCGACCAGGACATGCTGCAGCCGCTGGGGCGCATCGACCTGCGCGACGCCAAGCTGGAGCAGGTGCCGGACGGTTTTATCATCTACGAGGCAGGCTCGGGACTCTGCAAGGTTGGTTGGCGTGTAGTAGCAGCCTACCTTAGGGTAGAGTGAGTGAGTGAGTGAGTGAGGTAGGTTCTGACGAGTGGCTGTCTGGCTGTGTGGAGCAGAAGGTCAAGCTGCAAGACAAGGACAAGGCCACGACGGACGCCTGGTTCTTCGCCGTCTACACGGCCATCACGGAGTACGAGCGGTTGCCGATTAGCGTCAGCGAAGACGTCGGGCACAAGTTCTCGGCCGTGCTTAGCTCCAGCATGCGCGACGAGCACACGGAGACGGTGGTGCGTGTCTTTCCTGCGTTTGTCCAGCGGGTGGGGTACTAATCACGTGTCTCTACGAACAAACAGGAGTTCGAGCTGTCGTGTCAGTTGGTTCTACCAGCGCGTCCGATCGAGAAGCCTAGCATCAAGTGGAAGGTCTGGAAAACTTTCTCGGAGCTGCAGGGTTTTGACGAGTACGACGAGATGTTCGAGTTCCTGGGGTGATTATGAAGACCGTGTCAATTGTACTAACTTCCTGCAATGTGTTATGCTTGATTAGTGAGCTGCGTGTGTCGTTCGGCGCACATATGACGCAGATTGTATTCCCGAGGGGCCGCAAGCGTGATTCGCTCTTCGGAGGGATGCGAAAGAAGTCCCTGCAGGAATTGAAGGAACAACAGCTTGCGCTTTACGTTGAGGAGGTTCGTTCTGTGCTATGTAGCTCATTGATGGATCTTCCTGTAGCTCACTACACTCCTTGCTGTGCTGATATAGGTGTTTCAAATGCCGGAAATCTCCACCGAACCTGTTCTGGTCGGCAAGGTGAAGCAATTCCTCGGCTTCGATTTCTTCTTCGAGATTGTTGTAAGTCCTGGACGTTGCAGCGTGTGAACTCTTGCGTGTCAATAACTAACGCCTAATGTGTTCTCAAATTGATCAGCCATCTTCATCGGGCGATGATGAGGAGGATAACAGCGAAGTCTCGGTTGCGCCTCCTAGTGTTGATCCCTTACCGAACCCGCAAGAGTCAAAGTTCGCTGAGACGGTTGAAACTAGTGAAACTTCGAAGCTGCCCATTTCGGATGAGATTCAAAGTGCAGGCCGCCTTGCTGCTGAGCCGTTGAGCAGCGAATCCTATGCACCATCCAGCCAGTATTCAAGCACCGAATCTAGCAGCACTTCACCTGCGTTACTGAGAAGGAGAAGCTCGGCAGCTCTGGAAGACGAGGGTGAAGAGTATATGGAAGTTGTCCCAGAAACTGAACCAAAAGCTGCGAAAAAGCTTCACAAGAAAATCATCCAGACGGTTCGCGAGCTCGTTTCCTGTGACGAAGAGCGTGTGCATGATTTCCAAGACCAGACAAGGGATTTTGGCCGAGAAAAGACGTCCGCGATGGAGTATTGCGCTTTCCTTCTTGGAGCAGTTGGCGCTCAAGAGTGCTGCAAACTCATTCCGGAGATGGCGAGACTTCTTCCCGACGCGGCAAAAAGAGATGAACTTATGCAGGCTCGAGCTGCTATTTGGAGGCGAACTCACAGACGACACCGTAGGCGCTCGAAACAGTTTTCGGAGAGCGTCGTCATGCAAAAGCAAAAGGAGGAGCAGCAACAGGTGGAAAATGTGCACAGCAGAATGCGTCCGAAGTCGGAGAGTCTCAGTGCGTTGGACTGGAGTTCGGAACTTGTACAGCCTCTGCAGATACCGAGTCGAAATTCGATGGTCGAAAGACCTACACCGGTTATTGACGAGTTCCCCATCCAGCCGGAGAATAGCGTCCCCGCTATCCCTGCGCACCGTGCTGGGTTAGCCGATCCACGACGTCATCTCAACCGACGAGCTTCGTTCAATACTATGTTTGGCGAAACATTGCAAACAGACCCAATTAAAGAGGAAAACCCGGCTGAAAATGAGTCTGACGACGACAGCGACGATAGCCTACTGGATCATTCACCTACGGTCAGTAAGGAATCACCGTCAATCGAAAGACCATCGTCGCAGAACGGCAACACGTGGACAAGGTCTTCGAGTCTAGGACGTCGCAACTCTTCATTCCTCGACCAAGATGACGACGAAAGCACCGAAGATGATGAAGAAAATCACCAGTCGAGTCGTTCTCATCGATCTCGCCACCGCCAGCAAAACGGAAGCGGCAGTCTTGAAAAAAATTCTGTTAAGGAAAGACCATCGTCTCGCGGGAGTCTGACGCGAACTCGATCTCGCCAAAGTTCATCGTTTATCGAGGGGAGCGATGAAGAGCGCAGTGGTGTTGAAGAGGAAAATAGCCACACGCGATTCCGCCGGAGTCAACGCCGCGCAAGCCGCAAATTTGACGAGGAAGCGAAGTCTGGGCTTGCACCCGACGAGGAGAACCCCGTGCTGGCTCGCCTCAAGAAGCAGGGTGCTATAAATTTTATGATGCAGCTTCGTTAAGAAGCCGTGTGCATATTGCGTAGGAAATGTTCTCTGTTTGCTAAAAGTACCTAAATCACTTTGACTGCTTTTTACTGACCCAGGAGCTGGATCGAGGCTCGGCTAAGATTCTGGCCAAACATAGTGGTGCTCATGAACGTGAAGTGGTTCTCCAATTTTAGCGGGATGGCCGCAGAAAGCTGCAGAGTTAAATGTTCACACCGTGATCAGCATGGCGGCAATCTCGAGTGAGGAGTTGCAGGATGCTTGGCAGAAAGTGAAGGCTATGACAATTCTTCCAGAGGTCCGTGCGCATTTGCTAGACACTAGCTATTTGTAAATGATGAACCTGACAGCTCAGGTAAACGCAGCCTCCCGAGCCGAAACTCCCCTCCTTTGGTCCGAAGGTGTCCATAAAGAGCAGACTCCATGCTATCCAGACTCTTATCACTTCCCTTGAGTACGTACCATTCGGGCTGATGATGAACTGTGTTCAACCAGCTTTTAACCGAGAATTGTGCGGTATGATTTTGATTTTCAGATACAACTACACTGGGACGCTGTACTTCGACGTGAACAAAAATCGCAGCTTCAAAAGCTTCGCGAATACCGCGAAAGAAATTCTCAAGGAAGGACTGCCTATCCAGTGCCTTGAAGCAGTGTTCTTGGGGGCCTATCTAACGGCTGGCTTCCAAAACCTCGAGCGATTCCCGATCAGCTTCAAGACGACGGCTGGAACCTCAACGCACCGCCACATTGTGCTGGGCGTTCGTCACCAGCAGCAAAAATGGGGTGCATTGGGTCTCAGTCGCTGTGACAAACTCATGAACAAGGATATGAAGTTCGACTCCTTGAGCGACTTGGTGCTCGATTACTGTCATGAATTCCGAAACGTCTACCACAAGGTCATCAAAGTCAACGTGGGCTTCCCCCTCACCCACGACATCCATTCGTCGGAGCGAGTAGAATGGCGGGTTGGTGCCCTTTTCCTTCATGCTGGTTAGTAGTTGGCAAACAGACTGCTGATGTCCTCTCATGAATCGTTACAGGTGCTCAATCTTCCTGTTGATGCAAAGAATTGGGCAGAAGTTGCCAAGCAGCTCGACAGCTTTGGAAAGGATGCAGCAGAAATCGACAGTTTTAAAAAGGCGAAAGGAGAACTCCCCGCGTGGTTTGGAAGCAAGTACGCGCTGAACGCCCCCGATACCGAGGTCGGCATTCGCTCGCCTCGTGCAGGTCAACGTTTCAACTCGTTTTCGGATGACTTCGACGAGTTCGAGGAGGAGGTGCATACCCAAGAGGCAGCCCCTGTCCAGACCCCAACTCCAAGGGTGGTTCCTAAACCGATTGTCGTGACACCTGATGAATTCGTGTTCAAGAAACCATCATCGGTGGGGAGTTTGACACAATCGAAGCTGTTATTGTTTGTATCTATTCTAACTGTCCCGTGTGGGTTTGCCTACTGCAGACTGCTCTATCAGCGCCACCGACAAACATATTCCTGCAAAATACAACCTCGTCTCCGTTTTTGATCGAGATAGAGGACAACTCCGGTCTTCTGGAGATTGTCACCAAGACTCCGTCGGCATTGCAAGAGAAGACTCAGCAAATGGAAGAGCGGGACGAGCCAAACCTGGGTGATCCTACGAGGGCCACTGCAACCTTCCAAATTTCAGCAGTAAGTCTGTCTGTATCAAACTTGCTAAGCCAAAAGAGCCCGCGCACTCACCCCACGTTCTGCTTGCTGGGATTTTCAGAAAGGGATGATTGTCGTGGCTATCAAGTACAACCCCCACCGACCCAGAACCCACAAACCAAAGTCGATTTCATCACCAGAGAAATCCCCCCAGTCGAAGTTAATCAAGAAGGGAGTGAACGGAAACCCAACTTCTACTTTCGAGTCTTCAGCAAAGAACGACCCGCACCATGCTGTTTCGTTCCGCTGCATGCCCATGCTACGTGCGACTGAGAGTTTAGCAGATGCGGTACCTGACGGAGAGACATACATGCTCGAGACACCATTCACCTTCAAGGAGATGTAAGAGGCAACAAGTAAAGCCTTGCCATGCCACTCAATTAATAGAGAATCAGTACCAGTGAAAGCACAAACCAAATCTTACCAAGAAGTGGAGTAACAAATCCTGAAGCATTGCAATGCCAGCACTGGCTTCTGCCGTCACTGGGAGCTTTGTCAGCCCTTCAGCATTATCAGAAGCAGTTGCCCAATTTGGAAGAAGGCAGCAGCTTTCCTCTTGAAGCGAACTCGAACTGCCATGCTCAGCCAGTCACGATATCGAACTTTTCGCCCACATCTTTTCCAGTCGAAACGAACGCTCGTAGATACAAAACTGCGTCTATTTGCTTCTATCCTGCAGTCTAATTCGTGAGGAACTCGATTCCCTTCTCGAACACGACAGCCATGACGGCAAAGCCCGCTGCTCCTTTGACTGTGTTCTGCACCAGCACTACACCCACCCACCACAGCACAACAGCACGTCAGCATCCTCGCAACAATCTCCACCTCCATCCCTTCCATCAAACAACTCACGCTTGGGTCCAGAGCTCCGCGCCGCCCACGCGCCCAGTGCGCCGCCCGACACACCTCCAGCCAGGAGGGGGTTCAAGATGTCGTGGGCCGCTCGCTCGCGCTCGATCACGCACTCCACCCCGGCAAAGATGCTCCCCACCATTGCAAACTCCTGATTACAGCAACAATACCCCCGCTTGTTAGCTTCCGTCAGCCTACACCCAGCCACCTACTCAGCCCAGTCGTGCCTTGGAGAAGTAGATGCTGCGCACGTAGCCGGCCTTGATGGACTTGCTGAAGCCGTTGTACAGCTGCAGTACCAACCACAATAGCCCGTCAGTGTTAATATACCAGAGAGATAGAGCATACAATTGCCCAGTCAAACTACGGACCTGCTCGCGCATATTGCGCCCCACCAACTCGCCGTGGGCGCCCTCAAACGTGCCGAGGAACGTGCCGAGCCCCACGCCCATGGCTGCGCCAGCCACGCAGGCCACTACGCTGCGCTTCCAGCAGCTCTCACGCGACTCCTCCGCGAACTTCATGGCGCGGTAGGCCGCCATCTGCCCCATACTCGGCGCTCTCGAGTCGTCCATGGACTCACGCCGATGAATATTGGTGCATTACTATTCATTTAGGTCACATGTCCCAAAATATGATATTTGGGTCCATATTTTGGGTCACACGGAGTTTTATCGCCCCATTCTCAACGCATTAGCCAAGACACCGAGACCATGCGCATGCGGCTGCGCGCGCCGGACGAGCCTGAGGCCGAGAGCAGCTACGACGGCGACCGAGCGCCCTCCACTCCTGAGCGCGGCCATGCGCTGCCGCCGCTGGACGTGGGATCGCCCGAGTACATCGAAGAGCGGCTGGAGAACCTCAAGCGCCGCCCCAACTGGGGCGACTTCCTGGACCAGTACGTAGAGGACCACCCAGACAGCGACAGCGAGTGCGACAGCGAGCTCGGAGGCCTGGAGAGCGTCTCGACGGATGACGCGCCGGGATTTGTGCGCTCCACGCTCTGGTCGCTGCTGGTGGTGACGCTCGCGCCGCTGCTGGTCGTTTTATCTCCGTGCTTGAGACACAAAGGCTACGGGTGAGAGGGATTGCAGCAATTTTTAGAGTAATTACTGGGTAGTTTAACGTGTATTTAACTGTGGTTTGTGGTCTGTGGGTGACAGGTTCTGGCCGTTGGGGTGTCGCTCGTTGAAGGAACTTCTGGGCTGTGCACTGGCCAATGTGATCTTCGTGGTGCTTGGGCTTGTGTTGTTGTATTGGACGATCTGCAGAGAACTGCCGGACGTTTTTAATGTGGACAACACGCTGGTCAAGCTGAACGTGCAGATGGACGAGGTGCAGCGCGCGGCGGATACGTGCCATGCGGCCTTGCTGCAGTGGGAGAGGATGGTGGCGCAGGAGTTGTGCATGCCCGTGGGCATTGATGTCGCACTGCTGCTGCTGAACACGTGGCTGCTGTTGCATTACCACCGTCGGTGGGCGAGGTATCTCATGGTGCTGATGGCGGTGCTGTTTGTGCTGGATATGCCGGACAAACTGTACGACGCCACGTTTCCTGCACCAGAGATTCTCAAAGTGGACCCTACGTTTGCCATGGTTGACGAGGAATTGCTGGTTGCGCTGGATGGAAAGAACCTGAAGCCTGGAGGAAATATTGCGTGGGTAGCGTACTGGGGTTGTGCTACGACGTCGAGTGTTGATGCCTGCGAGAAGCAGTTCGTGTCGACGTTCGAAGCAGGCAATGTAGCTGTGACCTTCAAGTCGTTGGATCACTTTATTCCATGCTACCGTGACCCACCCAACCCACTTAAGGCGCAAGAATACCAGTGCTTCGAAAGTGTCCGTATTCGTGTGAAGGACAAGCAAAGCATTCCTGGATGGTCTCGATCTGCGACACTGGCTTCGTCAAGTTCACCCGCCCACGTTGAACGCTCGCTAGAGGAAGGATTGCAAGTTCCCACTTTCAGAAATGAAGAGGAATCGCTATCCTACCGGATTACCAGCGAGATAGTGAAGTCAACGCGCAGGATGGCAAGGTCTACAGAGTCGATCGAAACCGTCGAAGTTGACGTTTCCACCACCATAGTGCCTGTTGTCTCTATCAGCGCGGATAGCAACGGGAGATCTGACACTGTTGAGCCCTCGATAAAAGAAGGCGCTCAAGAAAATGATAGTTTTTCTCGAAGCGCGGATGAAGCTGATCCGGAAGCTTCTGAACTAGGAAAGTCGGAGGGAGATAAGAAGTTGGAAGAAGTTGAGGTGACACTTGGAGCAGAAGTGAAGTTTCGCAGCGTCAACGCTGATACAGAAATGTTGTCTCAAAGCGAAGACACTTCCGACAAGACACTGACGGAGGACAGCTTGCAAGAACAAATAACGGATAGCGAGGATGATGTTAAAGTGGAGATGACGGCTGCCACAATTTTTGAAGACGAAGAGCAAACGATGGACGAGAAAAAGGTGGAGTCCGACATCCCAGCTATCGATGATCACGAGCTGAAACAGAATCCAGTTATCCACGAGGAAATTGAGCTGAGTGCCATGGCTGCAGTCGTTCAGGACGAAGAGCTCGATAATGCACCCCTTTTTGGAAGTCAAGAAGAAAAACTGGAGATCCAAGAGGAGGACTTCAAGATGCCAGAAATGGGTGAGGACAGGCAGCGAAAAACCAATTATGAAGCTGCGTCTGCTGCTGCTCAAGAGAAGAAACAAGAAGCGCAAGATTTTATGCCAGAAAGCAGCGCGCCTGAAGACTCTATGACCCCAACTCAAGAAATGCCGTCGACACAATTCAGTACACCTACTGATGCCACGCAGCCAGCGGGCACCACTAAGAAGAGAAAAAGCTCGACGAAGCGAAAGAGCAAACGTGGTCGCAAAGCCAAGAAATCTTTGGAGGCAGACACCAAAACTACCAGAGTAGACACTGCCGGAAGCACCGCCGCCGCGGTGTAATCGTAGGTGCAGAGCTTTTGTAGTTTCCAAGATAGTAATTTTCTATTTGCCCTGAGAAGCTGGTCTTGTTGAGCATCTACAGTAGACAGATAGACAGTCCCAAGTGCAATAGAACAGAGACTCGGACGTTGACCAACATGTCAGCAAGTCTCAACGTATAATTGGCATTTAAGCCCAAAATTACACCACGGACGCTGCTTCCGACGAGCTTTGCGCTCCTGCGATCGCATCGCGCAGAACTTCAGCTAGACGGTAGAACTTTGCACTCTCGAGCTGCGCGTTCTCACGGTTTGCTTCGCATAATTTTTCCTGCAAAGCAACTTGCTGCTCCATGTGCTTCTCTCGAATCGCCAGCTCCCGCTCGCGCAGCTCGACCTCCTTTTTAAAGCGCATCTTCTCGAACTCCAATCTCTCGCGATCCAGCGCGATCTGGTCCGTCAGATGCTTCTCGTAGTCAAACGTAGCCCCACGAGAGCTAGATGATCCCGATGCCGCAGTCGAAGCTGCACCTGAAGCTGTGCCAAACAATACCCATCAGTACACAGCTTAGCCCAGCATTGTTCACTTATCATCTGACTTACCGTTGTAAGTCTGCAATGAATCAAGACAAGAGAATCACCCCGTCAGTACCACACTATTGCCACTCAAACTGACGGTATAACTCACCAGAGACGCCGTCATATGAGCCGTCCCGCTCTGACTGCCATTCAGTCCACTTGAAGTTGCATGTGCATGTTGAGTCTCAGCAGCATGTGCCGCCTGTACTGCAGCGTGTTGGGCCTCACTGATAGCTGCCGCCTGTGCAATTGCCTGCGCCTGCGCGTACGCTAGATCCGAGTCGGAGCTGAGCGCCGAGCCTCCCAGCACCACGTCGTCCACCATGGGCAGGTGGTCGTAGCTCTGCAGCTCGCACTGCAGCTGCAGGTAGCGCGCCCTGACGCCCTCCTGCTTGGGCAGCAGGTCGTAGTCCGCCCAGCGACGCGGGTGCGCGCACTGCAAATGGCTGCGGATGTTGTCCACACGGAAGGTCCGGAAGAACTTGGTGGTGGTCAGCGAGCGGCGGCGCCTCTTCTTCGAGTCGTTGCCCGCCTCCTGGTCCTGCTGCACCAGCTGCTCGTACTTGTCCTCGCGCCCGAAGGCCTTGCACAGGCCGCACATGGCCAGCAGCACGTCGCCCGACACGGCGTCGCGCTCGATGGCGTGCAGTCCGAACTCCATCTCGTACTTGGGCTGCCAGTTGTGGCGCCGCGGCCGGGCCGCCGCGCGCCGCTTGTGCGCGTCCTTGTCGTCGGTCTCGTCGTCGTCTTCGTCGTCCTCGCGCTTGCGGCGCGTGCCGCTGAGCGGCTCATTGTCCTCGAACTTGTCCACGGCGTCCACCAGGAGCTGGTCGCTCGCGGCTGAAGTGTCCAGCACCATGGTTGACTTGGCGTTTGTATGGTCGATAGTCTGACGATTGGAATTGAGGTGGCACACACCATCAAGTCAGAAGATGGCTACATTGAAGTTGACCTGGAAGCTATAGTTATAGTTGGTAGTTGCAGTGCAGTCTCAATTCATCAGTTGGTCTGTGCCATGGAAGAGGTGAGTGCCCCCACGACACCTCGGAGTGAGAACGTCAGTCGACGTGGCTCCAATGCCAGCGCGAAGAACAAAGCGGAGGCGAAGGAGCTGAGCAAGCAGAAGTATGACTCGCCCTTTGATGCAAGTCTCGTGGCGGCTCGGAAGCGTTCGCAGCAGGAGCGACTCTGGGAGATTTTTACCGCCTACGCGCTGCTGATCTCGAGTGAAGACCCCACTCGCATACGCATCGTCAACGTGGTGAAACTTCTGCAGGACTGCGGCATCATCGACGGGAACAACACCGAGGAAGCCAAAATGATTGAGAAAGAAGTCGCCATCGTGTGCGAGGCCTTCCTGAAGGCCCATCCTACCGACCGTGACAGCAGCAAGAAACTGGACTTCACGGTGTTTCTGGCACTGCTCCTTCATTTTGCAAAAATGGTGCGTGCTTTAGGGGTTATAGTTTGAAGTATTTTTTGTGCTAAAAGTTTTACCTTTGTTACGCGTAGTCAGGGGACCGGGACCCTAGCCGAGCCTACGACTCGCTTGTGCGTACATGTCTGGAAAAACAACAGAAATCAAGGTGTGTTTTTGCTGGATGGAAGGTCAATTGAACTTATTTGCTGATGCCGCTAATGCACACTTTGTTAGAATCCGTGTTGTTGTGGCGCAGGAGCTACTGGAGTGCAAGAAAGTGCTCGCCGCTTTTGAGGATCCGCTCACGAAGGTCTGCCTTAGCATCGTGTCCAGCATCGTAATGCCGTCGCAAAGCATAACCAGTTTTGTGTTTGTTAGATTTTCATGTTTTACGCAGTGCAAAGCCATAGCAAGCTCGAAAAAATCGACACCAAAATGGCGCAGTTTTGCCCGCCCCACATGAGCTACGCCGAAGCTGTCGCGTTCGGCCGCAAGTACGGCATTATTGCGCACGGCGTACTCACAACGACCGAGTTCGCTAGCATCTACATCGACAGCCTTCCCAAGGCCCCTACCACAGAATACGATCGCGTTCTGACGTACAAGGGGTTCTGTGAAATGCTCGTGCGGCTGTCGAAGAAGACTTGCCTCGACAAGACTCTTCCTGCGGACCGAAATCTAAAGTTCGTGTGCATGTTGTTAACGGTGTATTTCTTCCTCTTTGCTTATGGGTTTGCTCATTACATGAACTGCTTTCAGAGGTCTGCTTCAAGTGATGTGGCTAGCGCTGACATCCTCATCACCTCGCGCGCTCAAAATTACGGATGTTCTCAAGTCAGACCGAGTTGATGTGCGTACCAGTGGTGCTTGTATTTCTTTTCGAATGGATCAACAGCTATAATAACATGTGTATTCCTTCAGGTGACCAAGCATTTCCTCATCCACTTCGAAAAGTACTGGAAAAAGGAGCGCTACGAGTGCGTGTTTGGGTCAGTTCTTGGTACAGTACACAACTTCAGGTGTGGCTAACCTGCTTGCTGATCGTGCTAGGAATTACTTCGGCGACCGACCAACATCAGTGCGTATCGAGTCTGCCATGGATCCACCATCGCCGCCGAAGCCACCAATGCCTCGCCGGTTGAGCTTGAATCCGCCACCAGCACCCAAGACCAAAACCCTTCCGGGCAGGCTGAGCGTCCAAACGACTTCGATCGGATCGACTACGACGTGAAAGAACGCAACAACTTCTCTAGCTTTACGAACGTGTATATTGTAGGTTGCAGTCATGAAAATATGAACATGGCTCGAGACCGACATGTTGTACCTGCTGCTCTTCTATTTGCTACTGCGCTGTGGTGTGAACGTGTCTTCTGCTTATAATGCAATAGGCTGCAAAAGCGAGAAGCTGCCCGTACCCACGCGCGGCGGCTGGCCAAGCACCAGGCGAGCAGACGGACTCTCCAGCTTATCCACCAGACCGCCCATAGCGGCCTGAGACAAGAACTTCATGGACGTCTCGAATGTAATCTGCTGCAGGGACGAACCCTTGTTGTTCATGCCCATACGGTTGAGCGGCATGTAGCCACCCTGCGCAGTCATGTAGTCAGCCAGCAAGCTCAGGTGACGCGGGTCGACACTGATACCATACACGCCGAACACGTCCATGATCTGCTTTGAAATACTTGCGCGCGCGGCCTCGACACCGTAAGTCAGAAGCACCTTGTAAATGTCGTTGGTGGCGAGGTTGTTGACGTCCAGGATGTCGTCGAAGCCCCAGATCTCCTGGAAGTTAAGACCCTCCGTCTGTACGCACGGCTTCTCCTCCTGAGACTCACCAATGCGCTGGTTAATCAGGTAGCAGCGCGAAATGCCGGGGCAGTACTGCACCAGCACCTGCTTGGCGACCTTTTCGACGAGCGGGACCATCAGCAACGTCTTTGAGTGAGTCGGGAACCGCAGGTGCAGCTCCACGAAGTTCTCCTTTTGGTTGCACCCACAGAACACGAAGTACGGGTTCTTACGCACACTCATCGGAACGTCGAGGGCCTCGATGCCGTCGGAAGTAAAAGCCTTCTTCGGCTGGTCATTGCCAGAGTCGTCCTCCATAGGCTCGTCATCCGAATCGACATCAGCACGAGTTTTCTTGTTGCTGGAAGCCTCATCGTCCGAGTCGATGTCAGAGTCGTCAGCCATTTGTGACTTGCGAATCTTCTTGTCTTCGTCATCCATCTCACCGTAGCCCTGGACTTCACCACGGCTGCCGAAGCGGAGCGTGCCCTGCTCATCGTCATCATCATCGTCGTCATCGTTCTTGTTTTTCCTCTCAGAGCTCGCAGCACCACTAAAGTTGCTCTTATCCGCGGCAGCAGAAACAGTGACACCGCTCTTCTTCATCTCACGGGAGATAAGCGTTAGCAGCTTACCCACAAAGCCCCGGCCAACAGCTTCGAAAACCTGGTTCGCACTGAGTCCGAAAACGCGCTTGATCTCCTTAAGCTGAAAGAAAGTCAGGCGAATGTGGTAGTCACGCACCCACAAGATACCATTCTCGCTGCTGTGGAACTGGTCCTTCACACGAACACCGTTCGTGTTGTTGATGAGCTCCGAAAGGGCCACCTGGTTCAGGCGCTGCTCGACTTCTTGTGCCCGTGATGACTCGACATCGTCGCGAAGCGGGATAGTCATCATAGGAGTAGACATCTTCTGACTTGCCGTCATGATAATTTCACGCAAACGCGGAATACCCAGCGTCACATTAGCAGCACCGTGACCAGCAAGGTGGAACGTGTTCAACGTCATCTGAGTCGACGGTTCACCAATACCCTGTGCAGCAAGAATGCCAACATTCTCACCAGGAGCGCACATGCTGCGCAAATAGTTGACCCACACAAGGAGCTGGAAAGCGTCCGGGCTCACGACGTGCTTCGACTGCATAACCTCATGGTCAACCTCGCCGTCTGTAGCGCGCTTGCTCTTCTTAGACTTCTTGCTCTTCTTTTTCTTCTTCAGTAGCTCCAGGCAACTTGAAGGGTTGCGCATGTTAAAGTTGCGCAGCTTGTCCTGAATTCTCTCAGAAATCAAGCCAACGTGATCACTCAGCGGCAGACTCTGCATGACCGGTTCCTCAAGCGACACCTGGATAATGTCTACTCGGCCAGACATAGCACGAGTAGCGTTTGTCGGCTTGCCGGCCTTGAATTTAGTAGTACGCAGAACGCCGAAAGCCTTCAAACCCGTGTCCAGATACTTGATGTCGTACTTGCACTCCCGGCCATCTTCGTTCTCTTCAGCAACGGCCACAATCTCAGCAGCGTGGAAGCCCAGCTCGATGTTGCCGCGCTTCCACTTAGTCTCACCCTGCTTCAAGCGGCGCGCCGTTACCTTCACTCCAGCCTTAAGGACAGAAGACGTGCTGGCGTAATTGTTTTCCTTCGCCTCACGAACTTCCTGGTGCAGCTTCAACGGCTTCATGATGTCTAACTTCGTGTTCTCGAAGAACTTGGCGTTGATGCCGTACTTGTGGGAGATACTGCGGTGGTTCCTCGCCTGGAAGTCAAACTGAGCGTCCTTACCCGACAGCATGGCGCTCTGCACCGGATCGATACCATCCTCGCCATACAAAAATTGAATCACACCACCGTCGCTGTTGCGCACCGTGTGGTCGTAGCCGACCTGAAGATCTTCAAGGTGCTTAATCAGACAACGCTGAAGGTAACCACTACGACTCGTCTTCACAGCCGTATCGACAAGACCTTCACGGCCAGCCATACAATGGTGGTAGTACTCCTGAGGACGCAGTCCGGTAAGGAATCGATCCGTGACGTAACCACCAGCACGCGGAGCAGGGTCGAACGGTTCGAACGACGGCAGCGAACGACCACTGCAAAGGATAGGGACACGGCGACCTTCAAGAGCTTGTTGTCCAAGACCACACGAAATCTGCGAGTGGTTCACCATGGAGCCCTTGGCACCGGTCAGCACCATGAGCGAAAAGTTGTTCTTCGGGAATGCCTTCGACTGACCCGATGGCAAACAAGTCTTGATAATGTCACTGTTGGATCCGTGCACGCAACCCATCATGTGCGCATCCAGAGCCTTGGCATTGTTCTCCGCGTCGGGTCCGGAGAGCAGCGTGCGCATACGCTCACGGATTTGCACGCGCTCCTCTTCGTTCATGCGGCGCTTCTTGCCACCGTTCTCAGACGCACGCTTCTTCTCCAGCAGCTCAGTCAGACCAGCGAACTCGGCATAAGCCTCCTCACCCTGAACCTCGGAATCCACGACAAGCTTGCGACGACGCTTCTCAGCAGGCTTGTTCAGCGTCAAGTCCTCCATTGCGCAAGTGTGTCCAGCAAACTGCAGGTAACACGTGAAAAGGCGACCAAGAGCAGAGAGGAAATCGGCAGCGATACGAGAACCGTACACCTCGTAACAAGCGTGAACCATACCGTACATGCTCGCACCAAACTGACTCTTGTCAAGAACACCCTGAAGGAGCTCTCCATCGCGGATAATCACAATGTGCTCGTTGTTGGCCGAGCCATACAGGTCACCCTTGATCTTAGCCTTGCTATCCAGGTTGAGAGGAGGAAGACCCTTCGTGAGCAGCTTGAGCACCGACGTGACCACTTGCTTGCCTGTCCAGAGCGGCTCAGGCTTGAGAATAGCAGGCGGTACCGTCTCGATGTGAGCCTTCTCGACACCAGCGTCCTCCATACTAGCCCAGGCGTTGTACAGAATCTGCATGTACATATCCTTGTTCAGGAACGTGTCACGCTGAGTAAGCTTGACACCCGAGTCGACGTGATCCTGAATAAGACCACGCAGCGGCGAGCCATCGGTCGGCACAATGTACTGGTTGTCGTTGCACGCAATGTTGTACGCCTCCGCACGCGCAAGCTCGTTTTGCGGGAAGTGCATGTTCATCTCATCACCATCGAAATCAGCGTTGAACGTGTTACAGTTGGCGTAGTGCATACGAATGGTCTGCATCTTCGGATTCGTGAGAACACGCGTGGTGTGGGCCATGATACTGGGCTTGTGCAACGTCGGCTGACGGTTCATTAGCACGACATCACCGGTTTTCAGGTGACGCCAAACGCGCTTAACACGGTTCTTGCTGGTACCCTGAGCGCTTGCGGAGCGCGTGAGCAGCGTCTTGCTAATAGCCTCGCGCTGGTGCGGCGTACGCTTGCTCAGGTCAATCAGACGGCCATTCTCGCTCTCGACGAAGTTCGCTCCGGGGTGCACATCGGGTCCGTTAATAACCAGCTGACGCATTTCCTCCACATTCCACGGCGTCACGGGCTGAGGATACGTGAGGGTCTTGGCGAAACGAAGCGGTACACCAATCTGGCTGGTACTAATGTACGGGTCGGGCGAGATGACCGAACGAGCAGCGTAGTTCACACGCTTGCCCATCATGTGTTTGCGGAACAGACCCTCCTTCTTCTCAATAACCTGCTTGATACCCTGCGCGACATCGGTACCCGGTTTGGCCTTGCTGCTATCAACCAGTAGGTTAACCGCCGTCTGCAGCTCCGTCCACAGAGCAAGCTTGCGCGAGAGGTTCACCTGCTGCTCCTTCTCGGCATCGTCTTCATCCGAGGTGGTTGCAGCCTGGCGCTTGTAGTAGTCACTCTGAATAATGCTTTCGCTGAGGGTCATAATCTTCGACAGGTGGGCGTTCTGGGCGTGCTCGAACTGCTTGTCTCCCATAAACACCGGCGGGCGGAAGCGCGAGGGCGCCACGGGGATCACATTCAGGAAGAATTTGCGCCATCCATCGGGCTTACGGCCGGTCACACGGCCGCTGGCAATGTTGCGGTCACCGTACAGCAGCTCCATGAGTCCGTCCTCGTTCTGCCACATCAACTGCAGCTGCGACTGCACCTCGAGAGGGGGCAGGTACTTGCTGCGCGAGGACGAGTCCTCGGTGGTCGCGTATTTGTCTTCGTCCTCCACTTCCGACTCGGAGTCGTCGCCATTCACAGACCCGTCGTCGTTGTCCGACAAGTTGCCGCGGATCGTGTCGAGCGCCGACGTGACCGTCAAGTTCTTGGAGCGGTTCACCTTGCGGGAGCGGGCGCTCAGGCCCTTAAGGAAGATCTTAGCATTAGCGTCCTGTCTGATGGCGGGTGAGATGGCTCCGCAGTTCTCGCACTTGTTCTTCATGCCCTTGAGGAACTCGACCGCGAGCTTCTCGCGCGTCACCTCCGCGACACGCGGCAGCGGGCGCAGCAGCTGCGTCTTGCTCTTGTTGTTGTTGTTGCTCTTGGAGAGCGCTAGACGCTCGTACTCGTCCAGAATGGCCTGTTGGCGCTGGAACGTGCGCTGCGGGGGCTCGTCCTCCACGCCGTTGCGCTGCTCGAGCAGCTCGCCCAGCTGCGCCGCCTCGTTGTCGAAGCCGTTGTCCAGCAGCAGGATCTTGACGCGCACCACGCGCGAGCGCGCGCTGGCCACGCGGAACTTGTGGCACGTGAAGCACTTGCGCTTGAGCAGCGTCAGCATCTGGCCGAAGAGCACGGGGTTGTACACGGGCACGGGCAGCTCCAGGTGGCCCAAGTGGCCCGGACACTCCTTCTGCGTCTGGTGGCACGTGGGGCAGATCATGTTGAAGTCCACGGGCCCCAGCGCAGGGTCGTACAGGCCGCCCACCACCGGGTTGTTGAGCGAGTCGAAGCTCAGGCGACTCGTGAGCTGCTTGACGCTCAGGTCGCGGATCTCGGCGTCGCTGTAGAAGCCGAAGGCCACCTCCGCCACCTCATGGCGCAGGATGGTCTGGTCTGTGGCCGAGTCCATGCTGGCAAAGGGTCTCTACCGGTACGTAGCTAGCGTTGCTCTGCTCTGCTCTGCCTTGGAATGCGCACTGCTCGGCACACGACGGTTGAATGGCGCTCGCTGACGGGATCTACTGGTGGACGCATGGCCCTCGGCTAAGTGCGAAATGGAGACGGGTAAGGGCAGGCGTTATTGACAGAACGTGCGTGTTTAAGGCGTTTTTAATGACAATGGATGGTACGTTTTGCTTAAAAAAGGCAAGAAGGTGGATGTGACGAGATGTTCGGATGGCTACATTCATGAGATGGCTTTAAGCAGCGTTCACTTGGCTTGTTGATCTGTTGCTACTTACATCGCCAATGTCTTATGCCTCCTCGTACATGCCACAGTCGGCGATGACGACGGGCAGCGAGGGTTTGTCGCCCTTGTCCGTGTCGAGGCCCTCGATGCGCTTCACCAGCTCGAAGCCCTCGACGACCTTGCCGAACACCACGTGCTTGCCGTCCAGGTGCGGCGTGGGCACAGTCGTGATGAAGAACTGCGACCCGTTCGTGCCCGGGCCGGCGTTGGCCATGGACAGCAGACCGGCCTCCGTGTGCTTGAGCCGGAAGTTCTCGTCCGGGAACTTCTCGCCGTAGATGCTCTCGCCGCCCGTGCCGTCACCGCGCGTGAAGTCGCCACCCTGGATCATGAAACTCTTGATCACGCGGTGGAACGCGCTGCCCTTGTAGTGCAGCGGCTGGCCCGTCGAGCAGTTGCCCTTCTCGCCCGTGCACAGCGCGCGGAAGTTCTCGGCCGTCTTCGGGGTCACGTCCTTGTACAGCTGCATCACAACCTTGCCGGCGTCCTCCTCGCCGATCTTGATGTCGAAGAACACCTTCGGGTTGTTCGGGTCCAGCACCGGCTCCGTCTCCACCTCCGACTTGTCGTCATACATGGACACCTTGCCGAACAGGCCGCCGAATACAGCCTTCTCCTTCTGGCGTGCATCCTTCATCTTCTTCTTGAGCACCTCAAGCTCGCGACGCACCTCGCGGTTGGTCGGGTCCTGCTTGCCAGCAGCCAGCAGGTCCTCCTTCGCGCGCTCCAGGTCGTTCAGGTGCATGCGGCCCACACCGCGGCGGTACAGCGCCTTGACGTTGGTCGGCTCATTGTTGAGCGCCTTGGTGGCAGTGGCGACCGTCTCGGCGTAGTTCTCCACCTTGAGGTAGGCCATGGCGGCGTTCAGGAAGCACGTGGTCTGCAGCTGCTTCATCGTCTTCTTGTCGTCCTCAGCAACGTCGTACATGTCCTCCATGTACGAAGCTGCCTGGGTGTACGTGGCGGCGGCAATGTCGAACTGCTTGGCCTTGAAATGCTCCGTGCCCTTGGCCTTGAGTTTCGTGGCCTCGGCGATCTTCTCCTCGGCGTCCATCTCCCACATCTCCTTGGCCTTGGGGCTGAAGCCCAGCAGCTCCACGTCAAACTTGAGCGTGGCGTTGGCCGGGATCTTGGGTGGGCTGCCGCTCGCTCCGTACGCGTACTCGGGCTTGCACGTCAGCACAGCTTTCTGCACACAGCAGACAGCAGCCAGTTAGCAACACAGTCGACCTCAATAGGCACACGAAGGTGTCGTACCTCGCCAACTTTCATCGAGGCGAATGCCAGGTCCCAGGCCTTGATCACGTTGCCCTTGCCCAGCACGAACTTGAACTCCGAGTTGCGGTCGCGCGAGCTGTCGAACTTCGTGCCGTCCAGCAGCGTGCCGGTGTAGTGGGCTGGCGACAGGAAACATGTTAGTGGGGGCGATGTATCAACCTCTAGAGTCTATGAACGTATGACACGCACCGCGGATCTCGTCGCCGGCGGGCGGGACGTCGCCCGAGCCCTCCACGTACGTCTCCTTGAGCACGCCGCCGTCTCCGGACAGGTCCACAGGCTCCTTCTTTGTCATGTTGCGTTCTCTAGCTGGGGGTGCAGTCACAGAAGGTCAGTGAGGGGATTCGAGTGACTTCCTAGCGCGTACGTGGATCACCTGAATAATTTCTGACTGGTGTTGGCAAGATCCAAATTATGTCAGAAACTACAGTACCATTTCGGATTTCCGGGCTTCAACCCATTTTGCAGGGGGCACAAACATAGACAGGTTTCGAAACGCACTATACTAAGTAGACTGCTAATTTGTTTCAAGAATGAAATCTATGTTTTCAATGAATATAAGAACATACAGGATTCGCGAATGTTCTGGAAGCCAAAACATTTTCGTCCGCGTCAGATGGACAGAAACATCTCTAGAGAATGTAAGACAAGGTGTTGAAGTGCTTGGTGAGCGTTTGCAACCGAAAAGTATCATCGTAAGGTAATGTGTTTGGAATGACTAACTTTGCGTATTCACCGCAGCAAGTTGTTCTTGGCGGCTGCCGCTGTGAGTGCCATCTCGCACTCGTCGCGGATTCGGGCGATCTGCGCGCGGTAGAAAGCACGCTCCTTGTCGTGTCGACGTTGCATGCGCTCGCGGCCAAGTGGGGCCAGCTCCAGACGCATCGCCACCTCTCGATCCATTTCGCGGGCCAATTCCTCCACTACCAGTGTCTGCAGATGCCGCGCATACCCTATCTTGGTTTTCTCCAGCATCTCCGTCGTCAGGTTTAGCCGCTCTGCTTCGGAGAGTCCATGGCGCTGTAGCTCGTGCTGAATACCGGCAAGCGAGTCACGGAAGCATTTTTCGGCTTTCTACTCACAGATTTCATTCAAGAGGAGTGTTAGTGAGGAATCGACTGGAGTTGAACCGGTGACACGCACCTCCACTTTGGTAACTTGCTGTTTTTCCCAGTCAATAAAATCTCCAAGCACACGTTGGGACTGCGTCTCACGGTGGACAGCTCGGGCTGGCGATGTTTTATTCGGGTGGATTTCTGATGTTGGTACCAATGTATCTTCAGCGACTTTCGCTTCGGTACGCGTCAGCACGAACAACTCGAGCTTCTCACCCGTCTCGGCATCAAATACGTCGTTCATCTCGTTAGCAAGAGTTGATATCCCATGGTGAAGCAGGCAATAGCTCCTCTGTATTTTTGCCGTGGTATTTATGCAATTCGCAACCGACATAACGTCACATGCCCAGTGTCTGGGCGTGCTCGTCGTCTTCAAGCTCCGTCGATTGAGCTGCACTCAACAAGCCTCATCATCTGTAAGCTGCTAGTAATCGACTTGTAGCGGCCATGAAGCCCGACGACAAGGAGGCGGAGAACATCCGCGTGGCTGTGCGATGTCGCCCCATGAACGACCGAGAAAATCGCGAGCAAGCAGTCTCGTGCTTCACCTGTGGACCGAATGGCACGGCCGTACTCACCAACATGGAGAACCCGACAGAGAAGCATGAGTTTGGCTTCGATTTCGTGTACGGGTGTGACTCGAAGCAAGAGAGCGTATTCGAGGACATTGGTATGCCCCTGCTGGATCGAGCTTTCGGGGGATACAATGGCACTATCTTCGCCTACGGACAGACGGGTAGTGGTAAATCTTTCAGCATGACGGGTGTGACTGGCGGCCCGGAGGCTCTAGAAGGGCTCATTCCTCGAGTGAATCGCGCCATCTTCGAGCGTGTGGCCAAAGAACGCGTTGAAAACCCGAACAAGCGCTTCCTGGTGGAGTGCTCATTTTTCGAGATCTACAACGAAATCATCTACGACTTGCTCGACTCGAGTGGTAATGGCAAGAAGAACAAAGGCGGCTTGGAGATCAAAGAGCACTCAGTACTGGGGATCTACGTGAAGGATCTTCAAGAGCGCGTGGTGGACACAAGAGAAGAAATTGTCGAGCTCATGACTTTAGGAGCTCAATCGCGAACGGTGGGCTACACGCAGATGAATGCTGAGAGCTCCCGTTCTCATTCCATCTTCACTATCAAGATCCACCAAAAGGATGCAGATGACGAGACCAAGAGCGTGTTTGCTAAGATCAATCTGGTCGATCTCGCTGGTTCCGAGCGCGCCGCGTCAACTGGAGCACAAGGAGATCGTCTTCGTGAAGGAGCCAATATTAACAAGTCTCTGAGCGCGTTGGGTAATGTTATCAACGCGCTGGTGGAGGCCTCACGAGCCAGCAAGAAGGTGTTTATTCCCTACCGTAACTCGAAGCTCACGCGTGTACTGCAAGAATCTCTTGGTGGCAACAGTCTCTGCTCGATGCTGGCCACACTTTCGCCTGCCAACATCAACTTTCCAGAGACGTTGAGTACTCTCAAATATGCGAGCCGCGCGAAGAGTATCAAGGTAAACGCCAAGAAAAATGAGGCGTCGTCGCAGATCTCACAGCTTAACGAAGAGATCGCAGCGCTCAAGCAAAAACTTGTGGAGCAAATGGAAGCCACACTTGGTTTCGACCCGAAGGAGAAGGATGAAATTGTGAAGAGGTACGAAAAACAGATTCAAGAAATGGATCGGGTGAGACTGCAGACGTGGGAGGACAAAGCTAAGCTCTCTAAGCAGCACGAAATGGAGCGAAAGAAACTCGCACGAGAACGCGCAATAGCCGATCAGCGTATTCGCGAAGAGCGGACCAAGAAGTGGCGATTGCTTGAAGAGAAAGGTGATTTGGAGCTCATGATGCGTGCTCTTCGTGACCTGGATGGTAATAATGCAACCACAGCGGATGCAACCGCAGCTTCAGTGGCAGTGCAGTGGCTTGAGACCGCTCAAAAAGTGAAAATGATGGAGGGTGAGGCCAAAGACCTGCGTATGCTCATTCAGGTATTCCGAGATTCACTACAGAAAGACGTGGAGGTCTGGGCTCGGCGCTGTGGCCTTAATCAAGATAGTAGCAATGCTTCAAAGTCTACCAAGAACCTCCTGCCACAACGTCGTGAAGACTCGGCTGCAGCATCAGCAGCTCATATGACCGCAAGTCAAATGGGTAGCAAACTGCAGAATATTGGCGATGAAAGTGACAAGCTGCTTGCTCTGGAGGGGCAACTCGTGAGTGATCGCAGTGCGTTGATTAACACAATGACCAGGGAATTGCTCCGACTGAAGTCGCGCCATGCCCAACTCAAAGCGGAACAAGCCGCAGCAACGGCTGCAGCGGCGGGGAAGTCGACACCAAATGCCGCCCAAGCAGCAAAAGCTGCAAAAGAAGAGGAACAGCTTCTTGAAGAGCGCGAACGGGGGCTATCAATCACATTGGCTTTAGTACGAACTCAGCGTTCGGCTCTCGTTGAGTCCATCAAGAGCGATCGCCAAAAAATCTTCGAGTTCGCCACAGTTACCAAGCACTTCGTGTGCTATGCAGACCAGCACATTATTTTATCTCAAGGCGCTGCCACCAAAACTCCTGAGGTTGCTCAGCAGCTCGCTCGCTGGGAAGAAGCAAAGACCAAACTTTTAGCGGTATCGAAAGCTTGGGAGGACACATGGAAGGCAAAAAATGCCTCACCGAATGACACGAGCTCGACAGAATACGTAGGCGATGGAGAAGTAGCAGCGCTTGGGGTGGAGTCACGACTTCTGCCCGATGAGTGCTTTTCAGCCTCTTCAAAGACACTTGATGCTAAACTCGCTCGGCTGAATGGCACGCAGTGCTGGATTCCTGACGCACAAGATGCAACACCATCGGTTGTGATCGATTTCGAGCTTCCTCGTATTTTCGATTCAGTATCCGTTCGCGGTGGTAAGGTTCAACCTGGTGGAAGTTCAGGATCTTCAGCAGAGGCAAGGGCATCGACACCAGCAGGTGGCAGTAGCGCTCCAGCTCCAGCTGCAGTTTCAACGTTTTCGTTGGCAAATACTGCGGATCTACAGACAGCAAGAGTTCGATACAAACTTGATCAGGTCACTGGGTCAAACGAGCTGACGTACGAGCTCTTAGCTCATGTCATGTCATGGCAAGATCTGCTCAAGACAGACGTCATACCTGTCAAACTGTTTGCACGACCGCCTGTGCGATTCCTGCACGATGTGATCTCTGCAGTTATGCGAAACACAGGCTTCGCGATCGACGCAGTTTCAGCAGCACAGCGTGACTACGCACAGCTTGCTACCAAGACAGAGCGTGCAGAATATTTGTCTGCTGTTCTCGACCACGTTCAAGCTTGGTACCAGCGTCAGCAGCAAAATGTCGAGAACTCTCCCAGCGTGATAATTGCCGCCACGACTTCCAACATCTTAGCAGGCAAAGAGCCTACAGACACAGTCCAATTCTTGGGATATTTTGCGTTGGCAGCGATGGACCATGCACTGCGGCACCCGCCGGAGGTAGTCCAAGAGCAAGGTGCTTCTGATACTCCACCAACAAGTAGAGCGGAAGAAGGACCTGAAACAGACGCAGCTACACCACAAAATGGTTGGGTAACTCGTCTTCGTGTTGCTACAAGCTTTACGGGTACTGCTGGTGACTGGCGTGTCCTGGGAGAGTTTGATGCTAACACGGATGCGGATGGTACAGTCTCAATACCCTTAGCTGAGGACCCCAAGGTAGTGGATGGAAGCCGAGCAGGTCGCTACTTGCAGCTTACGTGTGTAAAGTGGCATCACCGTGCAGCATTGCAGTGCGAGGTGTTTGGCCGCGAGGCACACGAAAGTAGTGCACTAGCCCAGAATATTCAGGCTCTAGCATCCAAAGCTCGGGAGCTACTGGAGCAACTTCGTCATACCGCAGCACTCGTTTTGGAAGAAGCTCGTGCATTGTACGACCGCGCTAAGGTGGCTGAGAGTGAAAAGCATGCGCAGTTAGCAAGTTACGGCGAAGAGTTAGCAAAGTTGAGAGCTGCAAGGGCAGCTTGGGAGAAACAACAACGTGAGATGCAAGAACAGCATGCTCACCTCTCGGCTCAGCTTGATACAGCAAACCAGCGTGCAGACCGGGAAAAAGCTCGTGGAGATTCACTTCAAGGCGAGTTGACGCAGGCTACCAGTCAAGGAGAGGATTTTAAGCGACGAGGGGATACGCTGCAGACCCAACTAAGTGAGAAGGAGCATCAGATACAGACGCTGTCAATGCAAGCCGTTGAACAGAAGCGCACGCACGAGGCACTGCAGCAGACCAAACAGCAGCTTGAAGAGTTAGCATCCAATTTACGGGCACAGTTGACAAACAACAAACAGCAGCAAGATGCAAGTCAGCAGGAAGGTCAATCACGGATAGCAGAACTCAATGGAGAGCTCATGTCTGTGCGTGTTCAGTTAGATGAACAGCGTCGAGCACTCGAGGCCGCAGAGTTACAAGCCAAGGAGCAGGAAGCCTTTGGGCAGCAACAGTATTCCTTACTGCAGCAAACGCGTGCTGCACTTATGGAGAAGGAGGCTGAGGCAGATACCAAGCTCAAGGCACGTGCAGCCGAGAGCGAAGCTGCCATTAGAGCACTTCATGATGAACACGATCGGGTGAAGCAAGAGCTCGAACGCGCTTTGGCGGCTGAGAATTTGCTCAAGTTGGCAGCAGGTAGACTAGAAGTGCAGTGCAGTGCTGCCGGAGCGGAGTTGGACAACTGGAGACGTCGGGCGGAAGCTGCTGAGGCTGAAGTACAAACTCAGGCTCAAGCACTTAGTGCCGGTGCTGAAGGCAATGGAACTAGAAGTGACAATACTGAATCGGATGCAGCAGCGAGGGAGAATGAAAGACTCCTACTGGAGGCACAGACGAACGATCTCCGTAGACTGGCTGAGCTAGAGAAGACGGAGGCTAAGGTACAAAGTCTAGAGCGTGAACTAGCAGCGACTGAGGAGAAGGCTCGCCAAACAGAGCAGGCACTGCTCGAGTCTGCCAAGCGCGTGAAAGAGTTGGAAGAGACCGAGGAAGAACTACAGCTACAGTTGCAGGTGGTCACCGATGAACGAGACTCGGCACGCCAAAAGGAAGAACAGCTTTTTGCTGAGACGAACGAAAAGGACCAGGAGATCGAGCGTATTCGTGATGGCTATGGTACGTTTCGTCAGGTGTGCGCTGCAGTTCACACTGATGCTAACTCAAAGTGTTTTTTTTCCAGTATGGGTGACGGACCGCATGAATTCGAAAGAGGACGAGTTAAGTGAGATGCAGGAACAATTGGAGCGCTATCACTCACTGCTGGAGATGACGGGAAGTAAAGTTACAGGCTCTGACAACGCAGCATCCTCAAAACCCAAAGAAGACAAATTGGGTGCTGAGATTGCCAAGCTTTATGTTCTGGCTATCGGTAAGGTCCAGGGATGGCAAAGTGTTGCCTAGTGACCATTTTCTAATATGCACGATATCGTTTTGGTAACAGGTACGACAGACGGAGCCACAGGGAGCGATGTCATGGTTGCAAAACTTGCGGAATGGATTGAGGTGGCGAAAAGGCCAGCGAAGGCTTCATCAACGATAGAGCATCCAACACAACAGACACCAAAGCAGCACGAACCAGAGACTATGACTGTAAAGGAAGATGAAGTGAAGCCTTCGGCTACAACCCCTGTTGAAGGTGGCAAGGTTGAAGCAGAACCAGCCGTTCTATCCAGTAACAACGCTGAGGAGGAAGGAGACTATGAAGACGATTTCGATGAGGCCGACGAGACGGATGAAGCTCGCAAGGCCCGACGAAAATCAACCGCCACCAACTAGCTAGACACTCTAATGCAATAATGACCGCAACAATCCTCAGTTCCACTGCATTCGTCAGATCATTCGTCTTGCGCTTATTCTCATACGCGTTGGAGGTGTTTGCCGTGGACACAACGCCAAAATAGTCCTCCATGCTTCGGCTTCTTGCGCTGCTACTGCATCATGACCTTACCCGGAGCCAGTGATCATGTCGATGCTTTGCAGTCACGGTCGAAACTCAACCACCCGAGGTGACCATTATCTTAAGTGACGGGGAGGAGAGAGATTATCTATCGTGCAGCTCCGAATACACGCAAGGACCCACCTTGACGATGCTGCCGCTCCAGCTCGTGCTGCGTCCGGAGCGAGACGAATGTGCCTGGCCCAGCCCACCGCGAACTCGTGTCAAAAGCGTCGAAATTCAGCTTCATCACCTGTTCGCCGTGCGAATCCCCGCTTGAGCCGAACTCCACTTGCATTGTGCTCTTCACAACAGTCCTACAGATCTCCACCGACACCCAAAACGACATCCCCGCGGCGTCGATCTCGACACGTAACAATTCACTATGACCCATGGATGATCATGCACAACTTGAGCATTTTGGACATCCCTCGCGTCTGCATTCACTTCTGTTCAACTGTGATCGAGACGGTTGTTTCTACAACGACAGCGATCGCTCACAGTGTGTTTGATACACTTCTGAGTTGGTGGGGTGGAGACCAAGTGGACGACACGATGTCTCTGGAAGTGGTTGAACGCCAGCCTGAAGACATGGCACTAAACGGTATTGACGACATCTTGGAGGAGAACAATCGGCTCAAGCGCATGCTCGAGTTCGCGATGACTTCTCATGTCATAATGAACGAGGCCACCACGATGCTGGAAGATAGTGCAGACATCTGGATGAAGAGAACGGAGGATGTTGTCGGTGCCAAGGTGCACGAGGCAGAGCAGGAACGAGATGCACTTGCACTTCAACTTGACGGACTTCAAGAACAGCTTGGTGACAGGGATCAGGAGATCGAAAGACTGCGCGACGGCTTCGGTACGGACCCCCTACTGGTTTTCGGGTAGCCAAGCCCAAGCTTTTTGAGTAGGTGCTGAACGATGATCTTCGTCCTTGCTGTAGTGTGGGCGACGGAGAACCTGAACGCCAAGGAAGACGAGATCTGTGAGCTGCATGAGCGACTGGAACACTATGAAGCACTGCTGAAAGAGCTGGGAGCCACGAAGATTGTGTAAAAGTGCATCATATATATCAAAACTATACGACTACAGGCACTCAGCTTATTCTTCCCACCCTAGCTGGTTAGCTGCGACGCTGTCGCCATCCCCATCAATTTCTTGGCAGTTGTAGATAGCGTAGAGCAGCTTCTCGCGTAGTACAGCCTCGCTGGAATAGGCAGGAACCTCAATGGAGAAAAAACACGTATGAGCCACCGGCATATAGGCATCAACACTACGACCCGCGCGCTGCTGGTTGAACGACTGAAGCTTGAATCGCTGGGGGAACTCGTCCGCACTAGCAGGGAGACGCGACCGCCCCCATACAAAGCGTAGGAACGCACTGCGCTCTTCGTGAGAGAAATCTCGCAGTGCTCTCCAAAACCAAATTATGTGATCATCCGTAGGTGAGCAGCTGGAGTACTCGGTGCATTTCTCAAGCAAGTCCACGTCAACTTCGGGGGATCCACAAACCATGAGCTCCAACTCGGCACTTGAGAAGCATGCCAACAGTTTTGCTGGAACGACCTTGGCAAGTCCACGAAAGATTGCTTGCGCTTGATCGTTGCTTTCATGTAGTCGAGCCTGTTCGACGAGATCGGCATATTCACAGCGTGAACTGAATGTCACTGGTAAATGCGCACCGCCTGGTTTTAGCTCAATCACACGGTTATCCGCCCCCAACGTCGTAAAAGTCTCCATGACGATATCCTCGAACATCTCCTCTGTTACACCATAGCGGTCGATGGTTCGCATCTTAGACATAGAGTTCACGAGCATCGAGTCCACGGCTGCCAGGTCGTCCAGACCTAGACGCTCACCGGCGAGTTTTTTCCAGACAATCGGCGCCAGATTCAGAG
The DNA here is from genome assembly GCA_009729435.1 of Phytophthora fragariae. Lineage (NCBI taxonomy): Eukaryota > Oomycota > Peronosporomycetes > Peronosporales > Peronosporaceae > Phytophthora > Phytophthora fragariae. The sequence continues at coordinate 131,959 of QQOI01000053.1, forward strand.
CAAGATACTGCTTGCTGCGGATAGATGCGCCCATGAGTTTACCGAGGAACTCGAGCATCTGAAGTGCAGTTGCAGATTGTGCACCAGGGCTTAACAACCACTTTTCGCGACCAACTCCAACGTTGTGTTGAGAATTGGGGGTAGGCAATATTAATGAAAGCTGCGCGCTTTGCAATTCCTCGCAGTATTGTGCAAAGGTCTCACGATATGGACCTCCAGCGTCTTGCGCGTTTTCACCAAGAAAGGTAACATGATATAAAGCATCCTCACGCCGGAAGTGAGTGCCATCTAGGGCCTGCAGTTGCCGGAACGCTTGCGAAAACAGCGTTTGTCGCCCTTCCGTGTCCGTTTTTCCTGTCGCGCGGAACCGCATCGCCTTTGGTCGGTTTAGTGTCAGTTCAAACGACACGCTGCTTTCATTTGTACGTCCAAGTGCGCTGTCCCAGACTGTACGTTTAACGACGCTCAATATCCGGTGCCTTTGCTCCATTAAGAGGTTGCTCAGCAAAAATTGTCTTTCAGGCATGCTGGTGTCGCCACTTGGAGCATGGAAGGCAATGAACGGTAAGACCCGGTAGATCGCGGCGTTGAATTCCTGCAACACTTTGAATCTCTTCGAAAGTCGACCATGTGTATCAACCACCGACTTGGTGGGTGGTACTTCGGAAGCTCGGGTTGAATCCGTGATTTTAGACTCATGGTGTTCCGCCGTTGATTCATCCCCAGTGGAAGTTACAATTTCCACTAATGCGGGCCAGCGAACTAGTTCGTTTTCCTGCGGTGCGATGTCACTCCATGCCGCATGCAGCAGCTGTGTCACATTGAGATCCTTATTTTGACCTTTTTTGTTGATGTACTTGATCAGCTGCTGATCATGGCGCGGCAGCAAGTTGTGGGGGCTGTCACCAAAACGCACTGAAGGTGACTGGAAACGGCGGCGACCAACGGTCACATCTGAAAAATGCGGGATCACGTAGAATTTGTATCCCCAGAATGATTCAGGCTTGTTTGAAGTCTCACTGCTCGACCCAAACGGGAAAAACGGCGACATCGCGTTACCATCCCCTGTTCGTCTACGTGCGACGGCTGGTGGAGTGCATTGCTCATTCCACCATGTCTCCTCCCCACCTTCTTCAAGGACCTGAGGATATGTCGAATCTTTGTTTGCATTGACGGTGTTGTTGCTTGAAAGGAGAATGCCCTGCTGACCGTTTCCACTTGCATCGTCGACAGTGATACCCATTCCGTCATCTAGCTTCCACCACCCAACAAGTCGAGGGCTAATGTCTTGAACCTTGTGGCGGTATACTACCCTATCCCATCGTCGCTCATCATGGTCATAGACTTCAAAATGCGCATCCTCTTCGGTACAACCGGAAGCCTGAAGGAGCGATAAAACTTCTCGATTCCCAAGATCAGGCTCATATTTGAATGGTCGCTGGCCAAAATTCCATGCCAGACCCTGCGCACCCTGATGACTTAGACTTGCTGCAGGATAAAGCCTCGCTTCTGTACTCGTGGAAACTGAAGCTCCTTCATCGCGTGTTACAGATAATGGGGTCGGCTTCTCGTCAGTAATGATTTCACTTACCAGGGAGTCAAATTCGTGGTCCTTACTATTGCTCAGTAAGGGGGTAGTTACACGAGAGCTCTCACCAATACTTGTAGTAACACATTCCGCAACCACTCCGCCGTTAACGTAAAACGTAATCTTACCAGTTGCTACGTTCAGGGCGCAGCCGATTACATCGCCACTGCGACAGAAAACGTCATTCGCAAACGAACTGGCTCCGCTCGCTCTTCGCGGACTGCTGTATCCACTAGGTTCAACTCTAGAAAATTGCGCAAGGTCGCTCGTACAACTTGAGAAATTTGCCTGCTTCTTGGCTAGGTCAATGCCAAACGAATAGTGCTCTTCCCCAATCATCGCTGACCGACTTTGCATATTTACTTCATCCAAGATCCACCCGACACTCATTTTACCACTGGATAAAGCATGCGCCTCATAGTATGCTATATCACCGGGCTCATCACCATTTCCTGAATTGAGCACCTTCACACTGCAATTCAGGCGAACAGTAGAAATATCCTTGCTGGTCCGATTTGTGGTAACCCATTTTCGCAGATGCTGAGGTACTGCAACAGGGCGCAATGATGCACGTGGTGAACGCGGCGACGCGAGATACTTCAATGATGGAGACTGAGGTTTTCCTGTAGCAGAAGTAGGAGTACCTGGTCGACTGCTGCTGACCTTGGGTACCACATCAACGCTGTCCAAACCTCGGAAATGACTGCGGAGTTGCTCTACTCGGAAAGCGACATCCCATAGCCGGATATCGTAGAGATGACCGCAGAACGCCAAACTTCGTACATGGCAGTCAGTATCATCATCGTATAATGACGCATTATTGGCGTAGATACACGAGTCTCCAAACGCTAGCACTGAATTTGACCCCAACATCAATCTCTCGTGCTCTGCGAATCTACATGAGTAGATCGTATCGCCGTTCTTAACAACTGAGATCCTCGACCCAGAAAATACCACTGCCAAGTGAGCCCACTGACCAAACTCGATATTACCAGATTTTGCGCTGTCGCTTTCGGTATTTTCATCACGCGCATGATGTTTTACTGGCTTGCCGCTTGCATCAACGGTTTGAAGCACTAATTTGCACTTGCCAAACTGGTTACAGAGCAAAATAACCCTGCCGTGTGCACCATAAATACGGCATATTTCCATGAGTGAACCGCGCTCGGTGCGTTCATCCATTGAAGCATCGAATACATGTTTACCAACACACGCCCAGAATTCGATAGAGCAATCACTTTTCGAGATAGAACATGCACTTTCCTCAGAGAATTTTAGCTCCAACTGAACAGATCCATCCAGCTCCAAGCTACCACCAAACTCAGAGATAGCTGCACTCAGATCAAGCTTGGCAGTTGCCTGCGGCTTGCTTGGTACAAATTCGTACGAAAAACAGCTTCCTCTTACGATAAATGGCCCACTGTGGTATCTCGTATTCTCCACATTCTGCACATCGTAGCGACCATTGAAGCCATATCGATACACACTTTCGAAACCATTTTCTTGCCAACGTACGCGCAAACCTTTGCCTCCATGGGACCCCCAAGCGGTGACATCTTGTACAATGCCGACACTTCCAGCTCCGCCATCTTCATCGCTGTATTCCCAATCGGGGGACCTTATTACTAAGTCTCCAACAGACAGCGAATGATTCGGTTTGTTTGCGCTCTCAGGAGCGAATAAATGTAGATTCCGGTTTTTATCAATTTCGCCATTGATGCCCGAAAACGCAGTGTAGCTTTCTTCACCGACGGATGACCCTTCAGCAGTTTTTTTACGGAAAAACCGGAGCTCCTCGCCATTCTGAAGTTTTGTTCGGTGATCAAATCGAATCTCCAATGCCACTGCGCCATTTATCTCAATATTTTCACGATTTGATCTGGGAAGCGCTGCCGCCGATGGTAATGGGTGGTGACTTTCCCTCGCAATAATCTGGGAAGACAAGTTATTATGGAAGTCCATCATCATGCCTACGGCATCAACAATTTTGCTATACCAATTTGGTACGAATGTTTGAGGTATGAGGGCGACAGGAGAGCATCTTAGTAAGCTCAATTCGATCCTGTTCTCGGAACTTGAGTTTGAGACCACGAGTCGGACACCGCTGCTTGCGCACAGCGATGAGTGGAGAGCATCCCACGCAACCAAAGCCCCAGAGCCCGCTGGGCCAGCCACTAGGGCGGACACTGCACCATTTTTTCGGAGAACTAAGGTCTGTTGCGGTACATCCAGTTGAATAGTCACCGTGTCTCCTTCTCGAATTCGATTTTTATATCCAGGAATTTCGACAAGGGTATTGCCATCGCTGGAACCAATCATGGTTTCTCCGCTATCTTTCCATTGCACAGATACGATCGGAGTCCTTGAGGTACCTACGCAAGCTCCATTCACAATCGCAAAACTCACAGCTGATACCAGCCTGTTGAAAACAAGTTGGAATTGGTGGCGCCCTGAAGTTGATGTACTTGCATCACTCATGTAGGTGCTGATTTCCCCCGAATCAGATTGATAAGGCACGGAGAACGATGCGTCCATGCAATCTCCTTTGAAGCAGAGACTGTCAATCGATAGATCGATTGCAACAGCACATTGGACTAGAGTTTGCAGATAGGGCGACTTCATCTCCACACGGTCTTCCGCCAGATACTTTGCGCGCATCTTCACGTGCAGCATGTCTCGCACTTTTTCAATTAGAACTGATGGAGTTCCATGGAAAGCTGCGCTTTGCGACATATTACTGAGAATTTGAAGCACGTAAGTCTTGATGCATTGGGGCGAGTCATCGAGATTTGACATCAGCGTTTGAAGGGTTTCAGCCGAGAACAACATTTTAAACGCACTTGGACTCTCCTGAAAGCTAGCATCTGGAATGGCGCTCAGTACTTCCATAATCCAACAGACCATAGAAAGCAGCTTGACTAGCGTTTCAGAGCTGTCATTCTTCTTTTCGGGCAGCATTTCGTCTTCCTGGAATATACCAGTAGCGTATAGCTTAAAGCCCCAATCGTTATTACTGGAATCAGAATGGAAATACGCTTCAAACGAGTCAGCGTCGATGTATAACGGAGGGCGCCCACCGGTTCCAGGCCAGTTCTCACTATCCCCTCTTCCACCAATTTGGTCAGGGCCAATCGTTTCCGTTCGATTCGAGCCAGCTTTGTAAAACCGCAGCCAGTCACATCCAGCCTCACTTTTGCATCGACGATCGAAAACTACCTTAATTTTTCGAGCTCCAGGAATCGAGATATCCCAATATTGGTCGGCATTATCCTGGTACGGATGAGTACTTTCCAAAATTCGCACAGCTTCACGACCTTTGGGAAGCATCTTAGGACCATTTGAAAGAATTTCAAGAGATCGAGCAATGATCACTGAAATAACCGAATCATCATCGCCACATAAAACCATGTGTTTTAATCGCTTCCGTAGAGCAAGAAGCACACCCGATTGACTGTCAAAATCGTTCCCTAAGAAGAAATGAGACAAAAGCAGCAGGATATCCTCGGGCTCTCCAAACGCACCAAGCAGTATCGGAGCTTGCTTTGAATCGCAAGAAAGGAATGTAAGAATTGCATCTCGTGCCGCTTTTGTCGCCATAGCTCGATGCGAGTCGTAGGCCAAACTCTGAAGTCGGTCAGTCTGCCCCTTGAACTCGTCGAACGAAAATGGAGAGCATAAGCCTGTCAGGGATTTTTCTTCGTCATTCCTTTCGTCCATTTCCAATACTGAATGTCTGGTTTCAAAGTTATGGTCATCCACTCCCAACGTCAACAGATCTTCTCCGTTCGCACAAGCTGTCGAGGCGCTGGCATGCACGCACTCTCCTGTTCGCTGCCACACCCAACCACAATGTGCTTCACCAAGCTGTTTCACATTTTCGGACGTAACTCTGAGCCAGCCATTCGAATGGGTCTCCGCGCAAAATTCCGTTCCGTACTCAAGCTCAGCTAAAACAGTCGAGTCACGATCCTTCTCCTGATAGATATGCAGTCCATCTTCGTCAGTAACACGAAAGTGTAGCAAATTTCTTAAGAATGAGCTGCTCCTCGTATTCACACCAGTTGTATCGTGCGATCTACACGCCGAAAGCTGCTGGCGAATTGGATCTTGATTCTGCTCTTCCTTGCAAGGATCACCATTGTCGGCAAACTCTTCAAATTCGCTCTTAAGTGGGATTCGCTGATGATGCATTTTCTCGTACAACGTCTCAAACAGTCTGTAAGACCGCGCGTCAAGCTGCTTTAAACCTTTGTCAAGAGGAAACTCGGGCAGAAATTCTGCGGTAACATTGAATTTCCAGCCCCAATCGACATTGGACCCATCCGTGGACCATAATAGAGTAAACGAGTCTGCAGGGATAACGAGAGGAGGTCGGTCATCGACACCAGGCCAATTGGCATCGCTGCCTACTCCACAGTACTGATATGCACCCCATCGATCTGTGAGTGACTTGTCCTTGAAGAAACAGAGGTAGTCACATCCTTGTTCGGTTCGAGATTGCGGATCAAACGTTATTGTCAATGTTGACGCACCATTGAAAGTCACTTTCATGTATTCCATCACCGAATTTGCGTACGGATGCTTTGACTCAAATATTTGCGATTTTGGCGAGGATTGAATTGGGCGGCCATTGCAGGGAGCATTCGCGATCTTCGTTAATGCAGGCAATAGACTCACAAAGGAAGGGACTATGTCTGCACGCTTTTGAGATCGGAGAACGTGCCCGAGAGACTTGACACATCTCGCCCGAATATCGGCCAATGCGCTTGTCAAGATTGGAGGTGGAATTTCTGGCGGATAAATTAAAGCCCCTTCGAAGGCATGAGCTGTAAGCTTAAAGCCCCAGTCAGAAAGCCCGTTGGACGTGCTCTCAGTGCAAAAGTGCACATCAACGCTTCCAGCTGGAATACGAAGAGGGGGTGTCGCTCCTACACCTGGAAAAGACTCCCCGTAGTACCTTTCCTCGCCCCAGTAAGGTTCATCGTCTCCCCCGCCTTCTTTTTTACCCCCTTCACGCTTTTTGAACTGAATGTAATCGTTTGGTCCAGATGTGCTCGACATTTGATCAAATCGCACAACAATCTCGCTGGCTCCGCGGAAATTGAGTGAGTACATTACATCTTCCCCTGCGGCATACGGATGCTCGCTTTCTAGCACTTCGACATTTTCCTTCTTCGTGATTTTGGGTTGATACGGTCTACTGGTGAGGGATGTGTCATCACTCAAAGCAAGTACTCGCTGAAATAAGTCTTTCAGCTCCGATGCAAACGGCACCATTCGTTTAATAAAAGAGGAAAGTTCGGCTGCCTCGATGTCATCAAAGTGCTCAACGTCAGTCAAAGGTACATCGACTGTGGTCGACTGATCGCAGTCGAAAATGACGCGCGCGATTTGCGCTCCACTCTTCATGCGGAACTGCACCAAATATCCTGTCTCAATCATCTCCTTGCCGTCAACGTTTACACAGCAACTTACTCTGCCTCCGATATAAGCGCCTCCATAATTTCCACCGAGTACTGCAAGCGATGCTAGCACTTGGCTCACTACTTGCTCTGAAAATATGACTTCACGCGCTTGGACAGAACAGATCCCAGATATCACCATTTCGAAGAGTTGATCACCCCAGCAAGGACACGCTGCAGCGCCACGAAGGAGCGATATATATGCTGCCACCAAGCTAGCTTCTCCCTGTGCTGAGGTTCGTAGCTTTAGAACACCTTCCTCCCCATCTTCTTCTAGTTCGTACGCACCAACGTCAACGTGTTTGTCTTGATCATATGAGTTCCAAACATTGAGGGCTCGACCCAAACTTTTGAAAACAAATCTTAGGAAGCCATCCGTTTCAGGCGGAAGGGCTTTTGTAAGTTGGGCATCAATTTCCTCTGCACTCAATATACCAGCGAGGTCTTTCAGTTCCCGGATACTTCCAACTCGAATGTCAACGGGCACGCGGTCATCGAAGGACAAAAACATCAGATTTCTAAGATTCTCTGGAGTACCAATAAGGCTTCGACCAAATGAGGTTTCCACGCATGTTCGGATCAATCCTAGTATGTGCAAAGTTCGCTCTGCTGGGACACAGTTCGACACAACGTCTGTCGACGGAAAGTTTGTCTGGATCTCAGATGTCAAGTCACTTTCTGAAATAGGATAGCTTACCACCTGAGGTTGATAAATCCAGCATTTTGCTGCAGGCTCGTCTAGGACACGACCTGGCGCCTCTCCGAAGTAGAATGGATACGGATTCAAGTGTGACACAGGGCTCACGATTTCTTCTTCGGATGTAGCGAACTCCGGTGATGCGAGAATTCGAAACCCCCAACTGTTGGAACTGCCTTCGTTGTGAAAATATACCAAAAATCGATCGGACGGAATCTCGAGGACATTAAAATCTACATCGGGGTCATCTGTCTGCTGTAGGCTTCTAGCGCGATTGCTCTGAGCTCCAGGGAAGTTTCGCTCTGGGTCACTGTACTTGCCCGTATATTTGTCTTCGCCCCAATATTCTACACACTTCGCATCTTTGTAAAAACGAACAAACCCCGTGGAGCCGTCGATGTCACACAAAGGATCAAAAGTCAAGCGGATCTTAATTGCACCGGGAATGTGAACTGGACAGTATTCATCGATCGAATCTTCAAGCGGGTGTGCAGACTCAATAATGGCCGATTCCGCTGGATTCACATTGGCATTCATCACTAAAAATGATTCGAGGAGGTGCTGTGAAACCATTGAGCCATTGACATAAATCTTTAATATGTCCTCGTCCTGCACGATGGCAATATGAGACCACTGATCAGCATCAATTTCGTAATCTGTTTCAAATACGCTTTCCTTATCCGATCCGCAGACAATTTTGTACACGAGCATCCGTTTATCGGTCAGAAACAGACCGAAATGACTCCATGGTTTTGCCGCAGCTGTGTCTTTAATCAAATTTTTGTTGCCCTTGAAAAATATTGAGCCGCCCACGCCCTCATCCACTAAAACCACATCAAAAATACCATTTCTTGGGTCGAATTCGCATTGAGAGATGATACCAGATGAGTTCCACCGAACATGAACTTTAGTTGGTGCAGGGATGCTGATCACGGTGCCAATTTCTGTCTCATTATTTTCAGAATCGTCATCTCTGCTCCAGTTTGGTCCCCTGCGCACTTCATCTCCCAGTTTGAGGGCATACAGCGGCCCCTTGCTTGGACAATAAACCCAAAGCATAATCGAGTGGTTCCAGCTCACGGCATTTCTGTGCAGGCATGGCGCAGTAAACCCAGGAGAGTTTTCAGGGAGGTACTGAGGCGATGACCTCCCTGAGCCATCGTGGCCCGAGTTTAGTGACGATTTAATAGCTGATACAATACCATCAAGCTGGTGCCCAACTGCAGAGAATAATTGTCGTTGGAATGCAGAAACATCGTGGACATCCGTAGAAGCATGCGTATCATCATTACCAACCTCTTCATCTGGGCTCGACTCGATTCGTCCAGCGATAAAACGAGAAAGCAGCACGCCCAGAAGCGATTGTGCAGCGTTTCGGATCGGGACCGAATTTGACGAAAGGAGACGCAAAATTTGCGGCAATAGCCGGCTTTCCTGCAGCAAGTATGAATCCTCCAAGTCATAATCAAGCGCACAGCATCGTAAGACTGCAGTAATCAACCCAGAATTAGTGCCATCGTCCTCAATTGAAGTGAGTTGCTTGGCGAAGAGAGCAAGGCAACTTCCAAAAGCCTCCGCAATTCGTTGCCGCAGCAACTCATCGCACCCAGACAGTAACGTATCGAAGTGCAATCGTGGAAAAGAATCCAACGTCAATGCCGAGCTTATCGAAGCCGAGCCAGGCACATTAGTGGGAGAATTGGTAACGGCGAAGCATTTCAGTGTTGACGTGAAAGACTCGAGCAAAATTCCTCTCAAGCGTGAATTCGGGCAATCTCTGAGCGACTGGATAAACACCTCCATACCTAATGACCGGCTCACTGCTCTCTGGTTTCGGATTTGAATCACTTTTCGCACTTCTGCCACATCCACATCACTTTGAATAAACTCGAGAACTTGTTCAGTGACCGATTTCACTTGGCCATGTTTTAGGCGCTCACTAGACGACCTACGGTATTGGAAGAGGCTTCGCAGTTCGGTTGCAGCTTGCAACTCATCCAATAAATTGTACCATTTGTCCAGTTGGGTATCAGAAGAACTTTGCTTTCCAATTGCATGCCCGTACTTTGCCAATAGCCCCCATCTGCGTTTTGCACCAGTCACATACGCAAATGACACGGGCGTGATCTCCAGCAAGAATCTAGCGCGTTGTATGACATTATCGCACAAAATTGCGAGTGATTCCTCGGAAAGCCCCTTATATGCGGATGGCTGACGACGTAGTCGCCCGGAACGTCGTCGATTAGGCACCATCTGCCCGTGGATACCAGCATCTGCTGCGTCACCAAGGTGAAACCAATCGCGCATCTTCTGCGCATTCTTCCAGCCCCGAAGAAGTTGCTCAGATATGTCATCGCGCAAGTTTTGCGTGAACGCATACGCATCCATCCCCCACATGTTGTGATGTAAGATAGCAGCCGCCACAGATCGAACCGCTCTATTCACAGATTTGTTCGGAGCGGAACTTGTAATTTGATCAAATGATGCTGATCGCGCTAAAGCCAAAGCTGGTCGAGCCGCACCTGACCTTTCTTGAAGGGCATCAATTACCTTCTTTGCATCTGAAGATTCTGATGGGTCCACGAAGTCTTGTAACAGCTGCAAGACCTCTGCATTTTTGTTGACTTCGGTGCACACACCACTTTTCAACAGGTCGCTCTGCAGATATTGTTCGTTCTGTATCTCCATGTCCTCAATTGGAGCAAATGTACTTCCGTCCACTAGAAGCTTCATGCTTTCATCCAGTAGTTGAACAACACTTTCCAACAAGAAAACGATCCAGTGTTGTTGCAAACTCTTCTTCTTTTCTAGAATCTCGGCTGTCGCCGTGAACTTGTAACCCCAGTCTGTATTGGAACCATCCGAGTGGAAGTAGACAAAACAGTGATCACTTTCGATAATCAATGGAGGATTATCGCCTACTCCAGGCCAATTGTGTTCCGAGTCACGCCCGGAGTAAAACTGGTTTCCGTAGTATTCTCCTTGACTTTTGTCCTTATAGAAGGTCAAATAATCGTAGTTGACTTCTGTTCGTGACCTCGGATCAAACGTGATCACCATTCGTGTAGCCCCAGGAACCTGAAGCTCCGTTAGTGCATCCATGTTGTTTTCATACTCGTGAGATGACTCCATTGTTTCGGTTTTCAGCGCCATTGAAACATTTTCCACAGTGTTCTCCCTCTTCGTTGGTTCAATGAAAGAAACAAGAACATCTAAGCTAGTCATGAACTTCAACATCTCGGACGAGTTATCCTTAAGGAGTTCAAACAATCGTGACGTGACATGTGGAGTCTTATTTGCACTTGCATCATCGCCTTGCAGGCTTTCAATTTTCCCATAGGGTTTGTATGCATTATCATCGTTTCTTGAGATCAACGCTGCTATGTTCTTGTGATTTCGCAAAAACATGATTCCCGATGAAAGAATGACAGGCGCCAATACACCAACAAATCCATCCTTGAGTACGTTTTCAATTCGAAGCCATTGAGCTTGACGGTCTTGGTGCTTTGTCTGATCTGCCAGGTTGCTGAGTAGGCTAGTGCAAGCATCGCGTATTGTGTCGAACACCTTTACGGCAACTTCAAACGCTCTACGACTGCTTGTGCCATCAGCGCAAGCGAGACCCACGAACGACACCTGAGCTACTGCGTTCACGAGTGAAATCAGCTCGAAAGAGTTTTCATTACTTTGAGGGAGAACGGTCGCTTTGACGGTTTTAGACACTCCTTCCGAAGCGATACAGTACACCTCGAGCTGTTGTTGCTGCATTCTCACTGCAAGCTCGACCAGCTTCAAAAACTTCGCCAGCGCATCATCACACGCCACCATCGACTGATAGATAGTATCCACACGAGTGCACAAATGCGCAAGAAGGCGAGCCAATATCTTAAGCTCCATTCTCGTAGCTTTTGATTGCTGCCACAGTTGCAAATACTTTAGAACGTGCGTGAACTGCTTGCTAACATCCGAGTGAAAAATACGAATGGATGTAGTGTACAGATCCAGGGAAACAGATACCACTTTTACTCGACTTCTTTCGTCAATCTTCAACGATGTTGGACCTCTAGGCGATCTGGGAGTTGTTTGCCTTTGACGTTCATTGGCGTGGTCCTCACTGGAAAATTCGAGGAGCTTGTCAAGAGGATCTGACAACCCAGTCATTAACAGCCCAATTGAATCGCGCTTGCAACGACCGTCCGCATGAAGGAGCAAGCTCTCTAAGTTCTTGTTTAAAATCCCCAGACATGCTTGGAGGATGTATGTTTGAACGATAGACACTTCGTTTGTTTTGAATATTTCCACATACTTCGACGTGAAGGCCAACAACAACTTAAATGTCTCGACCTGTATGTCAATCGCAAATGGTACTCTTGTCAGTTGACTAAATTTCTCCTCCGCTGTGTCAGTTGCGATAGCATTTTTGTATAGAATGCCAAGCAGTGAAAGCGATGTTGTTTCGACGTAGGTCACACCATTTTCACTTTCTATTGCAGTGTTGGTCATAACGCCCGAAGGTATAGAATTCTCGTCCAAAGATATCCTCTTCCCCGAATTTCTGTATGATCGAAGAACTTTCTTTTGCTCATCGTATAGCCATAACAAGTTATTCCTAGCATCGAAACACACTGACGCACGAGGAAGCGAGCGTTCCGAACATCCCGAACCTTCTCCGTTTTCTTGCTGCTTCTTTTCCAGACCACTTTCGCAATCAAACAAAACGCAGTGAACACGATTTTTCGATGTTACGAGTTCTTCTGCGTTTGGATGTACTACGAGCATCCCCAGTGAAGCACCATTTGTATAAAAGCACGGTAGACCCCCATCCAGCTTGTCTTCATTGATCATCATTGTGTTGCGGATCTTAGCCATGCATAATACAAATTCACAGCACTGGATTGCCTTCTCGTCCAAGACAAATTGTCGCGTAATTACAAGTTCTGTTCCTTGGCCCGAAGCAGTCTTCGGGGTGATCACATTAACACCAACACCACCAAGTCCCATATTAATCTCGTAAATGAATCTCCCTTCTGTAACATATGCGTATAATGGTACGCGTGCAACAGAAGAAGATGACGCATCTTCCACTCGCAATGTTTCTAGAAGTCCAAGATCTTTAGGAGATATGCGAAGCAGTTGCCGGCATCGGTGAGTAGTTTTAGTTTCACCAGTCAGCATTCCACTTAAATCTATCTCTGGATACATGACGTTCAGGTACAGCGAGTCACCACAGTAAAGAAGGCTTGACAGATATGCATCTCGGGTTCTTTCTTCAGCGTCGACAAAGCGATCACCTTCACGAAGCAGTTGGGCCCCCACTGTCTCAGAATCATTACCAGCTGCAAAAATCACCATCAGTTTCTTGGACTCAACAATCTTTTCTGGAGAGATGTCAGATAGTGTGAGAAGCTGCTCGAGAAGATCGTGGGTAAGTACGATACCCATTTCACCATTATCATCAACCGAGGTGGATCTCTTCTGCCCAAGTAGCTTGAGGAATTCCAACAACGCTTCGTTGCTTAAGATATCGAAGTCACCGTACCATGCGCGACAAATTCTAACATTGGTATCTCCATTGTCTGAAGGAAAAGGTCGGAGAGCAAATGTATCCCCATTTTCGAGAATACAAACGTCCTGGCGGTTGCCAACGCTGTACGAGACTAGCAATTTAGGCGCAGTGAAAGGGTCCAATTGGCCAGCAGCACCAAATATGTCTTGCACCGTCGTCCCAAACGAACTCGTGGTAGCGAGAACTCTTGCCATTTCCTCCTTTGCAACTTCAGACACCTCCGTGACTTGCTCTCCAAAACCATACACCAGTTTTCGTACGGCACGCTTCTCCTCGAGACCTCCCATATACACACTTGCTGGAATCTCAGCATACACTCGCCCAGCAATTGTAAAATTGAGTCCAGTTCCGATTTTTGCTAGGCCCTTCGACATACTCCACGTGTAGGCATAACTTCCATCTGTGGCCAAGGAACTTGATGGCAAAGTAGAGTTCAACCCCGCGGAATCATTATCTGTGTCTTCTTTGGCTGCAGGATCTACCTCGCCCGGAAGAGCCTTCACTGCAACTTTTTTTACAAACGTGCTGTCTTCAAACGTCCCCAGCGCAAATTCAATGCGGTACGACTGCATTCGCATCATAAAAAGCCTGATCCACGCTGAAAATGGATATCCTTGCAAGGGTACCACACTCGTTGCAATTTCACATGGCATGGCAAGCAACTCTCCGACGAATTCAAGTAGCAAGCTGATGCGCCCACTGCTCACTCCGAGCGCTAGCAGTAGCAGGAGAGTAACTTGATGTTGAACCCCAGTTGCCCCTTGCTCTCCCTGTTCAGGGTGCAGAATATCCCTGCAAAACCTGTGTAAATCGTTCAAAAGGACGTCCTCGGGGGTATCCGCGCCAATGTCACGCAGTGCAAACGGTGGACTGTCCACCAGAGTCTGTACCAATGCCATCACCCCCTTCTCGAACAGCCGAGGACTGAGCACGCGGAACTCACGCAGCATCTCCAACTGCAAGCGCAGCGATCCGACCGAGAAAATACTGGCCGGCGTAACATCCTGCAAGATCTTCCGTCCTTCAGCAATCACGGGCAACTCTGAACACGACGTCGCACTTGAAGTCTCCGTCGTCACTGCTGCCTCCAGCTCTTCCTCCCTAATACTTTCCCCCTCCGTAGCCAATTGTTTCTGCTTCATCCTCGCTGCGACCTGTTGGAAGTAAACTTGCAGCAGCTCGTCGCGCTGGACACGAAGCTTCTCGCTCTCGACGCTCTCCGGCGACTCTCTGGACAGCGTGTCCCCCACCATCCTGGCCAAGGCACTGGGCGGGTTCTCCTTGGCCGCAGAGGACGTCAGCGTGGACGCCGTAGCGGCAGAAGTCGACGGAGAGCCGGGTCTGGACCCGTTTAGCTCGCCCTCGTCTCTCTTGGTGCGCGCGAACAGCTTGATGCGCGCCATGTCCGTCGCGTGCTGCAGCTCGTCCATCGGCGCCTCGTCCAGCCCCGAGACCGTCGTCTGCGCCTCCTTCAGCGCCTTGCCGCCGCTTAGTTTGGACGCTGGCTGCGCACTTGAAGCAGCTAGAAGCTCCTGGTACTTCTCCACCACGAAGCCCTCGTCGTGCAGCAGCGTGAACGGCACGCCCGTGCGCCACGCACGCGCCGCCAGCTGCTCGTCCTGAGGGTCGGGCGGGACGGAATCGGCATCGGCATCGCGGGACGCCTGCGCCCCCATCGAACTCGTTCGCTTCTTGGATCCAACTTCAAGACAGAGCCGAAATAAACGGGCGAAAAAGATTTGGATATTTGTGAAAAGGTCTGGATATTTGGGAAAATATACTGGCAAAATGTCAATTTGGGAATTTTCCCTAGATATTTGGTGTTGGATCAGAAAAGTAAGCAACACATTTCGGGTTAAGCAGCCAATTTTGACATTTTGACATTGTGACAGCTAGAATCATGCATACTGCTGTCGGTATTGGGCTACACTTCCTCGTGTGCCATGGCTTCTGTTGCTGCTAACCGCCCCGTCGTGTCTGTCCTCTCCGTGGAGAATGAGATCGCCACCGTCGCTTAGCAGGTGAGGCTGTCGGCCGAGTTCACCCCAATATGGTCAACTTTGTGCACTGCCGTCATCTTCAGCAACAAGCAGCAGCAGCCTTAAAAATTGTCAGCAACCAACGCGTCTTGTTTCGGACAGAGCCTCTTACCAAGAAGACCTTCTCCTAAATTGTCAGTCGAGCATACTGGTCGACGTCAACCATGTTGCATGACATCGAACGCGTTACCCCACTACGACGAGCGCGCCGTAGCTTCTGGTGATTTGACGTGGCTGAGCAAATACGCAAACTGGGCGTGGATTGTAGGAGCATCGAAAGCTTCCGGGTGGTGAGCTGCACTCATTTTGGCCGTAATGCGCGCGGTGTCTGGGAAGAGGAAATTCGGCAGCGAGTCACGTCGGCGGTTGTTCGACCTCGGAGCTAGTGCCAGGATCGGTTGGCCGCGGACGTATCGAACGCCTTCCCATGGAGTCACAATCCCGTCACTCTCGGCTGCTGCGTCGTGCAATTGACGCATGAGATGCCAAAATCGCGCCCACACAAGTTGCGATGACACACCGACGTAGGAATTCCGTCGGCCCAGATTCCCCGACAGCTTCTGCTGCTGCTGTGAGAGCGCAAACTCGCGACGCATCTTTTGAAAGCCCACGTATCCATCCAGTAGGCATTTCAAACAACCGCATCCGGCACCTTCGCACATTCGAAGGAAATGTGCTGACGGCAGGTCCCGCGCCAATGCTTCCAGTGTACCAACAAAGAATCCTCGGACGTGAGCCCACGTAGCTTCCATGTCTGTCACCTCATTCACGACGCCGTACAGGTCGCCATCGCCTTGCCAAACCACGCGATCAAGTTCATGCTCGCGCGCAACTTGCAGGAACACTTCAGCGTTCAGCTGGTCGCATTGCGTTCGTCGCAGTGTATCGCTGTACATTAGCAGGATGTCGCCCAGATCACGAGACGCGTCGATCGATAGCACGATTTGGGTGAACTCTGCAGACGTCAACTGCCCGTCGCCGTTCACATCTCCAGCACGGAATGCGTCCAACAAGTGGCGCTCGCGTCGAACCTGTTCCATTCGCCACTCGGCGATCACCAATTGCAGTAACTGATCAACATTTAGTACTTGCTCCCCACTCGTCGGCTCTGCTGCTGCTCCCGCTGCCGTTGTAGACGACAACGCTGTTGTTGAGTTCCCTTGAGCTGCGATCGTCGCCAAATTCTCGCAGAAACTGGTCACATTCGCTTTGCGCATGTCTCGGAAGCACAGCTGCGCTATCTCCTGTGCTCGATCAACGGAGATCGTCCAAGTGTCTTTGTCCGGAACGGTAAGCCGAGCACCGAAGCGTGATCGCTTTGAGGAAACCGGAGGGGTGTTCTGCGATATACCACGTGAATTGGTAGTGTTGTTCAGCATGTTGCCTCCTCCGTTGGCTGAAGATGGCGTCGTGACTGGTGCTGGGAGATGGCTTGCCATCATAGTTCCAGTCAGGTCGTCCGACACGATACACTCGAGAAACTCCAGGTAGTTTGTGAGCTCCGACTTCAGAACTTCTTCGAAGCAGAATTGAGCGAACTGTTCGACTCGGAGATGCTGGGCGCGGTACGTCTCTATCGCACAGGAGAAGGCCAGGAGATGCATGTCCGCGATTCCCGGTAGTCCGTAGCTGTGGAGAAAAGACTGGTACACAATTTGCGAGAGCGACAGCATTCGGCCACTGCCTCGCGGTGTAGCAGCATATGCCAGTCGCTGCTGCTGGTTCTTGCGCTTGGTTGCACTTAACATTTCACTGAATGCATCCGCGATAATCTTGAGGACATTCGCCAATGACTTCTTGGCGAACTGAATGAGCTGGTCCGTGTTCATGCGCCACGAGGTGATCAGCCCAGCTATTGCACGAGGCACCGCGGCACTATTAATTTTCTGGTACCTGTCCTTCTTGCTCTTCCCCCCGCCACCACTATTTTTCCCGAGCAACGCAGTCAATGTTAACGGCGCAGCTTTGACCGGCGATGTCGGCACCCGAGACGATTTACGAACAGAGGTGCCGTTGGATGAAACCCCACCGAAGACATCACCAGGCTCATTTTCATTCTCAAAAGTAGTTTGGCAGCCAACATCGAGACAGCCAACTTTGACATACTCCTGCCATTCCATCGGCTCGGATACCGCGGTGACAGCGGTGAGTCTACGCTTCAATCTCCGCGACAGGTTCGGACCCTGAGTTCCCTCCGACTTGCCCCCTTCAGTGCCCCCGTCGGTAGGATCAAGTGCATCTTGAAGAATCTCCAAAACTTCGCTTTCAGGTTTTTGATCAAGTAGCGACTTCAGCGCCTCCTGGATCTCCGGACTTTTTACTCCTTGAAGGGTAGATTGGTCTAGCTCTTGAACGGGTGATGCTGCTCGGTCGACTACATCGGATTGAGCCTTATCAAGCGGTGGAGGCGCAAGTCTTGCGAGCAAGGTTGATCTATCGGCAGCACTCAATTGGCCTAGCAATTGCTGAATTGTCTTTTCAGCAGACGCGAGGGTAGTTTTACTCTGTTGTGGAGGCGGCGGCATTCTACCGTTTGCAAACGGTTGAAGAGCCTGCTTGAGTGCAGCCAGCCTCGCTGAGCTCTCATTCTCATTCAAGATGTGCTCCATGATTGCCTCTAACCAGCGCACTTTCAAATCCGATTTCATACGTGATATATGCACCGCGGGATCACTGAGGTCTGGCGGTGCATTCTTTGCAGCCGTGACAGCGTCTTTCAGGTCTTGAATTCTCTTCTTGTAATTATCCGTCGGGTGCTTTGCATTGATACGGTCAAGCCACATTGCCCTCTCCTCCCGTGATAGCATCCTAAAAATCGTCTTCAGCATCTTCAGACGAATTGCTGTCACGTATTCGTGGTTTATGTCTTGCGATGTAGCTGGCGACGACGGCGATGAAACAGCGCTCTTTCCGTTGCATAAGGTTTGTACTACTGCCAAAGCCTTGGACCATTGTTCTTCCAGAGGAAAGCGAGCCCAGCACTTGTCGATGAGCTGGCTGTACTCCTTCTCCTCCAGCATCGACAAGAACGTGTTTGATAGAAGCTGCAGAAGCTGTGCACTAGACAACTTGTGGTGCCGAAAGTAGTTCAGCATTATCATTTGGAAGCGATCGATTGAAGCTGCGGCTGACGATTGGGACATGGGACGCCCATCGTTCATGTCTTCTTCGATCTCGATATCAAAGTCCGCCGCATTCATGCTGGCTCGTCGTAGTTTTCGGGCCTTGCGCTCATTGTCGTACTTCTCGTACTCCTTCGACAGCAGATGCCACTGCGCCTCAGTCAGGTAAGCTGCCAAGTCGCTCAAGAAAAAGAACTCCATATCGGGGCTCAGCAGCTTCAGGAAAAACACATCCTTGGGACTAGGAGGTGGCATCATTTCACCTCCCAGTGCTTTTTCATCCGGCAAATCTCCAACCCGCCCGGAGCACGTAGCAAGGAAGAAACGGAAGAGCGACTCGCCCGCATTTGGCAGCGCATCCACGACAAGCTCCAGCTGATCCATGCCCTCAGTATAACTCAAGTTGTGCAGGAAACACATCTTCCCGTGAAGGTCAAAGTGCTCGAAGACATCTCGGAACGAGTCTGCGTCTACCAACTCCACGATTGCACAAAGGATCATGTCCCGACCGCTGGAGCTGAAACTTGCAGCATTATGGGTGATTGCGCGACAAATCTGCGCGCTTGTAGCCAGCGGTACGTGTACAGGGTAGTCTGGATCATCGATTCCCATGCCTTTTCGTCGGCTCAGTAGCAACATACCTTGTTGTTCTTGCAAGGCAATCACAAGCTGGTCTAGCATCGCCGAGTTGGTTGCGTATACTTTTGCGATCCCTGCTTGGACGTGAGCGAATGGCACATACTGAAAAATTCGAGCCACATCGTCAACACTTACCGCTCGCAGCACATTTGGATCCATGATACTCCGACTAGCAAGTAGCGTCTTCTCCAGTGCGCGAACTCGCTCAAAGTACGGAGTGCGAGAGTAAAAACTCTGCACGAGAGCGGTCATCGCATCCGGCGAGGAGGAATCTGTTACTATGGACGGCAACGAGGCATCCGGAAGATAGATGGCGCCTTGAATTCCCGTTGACATTTTCTCCAACAGCGTTCGGTAGCACCCGACGATCCCTGGCATCTTCAGCAGTGTGGCACAACACGCCGCTGCTTCCACTGCATTCGGTCTACCAACTTGCTCGACATATCCCTCCTGCACCTCGTCCAGCTTAACTTCAGTAAATACGGCGAACGAAGCAAAATTTCCACGCTCGAGTTCGTACGATAGGATCCACTCGTCAATAGTCTCCCTCGATGCCAGGTGGGCATTCAGACGCTTCAGCTGGATCACCTCGTCATCCGAGACCTCAGGACTGATAGCACCTTTTGGCGCCTGATGAGAATGAGGATAGCAGGACGGCGACGTTGGAGCAACTGAAAGATGGCGCTGCTGTTGATGGTGCCGTGAATATCGTGGAGATTCACTCTCTAGAGGATGAAGTCGCTCTCGAGCGTTTTTCTTGCGCTTGAAACTCTTTAGAAGCAGACAATGCGTGTAAGCCCTCGCTTTAAAAAATAAATACAAAGAAGAATGCACGTACCTTGATTGAAATCGCGAGTCCGCTCCCGCTACCGACTTCATTCCATGTGCTGCCTCCGCCAGAATCGCCGACAACTTCAGCAGATCTTGGACTGGTAGGAACCACAGCTCTCGGAGACACTGGAGTATACATGCGCAGACTGGAACCCGAGCCTGTGGGTGTTGCTGCAGAAATCGCAGACACTTTGTCGGAGCGTAACAATTCTGCATTGCCACTCATGCCTCTCTCTCCCTCTCTCTCGTCTCCAACGCAACACGTTCTTCACCGACTTGACGCCGAGAGCGCTGGGTGTTCGTTAGTTCATAGGCGTTTCATTCGTCTTGCAGAGCGTCACCATCTCAGCATATTTAGCACCTCAACTGAGGTCTGGTCATGTATGATACTTACGTGTTAGTGCTGGGCAGCTCACCTACGATTCCAAGATCCCGTTAAAACTTAGCCGGCCACGTCTCCATCTTAAATCTGCTGAAGTAGGGAGGCATACGTGTCACGCAGCACCTGCTCCAGAAGCTGTCGTTGCTCTTGGGGCTTTCCCGTCGCCTCTGCTGCTGCCCTCCGAGTGCTGTCCCTGCCCTTGCTGCTTCCCGAGCCACTTTGCAGCTGTCTTTGCAGCTTCAACAGGAAATGCACCAGCTCCGCGCTGAGATCGGCGTTCTGCGAGCATGCATGCACGATCCAGGGCAGCACCTCACCCAGGAGGTTCACATATCCAGCACTGTTCTCGCCCGAGCTTCCAACACCGTTGCGCAACTTATTCCAGACCACACGCAGCGCCTGCTGCATCGCCGCGCTCTGCTTGCTGCCAGAAAGGTGCTCAGCGCACAAAGAGAGCACCACACGTAATCGGAAACGCCACTTGGGGAGATCCTTCTCAGCACCTTCAGCAACGAACTCCATCAACGGCTTCGTTCCCGGCGTAGTCGAGCGAGATGACGATGAATTGGAAGAAGTTGGTGCCATCCAGTGGTCCCACAGAAGCTTCATCGCCGGCACATGAGCAACTAACGTTGACACCAGTGTGGCATCATAGCCCTGGGTGTGAATTGCCAGCAACAACCGTGGCGGCGATGGAGAAGACACCTCGGCATCTGCAGTCAGCAGCTCGTTGACGATGGCACAAAGTAGAGCGCGACTCTCCTCAGCCACTTCATTGTCTCTAGACTCGGAACTCAGCGGAAGCAAACGCTTGAGAATTCCATGCACCAGCAAACAATCCTGGAGAAGCTGGTGTTGTTGGACACTGGCAGTTGCAGATATGCCTTCCACAGGCACCAAGCTCGGGTCGCACTTGGTCACATGGACGTTCGCTGCTGCTTGCACGTCGCGAACAAGTCCAAGCAGCACGCGCAACAACGCTGGCTGGCGGAACACTCCGTCGTGAGCGTCTTCGATAAGGCGGAACGGCTCCCCCAATACCTGCATGTATGTCAGTAAGTGCAACGTTCCTTGATTCGTCTGCACTTGTTGTTGACGCCAGAGTGCGTTCGGGAAGCAGAGTGCGTGAACTAATCGCATCAATAGCGAAATATTTGCTCCTTGTTCGCGCCGTGCGCGAGTCTCATATAGAGCTGCCAGTTGCGCGCAGAATGCAGCCACTTGTCGGCACGATGCTGCCGAGTTTTGCGATGATAGTACTGCGTACGGAAGGAAGCCATCTGCTAATACGGGCAACTCGCGCATGACGACTTCAATGGGTGCCGCCTGCAGCTCCAGTAGCAACGCCTGAACTGCCGTCCAGGAAGCAGGAGACTCGACAACGCGGATGCCCGGTAGCTCGCCGTGTTTTCGGCGTCGACGGAACCAGCTGCTGACCAGGTCACGCCCCGCTTCATCGGGTGGGCTCGCTGCGAGAGGAAGTAAATTCAATGTCATTCCCGATGGTGCTGATGCTGTCGCAGCATCGAAAAGCTGCGGGTGCTCCTCCATCATAAGTTTCAGCAGCGTTGGCGCCACGTACTCAAAGGCGCCACCTTGATCGCCGTGTGCCAGTGCTTGTGTCACGATGTTTCGCAGCGGGAAGGTACTTAAGTCGTAGTGCAGGCAAATGTCGGCGCCTGGCCCCAGAGCGGCTGACATCGATGCACCCGACACCACCGATGACGTAGAAACCAAACTGCTCAGCTTGCTACCTGCTACCATCGTGGCGCGACGAAGGCGCTGGTTAAATTGAAGCGCGTACGTAAGACCCAACACTCCACGTGCCCACACCAACTCATGATCCTGTCCTCTGCCGGGGTCATAAGAATGAGCCAGGCACGGCGCCGCAAGCCACTTTGAGAGCGTAGAGCTGCGCAGCGGAACAATGGACAGCTGTAGCCGACGAGGAGCCTGTGCGATGGGGTATTCAAATGCCATGACGTAGTTCTCGATCCATTCCAGCAGCAGACTCACGAGGAGCGGGTGAACTGGCAAAGCTGCTTGCTCTCCGATTTGAGTAGCTAGCCAACTTTCAAGCTTATGTGCGTGATGATGGCGCAAGAAAGATTTCTCACAGAGCAGCCCGTGTAATCCACGAAGCGTGAATTCATGTTGACCATGGCCCGAAGACACTGCATCTAAAGCTGACACACGAGCTGCCGGAGGGAACGTCAGCACCTCACGCGCAAGCAAATTCTCTGTCAGGACCGGCTTGAGTAACACATCCCCAAATACGTGAAGATATTCCGCTCGAAGCGCTTGCTGCACCTGGATCCCACATCCCGCAGCGGACGTCGAGGCAGCATTGCACGTATCACCATCAAACCCAATCACGGACGCGAGGAACGGCACAAGCGCTGGTGCTTTCGTGTAGAACAGTACCGCAGAGACAACGAATAGCGGTCCTGCACCAGCATCTCGTGCGCGGAACAGCGCAACCAATACTTGCTGAGACAAAGCTATCGCAGTCTTGGTGTGCTCGTCCCTCTGCCCCGGCGCCTTGCTCAGCGCCGGCGCGAGCGGATACCACAGCAGCACCACCACAATGAACGCCAAGCTGATCGCACGAGATGATGACGACGACTGAGCCAGCTTGTCAAGACTCTGCAGCAGCCGAATCCGTTCACTCTCCGTCAGCGGGAAGCTGGCGAGCACCTGGAGGCCGACGCACACGCCCAGCGCAGCCGTGCGTTCATAAGGCGTAACGCTCGCGTCCACATTCTCTAGCACATCCAGCAGCACGCCTCGGATCTTGGCCATATTCGTCGCCGCATCCAGTTGAAACTCGCTGCTCGTCCCCGTCGCCTCTCGACTCGCCAACTGCACGTACGTCCTGAGCGCAGATCCGGGCGCACCGTCCCTCTTGAGCCACTGGTACAGGAACACAGCCACGTCCTCCCGACTCGTGCACTGCGTCAACAGCTGCACCACCATTGCTGCGCAGTGCAGCGACGCAGTCTGCGCGCTGAGCTTCTCTCTCAGCCTCGACGCGTACAATGGCGTGAGCTTGGCCAGCTGCACACAGGCCTGTCGGGCGTTCTCCAGCAGCAGCGTCGACGCGGCCAGCGCCTCCTGCTCCTGCTGGGCCATGGGCTTGTTCTCCGTCGCTGTGGCGTCCACCACAGCCGCCACCAGCGCGTCCAGCAGTTGCTCGACGGCCGTCGGGTCGTTCACCGCCAGTCTGGCGAGCAGCGTGGGGCCTACAGGCACCGCCAGGGCGCGGCACGCCACCGCGTGCGTCCCAAGAGGGCTCGGGGCGCCGTGCGACTGCGTCTGGAGCTTGGGGCTGGCCAGCGCGTGCGCCAGGATGGCGGCCACTTCTTCCTGGTAGATCTCGGTCACGAAGAGCTCACTGTTGTCCAGAGTTCCAGGGGCAGCAAGGAGCCACTCGCACAGCACAATCTGCACTTTCTCGGCTGCTGATCCGCGCTCAAAGCGGCGAAATGCGGGCTCTGGGGACGAAGTTATGGACGTTTGAAGCTGGGACGGGCTCAGATTTGCGAACACTTGGGCATATTGACGCCATTTCGACGCCATTTCGACGCGAAGCAGCGTGACGTCCAGGGCGGTGGGTTCAGGGATTAATTGGGATGCGCGGGAGGCACGGCGCGAGGCCTGCAGGCGCGTGAGGAGCGGCAGGAAGGGCGTCAGGAGGTCGTCCAGAGGATCACTTGCGTCGGCTGCTGCGACGGAGGGAGGAAGAGTTGGAAGCTGCCCCGCCGCCACGATGGAGAGGAGATCGGTGGCTGCAGAATGAGCAGCGGATCGGGAGCTGCGGCTGCTGTCCGGCGTGGGGATGCCCATGACAACGTCACCATCCGCATCCATGGCGCTGCTCAGGAGTTTTTGACGGCCGATTCGACGAACTTAGTGGGAGTGTAAAAAGAGTAGTAGTAGGTGTACAAAACTGCACCACAATATTAATATTTTGTACTGTAGAGTGGCTACAGTACTATGTTATCGTAGTAGTACTGATAGTATATTATAGTATTGCAATACTACTAGTAATATGCCACACTTTAATGTACGACTACTATAACATAGTACGGTAACCACTTCTAGTATGTAACTTGATATTTCTAAAAATATCTTGGTGGGATTCTTTTTAAAAAAAAAGAATCCCACCAACCCCTAAAAAAGCGACTTGTTGCTTTTTTTCTGCGCAAGTCGGCTCGTTTTTTTCTCGGCCTGTGATTGGCCGGAGAAAATCTCGCTAACGGAACAAAAAGTGGCGCAAGACGGCCCGCAGCAACAACAACTTTTTTTTCCTGCCATAAGATCGCAAGTGGAAAGCGGCCATTAGGGGGTTTCAAAGTACACATTAATGAGGTTCATTTTTTGTCAAAAATAAGACTAATCCTTCAACCAACAGTACCAACACTTCAGCATTGAAGCGCCCCAACAATTAGATTCCCATGTTCGACGCTATCTCCAGACGCCGAATAAACCGCCGCCCCCGCGATAGTTCTTCGGCACCAGCAAGTCCTCGCCACCGCCAACGAGGTTAGGACTGCCGCCGCCGCCAGCAGCGAGGAGGTCGCCAGCAAGTCCGGGTCCATTACCGCCACCAGCAGGGAGACCAAGTCCGCCGCCAGCAGCAAGACCTGTCCATCTCGTCTTCACTTGCGTCGTCGTCGTCGAAGAGGCAGCGTAGAGCGGCGGCTTCTCTTCTGATATCGAGGGTAATCTTCTGCCTGCGCAGAGCGAGCTGCCGGGCGCTTGAACGCGGCATTGAAGTCTTGGTGTGTGCGGAAAAAATCTTGACTTGCTGTTGCCACACAAAAGGGGGTGGTCAAAGCTGGCTGTTGGTGATTGGTCAATAATATTTTGCTGAAGAATCGGACAAAAAAAACCCGACTTTTTGCTGCCAGCATTGACAACCCTATTTTAATATTAAAACTAGTATAGAGCATCTCAGTCGCTGGGCTCTTTTCGAGTTGCTTTAGGGCCGATCCCCGAAAATTGTGTGGGTCACCCAATTTCTGGCGCGCGCCCCCCGAAAGGTCACTCACTATCTATCAAGACAAATCATACTGCAAAAGAGATGGCAAAGCTGAAGAAGACGACGGCAATGGGCCGCAACCAGCGAGCTTTGCAAGGCAAACCGCAGCAACGAGAGGTGCTGGTAGCTATGGCTTACTAGTTCCGTTCTACTGCAGGGCGAGCTTCCGCGCGTCCTGACGCTATCTCCCGTTTCCAAGCAGCGCAAGGTAAGATGAAAGTTTGAGCGAAGCGTAACGATACAGGTATATTTCAATTGATCAATGCATTGTGTTTGGGCTGCGCGCGCATACAGGCATTGCACGCGCTTCAAACAAAGCGCTTGGTCGAGATACCAGGATGGTCGATAATCCCGAGGCCGGTCCAAGCCAGGCAGGCCGAGATGCCGCGATGGCCGACGATCCCGATGCCGCTCCGAGCCAGGCAGGCCTTGACGCCGACACTCCGCCTCATACAGCACCGGATCGCGCTGCTCATGCACGCGCGGTGAAGGCTGAGAAGCACGCGCACCGTAAGTGTCTGTTACACCTGCGTACTAACTTATCTGCATGCATGATGTGCGCTCTAACACAACAATGCGCCAATGCCCAGGCAAAGAAGTGCACGATTCGGGTGTGCAGCAAGCGGCATACTTGCGCAGTTGCAAGCATCTAAGTAGATCAAACCGACCAAACCGCAAAACGCAGAACAGTAGCTGGTGACGGACACCGCGTGCTAGAACTAATGAGCATTCTATTCATATTTTCATATTTTCAACTTACCCAATGAGTGTTTAAAGCTTTTTTATTTGCTCGTGTTGCGCTTGTCATTGTCTGGTCCTTGATGCTGCGCACGAAATCGCTATTGAGCGAATGGTTTCCTCCTCCGTATCTTGCAGCACGTCGACGTCGTCGCTGACAAAATGGATCTATCGCCGTCCCTCTCACCTCAGACACGCCGTCGCCTGCCCGCTGAGTCATGAGCAGTGCAGCTGGTCGAGCGCACGAGTTCATTGTGTGCTAATAGACATATACCTGCTACAGGTTGTGCACATGCGGTTACAAACTCAAGAACACAGTCGAAGACGCCTTTGACTCGGTCGGCCTGGACCGCGATGTAATATCTTTCACCGTGGACTCACCGGTGTCTTCTTCAGCATCGAATCTGCTTCGGCGAGATGGTATATACATCCGTGTACGCGCCACGAACAGGCAATGCGTTTAGCCAAGTAGCACAGGTAATTTAGGTTCATTGACGTGGATGTAGCGCTAAGTTGTGTGCAAGGACAAGGTGCTTCATTACTAGCACGAATTCGGATGATATTTTTTTGCAATCGCTGCTTCTATTGGGTCCACTTCAATTCCAAATGCATTGGGTACTATCGAAGCTGACAGTTTAGTTAGCGTCAAGGGTCAAGTGAGTACTATGTCGCCGAGACCCCGTACACGAGAGAGTGCTACACAATATGTATTATGTATTCAAAAGAAGAACTAAAATAGCAGCAAGCCTCACAGATGTACTGGCAACTCTATCTCTACTCGTGTTGGGAACCTCAGCATCCTCGAGCAAATATCGCATTCAATTCTAACAAATTTTGTGTTTCTTAGTTTTCGCTTTAGCTGCACTTTGCGCTTCGAACGGATGCGCAAAATTGGCGAAGTACTTGACTTTAAGCTATGGGCATTAGTTTCACTAACTTCGGTGTTGATGCATGCGACGTATTTCGCAGTTAGTGTCCATGACGGTATATCATTCTCTTTGATTACCCTCGTGTTGGATTAATCGACATTCTCTTGTTTAGGGCATTGTCAGAAACGACACCACAAGGCAGCAAGCCATTAAGGATCTGGTTTACCTCTACTCTGGCTCGTGGATACACAAATATTAGCAATACCTTCTCATAGCCACGGTCCCGTCGCTGAGCGGAGTTCTGTATTTTTGACAGTGGCGTTGATAAAGCAATCGAAACAACTGGATATAATTGTGCTAGATCACCAGTAAAAATGATATCTCGTCCACCAAAGAGCATAATGCTGCAGCTTGGCCATATCTCGCGCATTCACTGGTCGATCCAATAAAGCATACCAACACGAAAACACGCTAAACTCATCTATAACGACTAAACGAACAAGAACAAATTCTTCATGGAGTCATTTAAGCTTCGTTTGTCTATCTTTCAAATAAGACAGAGGAGTATAGGACGGTTGTAATCCATTCCGATCAAAGACAGACAGCTCTCATGCAGAACATATAATGCGACTTTTAATATTGAAGGCTGCGGTTCCTTAATGCGACAGAAGTAAACACGCTTCGAACAACGTAGATATTGTATAGTCGCCGAATACGCTGTGAAAGGCGGCATATTAGCCAGCTCTTCCCTGATCCACCTTTGCCGTGGATTATTTTAAGGGCTTACAGGCAGGAATTAAAAGTCGCCCCAAAACCTGGGTAGTACTACTACTGTAGTAGTATTACCGGAACTACCGGGGCTTCGAAATTGGAGACATACTACTACTAACGTTAGTAGAGATACCAACAATTGGGTAGTAGTAGTAGTAATATTAGTACTACTACTCCACTACTACTCGAGCTACAGTTATACCATCATGTAAAGCACCCACCGTACTTAATCTCTGTGGGAAAACAGTCTTACCATCATGTAAAGCACCCACCGTACTTAATCTCTGTGGGAAAACAGTCTTACACGTTAAAGGTTCCTTTACTCTCCAGGTCGAAAGCATACAGGTAGACAGGAGCGAATCATACTAAATAGTATGCTCGGCCAAAGTTAGTTTGTATAGGAGTTTGTATTGATATCCATATGGTGCTCAAGAGAAAAGTCAAATTGAAGTGGAGAGAGTACAATCACGTTTGGATCGCGGGCTGGGCATCTTGTACTGCGGCGAAAGAAAGCGACCGTGCTGCTACGGCACGAGCTCCACATGATCATTCAACCTCAAACTTCCGTCGGCATTCACGTCAAGAACGAAATCATTCCTCCCGCGGGCTTGATTGGTCTTTTTTAACAACCCGAGATTCGACCTGCATCATCGTGCCTTTCGCGTGTGTGTTTGAGCCCGAGAAAAAAGGAGAGTATAGTCGTTTCCTTCGTCTGTATGGCTAGGATAACAATAGCATTCTAATTCCGGCCGCTTTTCTAAGAACTATGTTTTAGCCGAGCATACTGGCATGCTCACGATCACACAAGTATGCGCACTTGGAGAGTAAAGGTTAAAAGATCTGGGCGCTTATGTAGTATGTACACACGAACTCCTGAAGTTAATTAATAATATCACTAGAAACGTTATATGAGCTTCATTATCGGGCTTACCGCGTAGTATTCGCTGCCAGTAAATCACTGGTGTTCCCACACACGCTACAAAGGATCACGATTGACCTCATCGTCTTCCTGACAATCCTTCATGGCACAACTCATGATTCATTCGTTGTGCTTTGACGCGGTTTTGAAAATTGTGATCTTCCCTGAATCGCCTAATAATTAGTAATTGAGAGCCACTCAAACTCGAGTTTGATCGTTGAGAGTGCTTACGTACACAGGCTTTTTCGGTGGGTCGAGGGGGGGGGGTGAATGTGATATAGAAGAGGACCAACGGAGGCTCGCGGTTGCGAGGAGCGTACCCCCGCAAATCCGCGCGGGGTGCCCGCGTAGCAGGGCCGCGCGGTATTCGCGGAGGCGGGCCCAGCGACGAGCATTCCAGCAAGCCGAGCATTGCGCTCGCCAGGTGAGAGAATCTTTTTCTCGCAGGAGCGCAGCGACTGCCTTTGCGGAGCGCAGCGAAGCAAAGCTGTACCCATTGGGTGACCTCCGTCCTGCGGGAAGGTCGTCCCATTGTGGGGTGATGGGCTGTCTATACAAACTCCAAGATATCACCAAAAATCAGACTGTGTACGTACCGGTAAGCTCTGCCTTTGATCGTTTAGTCCTTCTAAAGTATTACTTGGAGAGTACTATAGTACTGAGATGATGGTATCATAGTATCAATCAAATTGAAATTGAAAAGTATCATTACTACTCCCAACATTCAGGTGGTAGTATTACCGAGGTGTACTATTTCAGCAAGTACTACTGCCGCATCACCAACGCGAATGGAATCGCCAGCGCGCGGACGAGAGCGGCACGCGGCCTCAAACTTAGAGGCGACAGCAGGCCAAGCGTGGCACATGGCGGGGAACGACGCGGTGGCGACTTTCGTGCTCCGACGCTACTGGTATTAATAACGCCCGCACCTTTCGGCACCACCGAGTCGCTTGGGCCAGGAGGGTCTTTTCAAATTTTCAACCACCTGCAATGCAGGTGGTTGAAATGTAGGTTGCAAGGCTGATGCAGACTCTGCATCAGCCTGCATTGCAGAGGCCGGCCGCCGCCGTCTCGTTTGAAAGACAAGCGGCAGATGTCGACTACGACACCGCGTTCTCGCCGGCACGCCACACTGCGCCGGACTCGCCTTTGCGAGGATTTGGCGCTGACGTGACGGGGCTCACTCAAATCAAGGATGCGAGATCGGCAAAGCAAGTTGAGAGCATGAAAAAAATCTATCACTAAGTAGATATTAACGTGGAAGCGTGAAATGCATTCGGTTCTCCTCCCCATCCAAAGTCTCTCGCTCCTCTTCAAAATGCAGCGGCCAGTGGCGACCAACCACCGCGCAGTTGGCCGCGGTCGTGGTCGTGGAAGTGGTCGACGTCGTGGCCGCCGGGGTCACCGAGGGGCTGTCCGTGGCCGAGACGGTGCTGTCGTCCTCTTCCGCCGAGGCGTCCACCGAGGTCGGGGCCGATGTGACCGTCTCCGTCTCCTGCGAAGCCGACGCCTCCGTCACAGTCTGCTGCTGCGTCGAGTCATCGGCCGTCGTGGACGCTGAAGACTCCGTCACGGTCTGCTGCTGGGTCGAGTCGTCCGCAACGGTCGACGCCGAGCTCTGCGTGGTTTGCTGCTGGGTCGAGTCGTCCGTGGTCGTGGACGACGTCGTGCCCGTGCTGGAGCTGCTGCCGCCCGGGATGGTCACATGGGCCACCATGTCGTCGCCGAAGACGCCGAAGTGGGTCTCGTAGTTGGCGCCTGTGTAGATCACGGTCGTGTCGTACATCATGAACCAGTAGCTGGACTGGACGCTGGACGCTGGAGGACCAGGTGGCCCAGTCGTCCAGGTACTGCTGCATGCCGTCGTAGGACGGCGAGTTGCCCTCGTAGTCGTCGCCCTCGTAGGGCCAGCCCGTCTCGGTCAGATGCAGCTTGCTCTCGTCGTAGCCGGCGGCCAGCATCTGCGCCCACTGGGCCTCGAGCTTGGACACCGACGTGCCGTCGGCCTCGGTGAAGAACGGGTAGATGTTGACACCGATGACGTCGCAGGCCGCGGTCAGCGTGGACGCGCCGTCGGCGTTCAGCCACTCGTTGATGCGCCGACGGACACGGCGCTGCCGGTGCACTCTTTGATCTGCGAGATGTAGCCGGCCAGCGTGTCGGCGCTGAAGGTGCCGTAGTCGCCGTTCACCAGGTCCTCGTTGCCGACATACACGGCCTCGATGGCGTCCGGCTACGACGAGTAGGCGTCGCACACGGCCTGGATCTCCGTGTCGATGGACGTCGAGTCCGTGAGCTGCACGCCCACGGCCACCTTAAAAATTGCAATGATAAATTTTATCCACGCTGCCACTATTATAGTGCTATCGTTGCTGTCGTCTTCTGTAATCGGATCGATGTAGCAACTCTCATAAGTATTGACTCCAATCATCAATGCTGTTTTGCGCCTGATTTCGCGCTGCGCCTCCGTCGCCATAGCGGTCGTCGCAGACGTAGGCGCTCACGGTGCGGCACCAGTAGCTTCGTCAAGCTCGCAATGACGATACCACACCCGTAATCCCGCATGCGCCAACACCAACACGCCACGCTGGCGCCTCCATTATCACCACACCGAATGCCATCACACCCAAAGCCACGAGATCACGTCGGTCACGTCTGCAGAAGCCTCCGGCACCTGTATGCAGGAGACCCGCCTAGCAGCTGCTGATCCAAGCTCGCAATGGCGCTCGAAGCTCGCTCCCTCGTTGGTTCGTAAAGAATGCGGTCGATGCGTAATTACGTATGTACCCTATTTAACCAATTATAACAAAATGCAGGTTTTGCTACGTATTAAGACCTATTTTGCCCCCAATAAGGGGTCTTAAGCCAACATACTCCTGCTACAAGCCAGATAAAAAGTGCGGTTTTAAGCCTTTTCTGAGGCGTCGGGTACGAACGGGCGCTTAGTGTGGAGCTAAAAATCGAACTCTCTTTAGCGACCAGACGGTCGTAACCGACAAGCCTGAACCGACGGACGACTCTTCGTCCTTATCTGAATCAAACGCTAAACCAAGGTTTTTTGCCCACATTTAGCCCCCAGGTCTCACGATTCCAAATTGATACCTTAACCCATTCTCAAACTTAATCGTTACCGATTCGAAAAAACTAAATGAGATAAATCGGAATGTAAATAGGAGTCTCATGATTATAGGGGGGGCTTCGCCCCAATAAGTTGTACTTTGGATGCAAAAATTTAACGTTAACAAAACAAATTCGACTTGAGCTCCCCTTCCTCATTCATGTAATTTTCGTACGTCTTTTCAAGATCCGTCCGAAATCCGCAAAAATAATTGCGATTCGCAATACGAATCCGACTGACGGCGTCCGACTAATTTTGACATTCTGACATTTTGACAGTTCATTTGTCTAAAGTTGCCGTTAGTGACTTTAATCCCCACTTGAGTGACACTGGTCGAGCGACTGGCTCCGCTGCGTTTGACCTCGCGCCACCGCCATGGGGCCGTCAGTATTGGAATTGTCGCCGTAACCCCGCGTTCGCCTACCCTTCCTCCCTCTTTCGCCATGGCTTCTGTCGCTGCCAACCGCCCCGTCGTGTCCGTCCTCTCCGTGGAGGGCGAGACGGCCACCGTCTCATCGCAGGTGGTGCTGCCGGCCGTGTTCACGGCCCCGATCCGCCCGGACGTGGTGAACTTCGTGCACACGAACATGGCCAAGAACCGTCGCCAGGCGTACGGCGTCTCGCGCGAGGCCGGCCACCAGCACTCTGCCGAGTCGTGGGGCACGGGCCGCGCCGTGTCGCGTATCCCCCGTATCCAGGGCGGCGGCAACCAGAGCTCGGGCCAGGCCGCGTTCGGCAACATGTGCCGTGGCGGTCGCATGTTCGCGCCCACGCGCATCTGGCGCAAGTGGCACCGCAAGATCAACGTGAACCAGCGCCGCTTCGCCGTGGCGTCGGCTCTGGCCGCTTCGGCCGTGCCGGCCCTGGTGATGGCCCGCGGCCACCGCATCGAGAAGGTGCCGGAGGTGCCGCTCGTGCTGGACGACGCCGTGGAGGCGACCCAGAAGACGACGCAGGCCCTGAAGGTGCTGGCCAAGATCGGCGCTGACGTGGAGATCGAGAAGGTGAAGGCCTCGAAGAAGCTGACCACCGGCCGTGGCAAGTCGCGCAACCGTCGCTACACCACGCGTCGCGGCCCCCTGATCGTGTACGCCAACGCCAACGGCGCCGAGAAGGCCTTCCGCAACATCCCGGGCGTGGAGCTCGCGAACGTGGAGCGCCTGAACCTGCTGCAGCTGGCCCCGGGTGGCCACCTCGGCCGCTTCATCATCTGGACCAAGTCTGCGTTCCAGAAGCTGGACTCGCTGTACGGCACGTACTCGAAGAAGTCGGTGTCCAAGTCGGGCTACCAGCTGCCGCGCCACCAGATGAACAACGCCAACCTGGGCCGTCTGATCAACTCCGACGAGATCCAATCGGTTGTGCGCGCCGGCAAGTACCAGAAGCACCGCCGCTTCCAGAAGAAGAACCCGCTCAAGAACCTGGGCGCCATGGTCAAGCTCAACCCGTACACGCTGGTGGCCCGCCGCGCCGAGCTGCGCGCCGAGGCCCTGCGTGCCGAGAAGAAGGCGGCTGTGGTCAGCAAGAACCGCAAGAACACGTGCGAGACGGACCCCAAGCGCAAGGCCCAGTCGCGTGCTCTGTTCGCCAAGAACTCGTCGGACTAAGCGTACTGCTGCGGATGTTCGCGGAAGCACTCTCCTGCAGGGTGTTGTCTTCGCTTGGAAGAAGCTGCTTAGTCGCTGTGCATTACTTGTAGTGCTAGGTTAGGGAGCCCGAGTGAAGGACGCAAAACAATGAATGAACGCCATGAAAGAGGCAAACCGGATTCAGACTTTGTTCATGCTTTTTCCTGTGCTCATAGATCCGCTGGGTCCTATCCCCCGCCTACTTGCAATATCGCACAAAGTTATGTTGAAAATCATATTCATGCGCATACCAAGGCAATGTTTCAAAGATTCACGATGCTCGATACTTGTACGATAATGCTTAAGCCGTGGCTGCAGATTCCAAGTTTGTACTGACAAGAGAAAGACGGTCAATCAGTGGTCGTCAAGTAAGGTTTTCGCTTGTAATAACATAACTTTGCTCTATGAGACCGATGAAAAGCTGATGATTGCTTCGTGCGCTTTAGGCCCACCTTGTATTGCAGTTCGGTGGATTCACGAATTATTGGGGCGAAGCCCCCCTATAATCACGTGACTCCGATTTAGTCTTTGATTACTCTCTTATTTACTCTCTTATTTACTTTTTACCAAGTGGATACATCAATTCTTGAAGAGGGTTAGGGTGAACATTTAGAATCGCGTGCCCTGGGGCCAAAAAAGTGCGGGAAAAACCTGGGTTTAGAAACATTTTGATCATTAAGACGGTTAAAGCACCTTCAACCCCATGTTGAAGCGACGCTTCAATCCAGCAAAGCCATAAAAGTGAGGGCCCCGAATTAAGAAACAAGGAATTCCGGTTTCACTATCGCGAACCTAAGAAAAGAGCTAAAACAGCGATTTTTGCTGGCGTACTGGCCGTTCTATGGAGCGGTGGCATCACCTGAAGAGTCGCACAGCAGGAAGCAGCAGCAAGACGGCGACGGCCTCTGCGCTTCCGCGCGGACGACTCGCTCCACACGCGGGGCTGGCGCATGGGGAGAAGGTGGAGAAGCAAGACGGTCACGCGCACCACGACCACCACCACGCGCGTAGCCTCCCCCTCCCTCGAGGCTCCGCGTCCACCGCCTCGATGCTCCCCAAGACCTCGCCATCCTCGGCGCCTACGAGGCGTGGGTGGGCGGCCACTCGGGCCTGGCGCCCAACGTGGAGACGACGCTGTACGTGGCGCCGCAGCTGGTGCCGGTGCGTAGCTTCAACTCGAGCGATCTTAAAAGATATGTATGCCTTTTTTCTTTTCTTTCTAAAAAAAAAAAAGATGAAGACTGAATTGATCTGAGCGTTTAGCAAAGAGCCTACCAACACTCACGGGTTCCTACCCGTTCCCATACAACGACCTGATCTCCCTGTTTCTCAGCTCTTTTCCCAACTTGACGTTGACCAGGTCTCCGATACGCATTCCAACACGCCCTCCTCGAAGATCGCTCTTCGACTGCTTAGCTTCACCGAAATTTACCGCGCAAGTAAATCGGCCCACTTTTGACCGGGTTCAATCCTGAGAATCCTCGTTACCCACTCCTGTCATTTGCAGCAAGTCCTTCAGACGCTTCTCATCAAGAGGTTTCGTGAACGTGTCGGCAGGGTTGAATTCACCCCGAACTTTGTGAAGCTCAATCACTCCTTTCTGCACTTGCTCCCGCACGTAGTGCCAGCGTAACTCAATGTGGCGTGTGCGCCGGCTGTAGGTGGGATTTGTCGCCATCACGTGTGCTGCTTGATTATCAATCCCAATTCGCAGCTTGACTTCATGATGCGGCAATATCTCCTGCAG
The DNA here is from genome assembly GCA_009729435.1 of Phytophthora fragariae. Classification (NCBI taxonomy): domain Eukaryota; phylum Oomycota; class Peronosporomycetes; order Peronosporales; family Peronosporaceae; genus Phytophthora; species Phytophthora fragariae. The sequence goes on from QQOI01000053.1 coordinate 167,119, forward strand.
AATGTTGCTTTCTGCTACAGCTTCCATGCTTGCCTCACATGCTGCTACATATTCCGCTTCTGCCGTCGACAACGCGATAATCGACTGTCGTCTCGACATCCATGCTAGAGCACCTCCAGCTAAAGTAAACACGAAACCCGTTGTGCTTTTGCGCTGCTCGGGGTCATTCGCCCAGTCGCTGTCGCAGAATCCCTCAAGTACCACGTCCTTGGCTTCTGTTTGCTTTCTGGAGTAAGTGATCCCATAGTCAAGAGTGCCGGCAACATATCGGAGCACTCGCTTCAGAGCACCCACATGCTTTGGCGATGGATTCGCCACGAAACGACTCAACTGTCCAAGTGCAAACGCCAAATCTGGTCTGGTACTTGTCGCCAGATACATTAGCATCCCGACAGCTTCACGATATGGGAAGCTTGTTTCTGCTTTCTCATCTTCTTCAATGGGAGCTAGACGCGCATTCACCTCCATCGGGTTTCCCACTGCATGCGCTTCCTCGTAACCGAACTTAGCTAAGATCTCACGCGCATACTTGCCTTGACGGATTGTGATTTGCCCAGGTGTCTGCTCGACCTCCACGCCTAAGTACTGAGTCAGCAGCCCCTGGTCTTTTATTCCATAAGCTTTGTTCAAGTCCTCGAACAGCTTCTCCTTGTACTGCTCATTGTTCGTCGCGACCAATATGTCATCAACGTACACGAGCACATACACGATCGTCTCTTCCTCAAATCGATAGTACAGACACGGCTCCGTCAGCGAACGCTGATACCCACGATCGGTGAGCCACTGGTTCAACTCCGAATTCCATTCGCGTCCTGACTGCCGCAGCCCGTATAGTGCTTTCAGCACGACGTATACGTGCCCATTCACTTTACAGGGATAGCCATTGATGGATCGCAAGTACTGTCGAATTGCAAGCTTGGCATTCAAGTAAGCGGTGTTTATGTCACCACCGTAAACACTCAAATCCAGCTCAGCTGCAATTGCCAGCAGCAATCGAAACGACGACATCCTCGCAACCGGTGCGAATGTTTCCTTGAAGTCAATTCCAGGTCGCTGGTAGTTCCCCAGTGCAACTATGCGAGCCTTAAATCGGATCACATAGCCTTGGTGATCCGACTTCAGAGCATAGACCCACATAGTGTTCACAAGTAGCGCCTCTTCTGGCATCTCCTCGCCTGGAATCTCCACAATGACGCCTTTGGCTTTGAGTGCAGCCATCTCCTCCATTTCTGCCATCAAGAAGAACTCTCGCCACTTCGAACGCAACATTTCGCGACGATTCTTGGGGACCCGGATGTCACTCGCTCGGATGGGTCTGCCATTCTTGTCCAAGATAGGCGACATACTCTGCGCGACGTTCATCACATAGTCATCAAAGCGACGAGGCCGTCGGCGCTCGTAATACTCTCGAAGACCAGTGCGTGTCTTCTTTGGTTCTCGTTTATCCGCATCTCTCTCCACCCGCACTTCTTCTGATGAAGTCTCACTTCGGTGGGTTCTTTTTCCAGTTTGCTTCGGCTGCGCGTCCGGCAGTTCATCACTCTCATCACTAATCGCATCGCTGGTATCCATAAGCTCTGCGTGTGGCCGGTCAGCTCCAATCTCCACAGCACACTTGATAGTACAGTTGTCTTCTTGTAAGTCTCCTACACCCAACGAGTCTGCCTCATTGTGCAAGTCATCAAGAGCCAACCCACTGGACACTGTTATTTCATCATCGACAATATCATCTTTGTCATCATCTACGTGTCCGTCAGTCACTGATCCACACTCTGCTGCCACCGATTCAGTAGTTCCCCAGTCAGCAACATCACCTCCTTGATCATCGTGCTCTAGACTTGTAGTAGGTTCGTAACCAGCATCAGCATCTCCATTCTCGTCTTCGAGACTTGTTACATTTCCGCCGTGCACGTCATGCTTCTCTTGGCCGTCAAATGTGTCGCGTCGATCCTCAATCACGTCTTGCATAGCGGTCTCAGCATCCTCTTGTTGCTCTTCGTCTTGAACTGCTGTCTCTTCGCCCTCCTCGAGAACAGCGCTCTCGACATCTGACTGCATTTCTTCGTCGTGCTCTAGGCTCCAAGACAGTTCATCATTTGTATCATCATCAGAGGCACTGTTGATGTCATCACCATCTTGGCTCTCATCTTCACCGTTTCGCGTGAAGTGTAGCGACGACAAGTCTGAATCTCCCACGTCAATATCGTGGCGGTCCCGGTACACCACGTCCTCCGCCACTCGTAGGTCTGCCACGAACTTAGCAGTGTGCTCTTCAGGAAAGAAGGCTTTGCATCCCACTACATCTTCAGCATATCCAAGAACGTAGCCAATCTTGGCATTTGGATGTAGTTTCTTCCGTCCTGGAGTCAGCGGGACGTGAACGCAAGCTAGCGCCCCAAACTTCCGGATATGATGTACATCCGGCTTCACTCCAAACAGACTGAATTGATTTTCTCGTGAGGCATCGAGTGTTTGTGTGGCCCGAAGTGCTTGGAACGGGTGTACGTTCTAATAGGGTTATGTGCCCAAGGAACGCTGCGGGTGGTTCAAGAATGTCGAAGCCTATGAGATACACGAGTAAAGGAGTGCCGAAGAACTGGAATGGCAAGGATTGGCACACGTACAAGTGGGCAATGATGAATGTATTCAAAGAGAACGTCCTCAAGGACATTGCAGTTGGAGATCTGACTTTGGCGATGCTCGCAACGGCAAGTGCTGAGAAAAAGTAGGAGTTCAACAAGAAGCAGATCAAAATCATGCGCATGATTGGTACGTCGGTGCCGCCAGAGGTTCTTCAGCAGATTCGCGACAAGGAGACCGGGTCGGAAATGTGGGCCGAGCTTTGTAACCTGAATGAAGGGAAACAGAGCGAGGCGATCAAGGCCTACACGATTCGTCGTTTGGAAAATGAGCTTTGGGCTATGAAGCTGGCGCCTGGAGGAGATGCAAATCTCCATCTTTGCAAGATGTTCAATCTCAAGACTGAATTGGGTGACTTGCAGCACAGTATCGCTGATAATACAATGGTGGATATGCTGCTTGAGAGTTTGCCTGAACAAGTGGAGTTTGAGAATTTGAAGTCTTCCATCTACTACGGTGCGGATCCAAGTGTGTACACACCAAAGCGAGTCCGGGAGTTAATCGTCGCTGCTGCTGCCAGACAAAAGGAGTTTAGAAGCAAGCAGAGTGAAAAACGAGGCGGACAACAGCGTGGAAATGGCAAAGGAGGTGTAAATCTGGACAGAGGTGGCAAGCAGCAGAGCAGCGCTAGCGGGACAAAGAAGACTCGTCAATGCTACGTTTGCGGCAGTGAGCAGCATCTCAAGGCGAATTGTCCGGAGAAGACGAAGAAGCAAAGCGCTGCTGATGAGAATGAACAGAAGCGGAAGCCGCGCGGAAATTGTACGCTTCGTCAAGATGATGGTGCTCCGTCAAGCCCGACGAGCGGTGATGCTCATAGGGCAGATACGACGAGGGTAACTGCAACCGAGCCATCTGATGTGCAAATCGAGCAGGAAGAAGAACATGTGGAGGAACCAGTGAGTGATCATGGAGCAGATGATGTGGAGATATCTCTGGAAGGCAGTGATCAAGAAGCTGAGGACTCAAGTACCAACTGGTGGTACTTCGACACCGCGTCAAATGCACATGTGACGGGAAATCGTTCACACTTTGTGTCCTTCACGGAGGATACGACAAACTTGGGGAGCATACGCGGGGTGACGCCAACCATTGCCTCTCGTATTGAAGGAGTCGGGACAGTAGCTTTGATTACGGAAGTCGAAGGGGAACAAGTTGTAATTTACGTGGATGATGTATTTTACATCCCAGGAGCCGAGTTCGGATTGTTCTCTCCAGGTCTCGCGTACGAGCAAGGCTTTCAATTTGACTTTGACAATGCTACGCGGAACTTCACGATCTCGATGGAGGGGAGAATTGTGGTTGTGACCATACCACAAGAAGCAACGTGGGGATTCCAAGTTTCTGATACTTCACATGGAGTGAGATTGGGAGTGGAGGACCGGCCTTTGTGCAACTATACTGTAGCAGATGGAGTTGGGTCATTGACACGCTGGCACGAGCGGTTGTGCCACACCTGTCCGCAATATTTGAAGACTATGGCGGACAAGGGATTAGTGCGAGGCATGATGTTGACTTAGCGTCAGCAGGATACCTGTCATGCGTGCCATTTAGGGAAACAGAAGAGGAAGGCGCACAGGAAGAAACTTGATCGGGCTACCATTGAGCCGAACCAAGTAGTGTACGCAGATTTACTTTTTCCTGGCAAATCGAATGGAACGCAGTACGAAGCTGCGCTTGTCATTATGGATGGATATTCGCGCTTTGTCATGGTGCACTTGCTACATGACAAACACAGCAAGGTGGTCAACAAGTACATGAAGGAGTATGTTCTATGGGCTGAGCGGCAAGCTGGGCGAAATCGCGAAGGGGCCGCGTACAAAGTGAAGCGAATTTTGTCAGACAAGGGAGGTGATGGATTTCTTAAACGTATCCCTTTGTTGTTTGATGCTGCAGAAGCGGGTGATGGAGCCGGAAGTGGCCACGCAGTTCGGCTACTCGCTGGTGGGTCTGCTGCACTTGTATCACTAGCCGAGCGCCGCCGCTCCGCGGCGGTGGCGCTATTATCTACCTTCGTGTTTATTATATTAGCCGCCGCTACGCGGCGGTGTTATTAGTATCTATTTAAAAATATAATTATTAGCCGAGTCCCGCCGCTGCGCGGCGGATTGATATCACGCCTCCGTTCCGCTCGCCCCGTCGGCTCGCTGCACTACTCGCAGTGCTATGTTAGTGAATTTGATGAAGGGCGGGCCCTGCGGCCCGCAATAACCACCGGTGGGGCCGCCTTCGGCGGCGGGGGCCGCCTTCGCTGCGCTCGGCAGCATATTGGCCAATGGGGTGCCGCTATCGCTGCGCTCGGCGGCTCGGTGGTCCAGTGTACCCATGTCCAATGGACAGGGCGTGACACACCAACGGACGTCCCACAGACGGGAAGGTTACCCCAGTAGATGTTGAGGACTAGCCGAGCGCCGCCGCTCCGCGGCGGTGGCGCTATTATCTACCTTCGTGTTTATTATACTAGAGGAGCATCCGCGAGCGGTTGCTGAAGGGGCGACTCCCTGAAATTATGTGTGTGCACACAATTTCGGGCGACGCCCCCTCTCTCGCGAAAGATCAGCCAACATGGCCAAGATGAAGTCGACCACGGGCACCGGCGGCAAGCAAAAGAGCGGTGAAAGGTAGCGTATGTCTGTTCTGGCCTGCCTACTGTCGAGCAATGGTCATCTAATGCCCCGATTGCTTGGACTGTAGAACGAGGAGGAGAGAAATTATCCGCGACGATCGTCGGTAAGGAGCAAATGAACGCGGATAAAAAAATGTGTTGTCAAATCTAACTCGGCAGCGCGCTACATTGTGTGACTAGTTCGTGCATGTCGTAGAAGGGGTGCATATGAGAAAGACGACACAACTGCCAGAACCTCGAATACGCCAAAGCGTGAGATACCGAAGGACACTACAAAGGACAAGTGTAAGCGTGCAGCGGAGCAAGCACGTACCGCTTATGCAAGGGCTGCGAAGGCAGTTAAAACGACTCACCGTACGTGATATTATGCTTTGCTAGGATCGACAGAATCACAGCTACCTGTTGACATTTGCATGCAATGTTCTATTACCAAGGCCATGAAGTGAAGGCGCTACGCATAAGGCAAGCGGCGCATGCTCGAACTTTCAAAAGCTGTAAGAGCAACGAAAAGCGCAGTAAAAGCCCGGCCAAGATAACCTCAACGGAATAGGCTCAAAACTCATGCATAGTATGCAAGCCACGTAAGCAATTCGACAAAATGTTATATCGATTGTTTCCTATTCACTCAGTGTTTGGTGACGGCTTGCCGGCGGCAATTACAACTATGTCGCTTACATTCTGCTGGGGTAGGACTTGTGCCTTTACGAGCAAGGGCAAGTAGTAACATGTTCATGTAAAGCTAGAAAGGCTATATCAACGCTCACAGATTAAATTGAAATTTTGAAATGCAGTGCTGAGCAGTCCTAGCACACGGTGCCCTTTACCAGTTGTTTTTCCGAGTCTACTGAGCAGTCCTTGAACGCGGCGTCCTTCACGAGTTACTTGTCCGAGTCTTTTGGCTGGGTTGGTTTGCCCAGCTTGGCTGTCTTGAAAGCGCGCGCGTGCGCAGCTTGCTGCACACGCAACTCGTGCACTTCTTTGCCTGGACATTGGCATATCGTTAGATTAGATCGCACACCACGCATGTAGGTAGATAAGCTAGTAAACAGGCGGAATAAACACTTATGGTGCGCTTGCTTCTCAGCCTTCGCCGCGCGTGCATGAGCAGCGCGATCCGCTGTAGTACGAGGCGGAGTATCCGCAGCATTGCCTGCCTTGCTCGGAGCGGCATCGGAACCACAAGCCATCGCGGCATCCCCGCCTGCCTGGCTCGGGGTGGCATCGCGATTATCGGCAATCTTGTTATCCCGGCCAAGTCCTTCGCTTGAAGCCCGTGCAATGTCTGTAAACATGTTCAGTCCATCACAATGTATTGATAAAGTGGAATATACGTGCCTAATTACGTTTAGCTCAGCTTGTCATCTTACCTTGCGCTGCTTCGAATCGGGAGATAGCGGCAGCACACGCGGAAGCTCGCCCTGCAGTAGTAGACATTTACTCGTGAGCCATAGATATCAGCCCCTGTCGTTGCTGCGGCGTACCTTTCAAAGCTCGCTGTTTGCAGCCTGCTGCAGTTGTCTTCTTCGGCTTCGCCATCTCTGTTACAGTTGGATTTATCTTGATTGATTGATTTGTCTTGATATGTAGGTATTGACCTTTCACAGCGCGCGCTCCATAAATTGGGTGACCCACCCATTTTTATGGGATCGGCATCATAGCAACTCAAAAAGACTGAGATCAGGGGTTAATAGTAGCCCCCAAAACTGGGTGCTAATATTATTGGAACTACCAGAGCGTTAAGATTGGAGAGATACTAATACTAGTAGAGATAGTTTACGACGCCAAACATGATGCCATCGTGACGGCCGGGAACCATTCCTACATGACGGGCATGTCCGACTGCATTTCACGGATGACGGTCTTCGTACACGTGCAAGTCTTCTTTTTGGACTTGAAATGTTTACAGTGATGTTCGTCCACGCGCAAACAATTGGGTATTAGTAGTAATAGTAATTCTAGTAGTACCACCCCACTACTACTCAAGCTAGATTGGTCACCGAGATAGATACGCACTCAAAACATCTTGCACATTGAATAATCGAAGCGCTTGTCGTATAATTCGTAGTGACTTTATTGATACGCTAACGAACTCATGAAATTAAAAATATAATGTCACTAGAACGTTTTGTATGATCATCATTCTCGGGCTTAACACGTAGTATTCAATGCCAATAACACACTGGCGTTTCCACACACGCTACAATGATCACGCTTGTCCTCATCGCCTTCCTCCTTACAATCACTCATACCAGAATCCATGCATCGTTTGCTGTGCTTAGAAGCGGTTTCAAGAATGGTGATCTTCCCCCAGGCGTACATGAGTGCCTACTTGAGATCCACTCAAACTAGAATTACAAGATGAGGACCGAGAAGGGTCGTTCAAGGAATTACTTGAAGAGTACTATAATATCGAGTTGATGATGTTAATGTAGCACATATATTATCTACCGCACTTTACGGTAGTAGTATTACAACCCTGACAAATCTGGTAGTAATATTTCCGCGGTGAACTATTTCAGCAAAAATACTACTAACGCCTGACTGAGATGCTCTATACTAAGAGCAACGAGAAGCGTGCGGTGAAAGCCCGACCAGGACAACCTCAACAAAATAGCTGCAACACTCATGCTCTGATAGTAATATTTCAGCGGTGAAATATATTAGCTTACAAGATGAGGACCGAGAAGGGTCGTTCAAAGAATTACTTGACGAGTACTATAGTATCGACTTGATGATATCTAAGTAGCACTTGTATTGATTACCGCACTTTACGGTAGTAGTACTACAACCCTAACAAATCTGGTAGTAATATTTCCGCGGTGAACTATTTCAGCAAAAATACTACAAACTCCTGACTGAGATGCTCTATACTAAAAGCAACGAAAAGCCCGCGGTGAAAGCCCGACCAAGACAACCCCAACAGACTAGACGCAAAACTAATTCATAGTGTGCAAGCCACGTTAAAAATTCCACGAAATGTTATATTGATTGTTACCTATTCAGTGTCAGTGCTTGGTGGTGGGTTGCCGGCGGCAAGTTCCATTGCTGCGATATGTTCGTCCAACATCTGAGCACTAACGTCCTTTCTAATCTGCACGAGGCGTTCAATGTAGAAGCGCTCCGGCACCTCATGAAACTCTCGGCTTCGACGTCTTTCCGCTCCCAGAGCTTCATTGTTTCTCCTCGCACGTTCTCGTCGATATGCCTGCATTCTCTGTAGGCAGCTTTCACGCTTTGAGAGATGGGCTACGTCGGTAGCAGCACGTGAAAGGGCAGACTCAGCACTACCGCCCGCATCATCGCGCTCGGAGCGTGATCGTTTGGGCTTGCGAGGCGATGAATGCGCTTCAGAAACTTGTAGCCACTTGCCACTACGTCGCTTGGATTCGGCTGGGGTAGGACTCGCGAATTTGAACAGCTGAGTTGGATGTCGGGCTCGTGTAGGAGTCTCGAACGCACGCGAAGCACTGTCAATCGAACTCTCTGGGGTCGGGCTGCCAACGCGCGGTGGCTTCATGTTGTTTACCTGCAACAAAGCAAAATGAAAAATGCTTTGCCGATCATCCTAGGCGACGCCTAAGGGGTCATTTAAGGTACACTAGTTATAAAAGGTAGCAAAAATAGCAGATATCAAAGAACGAGGGTTTATCGTGGTTGTTGTGACTGGTTATGGATTAGCGCCTCTTGCCTCATCACGTCTTCTACATCGAGAGCTATGCTTTTTGTGCTACTTACAGCATGATCTATTCGCTCTTCCTCGTACGTAAATAATGCGCACTGATCGCGTGAGGTTGACAACTTATTGAGCGATAGTGGTGATGTAAGGACAATGTCCTCACGGCCACGTAAGCAAAAGACGCACTCGGAATAGGTGTTGAATGGAAAACAATCTTCGCGCACGTGAGACCTTGAACCTTATGAACTGTAATTGCGTATGCCAGACGCAGAGGTAATCCTTCGCGAAATACAGTCAGATCACTTGTTGTTTTGCTCCAGCTCAGCTTTCTAGGAAGAATAGGCACAATGTTCGGTGTGTTAGGCAGAAATGAAGGACCAAAGTACGGATCTGTAATCTGGACAAGTAGTATAGGCAACGGTGAATCACTACAAAAGATAAAGTCGTATATGACCCCGTTTGTACCGTTGCAGAGTCCTGCTGCTTGCTCCATGTTATAGGTTAATGTTACCGGTGCACCGACAGCTAGGTGTAACTCTATCCCAACTACTCTATCTCGATTTGAATTCGCTACTACAGCTTCCTTCATTAGAGCATGTACAGAATCGCCTGAAACAGACCGTTGTTTAGCAAGACGCTTGAGCTGAACGGTGTGTTTAGACCGGATATTTAGGATAGGAGGTGTACTTTTGCGCAGGCTGCTATGATTAGCTGCGGCAACATCAGCGTTCAGGTATGCAATGTGTTTGGCTGTAGGAACCCAATTTGGCATCTCGTTCTGTTTGAAGTACCGAGTATTAAACAAATTGATATCTTCTTGTGTAGCACATTTGCGCCGTAGCCGGCTTAATGCATCAAACCACTCAGGGTCGTTTTCCCCCCGGTTTTGGCTCGTTAAACGACAAACTAAAGGAATGTGTTCCCAAATCTCACGACCGAGTTGCTGTATTGCGTTATGAATTTTAGAAAGAGGTGTAGATAATGAATAAGGAATTACTGGATCTAGCTGAGCTGAGTCTCCTGTAAATATAACATCACGCCCTCCGAATGGTAAGTGCCTGCATTTTGGCCATATTTCCTTCATCCGTTGATCGATCCAATACAGCATACCACCTGAGATGACACTAAATTCATCTATAATGACAAGATGAACAAACTGATATTGGTCTTGCATGCGCTTAAGTGCAGCGGGTCCACCTTTACAGTAGATAATGGGCTATACGAAACAGAAAACGCACTACGAGTAAACATTGAAAGGTCTAGAGCTGAACATATTGTTTTGCCCTTTATATTAAAGGCTGCAGTGCCTTGGTGAGCTAATAACAGTACACGTATTGATGTCCTCCGTGATGCCCAGTGTTCACCAAATACGTTATGTATATCTTTCACTATATGTTTGATGAGCCAGCTTTTCCCAGATCCTCCCTCCCCATGTATGATCATATTCATGGGCTCACATGGACTATTGTTAATATACGCATGATAACGTTTGCATGATTGGTTCATGGCAAGCGCAAACGGAGTCCATTGCGAATCATGCATAGTCTCCGAAATCAAATCATCATCGGGACTACCGATGGGATATTTGTAAAATGCATTGGGCCTCCCATGCTTTGATATCCTATTGGGATCATTTGTAGTTTCACGGTGCAGTTTAAGCCAAGGTCTTACATAGCTTTATATGAATTCTCGTGCTTTTTGCACATCCTCATCTGTGTATGTATGTTTGGATACCCAGCTGGTTACGCTAGTATGTTCTCCTCCCGACGGGATTTGCTGTTGTTGGACATTCTCATCATTGTCCTGATCTACAAATACATATTCTGATGCTGGCAAGGAAGTAACTACCTCATGAGATTTTGAATGCTTTAATATTTCAATGTTATGCTGTCGCGAGAGGGTCAGCTCCGCTTCCTGTCTCAACTCACTAATCAAAGACTGTTCTTGCTCCCTTTGAAAACGTACAATGCAATCCTCATCGGTACTAGGAAGGTCGGACAAATCTCGCCAAGGTTTATGCTAAAATATTTCAGCAAAGCAAAAGTGTGGATTCGTTGAATCCGGAGCTATCCAGGGGGAGCCGCGGACGACATGAGGCTTCGAACGAAGTTCGATATAAACTTTCGAATCTATTCTTTTCCAGTACGTATCAGTATTTACCGATGATACTGTTTCGACTATTTTGTACTTCTCTACAAACGTTGCAAGACTCATTTCGTTGAAAGGGGGCTCCTGTGGCCGAGCCATGTAGGCCGCTTCAACCTTTTCTATTCTTGTTTCTTCGGTACGATGATTTATGATATTAGGATCTAAATCAGTTGCATCAACTCTGTAATATCTCAAACTATGCCTCATCACTTTCAATCGCGTAACTTGTCTGGATTTGCCATACAGTGGCAGTTCTCGAAGGAGAATATAAATTGCTTCCTGGGCACTGACCTCTCGAATAGATAGAGTTGCATTTGCTACTCGCTTAAGGATGGCATGGTTAGGAAGATTTTTATCGCACCGTTTCACAGCAGCTGCAATAGTCTTCTTAAACCTAAGTGTATCTGGTTCTGCCTTGCTTACATATGCAGCTGTGTACTCAGCCGCTCCATACGCATTGCCAATTAACTGAATATCCATGTTGGCCCTCCAGACAGAAAGCAGTGAAGGCGAGTAATTGTTTATTGTAGGACAGTCCCTCTTCAATTGAATTTTAATTGACGGAATACCATCTGATGCTGTATCAACAAGGATTTCGGTATGTCTTTGTAGATCTTTTGGATAACCAAATCGACATTCATTTCCAGATTTTCTGCACCGGGAAGCTGAAGTGCAAATGTGCTGCTGGACTCGTTGTACTACACGAGACAAATCACATTCCCACTCGCGCGTATTAGTTCGTGGGGGTCTAGTAGATAGTATATCAAGTTTGGCACTTCGTTCATTTGTACACGTCAAACATGTACATTTATCAAGTTCACTAGAAGATTTTGAGGAAACCGAAATTATGCTGTCAATATAGGCAGCTAACTTTGTACGACCCAGTTCGGTTTCTGATAACTTTAATACATCAGGAGCGTTGGTTATCCAAAGAAGAGCATGTATATGGGGGGATCCACGCTGTTGAAATTCTACACGCCAGAAGTAATCAGAGATTTCCCCAAGGGGTTTACCCTTGCCACAAAGTATAGAAGCAAAAAATGCGTCAAATCGCCTGTTGAAGTGGCGGGTAGCAATGTCAGGATTTTCATTTAGATATCTACGTCTCTCTTTGCTACTTAGGTGTCGAGCTTGTTCCAATGTTAGTGCAGGATTACACGCTCGAAATAAATCAGGCCACACTGTATCAGCTGCACTTAGAGTTAGAAAAAATGTGGGCCATCGTGATGGGAGTACACGGTTGCCCAGCATGCTCATTAAATCATCTCTAACATTGGACCAGTACAACCCGCTCCCGCGAACACCGCGAAAGTACGGTTTTAGTGACTCGAGCATTTCCATGGCAGCACTTATATCGTTTTTAATGCCATCAGAACATCCTTGCACTAAGTTGGGGTTATCAATGTTATGTTTATTAGGAGATGTACCAACTCGACGCACGAGACCGTCAATCTGTCTACGTTGAATTAAGTTCAAACAGAAAAACTTAAAGTTACTGTGAGTAACAAATCTTCTATCGTGCCACTTCATGATATGCGCACAGTACTCTGCTAGCTTATATTCATGTTCACGCTGTTCATGTTCTTGGCCGTCATCATCAACCAAGGGATGTAATCCACCTTCTCCTGTTGGAAACAACGTAGGAAAACAGTTTTGCATAAGCATTTTAGTAGTGTACTCGTTTATAAGATCTTCACTACGATTCAGCTCTCCCGTAGGATAGATAGTTTTTCCAGCCGCTGTATTAACTGCACAAGCAATTTTTTCAGCTTCGGTTTGGTCGTCTGTTTGGTCGGCTTCTAGCTCAAACGATTCCTCAATGTAAGATGAGTCACATGGTTGTATTGCACTATTTGAATTTGACATTGAGCTCTCAACAGCTAAGTTAGACTGAGGCCGGGAAGCTTGGGATGAGGACGGATCGTCCTCATCGAGCACATCCGGGACACGAACTTCTGAAGCACAGCTGTTTTCCAGCTCTGTGGCTTCTTCATCAGTTAAAGTGATACTTGGAACGTTTACATCAAGATCCGTCTTGGACAATTCGTCCAGATTTTCTTCTGAAATTGTAACATTCTTGTAAAGTGGATTGTTCACAATTAGCCAGTGCAATGCTCTTCGAATAACGTCGGGTCGAACCTTGATAAAAGTTGTACCATCGTTTCTCTTAGACCTCAATAGAACTACTCCAGACTTTGATAGTGGCCTAGGCAAGGACAGGGTCACTTCGCTCACGTTATTCCAATAATTAACTGCGTTACCTCTGGTAAACTCCTGTTGATGTTGGTACAAATTCATGCAAGTTGTGAATGACACTCCAAGTCCAATCAATCGAGCCTCCATGCGATTCAGGACTGCTAGTTCTCGAGGAATTGGTGCAATTCGAAATCCCCTTGCTCGACAAAACTTAGGGGTCTCGTTTTTCGAAAGAGATATATGACAGCGGCTGCACATCCATATGAAGGAGACGCCATCGTTGTCTGGCTGTGTGATAGCGTCGATAATTGGTTCACAAACACCATTGAAGTTTTTTAAAGCAGCAAAATACTGATGGTTTGGTTCATAACGTTTTCTTATCATGCGGGCTGCTTTGGAAAGCTCTCCGCAGCTCCCACATATACGTAAGAAAGTATCACCAATCAGTTCGAAGAAGGCTGCATATCACATACATGTCAGAACTTTTCACGATCCGAGCATACATAGCCATGAACATTGACTTACACTGGATGTCAAAATCTTCATCTTCTTGTTGTTGTTCACATTCGACGCCTCGTCTTCGCTTCTTCCGATGATCAGGCCAGTTTTGAGCACTAGCATTACGCTTTCGCGTATCCTCCGCGCGTTGAATGCGAGCATCTTGATCAGCAAATTCGATGGCTTCCAATGGTCTTTCTTGTACAGCTGTCGGAGTCGCCGCGCGGCGGGTTGTGCCTTGCTTTAGCTTCTTTATCACTCGTTTCGCAGCATTCGACTTACGGGCTTTAGAAGCAGGGTTCTCAACCCTTGTCATGGTGCACTGTTGCAGAAATGATCATCGCAAAAAATAATCCATCCGTCCTCCAGCCAACAACCAATTATTGCAGGCACACTTTACAGTGGCTAATGCACCCGGTCCATCACAGATAACGGCAAGTGCCGTTGGATCACGGCGCCGTGTGCAGCACTGCCACTGCATGGCAGTCTCTTATGACGAAACCGCAAAAACGAATCGTAGCATCCACGGTCGTGAATGCACCAATAGCCCAACTTCATGGCAGGTTCAATACAGATACTCCTGTGTAGTCTGAACATGGTCACCGGTAAGTGCACTGCGATAGATACAAGCTCGAACAGTGCATATATTAGCAGAGTTACCTACAAAATACACACCAACACCCACTGCCAAACCAAACACTACGATCCTTCTAGCAAGTACGCATATCTTTTAGGCCGTCCCTTAGCTCACCCTCCACTTTCGCACGCGTCGGCAACTGCCGTTAGATCATCGTGCCGTCGGTAGCACGCATCCACGTTGCCGCTGCACGGTAACTTGCTACGACGAAACCGTAAAAGATTCTGTGGCATCCACTGCAGTCAATGCACCCTACAGCCCCAATTCGTTGCAGGGTCAATGCAGGTAATCCTGTCAAGTTTGGCATGCCTCCACAAGTTAGCTATCAATTCTAGCGACCAGCGCGAACTGTGCACGTATTAGCAGCTCAATAAACAAAGAGCGCAGCAACGCTCATTGCCAAACCAAACACTTTGATCTTTCTAGCAATCGCACTTTTATACTAAAACGCCCCTCACGACACACTCCACTTTCGCACGCGACGGCAACTGCCGTTAGATCATCGTGCCGTCAGTAGCATGCATCCAAGTTGCCGCTGCACGGCCACATGCTACGCCGAAACCATAAACGAGTCTGATGCATCTTCTACAGTGAAAGCACCCTACAGCCCAATCTTCACTGCAGGGCGGTACTGATCGGTGGAGTTCGAACCTGCCTCCACTGCTAAGTGCACTACAATAGGATACAGCACGAACCGTGCATGTATTAGCAGCTCATCACATACACAGAGTGCAGCCTCGCACATTGCCAAACCAAACACTACGATCCTTCTAGCAAATACGCATATCTTCTATGCCACCCCTTAGCTCACCCTCTGATTTCGCACACGACGGCTACTGCCTATAAATCGCGGTGCCGTCAGTAGCACGCATCCACGTTGCCGCTGCACGGTATCCTGCTACGACGAAACCGTAAAAGATTATGTGGCATCCACTGCAGTAAAATGCACCCTATCGCGCAAATTCACTGCAGTGTGAATACAGGCGATACTATTCCGAGTTCAAGCATGCCTCCACCGGTAAGCCCTCCCCTATAGCGATCAGCGCGAATAGTGCATGTATTAGCAGCTCAATATACAAAGAGCGCAGCAACGCTCATTGACAAACCAAACACTTTGATTTTTCTAGCAATCACACTTTCCTTCTAAAATGCCTCTCAGGTCACCCACCACTTTCGCACACGACGGCAACTGCCGTTAAATCCTGGTACCGTCGGTAGCACGTATGCACGTTGCCGCTGCACGGCCGGTTACTACGACGAAACCGTAAACGATTATGTTGCATCCTCTGCAGTAAATGCACCCTCCAGCTCAAACTCACTGCAGGGTGAATACAGGCAATACTATTCTGATGGAGTCTGAGCATGCATCCACCGGTAAGTCCTCCACGCTAGCAACCAGCGCGATCAGTGCAAGTATTAGCAGCTTATCGCACAAAGTTCGCAACAGCGCACATTACCAAACCAAACACTTTGCCCTTTCTACCAACTACACATATCTTCTGAATCGCCCCTCATCTCATCCTCCACTTTCGCACGCAACAGCAACTGTCGCTGTATCATGATGCATTCCATGCCACGTACCCACGTTGCCTCTCCACGACCCCTACTACGACGAAACCGTAAACGATTCCCCAATGTACATGATCCCTGCAACCCGAATGCATGGCAGGGTCAGTACCGGCGATACTAATCCGGTTGAGTTAGAGAATGCCTCCATCAGTAAGTTATCAACGCTAGCTACAAGCGCGAACAGTGCATGCATTATCGGCTCAATGTGGACAATACACGGCAATACACACTGCCAAGCCAACACTTCGATCTTTTCTAAAAGTTACGCAAATCTGCTAAGGCACACCGCGTCATCGTTCGCCATTCTATAGTTTACCTTTTACACCCCACCGCAAGTGCCCTCGGATCGCGCGCAGTCGGCACCATCTCTCCTCCTGTGATGATTTAGTCACCGACCTAAACCTAGGGCGCAGTATGAATGGAAACATGTATTTTGCATCTTGCAAATTGGAAGCTTTTATAGTTGAGCACTACTTGGGCACGTATCCCCGGCAAGTGCTGTCGCCACAGAAGCAGGGTCTTGCCTAAGAAATAATACAGTGTCAGCTACCTATTCAATACTGCGTCGCAACTTGGAGTCACGTACATGTCTGCTCTTCTTCCCCGCGCCCCAATACGAGAACGTGATCTCGGTGCCGCGTTGAATTGAAGCCGCGGCAAACAACCCGCAACAAATTTCACCGTTTACCTCCCAGCACTCTAGCGTTGCGTTTGGGGCACAGCTGTGATTGGCAAAGCGAGCAACGGATCCTGTGCTCGAAGCGTCGATTACTTCGTTGTCAGTTGCCTGTACTCCATAGTAATGCCGGCTACCATGCATATTCTGCATATAACGAGCTTAGACATTCATGTAGGATTTAAAAAAAAACTAGAACACGCACCTCGCACCGTCGATCGTACTCCCGTCGTTTTATCACCTCTCCCGTGTATTCAATTATGAATGCACTCTTCTCGAAACTTTGGTCAGCGAAAAGACCAATACCCTTGTCACCACACGCTCTGAGTGAGAGTAGTGCGACAGTACCCCGTTGAAAACACTGGTTGGAGCAGTCAGTGTTGGTTGCACAGCGACCGCTAACGCACTCCACTTGCATCTATTTCATGCACACCTCTAGTCATATCCAGCAAACGTTTTCATTATAACATGTAATTTTGCAACGTACAGCTCGATTCTCGCAACCACTTCCACATGCAAGTTCGCCGGTGTCAGGAGTTTTGCATGCACACAGTGGTAAGTTGTCCTACGCAATATTAGTATTTCTGGGATATCCTTAACAAACAATACCCACCTCTGAGAGAGACACCCGAGGTCGATGATTGTACACGTTGCTCGAGACTTGTTCATACTCTGTGTACGCTTGGATAATAGATCTAGTTTCTAGCAGCTAAAACGAGAAATGTCATACTCTTCCTTCCTTTATTGAACGACCTCAGCAGCTTACCACTCCATCCGTGAAGCGAGCGCGTTTAAAACGCCCCTCATCGTCGCCCCTGCTTAGAAATCGATCCAGCTGAAGTTGCACCGATCTTTTCTTCGACATCTGCGCTATTCGTGGCGATATGGAAAATGCAAGAAGTTCAAGGGCACACGGATATACCGTCTTTGTGGAACATGCCGCGGTGCGACTTACTCAACCTTCCTTGCTAATATTTCATTTTATTACTATATTTCTCAATGTGTAGTCTGCAATTTATACGTATACGTAGCATTGAAGTTTAGGCAATTAGGCTTAGAATGCTAGAATGAGAAAGAAAAGCAACTTATACAGCTACATAGTGCTCAGACACTAATTAAACCTATCGCCTGCACAGAGCCCACCTCATCCGTTCAAACACCCCGCCTTGTCGAAAACTGCACTTGCCGCTCAATGTCTGTCTCGACCGCACACCTTCGTCGCATCGACTCTTCCTCTTACGGCGTCAGCTCTTCCATGTCGTTCCCACCTGCATTTTCGTCGGGGCCGGCACCATCTTCGTGCTCTGCCCGAGCACGTTTCGCTGTCTCGAAATCTACATACTCCTTGATGATGCCCGGGTTCGTAGGTCCAACTGCCTGCACGCTGCCGTGAAGGATGTCGTGGTAGAACTTGAGGCCATGAATTTTCTTCAACTCGTAAATGACACCAACTTGAAAACGTGGTCTGGCCAAAGAGCGCTGTTTCGGATCCCAGACGGTGATCTTGAACACGCGTGTGTCCTTGCGGGATTGATCCATCCTTTCCAGCTTACGTCCGTAAGCCTTCAAGTGTGGCAGCATGAATCCATCCACAAGGGTGAGTCGGGTGCCACGGTTATTAGCCAGGCGCTCCACGGCGAGCACACACATGATCACCGTCAGAAACACCACTTGCAATTCGTCGATCGTCTTCGTAAACTCGCGGAGTTCCTTGACCGACACAAACACATTGGTGGCTTCTTCGTCTGCTTGCTCCTGCAGCTCCGCGTCGACCTCCGCCAAAAGGTCCATAGCTGCACTGTCCGTCGTAAGCATACTGCGCGTAATAGCCGATTCCGGTTAGCCTAAAAACCAAAAACAACTTGAACTCCAGCTCGTAAATTGCGTTGTGAGAACCGCTTGCTTTTGTTAGAACTAGAACTACCCTCACACCTGTCGCTGACACCTATCTTGGTGTCAAGATACGTTACCTCAAACTTCAATACCAACAAATACGAAACCGCTCATCCTTCCGCAAAATCCACGGCAGTGCATGTACTCACCAACACGAATTCTTTGTAGGTTCGACACAAGCAATACTATTCGATGGAGTTTGAGGCCACCGCCCCAGTAAGTCCACTACACTAGCTACCAACACGATAACATCATGCATTAGCGGCTCAATGCACAAAGTGCGCACTGCCAAACCAACACTAAGATCTTTCTAGCAATTACAAAGCACACCTCATCTCGTCCTTCATTTTCATACGCAAAAGCAAGTGCCGTTGGATCGCGGCACCGCCTGTAGCCCACCTCCACGTTGTCGCTGCGTGACCGTCTTCTACGACGAAACCGTAAAAGATTCCGTGCAGTGAACCACCTTACAGCCAAAATTCATTTCAGGGTCAATATAGGCGATACTATTCCGGTGGAGTTCAAGCATGCCTCCACCGGTAAGTCCTCTTCTATAGTGACCAGCGCGAACAGTGTACATATTAGGAGTTCCATACACAAAGAGCGCAGCAACGCTCATTGCCAAACCATACACGTTGACCTTTGAAGCAAGAACACAAATCTTCTAATCCGTCCCTCATGACACCCTCCACTTTCGCTCGCGACGGCAACTGCCGTTACATCCTAGTTCCGTCGGTAGCACACCTCCACTTTGCCCCTGCACGGCCGCCTACTACGACGAAACCGTAAACGATTCTGTAGCATCATCTGCAGTGAATGTACCCTACAGACTCACTGCAGTGTGAATACAGGCGATATTGTCTGGTGGAGTCCGAGCATGCCTCCACCGGTAAGTCCTCCACGCTAGAAACCAGCGCGATCAGTGCAAGTATTAGATGCTCATCACACAAAGTTCGCAACAACGCACATCGCCAACCCAAACACTTTGATCTTTCTACCAATTACACATATCTTCTAAATCGCCCCTCATCTCCTTCTCCACTTTCGCACGCGACGGCAAGTGCCGTTTGATCCTGGTGCCCACGCTTGCACACATCCACGTTGCCGCTGCACGGTCGCCTTCTACGACGAAACCGTAAACTATTCTGTAGCATCCTCTTCAGTAAATGCACCCTACAGTCCGAATTCTCTGCAGGGCGATACTAACACGGTGGAGTTCGAGCATGCTTCCACCGCTAAGTGAACTACAATAGCATCCAGCACATAGTGTATGTATTAGAATCTCAATAAACAATGAGCGCACAACGCTCATTGCCAAACACCGTCGCCGGCTAGCTGCTGGGGCGCGTCTGGATCAAGACATCCGCGCGGAGGTGCAGCGGTCGTCGCCGTCGCCGGCTAGCTGCTGGAGCGCGTGTGGAGCGGGGCGCGTGTGGAGTGAGTCGTCCGCACGGAGGCACAGCGGCCATCCCCGTCGCCGGCTAGCTGGGGGGGGGCTCGGTGGAGTGGGGCGCCTGTGGAGCGAGTCGTCCGCGCGGAGGCACAGCGGTCATCCCCGTCGCTGGCTAGCTGCTGGAGCGCGTGTGGAGCGGGGCGCGTGTGGAGTGAGTCGTCCACACGGAGGCACAGCGGCCATCCCCGTCGCCGGCTAGCTGGGGGGGGGCTCGGTGGAGTGGGGCGCCTGTGGAGCGAGTCGTCCGCGCGGAGGCACAGCGGCCATCCCCGTCGCTGGCTAGCTGGGGGGCGGGGCGCCTGTGGAGCGAGTCGTCCGCGCGGAGGCACAGCGGCCATCCCCGT
This sequence comes from Phytophthora fragariae, assembly GCA_009729435.1. Classification (NCBI taxonomy): domain Eukaryota; phylum Oomycota; class Peronosporomycetes; order Peronosporales; family Peronosporaceae; genus Phytophthora; species Phytophthora fragariae. Next base: position 187,475 of record QQOI01000053.1, read on the forward strand.
CGCTGGCTAGCTGGGGGGGCGGGGCGCCTGTGGAGCGAGTCGTCCGCGCGGAGTTGCAGCGGCCGTCGCCGTCGCTGGTTAGCTGCTGGACTGGGTTGTAGCAGCGGATGCATTCTTCTCCGCAGTGCACGCCGCTTCCTGCTGTGCCGACTCTTCACAACTGCGGTCGTGATGCCACCGCTGTGAGCCCGCACATTCCTCTTTTTACCGAGACTTCTTACGGGGAGACTTTTTACGATAAACTCTGACAGGTTTTACTTCATTTTAAGGGCTCAGATGAGAGCCTAAGGCTCCATAGAACGGCCAGTACGCCAGCAAAAATCGCTGTTTTAGCTCTTTTCTTAGGTTCGCCATAATAAACCCGGAATTCCCTGTTCCATAATTCGGGACAGCCATTTTAATGACTTCACCCGATTGAAACGTCGCTTCAACATGGCGTTGAAGGTGCTATTTTGGCAACCGTCTTAATGATCAAAATGTTTCTAAACCCAGGTTTTTTTCCACATTTTTGGCCCCAGTGCACGCGATTCTAAATAGTCACCCTAACCCTCTTAAACAATTAATGTATCCACTTGGCATTACATTACATTACTTGGTAAAAAGTAAATCAGAGAGTAAATAAGAGAGCAATCAAAGCCTAAATCGGAGTCACGCGATTATAGGGGGGCTTCGCCCCAATTAGCCGCCGCTACGCGGCGGTGTTATTATTATCTATTTAAAAATATAATTATTAGCCGAGTCCCGCCGCTGCGCGGCGGATTGATATCACGCCTCCGTTCCGCTCGCCTCGTCGGCTCGCTGCACTACTCGCAGTGCTATGTTAGTGAATTTGATGAAGGGCGGGCCCTTCGGTCCCGCAATAACCACCAGTGGGGCCGCCTTCGGCGGCGGGAGCCGCCTTCGCTGCGCTCGGCAGCTTATTGGCCAATCGGGTGCCGCCGTCGCTGCGCTCGGCGGCCCAGTGTACCCATGTCCACTGTACCCATGCGACGCGCGGGACTGACACACACACACGCAGACAGACAATGTGCTCTCGTTGAAGGGGGTAGATGCATACGTGCTGTGGAAGAAGGTGACCCCACAAAGATCCGCCGACGGGCAGTCACAAGTGCGTGAAGTGTCTGGAGTTGAAGTTGGTCGGCTGCTACGAGGACGGAATTAATATTGTGCCTTTCTGTCTTTTTGCGCGTCCTTCGGGGGACTTTAGAAGGTACTTTTTTACTACTGGGGAGTACTTATATCTTAGGATTTGATATGTAAAACGGAGTAGCCACCAACTATTAGGCAAGTGCCTCGAAGTTGGCCAAGTACCTGCCTAGCGGTAACGGGTAGCTACCGCGTATTTTCGCTAGCAATATATAGACATTTTGACCATGTAATATCGTTCATCTACTTAGCTAAATGATTCTGAGCCCCAACTGCGTCGTGTCGCCTGTTTTGCCGGCAGTCTTGCAAGCAACTACTTTCGTAGTAGGCACCTACAAAGGTACCTCCTCCGTTGAAAAGCCCGATTGGCCGCTTTCAGCGCTGCCAAAACGGGCTTTTTCTCCTACGCAGGGCTTCGCAAAGCATTATGAGGGTGCTTCAGGGAGGATTTGCCGGCTAGGCTAATCTGTACCTCGGTGGTGGTAACTTGTTGCGATTACCCTACCCCTATGTCAAGAAAGGTAGTTTTTCACTGCCCTCTGGCCAAAAGAGATGAAAGGCACAATAATTGTTGCTGTGTTGTGCTGCGCAAGACAGACGCGGTTGGATCGGGTTCCGCTGTCGCTGATTTCGCACGTGCAAGTGCTGGCGGAAGTCGTTGCCCGCCGAGTCGGCGGAGATGTCGGCAAGTGGTGTCTGATTGTGTGGGTGGAGGGGGCGAAGAGTGTGTTCCGCCTCGTGCTGCTTACGAATGATGTCGATGTGACGTTGCCAGCTTGACCACGTGTCGAGCGCTGCCAGATTGCCCGGCCAGTTCGACTTCCCTCGCTTTCCATCAATGGGCTGTCGCTGCTTTCGCACGTGGCTGCCGCTCGCTGCTTCAGCTGCTGCGGCGCTGGCGCCCGCAAACGCCAGCAGCTCCTTCGACTCGCTGCTCCAGTCCACGCGGCTGCTGGCGGACGCGGACCACACGGTGCCCTTCAACTCGTGGAGCGTCGTGCCCTACACGCTGAGCCACCTGCTCGCCTTCGTGCTCGTGCTGCTGGGCGCGCACCCGCTGGGTCTGTTCTACCCCAAGTACTTCCGCCTGCCGCTCATCACCGGGTACCTCGTGGCAGGCATCCTGTCGGGCCCGTTCCTGGCCAACCTGCTGAACGAGGACGTGGTGGACATACTCGGCTCGTATGTCAACGCGTTCGCGCTGAGCTTCATCTCGTTCCAGGCGGGCCAGGAGATCTACCTGCCGGAGCTGCGGCCGCAGATCAAGTCCATCCTGGCGCTGGGCACCACCGTCTTCAAGCTGGCCGCCGGCGCCTCCTTCTACTCGGGCCTGGTGCACAGCTGCCAGTTGGGCATCGTGGTCATGTCCGCCTCCATCTCGGTGCTCGTGTCGCCGTCCACGGTCATGGCGCTCAAGATCGAGCTCAACAGCGTCGGACCCTTCACGCACGTGGCGCTCGGCACGTGTATGACATCCGAGTTCGTCGTGCTCGTGTCCTTCTCCGTCTCGCGCGTCGTCGCCTCCATCTACTGCGCCAAGCTCGCCCGAGAGCATCGCCTTCACCATGGGCGTCGTGCTCATGAACCTCGTGCTCGGAGCGCTGCTCCGACTCGTGACGATCCTCATCTTCCAGCTGCCAAGCGGCCAGCCTGACGAGGGTCAGGCGGCGTCGGGGGCACCGGTGCATGCCGTGTCGGTGACCTCCTCGAGGGTCTCCGCGTCCCAGCGACGCATGAAGAACCACAGCCAGCGCACCGACAGCAAGCAGGACGGGCAAGGCCTTTGGAAAACGTGAGTGGCTGAAGGGCTAATTCGAAAATCATTGTCGTGTGTGGTAAGCATTTGGTATGCTATTTATTTGTGTCTCTGATTCCATAGCTGCTGTGTCGGAACCTGAACCGATGAAGGAGAAGAGCGCAGAGGAAGACCTCAACAAAAGTATGTTTGAAGTAAGTCGAGGGGAAGTTGGTGTACTTGTATACGCTGGTTAACCATGGGTCGAACTTGTTGCGTCATGCTGAATAGAACGCGACGATTGAGGTTGCGGAAGGCTCGCGAGAGGACCTCCTTGTGGCTGGAGAAGTCTGCCACATTTTGCGGCCCGTCGTGTATGGACTGTTGTGTCGTCACCGACCGGAGACCTCGGACACCCGTTATTGCATCGCTTTTCGTGGAACTCTCTGGGTACGCCTTCGCTGGATGAAGCATTGCCAACGAAAGTAGGCTTGGCTAACCCTGCTTATTTGTATATGCAGTTTGGCGCTGTCCGCTGCAGCTGTTAAACCGGCGGAACCAAAGATGCCTGTCTCATCTAAGAAAGCGAAGGACGAAATTGCAGCTCGAAAGGTTTGTTTGACTTTTATGAATCAAATGTTCTTAATTTAAGACAACCATAGCTCACACGGTGATATGTCTCCTTGATATGTCATAGATGGCTCTAATTCTCTACTTGCTTCGCGATCCAGTGCTCGCGACTACCACAAAGCCCGCTACCGGAAAGGTAGGTTTCTAGATCGAGGCTGTTTGAAAAGGATCTCGAACGTGCACTAACCGCTCGACTGAATGCATATACATACAGGCAGGAGTGACCCATCTCCGTGAACCATGAAGATTCTAGCAAGTTTGATGGTGTTGGTGTAATATCCGAGGTTGTATCAGTGCAAACCGCAGCTTCCTTACCTTCTTTAGCGTTCACCCAAGGTCCCAAGGTGATAATTAATCATGCTCTTTGCAGGGAACGAGCTAACGTACCTTGAGGAGCATAAAGATAGTGAGTGATGTGAACGCTGTCTACCGTCCTGGCAGCGATGGTTGGCCGGCGTGCCGTGCCATTGGGTACCCGGCGTGCAAGCCAGACGTTGCCCACTGACCGCAATGCCGCCATGATGCTAAAAACGCATCGCTTAGTGGTGGTTGTGCTAGGTACATCCAAGTTATCATTAATTCTACATGTATGAGCTCAAATACAGAAAACTGTTTTCCACCACACGCAACATTGTTGTCAGCAGAGGTAATACTCCATCGCTTCAAGCGATCGTTAAAATGCATGGTTTCGATTAGAGAAAACCTTATTGCAGGAACGATGCATCTCTTGTCTCGTGCTACTTCGAAATACATCGAAGTACATTAGATTTCAGACCATGTCGTGCAGTATATTGAGTCCCCACTGCACTTCAACACGACAGAGTACTAGTCGGACAATGGTCCTCAGTGTTGATATACTTAGGTCTATATGTTTGCAGGTTCATGTCAACTTTGAAACCCCCTATTGTTCAAATCAGAAAAGGCATACTCTATAATACCTTTGACTGCTCTTTGCTTGCCGCGGAAATAGGAAAGCGCTCGGCCAGAAACGCGAACTCAAGGCATAATATACCTCACCTCGAGCAGAGGAACCCAGTCCACCCCCAGCACCATGGCTCCAACACAAAGAGATGGCGCTATCTAAACGTCTGAGATAAAATAGACTACCTTCGCTATCTCTTTGCTTGTCGCGTGTGTCCGTGGTCGACTTTATCTTAAGCTTAGGCGCGTTCTTAAGTTCCCGGGACGAGTCCTGGCGGGATTTCGTCCCAAAGTCCCAACATAAGAACCAAAACTTGGGATATTTATGTCAGCCACACGACCTATAAAATATTATATAGCCTCCCATTATTAATTATAATTTCCAGGCATGTGAGCGCCAGTGAATTTGGCGCAAGTGCTTTGCCGCCAAGTGCTCCATTCACGAGTTGCTACGTCCCCCAGAGTAGCAATCCCCGCGCAGAAGACATCAGAGAAGAGGACATTTAGCAGCCTAAAGACGCATGTCACTGTCTTCCGCACAACATCGGCTCCGAGGAAGGGGTCCTGCACGACGCCCGTAGCCTCGATCGTGCCTGCCACGATGAGGCTGGCACGTAAAGCAGCCAGGTAGCTGGCCTTATTTTGGGCCGTGGGTGTAGCTTTCAGTCGCCTACACTCGCTCCGTAGAGCTTTGGCGCCCCACCCCATGTACTCTTCCATTGCCCGCTCAATGCGGTCGAGCTCCTCCATCTTCGTCGCCTTGCTCGCTAGAGTGCGCTGTGCACACCAACCGTCCCAGCTCCCGGCGGCGCGAAAAAAACTTGGGAGCGGGACGGTTTTGGGACGGTGTCCACTCCTATGCACTAACCCATCAGCCAATAGAAATACAGAATGACGTCCCGGGACGTGGGACTGGGAAAATAAGAACGGGCCTTAGCAATGTTGCCTGATCTTTCGCGAGAGGGGGCGTCGACCGAAATTGTGTGCACACATATAATTTCAGTTAGTCGCCCCTTAAGCAACCGCTCGCGGATGCTCCTCTAAGGCCTACAACCAGTTTCGTGTTTCCAACCAGTTTCGTGTTTCCCTTTTTAACCAATTAAACTGCGTTAATATAATTTTGTCGCATTCCTATTCGCTAAAACTTTCTAGAAGCTAGCAAATCTAATGCGAGACTTGTTTGGAGAGGGAGACTACATACTAAATGCAAGTAAATAACGCGACACGAAACTGGTTGCCACGCGTTTTTTGTCGGTTTAGTGGTTGGAGCCTAATGGTGGCCTCATAGTGGATGAAATGCTGCCGACATGCACACAAATAGGTCCGTTTAATGGGCATTTCGAGTGCCTATTTAATACCAATGCCTAGTAGATATCGAGTTGTCGACACAAATCGAAATGGGTTCAGAAAAAACACGAAACTGGTCATCGACCTTAGTAATAGAAAATGTATTTTGTTTTGCTGTGTGCTAAGGAAGGAGAGTCGAATCAACGCTGTCATCGCACGTGGAGTGGTGATAGCATTGCAGCTTCGCCTATCTGTCCGGCTGCAGCTTGGCGATAACGTGGGCGATTTCATTCGAATTCTGATTGGGAAACCCTTCACAATTGCCTGAGGTGAAGAAACCTTGAGCGTACGAGGAAACAATTTGTATGCAATACTTAGAATATAGAAGTAGGTACAATTGAAGAGAATCCTCGCGTTCTCTTCGCTTTTTAGTGTAGTATCGTATTTTTTTCACTCTTGCTGATTGAAGCGACATTGAGCAAGTTGACATCTATAGCGCTTTTAAGCTACAGTACCAAAACGAATTTCAGAACGAATAAAACCTCGTTCCCATTTTTCGTAACGAGAATTTAAAAGGGAGCTTAAGCTGGATACAACGCAACGAATCAAATCAGCTAAGGTTGAGCTACACCAAGAGGAGTTGCAACTACGCCGTGGTGAGTTGGAGCAATAGAGACGGCAGTAGGAACTGCTGCGCGAGCAGTCGCAGCACCAGACCGATGCATTTGTAAAACTACAGGCTATAGTTATCACAGAGTTGCTGTCGTTGTTTCATCCATGTATGATGATGCAATTTTTAAGCACTACTGCGTCGCCGTGGTGCCGACGCACAGTTACCATACAGCGGCTTAATGCGCGAAGCGTGTAGCATCTCCTTCACCACACGGCGGTAGGCGAGTACGTCATCGTCGCTTAGGCTGACCGTAGATTTCACACTGGCTCCCCCCTCTGATTCCGTTTCGTTGCAAAAAGCGATACCGGTACGAAAGTTATCGTCCCCAGACAACACAACGAACGAGAATTTCTCAGATTTTCTCAGATTTTACTCAGATTTTCGTTTCGCTCCGACCTGCTTAAGCGCTCTATATAGAGCAATGCATGCGTAGTCAGAACAAATGAGACCCCGTCAAACACTCCGATTCTAATGAACCTAAGTACGTTTCGCGATTTGAGCACACCATCGTAAAGAAGAGCATCTGCTCTTTCGATTGAGGTGCCCCAGCCCTCATTGCATTTCATATTGACGGGGTGACAACCTCCTGAAAAAATATCTCCCCAAACTAACACCGGATCGAAAAAAATATTTTTGGGTCGATTGAATCGTCTCCACCTTAAGGATTCGATTGCGCCCACTCCCACGCGCTAATTCGGGCTGCTTCCCTTTCTAATTTTGGGTTGAAAATCCCGTTTTTATTTTGGCTGGATCTAGCGTCCAGTTTTCCCAGATATCTGAATAGGGATAGGTTTACTCAGATGCAGGTTTCTTCCAGGTTTCAACCAGGTTTTACTCAGGTATTGATTTCACAGTGAGTAGAGCTACATCGACGATATAAAATACCATCTAAATATTACACAGGTATCGATTACACTTGATACCTGTAATAGTCATGTATGCGCTACATAAGCTAGAGTCAAAGTGACGAAAAGAGTGCTTTGTCGGCATGCAAAATCGCAGCCTGATCAACGATCTAATCCAGGTATGGTCAAGTACGGATACGGGTACTGTTCCAGGTTAAGCCTATGCATTCGCCGTTACACTCCAAACGCATCTGTCATGCCTTAGCATGTAATTATCCTCTATCGGCACCCCTTGGTACTGGATCGGCTTCTTCAGCGTTGCGTTGCGCCTACCAACGTTAATCACCTACTTCACTACAAGTACTTGACGAGCCTCCGCCATGTACTGCTTTAGCCCCTGCTCAACTTCTTTTATGTCTTGTGCTGCTCCTGAAAGGACGGAACAGTGACCAACACGTCCTCATCCACCTCTTCGACTGAACGCTTTTTACTTTGGCGCCATGAGGACTCACCACCTCCGACATCCTTGTTCACCACAGTCTTCTCCACCCGCATCGTCTTCGCCACTTGCACCATCCTCCTCCTCGTCGTCTAGCCTCTCGTCGTCTCCGCTCAATGGAACTCTCTTGTGTGCGCCCCCACGCAGCCGCTGTACAGCATCGGTTGTTGTGGACCGAGTGCGAGCATGCCGAGCGTTCGTGCGGCGAACGGCTTCTGCTGCGGCTTCAGCTTCTCTGCTGTTTTGGACAGCGTGTGCTTCAGCTGCACTCGCCGCCGCGCGATCCTCGTCCTCTCTAAGCGCCCCCCCCCCCGCCAACCGCTGCTTGATACCGACCGGGTTGTGGGTGCCATAGCGGTGTCGTCTCCGGCTTCATGGTATGCTGCAAACTGCCGCGTGGCTTCTCTCACTCTGATGAGTGGCTGATAGGAGAAAGAAAAATAAAACTTGGTAAGGAAAACGGTAATATAAATACCTGCTTAATACCTGTGCGCATACCTGCTCTATACCTGCTCGAAAAAACCTGGACGCGAGCTTCGCCCTTTTATTTTCAGCAGTGTAGTCGCCAAAAAACCAAAAGAGCCAAATTGATTGGTAAAATAATATTTTTACCAATCGACTGTCGTCTTGCCTCGATACCAATAATAATGGTATTGAGGCAAGACGACAGCCGCGAAGTCTTCTGCGGACCCGCCTCTCGATTCCCTCTCTCCGCTCCAGATACTGCCGCTCTTGGAGTGCCCTCCGCAGTTTTGCCGGCCTCCTCCACGCGGAGATTGACGCGCGCGGGCTCCTGGCCTCCCGGATCGGTTTGGCTCCAGTCGATACACTTGTGTAAACCACACCACGAAATAAAACTGGCCCTCCTGAAAAACGTACTTTATGTTCGGTTTTTGAACAACCAACTGATATCTCGATAACTCTAAAAGGTGCAGTAGAATCAAGATGTTTGACGGGGTCTCAAATACGCTTGCCTTCCTTTGGCAAATGAAACACAAAATGAAATGTACTGCATATGGATTGGGAATATCCAGTTGCAACTACGAAATGTGATCTTCTTCGCTTTTTAACATTTTTTCCACCCTTGCTGGTTACCAAGCTGACAGTGCGAAGTCCGAACAAATGCGCTAGTCTTCCGTTGCCAAAATGCAACATGTACTTCAAGCTAAGAGTACATCAAATTCACAAGATGATGCTAACGGAGGCCTCTATAAGTCAAGGCATCGTCCTTTGTATCGAGCATCGTGAATCTTTGAAACATTGCCTTGGTATGCGCATGAATATGATTTTCAACATAACTTTGTGCGATATTGCAAGTAGGCGGGGGATAGGACCCAGCGGATCTATGAGCACAGGAAAAAGCATGAACAAAGTCTGAATCCGGTTTGCCTCTTTCATGGCGTTCTTTCATTGTTTTGCGTCCTTCACTCGGGCTCCCTAACCTAGCACTACAAGTAATGCACAGCGACTAAGCAGCTTCTTCCAAGCGAAGACAACACCCTGCAGGAGAGTGCTTCCGCGAACATCCGCAGCAGTACGCTTAGTCCGACGAGTTCTTGGCGAACAGAGCACGCGACTGGGCCTTGCGCTTGGGGTCCGTCTCGCACGTGTTCTTGCGGTTCTTGCTGACCACAGCCGCCTTCTTCTCGGCACGCAGGGCCTCGGCGCGCAGCTCGGCGCGGCGGGCCACCAGCGTGTACGGGTTGAGCTTGACCATGGCGCCCAGGTTCTTGAGCGGGTTCTTCTTCTGGAAGCGGCGGTGCTTCTGGTACTTGCCGGCGCGCACAACCGACTGGATCTCGTCGGAGTTGATCAGACGGCCCAGGTTGGCGTTGTTCATCTGGTGGCGCGGCAGCTGGTAGCCCGACTTGGACACCGACTTCTTCGAGTACGTGCCGTACAGCGAGTCCAGCTTCTGGAACGCAGACTTGGTCCAGATGATGAAGCGGCCGAGGTGGCCACCCGGGGCCAGCTGCAGCAGGTTCAGGCGCTCCACGTTCGCGAGCTCCACGCCCGGGATGTTGCGGAAGGCCTTCTCGGCGCCGTTGGCGTTGGCGTACACGATCAGGGGGCCGCGACGCGTGGTGTAGCGACGGTTGCGCGACTTGCCACGGCCGGTGGTCAGCTTCTTCGAGGCCTTCACCTTCTCGATCTCCACGTCAGCGCCGATCTTGGCCAGCACCTTCAGGGCCTGCGTCGTCTTCTGGGTCGCCTCCACGGCGTCGTCCAGCACGAGCGGCACCTCCGGCACCTTCTCGATGCGGTGGCCGCGGGCCATCACCAGGGCCGGCACGGCCGAAGCGGCCAGAGCCGACGCCACGGCGAAGCGGCGCTGGTTCACGTTGATCTTGCGGTGCCACTTGCGCCAGATGCGCGTGGGCGCGAACATGCGACCGCCACGGCACATGTTGCCGAACGCGGCCTGGCCCGAGCTCTGGTTGCCGCCGCCCTGGATACGGGGGATACGCGACACGGCGCGGCCCGTGCCCCACGACTCGGCAGAGTGCTGGTGGCCGGCCTCGCGCGAGACGCCGTACGCCTGGCGACGGTTCTTGGCCATGTTCGTGTGCACGAAGTTCACCACGTCCGGGCGGATCGGGGCCGTGAACACGGCCGGCAGCACCACCTGCGATGAGACGGTGGCCGTCTCGCCCTCCACGGAGAGGACGGACACGACGGGGCGGTTGGCAGCGACAGAAGCCATGGCGAAAGAGGGAGGAAGGGTAGGCGAACGCGGGGTTACGGCGACAATTCCAATACTGACGGCCCCATGGCGGTGGAGCGAGGGGTCAAACGCAGCGGAGCCAGTCGCTCGACCAGCGTCACTCAAGCGGGGATCAAAGTCACTAACGGCAGCGTAGATGTCGAAAATGGACGGTGTTTTTTTCACGAGCATGAATGTCAAAATGTCGAAGTTGATGAAGCTGCGATAGTGGACGTTGAGGAGATGTAGGGTGTATCCGATGCATTCCTTATTGCCGGTCTTCCGTCCCAAAAGCGTAGTATTCCCTTGTTTGTATTTTGCGAATCACAATTATTTTTACGGATTCCAGACGGATCTTGAAAAGACGTACGGAAATTAAATGACGAATGAAGAGCGGCAAGTTCACGAACGCAGTTGTATCTATCGAGTCGGCATGGATCTGCGCCGCTGAAGTCGATGTCCAGCGCGAGGAAGAGGAGCGTGTGGAGGCACTGGGCAAACTGCGCAAGCAGAGCGTCAAGGACAAGTACGAGCTGGCAAGTGCCACCAACCGCCTGGACCAGGAGCTCAAAGAGCAGCAGTTGCAATGGAAAAAGAAGACGGAGATGCGGCGGCTGCGCCAGTTGCCAACTGATGAACGCGAACTGGCCGCCAAGGCGGCTGAAGCCAGCAGCAATAACAACAGGAAGAAAGGCAGCATCTACGCTATGGAGAACCTGCGACTTGCGATGCTGATGAAAGATACAAAGCTGCGTCAACGAGTGAAGAAGAAGAAGATTCGACCACGCATTGTCCAGGATATGCTGACGCTAGAGCGCCGATATGCTGAGGTATGTATGCCCAGCAAAAAGTTCTTGTTGCGTTGATGAGAAAGTTAAAAAAATCCTCCATTTTGTGTATGTGCTTTTTATATTTTTTTATTGTGAGTAGGGAGCACGTCGACTGCAAAAGTGGTGGCGGGGATACTTGCACCGTCAGTTTTGGCGCCTTTACTTCCGACAAGTCAAGGCGGCAGTGCAAATTCAACGCCATGTGCGTGGATATTTGACAAGGCGTTGGGTTCGCATTTGGCACGTGAATCGCACGATAAGGGTGACGAGATTGCAGGCTCTGTTTCGTGGATACTACATTCGCTATAAAGTGGTCTCGAGCTGGAAACGTTGGGAATACATCAATGCAGCCAAGATTCAGTCTATCATCCGGATGCATTTCGCAAAGAAGTTTTGCCGCCGTTATATGAGAGAGGTTGCGGCGCTGCACATTCAGTCAGCTTGGCGAGGGTTCGCTTCACGAAAAAGATCAGAAATACGTTGGCTAGAAGGGCAAGCGATTAATTTGCAGCGATTGGTTCGAGGTACTCTGGCTCGGAAATTTACACGAAGGAGGGCAGCGCGTTTAGAGAGTGGTGCCATTCAGATTCAACGTATGTTTCGTGGGATGAAAGCGCGGATTGAGATAAATACACTACTTCGTGATAGGGAAACCCGCAACCGACAGGAGTTCATGGCAGTACTGGAGGCTGAGGAAGAATGGCATCGTGTTCAGCGTGACAAACTACAGGCACGATTGAATCGTAAGCAGCTACAGGAGCGGTAAGTTTTAATGCTGGTATCCATCCTCACGCAAGATCCCCATCATAACTCACACCATGTTGGTGTATGTTGCAGCGTTGCTCAACTTGAGTACGACTACTTCATGCAACATGAGCACATTCACGATGTACGTAATGGATGCGTTGCTAGAATAATTGTAAATATTTTGCTAACCTGTGTCCTTGTAGATGGAAAGCATATACCTTGACATGCAGACGCAGCGTATGCGGGTATCTCCCCGCGCTATCGAGCACGGATGGGTGGAAGAGATGGAAGCGAAGATGAAGCAACAGCGCGCACTTATTACCAAGCTAAAGCTTGATACAGTGTTTGGTCTTGGTTTAGAATTCAAGCTCAAAGAGAAAGAGCTCGTCGAGTTTCAGCAGCGCATATATGAGCTTGAGCAGAAGCGTCGACGGGTAAGTAACAAAACCTAACTGATGCGTGGTAGTAAAAGCGTTAACGGGATGGTATGCGTGATGTTTATCGTAGTTTGAAATCTGGAGAAACGAAGAGTTCCTGGACTACTGGGAGGTACGTACAGCCGAAAGAATGACGAACAGATTGTGAATTTGTTTTACCGTACGTGTTTGTTTTTATCAATTCTAGCGCGAATGCAGGTTCCGGTATCAGGAAAAGCTAATCCAGAGACGCCAGCAAATTGCCGAAACGCGACGCAGGTGGCAAATTCAATTCTACAGGTCAAACGGCAAACGCGACAATCGTTGGCGAGGAACCTATTGGTCCCAGGATGTACTGGACGCAGCTAAGGAAAAGGAAGTGTTTTGCATCGGTTCAACTGACATTCTTGCTCTGGTTCAAGACAAGTGGCGGCTTCGGATGCAGGAAATCGAGTCAAGTGGACAAGTGCTGGATGACGAGATTAAGGAACGCGATACAAGAGAGCATATCAAAGATTTGACGGATCAAGTCGCTCTCACTGCAGCCACGGCTCAGATCGAACAAACAAAGGCGCTGTTTGACCCGGTTTTTCGAGAAGTGGAGCGCTCTTTCAACAAAGTTCAAAAGCAACAGCGCGCGCACGAGAAACGTCTTCTTGTTACAAGACAAGAGCGACAAATCCATGAAGCGGTCGACAATGGCGTCGCAGAGCAAGAAGATCGCATGCTGGAACCCCATGGTCAACATGCTGAAGACCCGGTGCATGAGTTGGACCACCAGCAGAGAAAACGACAACTCATCTTAGCAGCCAAGGTTCCATGGCATCTGCTTGATCAGTTAGAGGCAGAGCGGCGCAAGCTTGCACGCGAGAAGGCAATGTTCAAGCTGTGGGGTAAAAACTATTCGGATGAGTAGCAAGATCGAACAGATTTTATTGATATGGACAACTGTACTATATAACAATTGTACTTCGAAGACCAGAATCGATATTCCGGAGATCTTCTACCTAGTGTCTTGAGCCCTTACGGCCCTTTACCTTCGCCTCTAAAGCTGCAATACGCTCCTCCAGATCTTGAATAAGTCGGGCTTCACGGTATTTGAGAGTAAGAACTACATTCATGGCGTTCACGGTGCCCTGCGGAAGTTGCCATGTTGGGGTGCGCTGAGTGTTGTCGGCAAAGAAATTCGTCGAGATGGGAGGCTCCTGCACCAGTGGTTGACCAGACCAGCGCATGAACATCGCGTCCCACAACACAACACGCTTCAATAGGCCCGGGAGAGGAGGATTCAGGATTTGTCTAGGAACGAAGGTTTGCTCTGTGAGCTGTGGACGGAAGCCGTTCACCCACGTCCATACGGATGCTGTTCGATTCTCCAGGTTTGCCTCCAGACGATGCTTTTTGCAGTCGAACAAAAATGTTCCGAAGCGACACGAGTGCAATGCATCGGCAAGTAGAAGCAATAGACCTTCATTAAATCTGTGCGTAAGCGTCACCACAAGCAATCGTCAGTCTTCATCTGGTAGTTCCACAACCGATCAACAGTTTTCACTTACTCGAAGTAGCTTGGGTAAATTCGGATGAGTTGCGAGACACAGTCCAGAAATTGAATGAAAATGGGCGATTCTTGTGTATCCGCTTTCTCACCGTGAGAATGCCGGAGGTGGAACGGGTGTCCGAACGACAGCCATTCCTTTTCAACTAGCACCTGAAAACCTTTCCAAGTTCGAAAGTATGGGTCCACGAAAATTTGGGCAAGCGAAGAGATCTGGCTTGTGCGATCCCAGCCGTGGCTACAGTGCAGAAGTACGGACTCTCCCGACCGCAGAAACGACGCCACATGAAGACCAGATTTCAAAAGCTGGCGAATGTACACCAGCCACTTGGTGTCCTCAATGCTCCCAAGCCACCGTAAGTTGTCACATGATGGTGACGCGCATAGATTTCTCAGTTTCTTCATGCTACAGGAATATACGACAAATAAATCGGTTGGTTGACCCTAGTCACGGCACAATGTATCAAATAAAAAGTTTCACCTTTCTCTCATCGAATGGATGTTTGGTATCTCCATGAAGGTCACTGTGCAAGCCTTGTAGTTGACCGAGCTTTCAACGCCGTATCCTTTCGCACGATTTGCCTGGGTGTACAACAGAAGCATCCATTAATTATGAACACTACTCTTCCCTTCCCACTTAACAATTACCGTACCAGTGCGCTGGACATCGGTCTGCAGTCAATGATTTGGAGTTGTCCCTGTAACGGATTCGACGACGCGATACTAGCAACCAAGCTCTCATCGGCGGGTGAGGTAGCCTTTGACATTCCAACCTTTGGCTGGCTAGATCGACTCAGGGTTGCACCATTCGCTTTGTTCAACCACGTCATAGACGGAATGCGGCCCAACGAACGGAAGTTCATCGCATCCAGTAGCACCTGTCACATTCAGCATCAACATCAAAACGTTAAGCATTTCACCACAAATGAACAAATAACCATATCGTTGTTGTACCTCATCCGTAGCTCCAACGGGGACTACGAGCCGTTCTGGGTACGTCTCGATCGCGCGGAAGTTTTCGTTGCAGTTTGAAACCCGCCACTCTCCGTTGTCAAACACACCCTGCCGCTCCCATTCGGCCTGGTCGTCATAGACATCCCAGTCCAAAACACACGGCAGCAGTGGCTCTTCCTCCAGCATGTTCTCCGACAAACTGCCACCACGCATTGTGTCAACACACCGACCTCAACCCAGCTAACCGGCACCCACAAACTTACTTACCGGTGGTAGAAAGCGAATAAAAACTCGATTTTATCCGGGAACACGTACGTCGTCAACACCGAGTAGATCTAACACCATAACACGGATTAATAGTGTTTAAATCTTCAACCAACAGAAGGCATACAATGTGCTAGTTGGTGTCCTCACCTTGGTGATTTCCACGACGTCGAACCGGAACGACAATTGGCGTAGGTCTTTGGTGAAAATTTCGACGATGGAATTTTTCTTCTTGACAGACGCGATACAGCCCAAGGGGATGAGGAAGAAGCTCTCGATCTCCTCCTCGCTACGATCCAGCAGATGGCGCTGCACGCGGTCGTACTCGTGCACGTCCGGCACGAACTGGAAGCGGAACGTCGTCATGAACACGCGTCCCAGACATACACTTGCCGCAGCCGTGTCCTTTCTGGCCGCATTCTCGTCCAGGTACTCGCTGGTGATGGCTGCCAGCACGTCCGTCTCGCCGATGAGGCGGCTGCGAGCAGCGTCCTCCTCCTCCGACATTTATTGCGCGATGATCGTCGGTTGAGCTGAAGCTCCGTCGAAAAAAAAAACGGCTTCAAATCTCACGATACCTATCCGAAATTTCACGTCGGATCCAGAAAATGACGTCAGTGGAGGATGTCTGACTCAGAGCTTCAACTGTAACACGAAAATGCATTTGTAAGAAAAAAAGATCCTCAAAACTAAGCAGGGCTTTGCTCTGACAATAAACCTGACTGCATTGGGCATTGAGCATTGAGCTCTCACCGTCTTTGCTGCAGCAACGCCGCGATCTCGCGGAGTGCACTCATTTGCTCGGCATGCTGCTGTCGTCTCTCCTCGCGTTCCTGGACCAGCGAGACACGCATCTTCTCCAAGAAGTCGCGCGCTGACTGGGCGTCCACCATCCCCGCGTTCGCCATCGCTTGAACTCCGGCAGTCACTTGATTCGTCGTAACCTGTTCTTGAGCTGTTCGCTGACGCTTCGGCGTGCCTTGACCTGGAGCTTGCTGGCTTGAATAGTACGTGGTGGGGACTTGAATACTCTGAGCCGTGGCAATGGGAGTTGGCCTGCTGCCTTGTAGTTGCTGCTGCTGTTGCTGCAATTGTATGTTGCCATTGCCACTCGCTGACGTCGTGACAGTCGTTGCAGCCGGAGCAATATCCAGAAGACGCTTGGCGCCACACTCACAAGTAAGCTGACCAGGCTGGGCATTGTCATTCTGATTTGTCACCCCGTTGTTTTGAGAAAGCTGACCCGCGACAGCGTTGCTGTTATTCACGATGAATGTCGACGTCGCAAAGCTCGAGTTGAGCTGGTTGCCTTCCAGGTCAACCGAAGGCACAGAAGTCGACACCGACTCGATAGGAGTATCAGACGGAGAGATCTGGTTCATCCTTGTCATGAGCATGTCGATCTCGTTGTACACATCCGGCGCTAGATTGGGCACGCGGATCTTGTTCGCAGCACGGACTGCTCTTCGCTCGGGTTTCGTGAGGTCAAACCACGGGATTTTCGGCTCTCCGGTCGCTATCCGTTTGGTCTCGTAGTTCTTCATGAAGCGGTACATCTCTCTCATCGAGTGCATCTTGTCGTCCACAGCTTTCCTCGAGCGGTTTGATCCCCCCACCGCCGCCATAAAGGCATTGTACACATTCAAACTCAGCGTGGCACCTCGAAGCGCTGGGTTCTCCCTGTGCACGTTGTTCCAGACCCTCGCGAGCTGAAGAGTCACGTCGTAGCTCCAGTTGCGCTTCACATCCAGAATCTCCTGCGTGATCTCCTGCGAGTCGTCGCCAGCAGCGGCAGCGAGCGGGGTGGTGGCCCCTACAGCCATTGTCGGTCCTTGAGCCGTCGCCGCGGTCGTGACACCCCCCTCCAGAGCCTTGCGAGCCGCCACGGCGCTGGGACTCAACACACTGTCGAACACGTTGTAGACCTCCAGCGAGATGTCGGGGATGCGCACGCGGTGCAGAGTGCGCACCACCCGACGCTCCTCCTTGGTGAGCTCGAACCAGGACGGGGACGGCGCCTTGTCCGGCCCGCCCTGCTTGAACTGGTCCTTGACCTGCGCGATGAACTGGTACATCTGCTTCATGGAGTAGAGCTTGTCGTCCACGGCCTTGCGGCTGCGCTGCGAGCAGTCCACCGTCTGCTTAAAGGCGTCGTACACGGCCGCCATGCGCTGCACGCGGCTCCAGTCCGGGTGCACCAGGAACTCGCGGCGCCAGATCTTCACCAGCTCCAGCAGCACGTCGGCGCTCCAGTTGCGCCCGCTGTCGGTCAGCAAGTCGTCGTCCACGTTCACGGTCTCATCCATCACTTTGCAAGCAACAATTTGATATTGCGTTTGTGCCGTGGCATTATGTACCTGTCAAATGGTACGATGTACCACCACACTTTTTGACACGCACTTGAAGAACGCCACATTTTGACATGGAGCTCTTCGCGTTCGTGGATGCGCTGGCCGACGACCGCGACGCGTTGGTGGCCAGGAGCCGTGAGGTGCTGCGCGGACTGGGCCGGGACGACGACTACCTGACGCTGCACTTGCCGTTTGCATCTCGCAGCCCATTGGCCAACGTGCAGTCGTCGCTGCCGTCGGGGCTCGAGACGCTGCAGAAGACGGCGGTGCTGGAGATCCACAGCCCCAAGGCACGCAACGCACTGAGCGGCAAGATGATGGCGGAGCTTGCAGACATCGTCACGCTGCTGGAGGACCCGGACGTGCACGACAAGCTGAACGCCGTGGTGGTGAGAGGAACCGGCGGCTGGTTCTGTGCTGGGGCGGACTTGCGCGTGGCTCAGCAGGAACTGACGTCGCGTGAGGCGGGGGCGGCCATGGGGGCGCTGATGGTGGACACTTTGACGAGGTTCCGTCGACTACCACTCGTCAGCATTGCGTGCATTGAAGGCGGCGCGTATGGAGGTGGAGCGGAATTGGCGACGGCCTGTGACTTTCGCATCCTTGAGGCCAACGCGGTCATTCAGTTCGTGCAGGTTCGCATGGGCGTTTCGCCGGCGTGGGGTGGAGGTGCAAGGCTGTATAAGATTGTGGGGAGGCAGCACGCCTTGAGGTTGCTGTGTACAGCGGAAAAGCTGTCGGCTCAGCGAGCGTTGGAGCTGAAGCTCGCGGATTTTACGTTCGACGCTGCAACCGACGGCGCTGACGCTGCGATCTGCAGCTTCGTGACTCCATTCGATGCAATCGCACCAGGTGAGCTGTGGTGGTTATCTGGTGGAGAAATGGTCTTGTGTATATGATATGATGCTAACTGTAGCTATGTTGCGAGCAGCGGTCTCGCATGGCGCGAAGAGGGTAATTAATCGCGCCGATGACGTGAGCTTGGATGCAGTGCTGTCGTACGAACACGACGTGTTCAAGTCGTTGTGGGGCGGTCCGGCTAACCTCGAAGCTCTCGAAGGTGCTCTCAAAAAGACAAAAAAGTAAGTTTCGACGTTGATGGGAAACGTGACTCGGAACTCCTCCGTAACAATGTTCAGTAGTGAGCGCTGCTGCTTGGGTGAGTAAGTACAACTTTTTCCCCCGAAGGTGAGTTCTTATGAAGAAAACTTCTTATCCGCCTTCCAGATCCGCCATCCAGATCCGTTCATCAGACTTCGGGTAGAATTCTTCCGTTGAACGCTGCCATATATTTAGAGACATGACTTCCAGATTCTGCAGTTTTGATGCCCACCAGGTTTGCTTGTCAGTGGCATGTTGGCATTGATCAATTTGTTTAGCAACACGAAGTGGGCAGCATGGCCAGTGTAAGCGGTGACTATGACGAGGACTGGGAGGAAGCTGAACCTTCGGTGGGAAAGCCAAGTATATTCTCCGTTGCTGGCGAGCTAGGTATCTCGACAGAAAACGATACTCGTGATGCCGAACCAACACAAGTCCCGATGTCTGATTTTCCTGCGGCACGCAATCCTGCAACACTCGCTGAGCCCTCGAAACTGCCTGACGAGAATTTCAAGAGCGTCGAGAAGAAGGTGAAGGCCAACGCAAATGCTGTCAACGACACATGGGTTATTTCAGAGGAAGTGTCGACATCAGAGGATACGCTTTCGAGCGTAGAAGGTAAAAAAGCCATTGCGATGGATCCCCCAGTTGTTTCAGACGATTCGTTTAAAGAAACACATTTCCTCGATCTGGCTCATATTCATGGCCGCCACCACAATCACCAAGTTCCACCTCCTGTTCCCTCCAAAATTCCTGGAATCGAATACCCGAACGAAGTGAAATCACCATCAAAGCCTGACCGTGGTGCACTTCAGGCTCGCGTGGCAGCCAAAAGGGTCGCGGAGTTTCGAAGGAGACAAGCGCAGAAAGAAGAAGAGCTACGGGCTTTGGAATCAGCATGGACACAAAAGCGCCGCGAAATCCGTCGATCGAATTATCCGATGCACAAGGAGCTTGGAGTCGCCGACTTGTCCGCGCAAGACCACCTCCGAATAGCACAACGACGACGCAAGGCTGAAGCTAAACAAGAAGAAGTTGCTGCTAGGCTCGAGCGCCAACACCGGTGGTACAATAACATCCCAAAACGAACGGCCAGTGCTTCGGATCATATTCGCGAGCTGCATCTGCAATACCGGCAAGCGAAACACGACCAACAACGTGCAATCCAGCTGAAGCAAAGATCGATTCAGTTGAATCAACTCCAACTTAGACAAGAGGCTCACGATATCATCGTCAAAACACAGGGAGCACATGTTCAGGGGTCGTATATTCTCAAAGTGACGCATCGCAAAATGAAGTCCCAGATGGAACTACCCACAGACAAGCAAGAAGAAAGTGAGGCAGGGAAATAGCAAACATCATGACAGATTCCTTCCCAGGAGCGTTCATTTTGTCTTGTTCAAGGCTTTCTTCAGAGCCTCTAGATTTGCCGGGCCTCCCCACAGCGTCTTGAACACGTCGTGCTCGTACTCGAGGACTTCATCCAAGCTCACATCATCCGCATTGTTCACCACGCGCTTCGCCCCATGCGACACCGCTGGACAACAAACACAATACCAAATTACTTGCAAATTCGTAATAGGAATGCAGCAGCGCCTTCCGTACCTGGTGCAATAACGTCGAATGGCCCAACAAACGAGCTGATTGCAGTGTCAGCCTCTTCTTGGCTCATAGCATTGAAAACCTCTTCCACAAGCTGCAGCTGCATTGCACGTTGAGGTGAAACTTTCTCCGCGGTGCAAAGCAACCGAAGTGCATGCTGCCTCCCGACAATCTTGTACAGTCTAGCTCCACCACCCCACCCCGGTACGACACCCATCCGGGACTGCACGAACTGAATGACTGCGTTGCTCTCGATGATCCGGAAATCACAAGCTGTCGCCAATTCTGCTCCACCTCCAAACGCTCCACCTTCAATGACTGCAACACTCACCAGCGGCAGCCGTCGAAATCTCGTCAGGGTGTCCACCATCAGCGCCCCCATAGCAGCCCCCGCCTCTCTCGAGTTGAGCTCCTGCCGAGCAACTCGCAGGTCCGCCCCGGCACAGAACCAGCCACCGGTTCCTCTCACCACGACTGCGTTCAGCTTGCAATGCACGTCCGGGTCCTCCAGCAGCTTGACGATGTCGGCAAGCTGCGCCATCATCTTCCCACTCAGCGCATTGCGCGCCTTGGGGTTGTGGATCCCCAGCACCGCCGTCTTCTGCAATGTCTCGAGACCCGACGGCAGCCGCGTTGAGCGGACTGATAGAGTGTCTTTAGACCCATCGGGGGCAGGAGAGAAGGGCAAATGCAGCGCCACGTGGTCGTCGTGCTTACCCAGCCCCCGTAGAGTCTCGCGGCTTGTGACGACGACAGCGTCGCGGCCCTGCGCTGGGTCGTTGATGTACGAGAACAAGCCTCGATACTGCTGAGTCGTCATAGACACTATTGCATTGCTAGACGCTGATAAACGGTGATGTGAGGCTGCAGAACAACCACCTGCGTGGCGCAGCATCGTAATAGATCGCGAGTCACACGTGATCAATCGAAGGATGGGTAGGGGTGTGTACTGGTAGCCATACATGTACCGGTAGCCATACATGGTATTCTATATTCTTCAAGGATGGCTACATCTCGCAATTTGCGTATCAAGTACACATTGTGAATTTCGTCCAAATTTGCCGAATCGGATCGGTTTCAAGACTTCACCAGAATCGCTCCAATACAATTCCCAAGTCAGATTTGGAATCGCTAGAGGAAGCCGAGGAGTCGCATATCATGGCTACATTCGTACTTAATCTGTCTACTATACGATTTGTATACGCTCGGGCTATTTGGGCTCGGTCGATTCAACCCCGTTCGGAAACTTCGACTAGAACTCACAATACTTTTAAGTATTGTGAGTTCTACATGTAGTCTGGTAGTTTAGATAGCATGTACTTAAAAGTACATGCTATCTAAAATAAAAACACTCCCAGGGGTTCAAAAATTTCCTAATAACGCTGTGATCGTCTTGAGGAGTGATCCCGCCGTGGTCTCTTCATCGGATTCTTCTGCAGACACTTCGCTTTTATTGCCTCCAATTCAGCCGGAAGATCAGGGATAATGGACGTCTTCAACAGGAAGCCCACGCTCCAAATATCAACCTTGTCCGTGTGGGACGAAGACAACAATATCTCCGGAGCATGTGATTCCGGATTCAAGTGATAAATTGTTGTAGCCGATGATAGTGCTCCGTCGTCAAAGTCAATAAGAAACCACTTGTCGCCTTCGCCTGCGTACTTCAGCACGTTTTCCCATCTCAGGTCTCGATGCATTAGATTGATTGCATGCAATGCCACTAGCGCCTTGAGTATATCGCGCAAGGCCGTCAGGAGCTGGTGAACGTTTTCGGGCGGGGATAAATGGCCAAGAGGAGCCAGCGTCACGTGTTTCTCTTTCATGTTTGTCTTCTTTAGCTCCACAACGTTCGGGACGGAATGCGTCTTCATTTGACGATGCAATTCCTGCAGATTGCGTATTATGCCGTCACTTGCCATGCTCTGGGGATACGTCTTCATCACACAATCTTCTGCGAACGTAATGCGCACACCATTGCCTCTTACGATAATGCCGTACTCGGGTACATCCAGCGGCGGGATGAGATCCACAACTGGTCGAAAGAGAGTCGAAAGGTTGAGCAAGGCGAGAAAAAACGAAATCCGGCTATTGAGATAACCCAAATTGTACGTTTCGATGGTTTCCGCTTTTGCCCCATGTTCAGTCATCTCGTCTTTCCGTATAGCTACCAGGCGCACTCGCAGTCCAACAGCAGCGTAGCCGAAAATGTATGGCGCAGCGTCATATCTCCATGTCAATTTAGCGTGCAGTTCGTTAACAGGCACTTCCAACGGGCCACTTGCTTTTTCTTCCCCGCGAAATACGCACACGTTGCTGTTGTCGTAGTAGAAGCACATATCTGGTTGATAGAAGCCAGAAGAAGTAGACGCATTCGAGCTGCGAAGAAATCTCCCGATTGATACACGCCTCAGCAGTAACGCAATGCTGGAGTCCCACAAGTGATGATACGTGTTTTCAGTGGCGAACTCGGAGCCAGACCCGAGAGGATCGATCACACCCCCCCATAATGCCCGCGGTGATATGTGAAAGAGTTTTTCTCGGTTCGGGTTCAAACACTTTTTCCATCATGCTGGATAGATCTCCTGTCGTGTTCTTCGACGACACAGTCTGAAATAATGTTTCATCGAGGGGGACCTTGACGTGAAGCGCGCGTCGCAGGTGCTCTCTCAAATCTTCACAAGTAGATGGTAGCACTTTCAGAGCTTGGAAAAATATCTATTTTATTTTACTGAGGGGGTCTACTCGAGTCAATAAATTATTGGCCAATAAAATACTGATTACCCCCAGTAAACCTCTATAGCATACTGTATACAGATACGGTATCATATACGACCACACATTAAATGTTCGCTACGTTGCCCCTTGATCGCCATCAACACTAGATCAGTATTCCAAAGAATGGAAATACCGGTACCGGTGTATTTCAGCATCACCAGCGTTTCTAGTGGTGCCAAAGTCGCAGATGCCAAACGGTTAGTGTTGACTAAGCACTAACCGTTTGGCAGCCTCGACTTGAGGGCTTGGGTCAGTTGCTTCGGTATCGGGTACATGGTAGACTATCAAGTGAATTCTAGGTTACGTGTTGTGAGCTAAAAGCGCGCAACTCGAATCTCTCGCCTCTCGAAGCTTATAGACGAAAGTGTTATTAGCATAAATGTTTTAGAGTACAAGGATTACTGATTATTGGGGTCGCACAAATAAATTATTTCAGTAAATTTACTGGCTAACTTTTTTATTTTATTTACTGATTCCGAGCCCTGAGCACTTTAACCTGCTCGTCCTTGATCCCCTTAATCCAAGCGTCTGGGGCGGCTTCCATCCTTTCCCGCTTCCTCTTGTTTTCAAGTACCGGAGAAACCTCCGGAACCACCACCAGTACGTGAACTTGTCCATCACTTGGTTGAAAATTCTCTCCGAAGTGCTGATCGTTCTTGATGCACAGCAATGGATCCTTCTTCACGAAGTCGTGGCAGTTTCCATGCTCATCGACCATCACAGGTACCGTACCCGCCTCATCGACCGTCACACCTGCCACGCCCACCCCATCCAGCCACTTGCCGTCCGTCGTCTTCGCCAGGAAGAGGTGCAGGTCACGAATTACGCGATCCTTGCTATTTTCTTTCTCCTTGATCGCGTCCTTCAACTTCCACACCGGTAGACCATCGTCGATCTCCACACCGCCGCCTTCCGTCAGACCGACAAGCGCATAAGTCAACAAGAGCTTCACCATCTTTTCTGGAGGCGACGGATTCTGGAATGAGGAAGAAGGGAGGGGATTTCTGGGTAGTGCGAGTTTAATTTGGTTTTGTTTCATCCGGGTTTTGCGATTTGAAGGAGAATAAGCCGCTTGATCCAATATTTTCATGTCACCTCAAATCATTTTGCTTCACCTCAAATGGAATTACATGTACATGCTGCCTTTATCTTCATTCCAGAATCTGCCGCGTCGAGGAAAGATGGTCAAGCTTTTCTGTGCGATCGTTGGTGTGGTGGGGAGCGCGTTCTCGGTGCGAGTCGACGAGAGCGACGAGCCCGAGTCGGTGGATGACTTGAAGGAAGCGATCAAGAAGAAGAAGCCTGACACGATCAAGGGCGAGGCTGACAAGCTACAGCTCTTTCTGGCAAAGAAAGCGGACAGCAAGTGGGTGCCAGACGACCATACTCTTGATGCGCTGCTTCAGAGAGGAGATGTCACTTCTTTTGAGGAGATGCGGGCGTCGTGAAAGCAAAACAAGTCGAAGCTGTTTGGGCCTGGCGTTTCGCTCGGAGAAGGTGTGATACACGTACTGGTGGTGGTTCCGGAGGTTGCTCCGGTACTTGAAAACAAGAGGAAGCGGGAAAGGATGGAAGCCGCCCCAGACGCTTGGATTAAGGGGATCAAGGACGAGCAGGTTAAAGTGCTCAGGGCTCGGAATCAGTAAATAAAATAAAAAAGTTAGCCAGTAAATTTACTGAAATAATTTATTTGTGCGACCCCAATAATCAGTAATCCTTGTACTCTAAAACATTTATGCTAATAACACTTTCGTCTATAAGCTTCGAGAGGCGAGAGATTCGAGTTGCGCGCTTTTAGCTCACAACACGTAACCTAGAATTCACTTGATAGTCTACCATGTACCCGATACCGAAGCAACTGACCCAAGCCCTCAAGTCGAGGCTGCCAAACGGTTAGTGCTTAGTCAACACTAACCGTTTGGCATCTGCGACTTTGGCACCACTAGAAACGCTGGTGATGCTGAAATACACCGGTACCGGTATTTCCATTCTTTGGAATACTGATCTAGTGTTGATGGCGATCAAGGGGCAACGTAGCGAACATTTAATGTGTGGTCGTATATGATACCGTATCTGTATACAGTATGCTATAGAGGTTTACTGGGGGTAATCAGTATTTTATTGGCCAATAATTTATTGACTCGAGTAGACCCCCTCAGTAAAATAAAATAGATATTTTTCCAAGCTCTGAAAGTGCTACCATCTACTTGTGAAGATTTGAGAGAGCACCTGCGACGCGCGCTTCACGTCAAGGTCCCCCTCGATGAAACATTATTTCAGACTGTGTCGTCGAAGAACACGACAGGAGATCTATCCAGCATGATGGAAAAAGTGTTTGAACCCGAACCGAGAAAAACTCTTTCACATATCACCGCGGGCATTATGGGGGGTGTGATCGATCCTCTCGGGTCTGGCTCCGAGTTCGCCACTGAAAACACGTATCATCACTTGTGGGACTCCAGCATTGCGTTACTGCTGAGGCGTGTATCAATCGGGAGATTTCTTCGCAGCTCGAATGCGTCTACTTCTTCTGGCTTCTATCAACCAGATATGTGCTTCTACTACGACAACAGCAACGTGTGCGTATTTCGCGGGGAAGAAAAAGCAAGTGGCCCGTTGGAAGTGCCTGTTAACGAACTGCACGCTAAATTGACATGGAGATATGACGCTGCGCCATACATTTTCGGCTACGCTGCTGTTGGACTGCGAGTGCGCCTGGTAGCTATACGGAAAGACGAGATGACTGAACATGGGGCAAAAGCGGAAACCATCGAAACGTACAATTTGGGTTATCTCAATAGCCGGATTTCGTTTTTTCTCGCCTTGCTCAACCTTTCGACTCTCTTTCGACCAGTTGTGGATCTCATCCCGCCGCTGGATGTACCCGAGTACGGCATTATCGTAAGAGGCAATGGTGTGCGCATTACGTTCGCAGAAGATTGTGTGATGAAGACGTATCCCCAGAGCATGGCAAGTGACGGCATAATACGCAATCTGCAGGAATTGCATCGTCAAATGAAGACGCATTCCGTCCCGAACGTTGTGGAGCTAAAGAAGACAAACATGAAAGAGAAAACACGTGACGCTGGCTCCTCTTGGCCATTTATCCCCGCCCGAAAACGTTCACCAGCTCCTGACGGCCTTGCGCGATATACTCAAGGCGCTAGTGGCATTGCATGCAATCAATCTAATGCATCGAGACCTGAGATGGGAAAACGTGCTGAAGTACGCAGGCGAAGGCGACAAGTGGTTTCTTATTGACTTTGACGACGGAGCACTATCATCGGCTACAACAATTTATCACTTGAATCCGGAATCACATGCTCCGGAGATATTGTTGTCTTCGTCCCACACGGACAAGGTTGATATTTGGAGCGTGGGCTTCCTGTTGAAGACGTCCATTATCCCTGATCTTCCGGCTGAATTGGAGGCAATAAAAGCGAAGTGTCTGCAGAAGAATCCGATGAAGAGACCACGGCGGGATCACTCCTCAAGGCGATCACAGCGCTATTAGGAAATTTTTGAGCCCTGGGGATGTTTTCATATAAGATTGACAGAGCATGAATTGATACATCCACGCAAATGCTTTGACGTGATATGCCTATATTGGATCGAGCAGCTTTTTCTCGGACACATCCTTAGACTCTGCAGTAACAGTGCAGTCGGGTTTTTTTTATCAACCTGGCGCAGCGGGTGTGTCTTATTAACCGATGGATCCACGTGATCCTTGGCTTGTCACGTTATAGCACGCAACCTCCACCATAGGAGCAACAGATTCAACAGACGGTCTTCGCTTGGTGCTCGCGGTTGGCGACAGTGTCCGATTGATCGAGCCAATTAGCTTATTCAGGCTTCCTCGGAAACTCTCGGACGGTAGACGTGCGCGACTCAATGGACTCATTAACTTGCTGATCCCGCCACGAATTTCTCCCACAATATCAGCATCAGTGCCAAGCACCATAATCGGACTTGGAATCCCCAAATTCAATTTTCGAGGAGATGACGAAGGAGAGCTGTCATTACTTCCACTCTCGGTATCAATTAGTGGCAAGCTAGCAAGACTCTTTCCGCTTTCTCGTCTGTGTACTGGTGCTGGTGTCGCTCGGGCATCATTCATTGAAACTTCAGGCATGACCGCTGATTTGGCTGGAACTTGTATAATTCATAATCGTCGGGGTGAACTTTGGGGGGGGGCATTGCCGCATATCGACTTCACTTCACTGCTGCATCCGTACTATCATTTTTTGCGCTGGAGCTTTCAGAAAACCTTTTTCCTCTACTATCCCCAATATCAGATTGATCAGCGTTGCGAGGTAAACATCTATTACATGTACCTCCAGTCTGATCTGCTGGGTGGCACCTGTTTCTTTTCGTTGGCCAATTTGCTCGGCTGATAGTGCTATGAATGATATTGACATAATATGATAGTTCCTAAAAAACTCCGTGGGTCGTTCCGCGATTGAATGATGGATACAGCAATAGGTCACAAAACCAAAAAGGCGTTCAATCACGAAATGATATCTCGATTTTTTTAGAGATGCAAACCCTAACGGTATGACTAACTTACAGATATATGACTGGTGAACTGGACATACACCACATTTATAACGATCTGCGGTGTTAAGGATTAGACCGTCGCTCCGATAATAGTTAACCTTGTAACTGATCAATTTATTATACTGTTTAATGTAATTGATGTAGACTCGTAACAAATCACCAATGCACCTCCGGTCCACAAAGTTTCTCTAAAACATTTGCGCGGTGAAAAGCATGCGTGCTGTCCTCTGCATTGTTTCGAGGCATCGGCGGGACGTACACTGAGGCGACGCTGAGATTAAAAAGGCGGCGGAGGCGGCGCGACGTGCGTCTGGACACGACGCTGCTGGCCCGACGGCGGCGGCTCCCGCGGCGCAAGCGGATGTGTCGCTGCCACTGGTTTACACTGCGTTAATATTTTAGAGAAACATTGTGATCGGGAGTGTAAAATGCGCTAGGACTAGTATACTGCTATATTCCACCACGTGTAGACGAGTTACTAAGTTTCAGAAAGCAAGACTTCGTCTAAAATCAATATCTCGATGCTCAAGTCAGCGGCTCAATTTTTGATTATTAGATAGGTAACAAATCATCCACTAAGTTTTCTACTTAATTTGATACCAAACTTAAGAAATAGACCAATCTTTGATTTAGTTATGGGTAACTGGTTTAGGGGTCTAATATACAACCCAGTATTTTTGTTTTTATCAATTTGACACATCGCGTTTTGAACTCACCAATGGACAGACAAAGTTGTACTTCCTCATTCTAGAATCCACCGCGTCGAAGAAGAATGGTGAAGCTATGCTGTACGATCGTAGGTGTGGCGGGGAGCGCGTTCTCGGTGCGAGTAGACGAGAGCGACGAGCCCGATTCGGTGGATGACTTGATGGACGCGATCAAGAAGAATAAGCCTAACACGATCAAAGGCGAGGCTGACAAGCTACAGCTCTTCCTGGCGAAGAATACGGACGGCAAGTGGCTGGATGGGGCGGGCGTGACGGCAGTGACGGTTGATGAGGCTCGCGCCGAACCTGTTATGGTCGATGAGCATGGAGACCAGCAAGGCTTTAAGAAGATGGATCCCACGCTGTATCTCAAGAACAAGAAGCACTTCGGAGTGAATTTTCAACCATGTGATGACCAAATTCACGTACTGGTGGTGGTTCCGAAGGAAATTGCACACCACCGATACAAACCGCGTGATAGCTCGAAAGAATGGTTGACAGAACTTTTCACCAAGAGAGTTGAGTTTCACTCGTTGCCATTCGTTGGAAGCTTGAGCAGCTACACCGCCCAATCTCTCCCTGTGAAGATTCGAGCTAAGAAGAAATGGCTGGTTAAATGGAATCTCAGCCCTGAACTACAAGAGAAGATTTTTGTGATAGATGATGCCGCTCCATGCAAGGAGTTTAAAGGTCTGATCTTCGGCAAACGCGCGCTGAAACGGTTTCGCTGTGGACGGACCGAGAGCTCCTACCATATTGTGTGGGATTTCGTCATTCGTAATGTGCTCGATCATATCTTTAGTCGGGCACGCATCGACCGCGACTCGGACATCGGCTCAGTAACCCGAAAGAAGCGTCCTGACTTCTTCTTCATCTTGAATGATGTTTGCGTCTTCCGTGGCGAGGAGTCATCACCTGATGTCAGCATCGATGTGCCCACCGCGGAGCTTTGTTCGAATCTTGAGTGGGAATATGGGAGTGTGCCGTATGTGTTTGGCTACGCAGCGTCGGGCTTCAATGTTGATTTACTTGCTCTGCATCGGGATGATGATAAAATCGTGACGAAGACCCATATTGGATCATTCAACTTTGAAGTTACGGAGGACGTGTTTAGAACTGTGCTTGCGATTTTGAACTTATCGTTGCTTTTCCCAGCCATTGTGGAAGCTTGTCCAGCGAGTGGAAAATGCTAATACGTGGGACATTACGCGTTCGAGCGGAGTGATTGTTCGGCTGTCTCCAACGTTCGTCGAGAAAATATTTCCGGATACTAGCAGCTTTGATCGCCTGAAACAGATATATGGTCTTATGGAAAACGCTGGTGTTCCCAATGTTGATCATCTCACAGATGTGCGTTTACAAAAGAAGTCTATGTTGTTTCAACCTCGCGGAACGAGGGTGAAACCATCGAACCTGCTTGAATTATTAGGCGCCCTGCGAGACGTTCTTCAGGTTCTGGTGGCTCTTCATCGTTTGGGATGGATTCATCGTGATATCCGCTGGCCAAATGTTTTAAGGCAACGGGAAGGCGGCTCGTGGTTTTGATCGATTTCGCCGATGCGGCTACTAGCCCCCAGCCGTCTTCAAGTGGCCAACATTTGAGTGTCGAAGAGCATGCCCCCGAGATTTTTGTGGATGACGGCGTGCGCACTACTGCTGTCGACATTTGGGCTGTAGGGTATTTGATTGAGACTTGCGACGTGGGTTGGCTGGACTTTGCCGAAAGATCGTCATTTTATGAGCGGCTAATGCAGGAAGATCCTACAGCACGACCAAGTGCAGAAGAAGCTTTAGCTGTTGTGGAGGCGCTTGGAAAGGCAGCGAAGAGAGAGCAGGAAGCTAACCTCGAGTTTCAGCCCAGCTCTCGTCCGAGTCGAACACAGTCTCGTAAGCGAAAGCATTCGACACTTGACGAAAGTGGAAGCGACTCTTTCAGTTAATTCACTTCGAGTTTTGCTTAAGAGCATCTCCAGCGGTAAGCTCTAATACTATTAGTTTTATCGTAAAAGTAACTTCGTTGAGATTTGAGAGTGCTTTAGAGCATCTCCAGCGGTAGGACTTATTTTTCGGTGCTATCGAGCCCCTTAAGACCACGAAAATTAAAATAAGTCGGTGTTGAGAGGACAGCTCCCCACCAGGAGGATGTATTCGCCGTCTTAACTAAATCCTTGGCCCCGAATTTTCGCCCTGAGCAGCTTCGATTATCGACCTCCGATCCCCATAGTGAAAACAAGTCAGAAAGGTTAGAATTCGAGTCTTATTTTAAGACCGAAGAGTCAAAGTATAGACCCTGGTGAAGTTAAAACCCGCGATACGACTCACCGGTGGGACCGTTAAATCTCTCTCAAGTCTCAACGGCGTTACTTTTACGATAAAACTGGTGTTAGAGCTTACCGCTGGAGATGCTCTTAAGGGTTCCCGAACAATACCTCGCGGACAAAGATGGCATTCAGCGACCTATAACAATTGTGACAGCAAAGGCTGTATGTATATAACTGAAGTGGCTTCACTCCAACCGCAGTGTACTGTAGGTTGCACACTGCAGCTATACGTATCGTGCTCGTGCCCGATGCCGACTGCGTATTCCTCCTTTTCCTCTTCTCCACCAATTGGCACATCCTCTCTTTGTTCTGCAGTGGCGGTGTTTGCAGCGCCAGCTTCTGCGTCGTCCTCGACCCCAACGCTATCTTTTCCGCGAGATTGACGATAGCGAACCTTCATTTGCGCCAAACGTCGTTCTCGATACTCGCGTTGTATTTTCCTCTTGCGCTCTACATTCTCTCGCAGCAGCTTCTTTCGTTCTTCGCTCGTCAGCTTCGCCGTCCGGATAGATTCATTGTGGGGACTCTGGGGGAGGTTGCCTTGGGACGGTATGAATTTACCATCAGCTCCGTGAGAGCGCCTGTAACGCTTCAATTTCGGCCCGATTGCTGTTACGAGGTGAGTCTCGGCTGCCGACGCCTGTCTTCTTCTCCTCCTCCTTCTGCACTTGCTTCTGGTTCCTGCCGATTGTAGACTGAGTTAGTCCTTCACATGCAAAGCTAGTTGCAGCGGCACTACCAGCCACTCAACGTACTTCAATCCCTGTCTGCATACCGCAGCTTCTCTCCTTCTCTCCGCCTCGTCCCGCCAACCTTGGAGCAACGACCACTCTGTCGCCCACTGCGACGTTCTCCGAATCGGAGTCCGATGCACCAACGGCTGCACCCTGCTACCTCTCGACTTGGCTGTACTGTCGGTCGACCTCATGCCGCTGGGCTTCATCGTCGCCTTCGCCCTGCTGCCAGACGTCTTCGCACTGCTGCCGATCGACTTGGTCTTGCTGCCGGTTAACTAACAGCTGCTGGGCTAGAGCTTCCGCATCTCGCTGCGGAAACAGACCACGTGATGGCGACGCGGCACAGCCAATCTGCCCGCATGTATGCTCGTATCTATTGGTCTCTTCATCTGGACCGATCTTGCTGGCGCTGGCACAGATAAGCAATGTGGACTATGTACACAAATAGTGACGCATCTCGAAACCAGCGGATCGGCACAGAAAGGAAGTGAAAGAAGCACAAATTTTGCAACTACACTTCCACCACGGGGTGCCGGCATGCGCCAGCTAGTTAAAATAACTTCGCAGCAAATGTCCACCCATCGGTAGGTTGATTAACGCGTGAATCGAATAAGGTATATAGTCTTCAGCGATTATACTCCAAAACCGCGACCATCTTTCGTTTCGAACACCTGCAACGAGGGAGACTCGTTATCGTCGCAATCCCACTCAGATTCGGCATTTGGGAATGAAAACGCGTCTGCATGCATGTTCTTGTCGAGGCAAGAAGTTTCATCACTGGATCACTTGTCGGTCACCTCGAAATGGTTAAGTGGTTGAGCTGCAACTGAAGTGTCGGCTGTACCACCAATGTTTTGGATCGAGCACCAAGTTGCGGGCACTGGGAGTAATGAAATGACTCCATTCTAATCGAATAGGTGTGGCTTCTTGATAATATTTACCGAAGATTGCACATCGGAAATCATGGCTATTGCCGCGATGAATGGAAACTTTGAAGTTGTTTTGATTCTTCACC
Organism: Phytophthora fragariae; assembly: GCA_009729435.1. Classification (NCBI taxonomy): domain Eukaryota; phylum Oomycota; class Peronosporomycetes; order Peronosporales; family Peronosporaceae; genus Phytophthora; species Phytophthora fragariae. The sequence continues at coordinate 219,847 of QQOI01000053.1, forward strand.
GTGAACGCAATAATGGTTGCACCTGAGAAGCTCATATAAGCGTGATGAACATAATGTATTGTGATTCTTCGTATAAACTGCCTTATGTACGCTTATACTGATAAGCTCAGCAAAAAGCTCAGATTGCAGAGAATGAAATGTCCTGAGTCATGCTTTCTATAGTACCGCCACCAGTTGACTTCGTAGGCACGAGACTTAACCAGGCACAATACATCAAGTTTAAGTGAGGTTTCAACATCAAGAAAGTTTGGACAACGGAGCGAATCGATTCACTCAGTAAATACCATTGCTAGGCAGACGATCAGTCTCGGATGCTGCCCATTCTGGTCTGCATAATTATCTGACAGCGATTCGTTGTGCCGTCGATTTCGTTTTTGGCTGTTATACAAGGCAAGAAATCTCATACAAATTTCCGGAACCCATTGCAGATTTTTTTTCAATTCAGAAGTGCTTGGTACCGTAGCACTTCTAGTGCTTCAAGTTGCTAAGAGGATGAAATCAATTAGTGTTCGTTGATTATCCAAGAGCTCCTTATTTCCTATTGTCCAGTGTCTGGAGTACAGTCTGGCGGATCAGGTCGTCGCCATTCTTCCCGCTGATAACCATCGGAACCACCTGGGCAAGGCCAGTTTCTAGGCGGATCTTCTTCTGCTGGTAGTCGAACGATCTCTTTTCCGCTAGAAATGAGGCTGCAACCGCTTCCGCGTCAGCATCTGCCTGGATCTTCGCCGCCTCACGCTCAGCAGCTTTAACCACTGCGTCACTTTTGATCTTTGCTGCAGCGATGTACTGCGCGTAGTTCTGCTTAAGATTTGCGAGGCCGACTGCTGGTTGCGTTTGAGCTCGGACCGACGCTGCCGAGGCGGTGGCAACGGCGTCAATCTTGAATCCCTCCGCTTCCTTGATTTTATTGGCGTACGCAGCGTTGTGCTGGGCGATGGCCATTTGGGCCTTGGCTTCTGCAGTCGTACGCATTTCATTGCGGATAATCGTTGCACGAGCCTTCACCGCAAGCAGGTCTTGGACTGCACGTTCATTTTCTTTTTGTGCCGCTGTCAACTTCTGGGTCTCCTCATTCACAAGAATGCGAAGCTGGTTTTCGTGATTTTTCTCCTGCTCCTCCATGCGGGTCTTGAACGCTGTAGTTCCCTCAAGTGTCCGTGACAACGAAGATGGAAGCTCGACGTTTGTGACCTTGACGTTGTGGATGAAAATGCCGAACTGCGAAAGCTTCGTGTTGAGGTCCGTCTTCATGCCCATAGCGAAATCTTCGCGTAAATCGTGGACTTGATCATAGCGAACTGAATTCACAAGTCCACGGATGGCTTCCTCTGTCAAACTGTAGAGCAGCTCGTCCAAGCGATGGGCTCCGAGCGTATAAACGAACTTGACCGCATCGTCTGCCGTGGGGCCAATCTGAAAACTGATGGAGATGTCGATGTCAACCATCACATTGTCGGAGGTGGGGCAGTCTCGGACTGGATTGGAATACGCGACGGCTTGTTTCGTGACGATGTGGGAGACCCGATTCCACGCTGGCCAGAATACTTTGAGACCGGGATCCAGCATACCAGTGTGGGCATTCCACGTTTGCTGCAACACCCACACTCCCGACGGAATCTGCTGCATGAACGTAAAGAAAATTGGGTACGCCGGGATGAGTACAAGCGGTGTGCGACCATCGACCGCTTTGGCATTGAATTGGCCCATGGCGTCCATCGGTCGACTAATATCGAGCTGCACGAGTCGGTTGTATCGAGATGGTTTCTCCTCTGTCATGTTTTCTGGGTGTGCTACGAGGTCAATGGCGCTACGAAGAATTTAATGTTCACGGTGTCGATTGATTTAGCTGTGATGGCGGAAAATGTGCCAAAGGGGGCGAGAAAAGTAATGTTTGCGATCCTACACCTGCGATTGAGCAGTGTCGACGCATTTTGGTGCGGTTGTGCTGCTTCCCATCGATTATTTTAATGGTGCTTCACCGCTACTTCCTATCGATTATTTTAATGGCGCTTCACCGTATCATCTCATGTTGCTGGACCTTCAACCACCCTCGACTTCATTCTCGATTTATCTTGCACTGGTCAAAGCTACCATGGCGGAAGAGGTTCTTGTGGGCGATGGGCACCAAACGCGGTTGCTCTGCACTGAAACCATCTCTGTCGACAAAGCAAACCGCGTGTTTGGTGCGTGCTACAACGGCAACACGGTGATCATGATCAACCCTCGACCGAGCATGTTTCGACCGTACATCCGCGTACCTGAAGGCATGTACGCACTCGTCCAGAACCAAGGTCGTGACATGGATTACACAAAAGACGGCGTGACAAGCGCGGTATGGCCTGCAGGTTTCCATTGGGCAGGGCCATGGACCCAGGTCTCTCATCTTGTCACAAAGCAATTCATCGTATTCGAGACACCCATCAAGGGCTGCAAGACGCTGGACAATGTCACAGTTCGCATCGACATGTGCCTCATTTTCCGCATCATGGGAGATGCCTCGAAGGGGGAAGACCCAAACCTTGTGCAGCGTTTTGTGTATGAGCTGGGCCCGAATGGACTGGAAGTTCAGCTTCGTGCAGCGCAAGATGAAGCAGTACGTGGTTTGGCTCGTAGTGTTCAACACACTGAAGTGTACAAGCTTCGAGACGGTACTATGCAGGAAAACTTCAATACTGGCAAGCTTGCCATGCTGAAGCGCGAAGATTCCGAGCGTACACCAACGGAGGTGAAAACAATTTGTGAAGACGAATCGGCGAACCCCGATGCGCCTCAGTCACCACCGCCTGGGCAGAATACACCGTACTTTGTGACGGAGGACATCAAGAAGAACCTCAACGCCCAGTTCAATACGTACGGGGTTGAGATAACCAGTGTGGCCATCACCAATGTGAAGCTCCCGCCAACGTTTGTGGAGCAGATGCAAAGTCGCACAACCCACTTGAGTACCATCAAGGAGCAGAACATGAAGCAGATGAACGACATGCAAATGCTGTCGTACAAGGAGGAGATCGACACGACCAAGCTAGCACGGAAGATGATGCTCATGGAGGAAGAGCAGACAGGTAAAGCGAAGGGCGCAGAGATTCAGAAGGAGATCGACATGGTGGACACGGACACCCGAGTTATTCAAAACCAGATCGCCCAGGAGACCAAGGTGCAGTGCAACAAGATTGCTGCAGAGGCTTCACTCGCGATCGAGCATATCCATGCCGACACTGATCGAATCTCCAGTGAGATCGCATTCCGGTCCGACACCGATATCCGACTGGTGCAGGCTGAAGAGGAGGCTTGCAAAATGCAGCTACAAGCCGAGGTTGAGGAGCTCATTAGTGGAGGTGAAGCCAAGGCGAAGGAAATTATTGCTCGAGCAGAGGGGGCAGCAGCCAAGAAACTCGAGAAGTTCCGTGCACACCAACTCGATATGCAGCGCTTAGAGGTCCTCCATTCGCTTTCCCAGAATCCGAAGACTATTGTCACCGGCAACGCATCCAACAGTCTGCTGGCTGAAATGATGGTGGCGAACCAACATGGAAAAGTTCTGTTGAACGTAGGTGAGGGTGGCCTCAAAGGATTAACACTAGCATCGTGATAAATCCCGAAAATACATGCAATTAATTCATATCTTCTACTTCGAAGTAACTATCTTCTAATCTATATTTTTTCAAGGGTGAGCACTATTAACCACAGCAAAGACTTGCGATTCAAAAACAAGTGTGTGAAACCAAAATGTGTCTATTTAGTTTTGTTCAGAGTATTCGGCGGATAGCATTTTCTCGCAAAGTAGGGCAGCATTGCTGCGTCTTGAGATTGCAAGGTGCTCTTGGGCGAGGTCTAGTGGAGTGAAATTGTTGTTGTTGCGCAACTTGACGTTGAATCCACGCTCAATCAACCACTCACAGACGACAAGTTGGCCGTTGGCTGCTGCTTTATGCAGAAGGGTGTCTCCTTTCCAGTCCACTGCGTCCAAATTCGCGTGCAGCATCGTGAGATGTTCCAGTAAGTGAACGTGTCCTTCGCGGGCTGCCCAGTGCGCGGCGGTCCACCCCATGTATCCAGGCGCATCAAGCCGAAGGTGACATTGCATCATTCGAGTGCATAGTCGTTGAAAGGCTAGCAGATCACCGCCCTTCGCACTTTCAATCAGCTTCTCGACAAGCTCCGTACTGTCGATAGAATCGCTATCATCCCGAATTGGTTGGGGATCGCCAGCCAGCGAGATCTCGATCAGGTCAGCTTGTACGATGTCGTGGTCAAAGTCATGCTGATTTTGCCTTGCCAAGGCTCGTCGGCTATGATACACGCGCTTCGAACGGGTGATGGATTCTGTGCCGAGTTGAGTCGTCTTGGCTATTGGCGAGCTGCTGCTACTTTTGCAGATAATGGTACGACGACGCTCCAACACCATGCTGCGTTCTGCTCGTTCGGTGAGTGAATTGGCACTGAGGAGTGAAATGCAAGGATGGATCCTTGGGGTATCACTAAGAATACCAAGACATAAGACGCCCAACGCCAGGATGCAACATTCGCTGTGACTGGACAAGCTCGAGGGATTCGCAGCGATTTAAAAATAGGAACATGTGCGTTGAGTTGGTCTGCTCGATCCCATGCCAAGACGCCAACGTAAATGGCAGCATCGATGAATTTGTCGCAACCTCGCCTTTTATGGATCACCGCGTGTACACACCAAACATTTCTTGCACTGCTATCTTCAGTTGGTCATATGAAGCTGTCAATGTCTCGCCTTGGTCTGAAGGCTGGGCCGAATTATCATCTTTCTCAACTGCATGTAGTTTTCGTCGACATGCCCACTCGATTAAGGGGTTGCTCGGATCGACTTTTAGGCGGCCTCGTAGAATTTTACCCACGTACTTGTTGGACGCGCGTGACGTGCAGAGTCCTAATAGTTGCCGACACAGTGCAAATGCATCCCCATTTGTGACTTCGACGCATGTTTCATGCCAGGCAACTTCCACGATCAGGGGGTTCTTCTCCGCATCCAGCGACGCAGCGTTGAGTGCCAGATCAGGCCACGCTTCACCTGCTACTCCTGCATCCCGTTCGCAAAGGCCCGAGCGAATCAAATCGCGCTCCGATTCATTCGCAAGTAATGCGATGATCAAAGGAAGCGGTAACTTTGAATATTTTGTCAGCGTTGAATTATCGGATTGCGCTGACGGTACAGTCCTCGCTGAACCTGCCGTTAAACGTGCCAAGGATCGTACTGGCTCATCGTGCTCGTGTGGATACGCAAACAACAGTTCGCTTGGTGCTACAGAAAGCACGAACCCCACAGTATCCGACGGGCAAAACACTGCACCGTGTTTGTCCTGGAGCGAGACCTCCGAAATACGACCACGATCGGCTGCGAAGGTCTCGTTGAATCGCCGAACGATTTCTTGGCACAAGAAAACAACATTTTCTCGCGGATTGATCGGAACGCACAGGCGGCTTTCGTCTACTTGAACTAACACTCGCACGACATCAGGAAGTGCGGCCAATTTGGCCTCGCTCAGGCCATTTACCTTTGGCACGTCCAGAGATGTAGACGAAGAAGGTGAACCTCTGTTGTTATCGTCTTGCTTCCTGCCTTTTGGATCAAGCGGCTTATTCTCCGATACATCTTCAGACTCTGCAATAACAGTGCAATCGCGTTGTTTTGGATCAACCTGGTGCAACGGGTGTGTCTTACTAACCGATGGACCCACTTGATCGTTGACTTCGTTAGTTGTAACGGTATAGCTCGCAACATCCACCATAAAAGCGACAGATTTATCAGACGGTCTTCGCTTGGTGCTCGCAGTTGGCGACAATGTCCGATTGATCGGACCCATTAGCTTATTCAGGCTACCTCGGAAACTCTCGGACGCTAGACGTGTGCGACTCAATGGGCTCATTAACTTGCTGATCCCACCACGAATTTCTCCCACAATATCAGCGTCAGGACCAAGCACCATAATCGGACTTGGAATCCCCAAATTCAATTTTCGAGGAGATGACGAAGGAGAGCTGTTGTTACTTCCGCTCTCAGGGTCGATTACTAGTGTCAGGCTAGCAAGACTCTTTCCGCTTTCTCGTCTGTATACTGGCGCTGGTGTCGCTCGGGCATCACTCATTGAAACTTCAGGCACGACTACGGATTTGGCAGCAACTTGTATGGGTGTTACGACCCCCGGCTCATAATCGTCGGGCTCAAAGAGCTGTTTGTGCTGTCGAACGAGCTGTTTCCGACGCGCCATTCGTTGAATGCATCGACAGGCATCTTCGCGTTCTAGGTTTGGTGGGGGTACTTCAGAATTATCAGGATAAATTACTTCAGACGGAGAAGCTTCCTCTTTTTTAGTAAATACTGGTTCACCCACAGAATCTGCCGCAGTGACCATCTCAATGGGGTCTGCCTCCGGAGTAAACGGTTCTGCGGGATGTTCTTCCGTAGCCGATAATTCAGAATTTTGGCGGTCATAGGGATGGAATTTGATAGGAGCTGCCGGGGTTTGCCGATGCACAAATTGCATGGTCTGTGAGTTTAGTATAGTCTTGAAATCCAGTGAGCTCTGCGTACAAAGGAAACCTAGTTGGTTGTCGAACACCACGATAGCTTGTTTTAGCAATGACTTCGCGCTCGCATCTTTTAAATTTGCATTCTGCAGTGTAAATTCGACAGCACGAATTTGAAGTACTCCGAGAAAAAGTGTCATCATTACAGGGCCTTTTGAACTTGATAAAGACTCGCCAACATGGTCGAATACTTGTCGAGACAGTTTGAAAAGCGCTTCATCCAATTGGCAACGGATCTTGTCCACGGCTATATGAAAACTTAGTTGAGGCTGAGAGGAAGAACACACACGACTGCCATCAGAATAGCTCGACCGCAACTGAATCTTGTCGACTTTTACGAAGCAATCTTGAGACGACATGGCGCACTGAGAGATATCAAGGAAAAGTCGAGCAGGCCAGTTGAACGCACGATTGATTTCACCATACTGTCTCGAATGAATCGTGCCTCTACGTCGTAAGATGCAGCCACAACCTTGTAAGGAGCACTCAAGCATCTGGAAGGCTAGCGGTAGTGCAGGCACAAAAATGGCATCACCCGCGAACTCGTTCGATTCAGTCGTCAGCCGCAAATTCGACAACTTGGTAGTAATGTCACGCCCAACTGCACGTTCATCCTCACGCATTCCAAACAATTTAAACAAGAGTTGAACCAGCCTGCTACCAGTCTGCAGCTCCAATGCATCCATGTGTAATTCGACGTGGATTTTGGGGGGTCCATCGACGTAAATCGATTTTACTGGTGCATCCGTACCATCGTTTTCCGCGCTTGATCTTTCAGAAAAACTTTTTCCTATACTGTCCCTAATATCAGATTGGTCAGCAAGCAGAGTTGTCGTCAATGTTTTTCTGCTGTTGCGAGGTGGGCAAACGTGGACATCTATCATGTCTAGACTGATCTGCTGGTGGCAGGTGCCACATCGGATAACAATTGCCTGCTCCTTTTCGTTCACGAACTGATAAATTTCAGTCAGCATTATAGTCAAGTCGTCATCAATTCGACTCATCACGCTTTGAACTCGCCACTTGATGGACAATGAATTGTGGCGCTGCTCCAAGTGAAATACCTCCCGATCAGGTTTCAGTCGAAAAACCACGTAGCCTCGGAACCGCGCAGTTAGCTCGTGCAGGCTAAACTGCAGCTCGCGTACACCGTGTCGGTGAAGGATTATATTACCGGCAGCACGATCCGCAACGAGGAACAACTCTTGCGGTCCCTCCGTTGGCGATGTAAACTTTAATTTTGCTTCGACAGTACCCCGAAATGTGACCTGCAGCTCAATATTTGGCTGGTCAGCTTGACCTGTACCCAGCGGTTCTCGATTAGCAGCCATGCCATCTTCTGGCGAAGATAACGCGCAACTTTCAGAACTCCTGCCGTTCAAAAACCAGTTGCACAGTGTTGACGCAACTGTGTTCACCTCCATAATTTCAGCAACACCAAACTCCATCTTCATTGCGCCGAAATTCACATCTACAAGCCGCATATGCCTCTTCCACGAGTCTTCCACTTCCTTTCGATGATAAAATCGTGTTATACGTACATCAACCGAAACTTTTGTCATCAAGCGGATAAATCCTCCCCCAGATATTCCAGATCCTGCAGGATTTATACAAACACTGAGCATGAACGACGTTGCCTTGAATCGCGTTTGAACCAGGTGATCCGGTGAGTAGTCCACGCATGTCGTTGGGTCCTTCACATCTCGCCACAGTGCATCAGTCGTCCGCGCATTCAAATCAGCCAAAATCATCTCCACTCTCGGAATTTCGCCCACAAAAATCTGTACATTGAGTTTGTCCACTACCAGTTTGGTCCGGTCATTCACGTCCCGAGCAAACGCAAACATGGCAGCAGTGGAACCAAGCGGGTCCGGCTCGAGCAACGCCGCTTGAACTCGTTCCTCCGCCTCTCGTCGGATCTTGCTACTGCACTCCCAAAGGTTCCGGACCTGGACCACCAACTTGTTCGCGTGAATCAGCAGATGCTTGTGAGCTGCCTCTTTGTCCGAGTCCGTCCAGGACGGCACGGCAATCGTCAACTCGATGCAATGAACTGTAGTCACCAACAACGGCGCCGGCAAATGCAACACAGCAGCAACTCGATGAGGCTTCAAATCTGCAAAAACAACAGTATCAAAAGTGTAAAAACTTACCCACTTCAACATGACTTTGTTTTTTCTACTTACAAATGTCGGGTATAACGATCTGTGTTTTCGAGTACGACTTGGACATGAAGTCGCGTGGCAACATGTCGTCCTTAAAGTCAACCACCCAGTATCGCAGCTGCCTGCGCACGTAGTCCTTCATCATGCTGCCGGTCGCCATCCTGACCTCAAAAAGCCACTGGGGACAATACGTGCCGCTTCGAGCAACATGGCTACAATTTATGTACACTTTGTGTACCTCTCAACTTAAGTCTCACATGGCTCACTTTTCATCCAGCTGGCGTCCCATTTGATGCGCATCATGTATCACAGTCGTCTCTACCGTCGCTGGTTCATTTACTCACTAGGCTGCGTGTGTGGAGCGCGCGCGGAGATGGCCGGAGTGGAGCCAAGCCAAGAACCGCCAGAGATGCGCGGCGTGACTGCTGAACAGGTTGTTATACTGGCGGGGGACGCTTTGTTCCTGTTCGTAGGCGTCGTCTACGGCTCCCGCGTGCTGGCGCCTAAGCCCATGACGTACTTGTCCGAGATCGCCTTCCCATTGGACGTACGTGCATTGTATTGTATTGCTATTGGATGTGTGGATTGGTGCTGAGTTTAATTTCTGTGTGTATTATAGTTCTGTGTCAAGTTGGCGGCGTCGTTTATGCTGTTCCTGCTCAACGGGCTGCAATTGCTTTACCAGGAGATTTTCTGCTCGTGGCTGCTGTACCATCGGCCGTTCGGTCGCGACCAGCAGAACGTCGTGGCTATGATGGAGACGCTGGTTTGGGTGGGCTGGTGGTGGTTTTTGAGGTGTGTGTAAGCTGGAGAGTTGACTTTTGTTTCGTGGATTGTTTTGTTGTGTGCAGGGCATGTCGTCCAGTATTTTGTGGATGGAGTATCGGCGCGGGTTGACACCGTCGGTGTACTTGCGGCTGTTCTGGTTCTTCAAATGGCTGGACGCGACGTACTTCCTTATCACGAACGGAACGTTTGCTGAGGTGTCGAGTACAGATGATGAGAGTGCCATGTCCTACATGACCGGCATGGTGTTTGGTGGCGTGTGCTACGCAGCTTCGGCTGTTCTGGTGTTGTTCATATGTGTGCGACCTACGACAGTCACCCCGGAATTTATTTCGTACCCAACGGAGGTGAACACGCCGTCCGCGTATCTTAACTCGGCGCACTGTCAACCTCCCACCTCATGGTACGGATCCTTTAAGGATTGGGAACTGGTGGCGTATGTAAGTGCTGCGATTTTTTACTTTGCTGTCTGATATGAGGTATAAAGAACTGACGAACCGGTTGTGCAGCCATCATCCGCCAAGAGCACCGAAGAGAGAGCGATACTTGATATCACGATTCCAGCTACCACATCTTCAATTTGGGGCAACAAGCAGTTCGTCTCGTTCAAGATTGTTGTTCAAACAGATGAGGATCATTGGACTCTTCGACGACCTTACAGTGACTTTGCTGCTCTGGACGAAGAGGTGAGTGGGAGAATACTTTTATTTATTTGAGCCTCCACTCTGTGCTGAACTATTGCCACTGGTAGCTGCCAGAGGAGGTTCGCGCTGATTGCCCACTACCGCCGGAGGAGTACGACGACAGGAAGGTAGTAACGTGGAAGGAGCGCCCGCGGTCTCTCAAGTCACGCCTTGAAAAGTATCTGAAGCAGGTGCTCCACCATCCAAAGCTGGCACCGTACGCTTCTCAAGCACTTTGTGAATTTCTCGAGATGGTAGGTTGACCGATGTCGTTTTGATCAGCAGTGAGTAACTTATCCCACGCTCCATTTCTGCGATTCTCGACAGGAATACGTGGAGGACATCGCATCCGTACGCTCGTATCATTCAAATTCGATAATATGAAAACTATGTAATCTCATGTATCAAAGCGACATACATGTACATGTTTGTACTGAAGTACCGCAGAATCTGTTGCAATCCATGCCTTATAACACAGAGTGCCACCCATAGCAAATGCGTCTATAAACAATTAGCATCAAACCATCCTAATCTATGATCGACTTGATACTGTTGAAGCGTAGGTGATCTCGCAGGAATTTACCATCTTGGCGAACCGCAACGAGTTGAGCGTCTCATCGCGGTGCTCTCCCAGCGGTGACAGGTTGCATATCATGAGCGTCTTGCTGTCTCCGCCAAGCGAGGAGCTCAAAAAGTGCGTCAGCTTCGAGTCGCGGAACGGAACGTGTGTGGACTGGTAGAGCAAAAACGTCAAACGTTTAGTATTCAAACATCCCAGGAAAAAACATACGCAGTATAAGGCATACCTTTTTCGCAAGGGCGCATATAACGTTCCCTAGTGCCGAAAGGCTTTTGTTGATTGATGTAGCCTCTTTCATCAGTTCCTTGTTGCTGTCACTGCCCGACTTAGACAAACGCTCCGATCCCTGCACATCGGTCATAAGTCAGCTAAAGAATTTCTGCAAATCAGTCCATCAGCACGTACTGCCAGGTCGACCAGGTTGATGACCCCGGTTCGTTGATCACCAGTCAGCGAATTAACCCCGCTTAGCCTGATCAACACACATTTGTTGCCCTGTTAGAATTATGCTGATGCAAACTATGTGGCAAAAAAGTAAAAAAAAAACTAGAAATGGCACATGCACGCACCTAAATGTAATAACGCAATGACTGCGCGAAGATCGATCGTTCATCTTGGTGGATTTGGTCGATCGCCTAGTCATAGCCTCCCGCAGAATGCTCCACGCTTCTTGATCATTTTTTACGTCGTGAATGCATGAATTCACAACGACAACCTTTCCCTCGCTGTCCAATCGAAGGTCAATTTTGTCTGTGGACTTCACACATCGGACAGATAACAACCGTCAGATATGGATAAGCAAAATCCAAACTGCGTCTACAAGTAAGTAAACTACTAACCCCAGCCGGCGCGAGCAGGTCACGCAACGTCTCATTGTAGATCTCAACTAGCTCCAAATTGGCGTTGAAATCCCAACCGCTAGACCTCAAATCGTCCATACTAGCGAAGATATGAGAGATCGCCCGACCTACAATACCCATGTCGGGCGACGGCTCCATCAGCTCGGAATCAGCATCCTCTTCCCGTCCCTGCATCGTATATGTTTTTCCGGACCTATCGCATCAAATGCAGCTTAGCCCCAAAGCAAACTCTTTTTCACCCAAAACCCAACCAGAACTTACCCAGTTTGGCCGTACGCAAAAATGCACACGTTGTATCCGTCCAGGGCAGACTGGATCAATGCAGACACCTCTAAGAAAACGTCTTCTTGCGAGCATTTGCTATCGAATACCAGGTCGAAGTCGAAGTTGTACTTCTTAACGACGCTTCTGGCCCCATTCTGTCCGTAACCAACGTGGGACTTCGGGTTTGCACTTAGTTCGATCTGCCGTCTTTCGCCTCGATAGTCGGGAAAACTGAAAATCTGCACGTAGGATGTTAGCTGCGATATGCACTGATACTGATACAAACCAGGCTTAATCGCTTACCTCTTCGTTTCTTGAGCTTGATAGTTCGTGTTGAAGGGCAGGCCGCACGCGGCAGAAAACGCGAATGTTTCCTTTCAGTTCCATAACCTGTATTCACAGAACGGTTCGTAAGAGATCACAATATGTCGAGACCAGCGCCAATCTAGTTATTGGCGTACCTTGTTGTGAAGGCTTCGTCGAACAGCTTCAGCGCTGAAGATTCTCTGCTCCAAGAAGGCAGTGCGCTCCTGGAATTGAGCCTTAGCAGCCTCCGCCTCCTCTGCCCGCTGTTCTAGCCGTTCGTCCAGCTCATCGACCCGTACCAAACACCGCCGTAGTTTCTCCCTGGTTCCTGATAAATCGCTTTCCAAAGTGCTTATCCTCGCATCTTTCCCATTCAACACGCTCAACTGCGGTCGCAAGTCATTTAGCTCTGCTTCCAGTTGGGCAATGGCCGATTGGGACTTTTCGACCGCGGTCCTTTGGGTTTCCACAGTTGCAAGGTACTTCTTTTCGTTTTGTGATGTCATACGAAGAGAAGCGTTCAGAGTCTCCTTTTCCTTGCGCAACTGTTCACACTCCGCCGCGAATTTCGCTAACTTTTGGTCATCTTTCTCGACTGAGGATAGCAGTGTCTTCTTTTCCTGAACCCATTGGGCATGCAGTGCAGTCGTTTGCTGCTCTGCTCGATCGAGTCCGTCAGACAGCGCGGATCGAGCCGCTTCACACTTCTGATACAGCAGCTGCAGGTCCTTCAACTGCGCCGTCACCTTCGCCTCTCGATCCAACGCTTGCTGCTTTTCATGAATCGCAGCCTGTAATTGCTGCTCCAGGTCTCGCAACTCGCTCGTAGATCGCATACCTCCGCTCATACTGTTGGATCCCTGCGACATCTTGAGTTCATTAATCACCCTGGCCGAGCGATTCCGTTCTTCATGCAGACTGTTGATCAAAGTATCCCGCTGACTCAGCTGCATTACCAGGCCCGTCACTTCACGACACAATGCCTGAATCTTTTTCTCCTGCTGGTAATCCGTCGACTCGTTCACATGCTGGCAGCAAATAACATCCCAAAAACCCTTTAGTACCTCTCATCATCACCAGCTTGTGGCTCTTCACACAAGACGCACCTGGTTATCACTCATCGTGTTGATAATCTGCGTCTGCGTCTTGATCGTCGACCTCAGATACTCCAGATCCGACAGTTTATCTGCACGCTCGCGCTCCAGCGTCGCCGCGTGCTTCAGCAACGCCACTGCATGCTCGTACGTGTCCGTATACCTCTACACTCCATCACAAACCCCTTCACCATCAGCTTCTCTCCTATCAATTAGCACCCTCCACCCACCCACCTTCTTGTACATGTAAGCCTTCTCCTTATCCGACTTGGACGTGAGCACGCGCTCCTCCTCCTCGGGGTCTCTGCTCATCAGGAACTCCACGGACGCCGTCACAGGCGAGTACGTCTCCTCCTCAGCTGGCACCGGCGTCTCCTCTCTGTAGCTGGCTCTTAACCCCGAACTGGAGCTGCGGAACGTCTCCGTCGTCTCCCGCCGCGACTTCTTGAGCTTGTGGTGCGGCGGGGAGAAGCTCAAGGCGTACGACTTGGGCTCCGCCGTCGTCTCAGCGCTTAATTCACTGCTGCGGTCGCTGCTCTCCGTCTGGTTGTCCAGCACGAAGTCGTCGAACACCTTGACGGGCCTTTGGCTCGGCCGCGGGACGGAGCGCGGCCCTGATTGGAAGGCGGAGGCGGAGATGGCGCTGGAGTTTAGGGCGGAGCGACGCTGCCACTCGCTCTTCTTCTTGGAGGCGGCGTCGGGTGTCGCGATGCTGGCGAAGTGGCTCAGCACGTGGCCGCTGCCGGCCTGGTACCGCTCGGGCGACGCGCGGCGGTCGGACTCCATGGCGTGCGGCTTGCTAGAGGATTTATGGGATTGGGAAAAATGAAACGTCTTACGGAGGTTAATGACTTGAGTTGAGTATACGAAAAAATGAAATTTGACGATAACGTCGAGCTATGCCGCATTTTTCGAAGCAAATAGCTGAAAAGAGATGCCTATGAAGTGCTAACATCAAACAACGCTATACGAAACCCAAGCAGGTTAATTCACTGGTCGATTTTCGGTCTGCACTGCACTGCAACTGCACCGACGCTTTGAACCTCTGCTTCCTTCCTACGGCTCGCTTACTGGTCCACGTCGGTCGAGTCGGCGTTGATGTTCATGTCGAGCTCCTCGCCGGTGATGCGCTTGTACAGGTCCAGCACGTCCTCCGACGTGGTCTCGAAGTGGCTCGTCGGGTCGTACGAGGTGCTGATGAAGCAGTTGTCCTCCTTGCCGTCCGACACGGGCTCGAACATGTCCGTGATGGCGTCGAAGCGCTCCAGGTACGGACCCAGCAGCTTAACGCCGGGCTCCAGCTCCTGCAGCGGCACCGACGTCTCCGCGAGCGTGCTCACGATGGCGATGTAGATGCCTTGCGGCGCGACGCAGTGGGCGGACGACACGACGGCCACGTAGATGTCGTTCTGGCGGTTGGCCTGCGCGGCGGGGATGATAATCTGCAGCGACTCGGCGTCGTTCGTGCTGGGCACGGGGTGGTCGAGGATGAAGATGGAGCGGACGGCCACGCCAGTCTTGCGCACCTTCTGGGCCGGGAAGTAGGACGGGTCTCCGATCACGAGCTTGGCCTTGGCCACTTCGTTGTCGCACTTGATGCCCCAGGCCTGGCCGTCCTTGTCGGTCAAGATCTCGTCCACCGCGCGGTTGAGCATGAAGGTGCCGCCGTTGATGGCGCACAGCCGCGAGAAGCTCTCGGGCAGACCGCCCAATCCGTACAACGGGTAGATGTACGGGGACTTGCCGTAGCGCTCCAGCGAGTAGGCGTAGAGCTTGATGGCGCGCACAGTCTCGATGGCGGGGCGCTTGTGGTACGACTCGTCGCGCATGAGCGCCATGGCGTGGCCCATGAAGCTCTGCGTGTTGGCATCCACGCCGTACTTCTCGAAGAGCTCGCTCATGGGCTGCGTGAACAGGTCCATGCCCTCGTACGTCTTGGGGTCGTCCTCCTCGTAGTTGTAGATGTACATGATGAGCTTGCGGAACTTGCGCTTCTCGAACATGCCCATGAGCGACGAGCGCAGCGCCTCCTCGCCCGTGGCGGGGACCTTGTAGGTGCGGCCGCCCTTGACCACGTAGCTGCCGTCCACGTTCTTGAACTCGAGGTAGCGTGTCACCTTGGTGTGCAGCAGCATCTTGACCAGCTTGCCGCACGCCATGATGAACTTGGGAACCAGGTCCACGTTGTAGTCGCGGTCGGCGCCCAGGTCGGTGCGCGGCGACTGGTCGGGCTTGAACTTCTTGTACAGGTTCGTCAGGTTGGGCGACGCGCACTCGCCGCCGTAGTACGCGTTGCGGTCCACCACCAGCACCTTCTTGCCGTTCACGGCCAGCAGCCCGCTCAGGATGCACTCCTTCAGGCCCGTGCCCAGCACGATCACGTCGTACTCGCCGTCCGCCAGCGCCTCGGTGCCCTGCGGCAGCCACGCGAAGTCCGGCTTGCTCTCCTCGGCCATGCTGTGGGTCTGTCTGTCTACTTGTCTGCTGGGGGGCACGTTCCAGTATGAGGGGGGGGTTCGCCCGATCCTTGGAAGAAACGAAACTACACGCGCGAAAACACATAACCCACACTACAGACTAGTGTATATATAGCATCCAACAAATACTTAATACCTCTGATATTAAATAATCTTGGGTAGAACATAAGTAGAACATAAAATAAAGTCGGAGCGAATTTGTACGTGGTGCCGGTTGACCAATGAGATACGGGTACAAGTGAGCAGCTCCATGTATTGCGGTGACGATGTGGAGGCCGTGGTGGGCGACGTGGGCTCGGCGCTGAGCAAGTTCGGGCTGGCGGGGGAGGACACGCCGCAGCTGGTGCTGCCCAGCGTGGTCGGGCGCCGTCCGCCGCCTCCTCAGGCCGCGTCTGCTGCCTCCGCCGTGCTCGGGGACCTGTGGCATCGACATGATCTGGAGGTTGCGCGGCCGGTTGAGGCTTGCGCCGTGGCCAATTGGGACGCGCTGGAGAAGGTCTGGGGCCACGCGTTCGAGCGCCTGCGTGTGGACGCCAAGAGCCACCCGGTCATCACGTCGGCGGCCTCGTGCTTCGCCAATGACGCGCTGCAGAACGCGGCGTCCCGGGACGGCGAGAAGTACCTGGAGATGATGTTCGAGAGCTTCCAGGTGCCGGCCTTCTACATGGCCAAGGACGCGATGCTGGACGCCTTCGCCTTCGGTCGGTCACTGGCATTGGTGGCGGAGATTGGCGCGGGGGCCACTCGCGTCGTGCCGGTCTACGACGGATACGCACTGCAGAAGCCGGCGCAGTACTCGTCGGTGGGGTGCAACCAGTTGTCGCAGTATCTGGAGCACTTGGTGGCCGCGCAGAAGCCACAGCCAGTGACGGTGAGACCGAGAGGCACGTTCACGAGGAAGATGAACCCGCAGACAGGGGCGCTGGAGACGATTCCGTTGGCGGAGCAGCTCACGACGCCACCGGCGATGCCGGCCAGCTACCTCAAGTTCGCGCGGGCGGAGTTATTCAGGGACATGAGAGAGGCCACGTGCACGATGGCACCGACGCCGCTGGAGGAGGAACACAGAGACTCTGGTCAGAACTCGCCGTCACCGGACGCGGAACCGTTGGAAATCACGGAGGAGCAGTACGAACTGCCTGATGGACAGGTCATTGTGCTGAGCAAGGAACGGTACGAGGTCCCTGAGTTTCTGCTGCACCCGAAAAACTTCGGCGGCGCGGTGCTCAAGAATGAACAGCATGCTGCGGCAGCGGCGAAGGTCGTGGCTAAGGGGCTACACCGGATGCTCTACGATGCGGTGCAGCTGTGCGACGCCGACCTGCGGAGAGATATGCTGACCAACATTATTCTATGCGGAGGAGGGAGCCTCACTCCTGGTATGACGGAGCGGTTGCACATGGAACTCACTCGCATGGTGCCCAGCACGTTCAAGCTGCGCTTCACGACAGTCACGAAGATCGAGCGGCAGTTTAGCGTCTTCATCGGTGGATCGATCTTGGCCTCTTTGGGCTCGTTCCAGCAGCTCTGGGTGTCGAAGCGCGAATACGATGAAGTCGGCGCCCATGCGCTGTGTGTGGACCGCTTCTGTTAGGTCAGTTGTGCTGTTATAGCGTGTTTAGCGCTGTGTCTCGGGGTCAATGGAGGTGATTTGGTTTCAACGTCGTTGATCTGTGTCGGTTGTTTGGCGTCAACAGGGTTGAACCGGAGTGCGCCACGCAGGAGGGATATTCCCGTTCTGATGTGGGGTGACACCAGGCGACGGAGATAACGCTCCTGTTCCAGCGGATCGACCAGCTACGAGCTATTCAAGGCTTGCTGAACCTGCCAAGGGAGCAAGTAGCTCACGGTCGCAGTTCTATTTCCACGAGAGACACTGGCTAAGAGCGAAAGTCCATGGCTGGTAGCTTTAAGTTGTAGCTCACTCCTCAACTCGCCGCATCCTGTCCACCTTCCAGCCTTCCACCTCGACTTCCAAGACAATGGCTCGCTCCGGCTACCAGGTGACCCAGAACGTGGACAACTTCCTGCGAGACAAGCCCAGCACGCGCCTGCACGCACCACCCGGAGGAGGTTCATCGGTGGGCTCGCTGATCTTCGGCGGGGGCGATGGCACAAGTCAATTCGCTGGGCACGAGCGTCAGTCAATGCGTCGCAAGGTGGACAGCCCCGAGCTGGCGAACCCCTACGCGAAAGACAGTCGCCGCGGAGGCTACAACGACACCCCCAACCACTTCAACCAGCCTGCGCCGTACCAGCAAGCGCATCCGGCAGGACAAGCACAGCCAGCAGGACAAGCGCAGCCAGCAGGGCGAGCAGGTTCCTCTTCAAACCAGTATGCCAGCGGCTCCAACCAGAACTCTGGTAACGTGCTGACCGACCGCCGCATCACGCGGATTCACGCTCCTCCCGGCGGTGTGTCCTCGATACACTTCGGTTAGGACGTTAGTGTAGTTTCTCGCACTCCTATCAAATGAAAACGACAACATATTAGCCGTAAAACTTCTCAACTTTACCACGTGACTCCAATGCAAAGCAGGCTCCAGCGATAGACCTGGTGGGCAGCAAAGGTAGAAACATGCTATTATGAAGAAAGAGAGGGTGATATCAGCGCAACGGTGCACACTCTAAGACTCGTCGTCGCTCTCGGCCTCCTCTTCCTCTTCGTCGTCTGCCTCCTCCTGCTCGGCATCAATGCTGGGCAAAGCGATGATCGCAATCCCGTTCTTGACCTTGAGCTTCTCCCATCGGCCGAGACGGTGCTCCTGGCCCACACCTGCAAGCAAAAACCGAGCCTTGTGGTCGAAGCACAATGCGTTCACGAAACCCTCGAGCGGGATCGACGCCACAGCCGTCAGTGTACGCGCCTGCAGGTCCGCCTGCCACAACCGGATCTGTCCGTCGCTCGATCCAGAGGCAATGAGGTCCGTGCGCGGCATGACCGCCACGCTGCTGATCCACTTGCCGCCGTGCGCGTTCTGAATGACGCACACGGGCTTCTTACGTCCGTTGAACCAGAGCGACAGCGAGCCGTCGTCTCCGCCCGTGACGTAGTACTCGTCCGTGACCATCTTGACGCAGTCCATGGAGCCCGAGTTGCCGTAGAACACGAGCTGCGTCTCCTCCGGGATCTTCCACACGCGCACACTGCGGTCGCGTCCGCAGCTCACCACCCGCTCCTTGTAGAGACTGTCAAGTGCGTTCACCTCGCTCTGGTGGCCGAAGAGCGTCTCGACGTAGCCCATCTCGGTGAGGTTCCAGTGCTTGATGGAGCGGTCGAGCGAGCCCGAGAAGAGCGAGTGCGAGCGCAGACGGAACGCGAGCGCCGACACGGCGTCGCGGTGTCCAGCAAAACTCTCCTGCAGCTGGCCCTTCTCCACGTCCCAGACGCGCACGAGCTTGTCGCGTCCGCCGCTGGCCAGGAACTTGCCGTCCGAGCTGGCGGCGAGTGCCAGGACGCAGCGGTCCTTGTCCGTCTTGGCCTTCTCAGCAGCCACGTCGTCCTTGGGCAGCGTGAGCTTGGTCTTCTTCTGCTGGGCCAGGTCCCAGCGCAGCAGCGAGCCGTCCTTGGCGGCCGAGAAGGCCGTCTGGCCGTCCTCCAGCAGACACAGACTGGTCACGGGCAGGCGGTGGCCCTTGAGGAACTTGGTCGAGTCGGCGTCGAACTCGAACTCGGCGTAGTCGGCCGCCACCTTCTTGAACAGCTTGCCTAGGGCTTCCAGCGCGTCCTGCTGCAGCTTGGCGCCCACGCGCGCCTCGACGCCGTCTTCGTCTTCGCTCTGCTCTGCATCGCCGGCCTCCTGCGTCGAGATCTTGCCCAGATACTCCTTGGCCAGACGCAGGCGCTTCTCCTGCGCCGTCTCCTTGTGCTCCTCGTCGCTCTCGTCGCTCTCGGCCTCGCTCGCCTGCGCGCTGGCCTCGCTGTCCGACGCGATTACGTCGTTCGAGTCGCCGTTGCCCTTGCTGCCCGACCAGTCGAAGGCGTCATCTCCCAGCGCGCGCTTCTTGTGCGGCGGCTGCGCCGTCTTGCCGCGCTTGATGGCGACACGGCGCTTCATCTCTACTCTGGCTCTTGGGTTCTGGTGTCTGTCTATTGTATTGGTTGGCCGGCCGGCCAAACCCCCAACCCGAAAATTCACACTTCAATATATTAATAACTGTAATATTTTAATATCAGATGGCTACAGTGAAAATTATTTTTTAATTTTAATATTTTTTTAAATATTGTTAAAAATATTCAGCTTTGACTTTTTCACTGTAGCCATCTCGCTCATCTTCATTTTTTCAATCAACAGCATGGCGGACGAGGTGCGTGTAGCTGGGGAGGTGAACCGCATGATCCAGGCGGAGGTGGCGACGCTGTACGCTCGGCTGGAGGCTCTACGTGCGCAGACGCGCTTCCCTTCGTTCGCGCCCGTGAACGTGCCCATGGTGCTGGTGCTGGGCAACCACTCGTCGGGCAAGAGCACCTTCATCAACCACATGCTGGGCCAGCGCGTGCAGAAGACCGGGCGCGCGCCCACGGACTGCACCTTCACGGTGCTGGCGGGCGGCGCGCGTGACGAGCGGCTGGACGGCGCAGCGCTGGTGCGTCACGCGCAGTACGGCTTCGGCGACGTGCAGCGGCTGTTCGGCCGCGAGTTCGTGTCGCAGGTGGAGCTCAAGGTGGTGGCCGGCAGCGCGCTGCTGGACGAGGGCGGGCTCATGGTCGTGGACTCGCCGGGTATGATCGACCCGCCGGGTAGTGCATTGGACCGCACGGACGAGGACCGTGGCTACGACTTCAAGCGCGTCGTGCAGTGGTTCGCGGACCGCGCGGACGTGATCCTCGTCATGTTCGACCCGGACAAGCCCGGCACGACGTTCGAGACGCTGGACGTGCTGACCAAGTCCCTGCAGGGCATGAGCAGCAAAGTGCTGCTCATTCTGAACAAGGTGGACGACTTCCAGACCGTGCACGACTTCGCGCGGGCCTACGGCGCGCTGTGCTGGAACTTGAGCAAGGTCATCGGACGCAAGGACCTGCCCTTCATCTACACCATGTACGTGCCGCAGGACAAGCGCGAGGAGGGTTCGAGATCGCTGCCGGTGGTTCAAGAGAACGGTGAGGCGGCGTTTGATGTCCCAAAGATGCTGGAGCACGAGTTTGACGGGATAAGAGGAGAGGTGATCCGCGAGGTGGAACGAGCTCCGGACCGCGCGACGGATAACGTCTTGAACCTGCTGAAGGCCACGGCGTTGAGACTCAAGATGCACATGACGCTGGTGGAGGCGTGTAAGAAGGAGTACCTGGACCTGCAAACGTTCTGGAAGCGCGCTCAGATTGCCGGAATCGTTGCGGGGGTGGGCTTTACGGCGTTTTATTTGATCCGTACGGTGGGTTCGAGCGCCCCGATGGAAGCTTTGGCTGCCGAGGATCTGGCACATTCGGGGGCTTCGTCAGCTTCTTCATCGACGGGTGGGAGCTCTGCCAAGACTTCAGGTGCCAACAATGCGTGGGAGACGAACTGGTCCAAGCAGGTAGCGCGTTCGAACTCTCTGTTCAAGTTCAGCACCTTCTTCAAGATTATCGCGTCGTCGTGTGCCTCGAACCTCGCGCTTTGGAAGGCATCGGTACTGAACCTGGAGTTCAAGCGTGAGAATGTGCTGCAGTGGCTTCCGCAAACGTTCCAGCGCGTGTACGCACCATTCCTGTGCAAATCTGATCGTGCACATGATGAAGTCATGGCGCAGTGGAATGCAGTGCAGCCAGGTTTGGAATTGGCGCTTTCGTCTGCGCCGCTTGAGTCTTTCCCCGCTATCGACACCCCGCACAAATCCTTCTTGAACGACGTACTCAACCTTCACGTCCCGCGGCTGGATCGTTGTGTGCGCGACCGCACCGGAGATGACCACGCTTACCTTCGCTTCAAGCATCACAGCAAGCCCGCCTCAAGCACACCTGAAGCGAAACCAACTACTACTACGGAGTCGAAGTGAAAGCGGGCCTGTGCTCCAACCTCATACTACTAAATCATAAACGTGAATAGCGCAATAGTGGAGGATCATTGTTGATACTCTTCAGCATTGTAGGGATGGATCCTCGTGAATCGCAGATTTTGCTAACTGCTCTCGTCTAGCTGTGGGTGTCGTAACCAAAAGTCAGTAACGAGTACTTCTTGAAGTAGCATGCTACTGGATCTGAAGTCACGTCGATGTTCTAGCCTGCCTTAAACACGGCAATAATCGCCAAGCTGTGGTAGTCATTCGTCTTACCGCTCTACTTTGTTGTCGTTCGCGCTCAGAAGCTTGTCAATCTTCTCAAACTCCTTCTTGAACCTAGCCTTCACATTGCGTAACTCAGCCGTAGTACTAACACCTGCATCACCACCTCCTGGGGCAGCAGACCCACCGTCGTCCTCTCCAGAACCGACGATTTTGCGGAGATTGGGTGAAAGCTTCAGTGAGTTGACGCCACCGCGGTCGTCGCCAACGAGCACGATAGGGTCCTGGGAGTTAAAGGCCAAATGTGTGAGCTTGGCACGCTTCACGACCTTCTGTTCACACAAGGGTTCGTTCTTGTTCTCTGCCAGATCAAACACGTGCACTTTTCCATCACTGGTTACAGCGGCAAAGACGGTGGACGAGTACGGTGCCCACGCCACGTCGCCGACAGCATTTCCCAAATCAAACGACATGATGGGCTCGGGCAAGTTGTGATCCCACAACTTCACAGTCCAATCAGCACTACAAGACAGGAATGCTCGCTCGTGGAACGGATTCCAACGCACAGCATACACCGCCATGTGATGACCTGCATACGTTTCGAGATACTGTCCAGAATACGCTTTCGAGCACTTGTGAAGCTTGCCTTCTTCAGTGCCAACGATGAAGAGGTGTTCGCTGAAGCGGTTGAAATCAAAGCAACAGCCACCAGCCAGTCCAGATAATGATGCCTCTTCTGGATCATCCTTGGCCGCCGCCACCAACTTTAACTGCATAACGGGCTCCATTTTCAGTTCGTTCTTGCTCAATATCCAGTTGGCTACCCGACCGTCCGATGAAATTGAGTAGAAATTCAGCTCCTTCGCGAGGTCTTCCTCCTGCCAGTTCACTTGCCAGACGGGGTCTGTGTGTTTGCCTGTTTTGATAGTAGCCACGTAGATAGGGCGATTTGTCTTGCTCCGGACGTCGTACACCAATACTGTTCCATCATAACATCCCACAGCTAACAACGCGGCATGTTGCGGGTGGAAATCGAGGCACATGACTCCCGACTCTGTCGTAAACGTGAACTCGGGGTGTGATGCATTCTTCAGCGAGTAGCAGCATATTACACCGCTACCCTGCTTGAGGAAGTCGTAGGAACCAAAGCCGATGGCGAAAAGGTCGCCGAAACGTGGATTCCAGCACACGGCCGTGACCTGCTTTTTCTTGGCGCGCTCACTTGAGAAGCGCCACAGAGGCAGCAGCGAGCCTTCTCCTTCGCGGAACTGATCGCTCGCATCCTCCCAGTACTTGAAGTCGTGGAAGATTTCATCGTCCGCGTTCTGGTTCACCATGCGCTCAATGATGCGAAGTGTCTTCCCCATTGCTGCTGAGTGCACCATATCATCTCCTTTTCCTTTACCCCCTCCACTGGCACCACCACCACCTGCTGCTGCGGTCGGTGCTGCAGCCAGTAGCTCCGCACCTCCTGCCGCACCACCTCCGCCGTCTTTTTCGTCTTTATCCTTCTTTTGTGCTACCTTTTGAAGCTGAAGTTGTTCACGCTGGTGCTGTTCATAGGCATCCATGAACGTGTCATAAATCTCCCATTGCGTTACGGTGGCCATAAAGCTCACCACCGGCGGCGGTTCTGTCTCAACCACACGTTTTCGCAGCGGATTGGTGTACGTCTGTGCTGCGCGCTCACTGTAGTTGAATTGGTTCTTGCCGGACTCAAATTGCAAAGCGGCCTCGTCAATCTTCTCCCCTTTTGCTTCCGCTTCTTCCTTTGCCTGCTTAATGGCTAGCTCACGTGCCTCTTTTTCTTCTTCGGCATTCTTTTGGTCGAAGGCTGCTTGCGTCTTGGCGTCCTCGGACTCCTTGTGGATCATACTACCGTCGCAGCAAAGATGTACGTAAAGATGATCTCCTGGCCCAGGCGGGTCCACCTTGTACGTCCTCTCCTTGTAGTTGTATTTGGTGATGTTGTTCGGAACGTTTGGATCGTTCGCTGTAAGTACCCGCGAGAATTCCTCGTTCAGTTCCTGCGGTGATAGCTTGAGCTGGTTGTCAGGAATCACGATTTTCTTCACCTAGTCGTTGCACAAACAGCATGAAAGAACTGTCAGGATAATTCCGTATAGACCCTTCAACTGCAAGTTAAGCAACAACGCACTGGTTCGTGGTACGCGTCCATTTCATCGTTGTCTTGTCCGGTACCCGAAAGCGAGCCATCCGCCGCTCCACTTCCTGCGCCTCCTGCACTGGCACCACTTCCAGAACCACCTCGTTCTTTATCGTGGCCATCGCCGTTTGGTATCGCAGCACCCTTCGAGTGGTCCTTCGATTTCTTCTTCACGGGCGAACCTGCCAGCGGCTTCTTCGGTCCCATGTTCCTCGCTGTCGCTGGTAAGGAAAATGAACTGTGTCCGTTCGCGGGCAAAGGATCGCGACTCTTGCAAGAGACCCCTCATGGTCATGTATTGATAGCGCCAACAACATTCAGCAGCAATTTCGAGTTAGTGCTTAGAGTCGGGTCCCTAGAGAGGGAACTCGGAGACGTTGGACGGAGCCGTCCGTGCCGCTCGAAAAGAATGCGTCTTTTGTGGCAACGGCGTCCGTCACTCCCCACGAAGAATTTGTCTGCGATTGCGATGCAAAACAAATAGACAAGACGTTTAGCATGCAACAAATATATACTGGGTTGACAAAGCGGGACACGTACCACATTGATTGCCACGTTCGACGCGGCGTCGCCAAGGAGGTTCGTTGCAGCATCACCCAGGAACGAAGGCTTGACATGCACCTTGCTGAGAAAAGCGACTTCGCGGAAAATCGGCAACGACCAAATCTTGACATCGCCACCAGCAGATCCGGAGAGCACACAGTCGCCACTCGGGTGTAGCACAAGCATCTTGATCGGAGTTTCGTGCGCGTTCGAGATTGTGTGCAAGACGCGACGCTGCCTCATGTCGAAAATGCTCAGCGCACCTCCGGCGCCGCCCGTGACGAGTAACTGGTGAGTTGATGAGAACGCCACTGAGGTTGCGCCTGCTGGGTGGCATGCTGGTGCTGCGACCAGCGCCTTTGAGCTAGGCAGCAGTGTATCCCACACGCATACATTTCTCTTCCTGCAAAATCATAAAATTGTCATCAATATGTGAATACATCACGTGATCATCAACAAACAAAACGTACTCGGAGGATAAGCCGACAGTCGCTACGCTGCTGCTTGAGTTGAGAAACGCTAATCCTTTGGCACCCTTGTCGTGACACTGAGCGCACCGAGAATTAGAGCGTGAATTATCATTAAGACGGCAGCAAGTAACAGATTAATGCACTTACCACAATTTCGCGATAATAAGGAGCTCGGTCTAAGTCGGAAAACTTCCACAGGAACAAGTGGCCCATTGCATCCACAGCACCGAGCTGCGAGCCAAGAAACAGATACGACGGTGACAGTTTTAGTCATAGGATACGTTCCAGAGAAAACGCGGGGTGTAGACTCGCACCTGTTGACCGAGACTGTCGAATTCCAGCGCCTTGATACTTCGCCATCCAGACAACATCGACGGACTCGTTGGATACGGCTAGATCAATAGATACATGGTGTAGAGTAAGCAAAACTGGTCCTAGCAAACCGATGCGTATAGCTGTCAGACCCGCTACTTACCGCCACCACATCCTTGGTTTGGAAAGAGCAAATGGCACTGAGACGGTCGTACGACCACAGATGCACACGACCCTTGTGGTTTCCCGACACGAAAAGTGGCAAGAAGGGATGAGAAGCCACTGCTGTAGGCTTGAAGCTCGTCGATTTCGGCTCAGATGGGGATGCTAGCAGATGCGCGGGGTTTCGCAGAGGTGACGGAGGTCCATTGCCACGAGCACTTGATGGAGATAGTTCCTGGCGACCACCGCTGTGCATAGCGTCTGATGTCTGCCTTCCTTTGACGGGGGACGGTTGGGTTGAGTCGGACGAGAAAAACGCGGTTTGTGGTGGGGCATACATGCCCTTGAACTGGAATCGACAGCCGTCAGCATAGTCCATACAGCTAGCGCGGAAAATGCCTTTGCTACTGCACACACTCACTTCTGCGTCTTCACCGGCCGCACGATTAAAGCACATCGCTTTGATGTTAGTCTCACTGCGGTACACGCACTGAACGTGCACAGCTGCTGTTGTCGTAGGCGCTGATGCCATACGCCGTTTTAGCTGATCGGTGAGGTTGGTGGCACGAGAGAAAGTTGACGCGTTCTCGGCAACAGTCGACAGGAGCAGTTTTTGCGAGCGGGTCAGTGCTGCCTTTCGCGAAGCAGGCTCAGGCAGTCGTCCCCATCGAACTTCTGCGTCAATCTTCTCGCTGCAGCATTCTAGCTGTGCGTTTAAACGAAGCAACAACTCGTTCTTGTTGGTGAAGAGCTCCACTAGAAGAAGCCACGGGCATCGCTCACATTCACATTTCAGTAATTGCCGCCTGTTGCCTCGATCAATATTTTGCGGTGATGGAGGCGACCCTGGAGCATCCACAAACCTTCCGCGAGGACTACCAGGCGCACCACTTCTCAATGGTGAAGAAGAACCTCGAGGCGACCCTGGAGAATTCGCAGATGCCGCTGCCCCAGGACTTGTAGGAGTGTGCGAAACTGAGAACGGACTGAAAAAGAATCCGGCCAAGTCGCACAGCAGATGCTTCAAAGCGAATCCAGCAAGGCGGTTGCTATAGCTGCTCCAAGCTTCCACGAGCTTCTTGGACAGGTCTGCGGTGGAAGCGGCTTCCCCAGTGATTTTGGAGAGGTGAGCTGGCATAGCACCAGCCGCCATCGTCAGAACCAGTCCCCAGTACGAGCAATACGCGAAAAGTGGAGTTGGTAAGTCGCGCGATGGCATCGGGTGATGTAGTCTGCTTGTTTTCACTGCTGCCGTAAACTCATCCAACTCCAGCTCCAACAAGCAAACTGCCTGGTACAGAACTGGAATATCTTGTTGAAGCGACGATGCACCTAATACACTCGTTGCTATCGTCGCAGAACGGCGAAGAGGGGCGCAGCTCACACATATATCACCTGCAGCAATCTCGTTGAGTGCTTCCTCCGAGCTTGAAGGTAATCCGTCTTTGTGTGGGAAAATGAGACCGAGCACACGATACAGGCAGCACGGGTTTTTAAGGTAGCGACAGCAGATACAAATGGCGCTGTGTACTGCAGCCACCGCAACGCGTACAAATTCGCGGTTGGGAAGCGCCGCTCTTTGCTTTGGAGATTTCAGGTAGAAATATTGCAACCAAAGCAGTAGTCGTGTCGCCATGGCTAGCAAATTTGAGCACGTCTGGTCCACTTTGCGAGTGTGCAAATAGTCGGTAGCGGCAGACATGAGATCCCCCGAAGCTACAGTGGCGACGCCCTCCGCAATAACTTCGACAAATCGTGGCAATGGACTCGTGAAAAGAGTCTTAGGTGACGAGCCCTCTGAGTGACTCCAGCCGGAAATCAAAAAGTCTAACGCAGCGAGCCGGCCGGAATGAACCAGTGACTCTATCACAGCAGCACGAACCCTGTGCTCCAGGTGTTCTTTGCTGGTTTCTGGTACTCCTGGTAGCTGGTAATCTCCTCCACGACGTACAATACATTGGATCTCTTCATTCAATCGTTCCTCTAGATCAAAGCGTGTACTCGACGAGGAGCTAGCAGGTGCAGTCATTGTCTCATGCATTGACTTCAAAAAGGTGACGTATAGGAAATCCACTTGATTTCCGACTGCAGCGATCAGAACCCGATGACGGCAGCCTAAAAATGCCGCTGCATCTGCACTTGTTGCGCGTTCTCGGCGCAATTCCTGAACAAATGAAGCGATATCACGCTGGTGAATCAAAGCGGAGATTCCAAGTCCCGCATCTTGCATGCGAAGCACAGCCGAAGTGTTTAACCGTACAATTTTCTCCTTCGTTGCCAACTTCATCGGAATTATTGTTTTTCGAAGAAAGCGTAATAAATCACACGCGCCGAGGAGACTTTTCCCAAAGGATGACCAATACATACTGGACGGATCGAAACCCGGGCATTCGTAGAAGCCGAACACACTTCGCATCTCGGCAGCCGGTGGTGTCATCAAGGCATCAATGGCGGCGCTTTTCTCCCCCAGGAAATACTTGACTAAGAAGCACATATACACATCTCCACGCTCAGAAGCTTTAGTCCAAACGGTGGTGCCCAGAAAGTCAACACACACATTTTTCACTTCTGACGATTCATCACGTGTCGGCATGCCTGAGTTTGTTCCAGGACCCCCACCAAGTCCTCGAAGACTAGTACTCAGACCCGTAAAAGATGCCTGCGAAAAGTCAACCACTCCAGAGCTACTGGATGAGTCCTCCTGGCCGCCGAGTTCCCATTTCTCCGAAATTCGAGCGATTAGAAATGACAGTACAAGCGTCTCGTCAGCTTGTTCAGCTACCGATACCGCTTCTGTAACCTTCCCACCCAGCAGAAAGAATGCTGCTGACAACTCGTAGCGCTGCTTTGTTTTCAGTACGTACGCATTCTTGATTGCTGCGTTCTTCCAGCGGAGATCCGCGAAATTGTTGGACAAAAGCTCTGAAATCCGAGACTCATGGGCCATCTTAAACAGACTCGCCAACAGTCTAGTTTTACCTAGCAGTACATAGAATACAGCAACAGCAAAAGGGTCACGGTTCGCTGCGTACTCAGCCTGAGCCACTTTCTCAGCGAACTGAACGAGCTTTGTCGAGCTTTTTAGCCAGAACGGTACCCGCAAACGCCTCATTTCTTTCCAGCTCATTGTTGATGTAGGAAAACACTCCTGGAGTAGTTCTGACTGGAAGTCGCTGAGGGCTCCCCATGCTACTTGCTCCGAACAAAGTCCAGCCACAGCTAGTCGGCTCGGCTTTGGCGCTGACGTCTCATTGACTTGCTGTTGGCTAGGTGCATCCGAGTCAACCGTGATAGGCTGTGTAGGTTCGTCACAGACTGGTGGATCAATTGGCCATAGCAACGAAGCGTGGAAACGGAGAGCGGCTTCGTCTTTCTGCCGACTACTGTCACGCTCCCAACTTACGGTCTTAACCATTCCAGCAACAATTGTGAGGAAAACTTCCGTTTCTTGGGCTGTCATGAAGGACAGGGAGTTCTTGTGTTCGTTGAAAAACTTTAAGAATACGTCCGTTTCCAATTTGGACTTCGACTGGAGAGAGGGATCAGCAGCGATGGAATCAACCGATGGAGCCTTAGGAGCAAACAACATATCAGCCCGGTCAGCACCACTCGCACTTGCCCCATATCGACGGGAAGCTCCGAAGTCCATAAACAGATCGCTTGCTCTAGCTGGGGCTGTGGAGGGAGTACCATAGCTAGCACCGTCACCACTCTTACGCTCTTTCCCTCTCAAATATACATCTGATCGCTCGTTGGTCTTGCTTTCGGTTATTGCGGGGTCCCCAAGCAGTTGGGACAGCGACAACAAAGGAAGAGTTCGCAGCACCGTATCATCAGCCATTCGAAGATAGCACGTTTCTTCATGCTCCACAATTTTCGCCTTCACGTGGTCGAGAATCTTTTCTAACGTCTCGAAAGACCCACGCGCTAGCAAGTATATCATTGTAATAGGATGGTGAGCAGGAAAAGCCTTCGATGGGGGTTGGGAGCCAAGGTTTTGCCCTCGAGAAGAGGAAGCTGAAGAGGAAAACGGCAATTGAAGCGGGGAAGACCCGACTCCATCAATATCTCGAAGGTTGAGTTGCGCTAAACTCGATCCAATACGGAGAAGACCGTAAGGGTAACTGGAGAGCGACGAAATGTTCTCAGGCCTCACGCTGAAACGACTTGAAGACCACGCAATACTCCACTTGTTTGTCGACAGCGAGCAGTCAAACTTCAGCATTCCGATTGTTGTTGTTGACAAGAAAAGGAGCTCGCAGTCCCTTTCTGGGGTTACTGATGGTGTCCACTCCAATGATACGACCTGGCCAAATTGCTTGTGTGGGACATCCACAACTCCTTCCAATGAGCTTTCCATAGCAGGTAAGAAGCAGATTTGGTCATCAGCATCATTTTCTCCTCCAAATAAAATAGCCACCCGTCCACAAGAACTAAAGCTAAAGTGTTTGAATATAAACTGTTCTCCACCAAGATGGAACTCCATGTGTGACTTCTGCGCCTTACTCGCCATTTGCATCAACGCTCCAACGTCGACCCTGTGGGCAGGCGTCACCTCAAGTAATTCGTCGAGGTCTGCGAACTTCCATAGTGTCAACTGCGAGTCCACGTCAAAGCTAGCAAACGTAACTTCAAACATATTTAGCAGCGGGACGCTAGCAACACTCAGCAACGTTGCCTCTGGGATATCAATTGTGGTTTTCCGGAATAATTGGACAGAAGAGGAAATCGCCTCGGAGATTCTTAACTCAAACGAGAAAACCCAGACGGCCAGTTTCCTGCCACCTCGGTGCACACCAACAACCATGCTGTAATCCTTCGTGGGGGATTCTGTAGCCGACCGCGAAAAAAATGACGAGCTGTTTGACCACTCGATCTTGACAGACTCTGGAATTGTTACAGCAATCAACTCGTCCAGCTCTTCCGAATCTTCACTTTCATCCATATAGCACGCGGATAATGCCAGTGTGTCATGCGCGGAAACGACCATCGCGGAAGGTCTTCGAGATCCCCATGAATCTACAGCTGAGTCCTCAACAGGCTTTGTCACTGGGTGTATGCCTCCCGGAGTCACCATCGCAACGTGCAACTTCCCACCGATAAACAAATAGAGCACACCTCGCTCTTCGTAAGAGGCTGTGTGTGTGACAGGTCCAACGGCTTTGTCGAGTTTTGATCGAAAAGCAACCTTAAGCCTCCGCAAGGACCCGCTCGCTCTGAATACGTTTAGCCGTCCACCCATATTTGTAGTAACAACTTTCATAGCTAGCCCTTGCGCATCTGTCTGCGAGTTTGAAGCACACCTCGCTATCATGTTCGAAGCCGAGAGAGAAATAGACCGGACGCCTTCTTCCTTTCTTGCACTCATCATGCTGCTGCATACGGCCATAACTTCGCAGCTTTGAACGGTATAAGATACAGGACCTCTTCGGCTACCGACCGGCGAAGTTTCGCTTTGAAGTTTTAGCCTTGCACATTGCAAGTAGCTCTCTGCAGTCTTTTGCTGAAAAAGAAGTTCAATGAAGAAACTTGCCGCGCCACTTGCTTGATCTATCGTTAAATGACGCAAACATTAATGCGATGCATACAACCCCCGCATTCTAACGCAGCACCAACCTTGGTAGTCAGACGTACTGACATTGTACACATGTGCATCGGCAAGCTGCTCGCGAAGATCACTGACATTCAGAATAAGAGATAACCTTGGAGAAACGCCCTGTTCCATTATCAACAACAGTGAACAAAGAATTCGATCCATAGTTGAACAGTAGTCAGCACCCCACAGCACGCTCGACCGGGACCACAACGACATGTGATAACGTACCGTAAAAGGGATCGATTCCGCGCGAAAAATGCAAAAATCACCATTAGAAAGCACACCGTACAGCAGATGCACCGCGAATGTTTTCTCGAGCGCTGCATTCCCGCAGATAAATGTTTCTCCCACGTGTGTATCTGCTACGGCACCACTGCGGTCCCCAAGAAGCTTCGCATTCATCTGCGAGACGCTGTCCATGCGTTGACTAACCAATCCGTTCCGGCGCGCTTCATCAAGCGAGCCATATCCATAGTGGAACAAACACAATGCATCCATCACGGTGCTCTCGCTCAACAAAGCCTCATTGATCGAAGTCATTGGTTTCGGCGTTTCTCGACCCCAATAATGATTCACCAGGCCAAATACCCGGATGCAGCTCTCCACACTCCCGTCAAGCGAGGACGGACACAAGTCCACCGCGGCGATCTGTTTCCACAGCACAAACGAGCGCAGCGCAGCGACGTTCTCCCTCCATATCGAAATGTTCCCTGCTCGATCCAATGTGAACAACATCTCACAGGCTCCTGCCGTCGACGCGACGGTCGCGCGCGCGTTGTAAACATTCACGTCCTTCGACCACGTCATCGACTCCAGCGCACGAGAATGGGGCAGGAACATGGACATCGGCGCTCCTTCGTGCGGCGACAGCTCGCCCAGCGTCCACAACTTGACGATCCTGTCGTGCAGCCCGGCCGTGGCAGCGAAGCGTCCGCTCGGAGCCACGTCGAAGTGGGTCACACATGGCAGCGGCGCGTCCAGCTCCGGTCCTCCGCCGGCGGACAGCGTGACCGTCCGCTGCAGATAGACCTGCACCGAGTCGTCCACGAGCTTCCAGATGGACAGCTTCTCTCCGGCGCCGAGCAGGAACAGGTCGTCGCCGCTCTCCACCCACTCCAAGTGGTTCAGCAGGCGGTCGTCGCACTTCCAGCGCACCGACTCGGCCCACCGAGGCAAGTGCAGGTGCAGATGGGCCTTCACGTAGTCGGGTCGGGGGATCAGGTCCATGGAGGGCGTCGTGTCTTCCAGCGCGGAGCCTCGGGAGGCCGCGGCCACCGCCGCCGCCCGGCTGGACGTGGCGCTCGCGGGCATCAGCAGCACGCCGCGGCCCTCGTCGATGCACAGCGCCAGCGCGCCGCGCGCCGCCTTCTTGCTCGGGTTGAAGCGCACGCAGCGCACCGCGTCCTGCGCGTTCCAGACCTGCCACAGCTCGAACCTGGACTTGGGCTGCGGCGCCTCCACGAGCACCACGAGCAGCGACTCGGCCGCGTACACGAGGTAGCGGCTGGACTCGAACACGGCCTGGCACACGAGCAGCGCCGCGTGCGCCCCCGGCGACGGCGCGCACACGGCGGCGACGGACTCCTCGAGCCTGAACACCATTTGGTTTGGCTCGGATCCCGTCACGCTTCAAGTAAGTGGAAATAAATGACGGCGCGAAAATACTTTACCGTTTTTTATTCTCGTGACAAGAATCCATGAGCATGCATTTCAAAGTTACCCGGTTGACAGGAAAGCCATGCCATGGGATATCAACCAACTACTAGCTAAGAGAGCGTAACGACGTCGCCCACTTGCTCGTTTTACTGGATGAAGGCCTTGGCAAGCGCCACGGCCTCGTCCACCTTCTCCACAGTCTTGGCCTGGCCCGTGGCGTTCAGGGCGTCCTTGCCGCCGCCCTTGCCCTTCATCACGGCCATGGCGTGGTTCACCCACTTACGCGCGTCCAGCTGCTTCGAGTCCACGTGGTGCTGGCTCACCTGCGTGAAGGCCGCCGTCTTGTTGGCGTCCGAGTCCGTGCTGAAGATCATGAAGCTGCCCGTCGGGATGATGGTGGTCATGGCCTCCAACATCTCGCGACCCAGCTTCGAGTCTGTGCCGACGTCGAACTTCACGATGACGATCTCCTGGCCGGCCTCCTTGGCCTTAGTGGCTTCGGCGGTGGCATCACGGACACCGTTGGCCGCGCGAGCAGCCGCAGCCTCCTTCTTAATCTTCTTGACGCGGTTGACGAGGCCGTCCACCTGCTTCCGGAGCTGGTCCTTCAGCGGCAGCGAAATCAGCGCCTGGTCCAGTACGGGCTTGAAGGCCGACACGCTCTCCACGAACTCGTTGCCGTCCATCTTGTCGATAGCGTTGAGTTCAGCCTGCAGCTTGGCACCACGCTCTTCAGCCTCCTTGGCGAGGTCGCACGTGTAAGCCGACACACGGCGGATACCCTTGGCAATGGCACCCTCCTCATACAGCACAAACTTCTTGGCCTCCTTGGTGTTCTTCAGGTGGGTACCACCGCAGAACTCGACCGAGAAGTTGCTCCAGCTGCTGTTCTCCGGGTCCTCCAGCATCGGGGCAATCGGCTGGCCGATGGAGACGACGCGAACGAAGTCGGGGTACGTCTCACCGAACACAGCACGCAGGCCCTGGATACGCTTGGCCTCCGCCTGTGCCGAATCCTGCGTGTACACCTCAAGCTGCTGCTTGATGATGTCGTCACAAATGGCCTCCACTTCCGCGAGTTGGTTGGCCTTCAGCGCCTTGTTGTTCGTGAAGTCGAAACGCAGACGCGACTCGTCCACGAGCGAACCACGCTGGTCCACGGTCGTGCCAAGCACCTTACGCAGGGCAAAGTTCAGGACGTGCGTCATGGTGTGGTTGGGGGCAACCTTGCTACGGCGAGCGTAGTCCACCTGGCACTCCACGGCATCGCCGACCTTGATCGAGCCAGAAGCGATCGGGCCCATGTGCATCACGTAACCAGCGTACGACTCAACGGAGTCCACGTCCACCTTGAAGTTGGCGCCGCTCAGCACACCCGTGTCGTAGATCTGGCCACCAGCCTGGGCGTAGAACGAGGTCTTGTCAAGGATGACACCCACGCGCTCGAAGTCACCAGCCTTCACCTCGTCCACGAAGTCCGAGCTGGATTCCGTGGTCGTGAAGATGACGACGACCTTTGCCGACGTCTTGATGTTCCAGTCGTACTTGGCACTGTCATCCGTGGCGCTAATCTGCTTACCAGCAAGCGCACTGGTTTCGCGGGCCTCCAGGACCAGCGGGCGAGCACCGTTGTTGCCACCCTTCTTGCGATCCATCTTGGAACGCTCGCTCTGCAGGCGCATGCACTCCTCGTAGCCCTTAACGTCCACGGTCATACCCTCCTCCTCAGCCATGATCTCCGTCAGGTCAATCGGGAAACCCATGGAGTCGTACAGGAAGAACGCATCCTCACCCGGCACAACCAGCGCCTTGTCCGAGCCAGCGCTGGCCTCACGGATACCCTGAGCGATCTTCTTGAAACGCTCAATGCCCTTGTTCAGCGTGCGGCCGAACGACTTCTCCTCGTCCAGGATGATCTCCTCCACCACCTTCTGCTTCTGAATCAGCTCAGGGAAGGCCTCGCCCAGCATGCTCACCACAACCGGCACCAGCTCCGTGAGGAAGCCGCTCGGCGCGTTGAGGAACTGCTGGCCGTAACGCACAGCACGACGCAGAATACGGCGCAGCACGTAGCCACGGCCGTCGTTGCTGGGCACAGCACCGTCAGTGATCGCGAACGTCAGCGTACGCACGTGGTCCGCCACAACACGGTAAGCCATGTCCTTCTTGTCGGTGTCCTCCTTACCCAGCTTGCCCGTGTACGGGGCGGCCTTGGTCGACTTCTGGATGGCAGCGAACAGCGGCGTGAACACGTCCGTGTCGTAGTTGGAGTCCTTGCCCTGCAGAATGGAGGCCAGGCGCTCGAAGCCCATACCAGTGTCAACGTGCTTGTGCGGGAGCGGCACGAGCTTGCCGTCCTGCTCACGGTTGAACTGGATGAACACGTTGTTCCAGATCTCGATAACATCCGGCAGGTCGGCGTTCACGAGCTTGGAGGCGTCGCGGTTGCCGATGCGGTCGTAGTGGATCTCCGTGCACGGGCCGCACGGACCGACGTCTCCCATCTCCCAGAAGTTGTCCTTGCAGCCAAAGGGCAGCACGCGCTCGGTGGGCAGGTAGTTGAGCCAGATCTGGCGCGTCTCCTCGTCCGAGGGCAGGCCCTGCTTCTCGTCGCCGCCGAAGTACGTGGCGTAGAGGCGCTCCTTGTCGATGCCGAAGACCTCCGTGAGCAGCGTGAAGCTCATGTACACGGCCTCCTTCTTGAAGTAGTTGCCGAAGCTCCAGTTGCCCAGCATCTCGAAAAACGTGTGGTGGTACACGTCCTTGCCCACGTCGTCCAGGTCGTTGTGCTTGCCGCCGGCGCGGATGCACTTCTGCGAGTTGCAGGCGCGCACGAGCTTCGACATGGGGTGCGTCGGGTCCACCTGGCCCAGGAAGATGGGCTTGTACTGGTTCATGCCGGCGTTGATGAACAGCAGCGTCGGGTCGTCCAGGGGCACCACGGGGCACGACTTCCAGAACGTGTGCGGCAGCTCCTTCTGGTTCGCGAAGAAGTCCACGAACGTCTTGCGGATGCGCGCGGCGGGCCAGTTCTCCACCGAGAAGGGCGACAGCGCCGCCACCTGCGACTCCAGCGCCTCCACGCGCACGTCCGCGGCCGCCACGGCCTGCTCCAGCGACGCCACCTTGCTCTCCAGTCCGCTCATGCTTCTCACTTGACCTTGGGCTTTCCTAATGCGGAATGATGCCGGCCAGCGATCCAAGGGGCCCCTTCAAATCCGATTGGCCCCTAAGAAGGGGGAACAAGATCGTTGAACCACTAAATGAGGGATAAAACAATATGGGGTTAACCTCAACAGCTCAGAAATCTAGGACAAATAAAAGGACCAAAAGTTAGAGGCTTACGTAGCCAAGAGTTTAAGGAGATGCACGAGCTTATTATTATGGACGGTAACACCATGAGTAGATCTACTGGGGATATGTCTGCCATTGTGTCCTCCAATGTCCTTCAAGTCGAAAACGCAGCTTGAAAAGTGTCACTAATAACATATCCATTTTGAGTTTTGTCCTAGCCTCTAGGACAAAACTCCTGAAATGACTTGAACTCAGTATGTGGCTTCTACTCTGAAGGCCTCCGATACTATCATTAACTTTGTTATAAGTGACACACTCCAATTCCATCAAGTCTAATATCGGCCATACAAACTTCAAGTCACTTTGGTCCTTTTTTGCTGGTTCAAGGACAAAAAACGGGAAAGTACCTCGTACTTAATCGAATATTTGTCCTAGATTCAAGGACAAAAAATGTTGGGGTTAAGGGGAGTTGTTGTGATTTGGAAGAGATACAATCATTTCGGTAGATTGAAGTCGTCTTGCCAAGTCAAGCTCTGGAAAAACGTAATGCAGTGTATCTCCCGCGTGAACTATGCCTACTTCATAGCTGCGGCATCTGCGGATTCTGTCTATAGGTAGCATGACTTCAGGGTCCATGTCTGGTAGGAAATCATTGCGTTTTTCATCACATCACGGCAGGACAAGGTTTACCAGGCGTGGACAAATACACATCGCTCCATCATGCTTCCAGACATGCTACCCATAACGTTAGAAGTAGTACAGTGTGCGATGCCTGGGGGGTGCATGAGGACAACCCGTCCGTCGATTGAAAACCCGCTAACAACTCCATTAGCTTAAATATCTGTATATCTCGGTGAACGACTGGATTAACTTTTAAGAGCAAACACCGTTCTCCCTTACCCGTGACGGTCACTCTGGCGAGCAGCGTGTCGTCTGAGTTCGTTCAGGCATACAGCTCTGTACGGGATGCTGGGTTCTTCGGGCTGTGGTCCAGCATGCCATCAATACTTGTGATCATCAATGAGTTTCATCCGACCGTGGTAGTCAATTTCATTGTGTTTGCTTCCGTGGTTGCTTCCTCGGTGTTCTGTA
Source organism: Phytophthora fragariae (assembly GCA_009729435.1). NCBI lineage: Eukaryota > Oomycota > Peronosporomycetes > Peronosporales > Peronosporaceae > Phytophthora > Phytophthora fragariae. Next base: position 257,116 of record QQOI01000053.1, read on the forward strand.
ACTCATCAAAAGATATGATAGTGTAGTCATGCTTGCTGGATGAGCTACGCAGAATAAAGTCGTGTGCCACCTCGATAGCGCTCGCCGAAATGCATTCCTGGCATTGGTCAAATTTGGGGTTTCACGTCTTCAACGTCTTCTGAAGACGCGCTTGAAAGCTATCTCGCTCAAAGCCGGTCTGCGCTCTAGCCAGGTATTTATGAACCGTGATACGAAACTTTTCAAAATACCGTAGACAACAACTCTCATGCACTACTGTGCTGTAGTGTTCTAGTGGGCTCTCCAACGATGTTGGAATGCGAATTTCTCGCTCCACCACTTCAACGAAATGGTGCAGTTCGAGCTTGAACCTTTCTTCTTTGACGAGGCCTGCTTCCGGTTCTAAGATTCTCCAACCTCCACGCCACTTTCGAATCTGCTTCAGCGAGCAGTACATGTATTATCATAGCCAACAAATTCAAAGCATACGAGGAAATGAAAGTATATACTTAAGTACTTCGAAGTTAAATCGTTTATACTAGTAGTATTTGCTCTTACAAGTATAATACAATCATTTAATTTTACACCAATGAAAATAAATGATTGTGTTGTTTATCATCAACAATTCCGAATTATTTAATTTACTCCAAATTGGAGTTTCCAATCCAATACAAATAATTGTATTGTTTATCTTCAATAAATTATAATTATTGACAATAATTCTGAGGGCTTGACCTCCGAGGTCAAGCCATTTTACGATTTGTACTGCGAATTACTTAATCGCAATAATGGCTCGGCCTCGTACCCTGGCGTCGCAGGATGCCTTGGACGCGTTCGTGACGACGCAGCTGCTCGATAATGGCATGGATGTTATCGCAAGGAAGATCAATGTGCTGCGCGAGAAACTGCTGCGGTCTGGGAGCAGCAAGGGCGACGCAGAGAGCAAGAAGAAGTGGGCGCGGCAGCTACAGCATTGGCTCGCGCTAGCCTGCCGCCTGCTGGCCAAGCAGCGGCGGCAGCTGAACCACTGCATCGAGCGCGTCGAGCGGGACTACAGCCGTGGAGAGATTGGTCTGGGCGTGACCAAGCAGAAGGAGGCAGAGGCGCAGGAGGATGCTAACCTCTACAGCCGCACGTACGCTCGCCCGAGAGCTCACTCGGCTGCGGCAACGTCGGAGAGTGACGGCTACGTGGGCATGATGGTGCCCGGCAAGGAGGACATTCTTGCAGTGGGCTGCCATGTTGCAGCCAAAGTGGCTCGCAGCCACGAGCTGTGGATCATGGCGCGCGTCGTGAAGTTTAACGCCGACTCGAACACGTACGAGGTGGAGGACGTCGACTCGGGCGACGACGAAGAAGAGGAACAAGACGCGCCCAGAAGACACTACTTTGTGCCGTGGCAGCAGGTGGTGGAGCTGCCTGGCGACTCGCTGCCCGAAGGAGAGTGGATCCACTACGCTGTGAATGAGCGGGTCATGGCCATGTACCCCAACACCACCAGCTTCTTCCGCAGCACAATCCGCGTGCCGAATCCAAGTGTAAGTCGTTGGGGTGAAGATGTTATCCATGTTGCGATGCTGATACTAACGCCGTTCTTTTGTTGTGTCTTCGTCGCTGACAGGGCGCTCCGTACGTGATCCTTAAGTTCGACGAGGATGAGGACGAGCATGGCTTCGTGCCGGACCGCAAGGTACCATTCCGCTTTGTGGCCCCGCTCAAGCCCTGGCATCAAAAGTGAGTACCGAAAGACAAAGCCCCAAAATGTCAAGGGTCACGGTTTCGACGCGCGATGGCAACCTGCACTTTGACTTCCTGCCACAGAGACAACTTCAAGCTAACTTATTCCGCCGTCATACCACTGCCGCAGATTCAGTAGCGCGCCGGCAGTGTAACGAGACAACACGACACGAACTTTGAGTGAGAAATCCCTGCAAAGTCATGGCGGCAGCCTGATGTACTACTAGTATCCTAGAGCTACATGAACGTCATTTACTCAAGCGCAATAATGGACGTTTTACCTGATTCTTGAACCACCCAGTACAACCAGGTTTGGTACCTTTGACGAGCACTCTTGCTGCTAACTTCTTTGAAAAGGGTGATGTTGAAAAACATCAGGGGATTGAGTGCGGCCAGCAGCAATGCCGCCAACCGCAAGAATAATTGCATCTTTGATAGACGCGGGGTTAGATCACGCTAGACTTACCAGCAGCTACGTTGGCCACCGACGTCCCTACGATCACTGTACAGGTTCCTGCTTCGCGAAATTGCGCGCTTAGTAGTCCTGCGAGGCGGAGGCCTTGCCCTTCTTGCCAGCTGAGGCCGACTTCTTGGGCAGAAGCACCGAGTGGATGTTGGGCATCACACCGCCCGAGGCGATGGTCACGTCGCCCAGCAGCTTGTTCAGCTCCTCGTCGTTGCGGACGGCCATCTGAATGTGGCGGGGGATGATACGCGTCTTCTTGTGGTCGCGGGCGGCGTTGCCGGCCAGCTCGAGGATTTCAGCGCAGAGGTACTCGAGGACGGCGGCCATGTAGACGGGGGCGCCACCACCAACACGCTGAGCGTAGCGGCCCTTCTTCAGGTAACGGGCCACACGACCGACGGGGAACTGCAGACCAGCCTTAGACGAGCGAGTGCTGCCCTTTCCCTTCTTGCCACGGCCTCCAGTAGCGGCTTTTCCCTTTCCAGACATGATGAATTACTTGAGCTTCTTGACGACTTGCGTGTGAATTTCGATATGATCCTTCCCACTTGACACCTGTGCGTATGGCGCCAAAAAGCGCCCAGGCTACGGTCACTATGCTGCGACCAGGAGGGAGGACGCGCGATTCAAACACCGCATGTGCTGTTTAAATAGGGCTGGGCGATGTCTCCAGCTGCCCTAGCTCTTATAACCCAATGCGAGGACAAGGGCGAAAATCCGGTTTCATCTCATTGGCCAAAATATTTACGCTACGATCTGATTGACGGATCAAAAGCCCTGCACACGCTGATTGGCGGAACGCACTGCGCGGGAAGTTTGACTTTCGGCGCGCCAAAAGTCAAAAGCGGTCAGAAGCCCAGGGTGCCGGTGAGGTCCGGGTCTGCCTGTGAGATCATTTTCGAATTTGCTTCAAAGTCGACCACCAACCACCACCACCACCTCAAGCACCATGTCTGGAAAGGGAAAAGCCGCTACTGGAGGCCGTGGCAAGAAGACCGGCAAGAACAGCACGCGCTCGGCCAAGGCTGGTCTGCAGTTCCCCGTGGGCCGTGTCGCCCGTTACCTTCGCAAGGGCCGCTACGCCCAGCGCACGGGCAGCGGCGCCCCGGTCTACATGGCCGCCGTCCTCGAGTACCTCTGCGCTGAAATCCTCGAGCTGGCCGGCAACGCCGCCCGCGACCACAAGAAGACGCGTATCATCCCCCGCCACATTCAGATGGCCGTCCGCAACGACGAGGAGCTGAACAAGCTGCTGGGCGACGTGACCATCGCCTCGGGCGGTGTGATGCCCAACATCCACTCGGTGCTTCTGCCCAAGAAGTCGGCCTCAGCTGGCAAGAAGGGCAAGGCCTCCGCCTCGCAGGACTACTAAGCGCTCTCAGCCTAGTGTTCGACTTTCTGTGAGCGCGGCCTTTTAGGTCGCCTCCACACCGCCGAGTAACTTCGAAAGGAGCTTCCGGCTTCAATCCCCTGATGTTTTTCAACATCACCCTTTTCACCAGAAATATTCATTTAGTATTGCTAGGAGTAGGAAAGCAACAAACAGATCGGTTGAGGCAATCTAGTCATTGTATCTTTACGATAGAAGACAAAGGCCGCCCTGTTAGTATATGTACAGGGTCAATTAGGCATCACACCCGTGTAGTTTTGCAAGTTCTCTTCGTGTAGGAATGCGTGAAGATCGTAGTGCTGGGTCCACTTATGGTGACACAGCGTAACGCGGTCAACGTAGGAGAGCAGAGGCGTACACGTAAGTGTCAGTATGAATTCGTTATTGGCTTGACTGCAAGTGGTATCCTCTTCCTGTTGCTGCCCACTCGGAGCGCACCATGTTTCGGAGGGTGTCGCTGAACTGGAACATGAAGATGAACTGCGTGTCGCGTTCGGCGTTTGAGGCGCGGATCTTGCGCTTTAGGTCCGCGATGAGCGCGCCCAAGTGCACCACGTTCTGCATCTGCGCGGGGTTTCCGCTGGACACGGCCTCGTCGATTCCATTCCGCAGCTTCTGCGCCTGGCCCTCGAACTCTTCGATGCTAGCGGCCAACTCGGCACACTTCTTGTGCGACGCCTTCAGCGCATCCGGCACGTCGTACCAAATGTTCGTGTGCTCGTTTTGCTGCGCGAAAGATCGCACCGCGTCCGAGAAGATCAGCACGCGGACCACCGACTCGAACCGCTTCTTCATTGCAGCGTCCCGCTGAGCACGAAGCTGGTGGATCTTGAGCTTCAGCTGCTCCGGGATGTTAATGTTGTTCGACATGTGAACAAATTGGTGCCCCTCTTCATTCCGCTTCGAGATTTCCTCGTCCAGCTGTGCGATCAGCGCGTTGACTTTATCATAATCGCTGACCCAGATTGCACGCAGCTCGTCGTCTTCGCCGGACTTGCTGGGGCTAAAACCTCCTGATCCTGAAGACATTGCACGAGGAACCATTTCCTCCGAGAACGCGGGCTGCTGCTCCTGCTGTTGTTGTTGTGAACGCTGCACGTTGGGGTTCCTCACCACGATATGATGATTCCCTGTTGGTTCTTGTGAAATGGTCTCGAACCTTGAAACTGGTTCGCCGTGGCCATGGTAGATTTGACTTCCGTCGACTGGCGTATATCCATTTGCCACAGGAGGGTCAGCAGAACCTTGAAACGGGTGTTGGGGCCTGGGAGGTGATGACGCCGGCTCGAAGCGCGGGGCGTGAGGAGAAGCACTTACTGGAGACGGTACTCGTATAAAGCGCGCATTTGAAGCATGCAACATTGGTGCAGAAATGTTCGACGGAGCCATGGACGCGACTGCATAACCTGGTGGAGCGTGCAGTGTATGCTGCGCTTGGCTGACGAATCGGTTGCCAAGAGACTGAGCTTCTGCTTGCTGCTGCCGACGCGATTCCTCCTGCCTCAAAATTTGCTCGTGGCGCATCCGTTCCTCCAACAATCGCTGCTGCCGTTGTTGCTCCGCTTGCTGCCGCAGTTGCTGTTGTTCCGCTTGTCGCCGCAGTTCCTCTTGTCGTTGTTGCTCCGCTTGCTGCCGCAGTTGCTGTTGTTCCGCTTGTCGCCGCAGTTCCTCTTGTCGTTGTTGTTCCGCTTGTCGCCGCAGTTCCTCTTGTCGTTGTTGTTCCGCTGGCCGCCGCAGTTCCTCTTGTCGTTGCTGTTCCGCTTGCCGCCGCAGTTCCTCTTGTCGTTGCTGTTCCGCTTGTCGCCGCTGTTCTTCTTGGAGTCGCTGTTCGTTCCTCAACTGCGCTTGCTCCATTTGCACCTGTTCTTTTCTCAGCTGGTCAGTCTGCTCTCTCTGTTGCTGCAGTATATGCTCGGCTTCTCGCTTGCCTCGCTCTTGTTGCTCCCGCAGTAGCCGCTGCCGCTCATCAGTTTGTTGAGTAAGGAGCTGATTCAAACTCATCTTCGGCGACGGCGCTTGCGGTGCGCCGGGCTGCACAGCTTTAGCTCGCATATCATGCATGGCCTTGACACGATCATACAAACTCATACCATCCGGAGGTGCTGCCGTTGCTGCTGCAGCTGTACGTGAAGACTCCTGAGAGCGAAGAGCTTTCTGAATTCTATCGCGCGTGTCATCTGGTCCCGGTAATTGACGCTTTCTCGATTGCTCTTGTGTGCGCGCATCCGAGCTTGATGACGTTTGTGTGCTTCCGCCATTCGAACCAAAAGTAGTTGAAACTTCCGCAGTACCATCAGTAACCGACGTGGCAGTAGCCGGCGACGACGATTCTGCCGCAGGATGTTGCGGTGGCGTCGCTGCCGCCGAGGAGGCTGGAGCGGTCTGATCCGGGGCCCCATTAACGGCCGGTTCTGCTTGTTGCTCTTGCTGTTCTGGCGTCGGCGCCTTGGCTGGCGTTTCCTCTGCCACCATTTTGTCGTGAAGACGCCGTCGATACGTCTCCTGCACCATCGTCGCAAACTCATCACTCCACGCAGAGTCCACAAAATGCTTGCCGCTAGCTCCATCAATAGCGAAGCAGTGGTGCGGCTTGGTGCTGCCCAGCATGAGCACGTGCGGCTTCTTGTAGCAGCCCGCGCAGAAGTACGCATCGCACTCTGCGCACCACATGACGGGGTCGTTCTTCTGGCTGCAGCGCAGGCATTTACCTGCACAAACCCACCCCCACAACCCACAGTTAGACCCCTCAATGCCCCGTGGCCACCAACATGCAGCTCGATGCTCCACGCGCCACGTACGCGGCGTCTTGTGTGTGTAGTGGCAGCTGGCGCACGTGTCGTTGTCACTCCGGAGTCTCGCCTGGCACTTGGGGCAGCGGTTCAAGCTGATACCATACACTAGTCAAACAACGGGTTGGTTAGTCAGCCATCAAGCCGCAATTACACCGCGATGAGAGCCGCGCGGCGCCGCCGCAGCACGCACCGTAGAGCCGCCGGTCGCTGTCACGTCCGCACTTGGTGACCGCGTCCGTCAACGTGCCGCTCCAGCCGTCGGCGCCGCCCTCCTCGCGCGCGCCATCCACCTCCATCGCCATCATAATGCGCGCCAAACCAAAATAGGACTGCCAAAACGCATAACGTTACTTCGAAGTAAACTCAATAAACCTTTTAAACCTAATACAGTACTGCATCCTTCAAGATCTGCATGTATGACATTCATTCTTCAACGAGATGAGCCACGGGCACTTGTACCTCAGTGCGCGCGGCGGGGCCGACTACGCTAGCGACGGCCGCCGCGCCTGGTTCGACGCCACACACCAGAGCGTGCTGCTGCTGTCCACGCAGTCGCTCACGCTGCAGCAGCTGCCGCTGGATGCGTCGCTGGACCCCGTGCAGGCTTCGACGACTGTCCCCGTGCCCCAGAACGTGGCTACACTCTACGACTTCAGCGATCTGGACGCCGGACGCGACCACCGCAAGGCTCCAACGACGCGCAACGTGACGCCCATCGTGCTGCTGCAGCTGTCGGTGGACGGCCAGTACCTCGCCATCCAGCGCAGCGACATCGAAGTGCAGGTGCTGCACCGCGCCACACGCGCGTCCTACTGGGTCCTGTGCAAGTCCAAGGCCGGCAACAGGATCCTGCACGGGGGCGTCATCTGGAACACGCACTCGGTCAAGCCTACGAGCTCCCAGGACCTGTTCCTAGTGACGAAAATGGGGCTGGAGCACCATCGCGTGAGCTCCAAGCGTCGCAGCGTTGCCCTGCACAAGACTGTGGGGCTGTACGTCCACGAGTTCTGGTACGCAGCTTCACACGGGGTGCTGCTGCTGAGCTCTGGCTCCAGAGCCAACGAGATCGTGCCGTTCTTGCTGCATGGGGCGTACGCCGAGAAACTACCCAAGCTGGTGTTCTCCGCGGCTGTCAGCAAGCAAGATCTGCACCTGGTCAGCTTGTACGGGGACATGTATGTGGTGTATAGTGATACGCGGTCGACCAAGCTGCTGCTGTATTTGGTGGGGAGGACGAAGGTCACTTGCGTGCGCTCGCTGAACCTCTTGCTGCCGCCCGGGACGGCGCTGGAGTACTCGGTTGTGGACAACTTGCTCGTCTGTCACAGTCTGGATTTCAACGTCAGCCTGTTCTTTGACATCAAGTGCGACGGGAATATTAGTGATCCGTTCTCGGCGCCGCTGCCGATTTCTGCGAGACCACCAGGCCACCCTCCTCCTGAAAGTAAGCAGGTCTCAGTAACGACGACAGCGAAGGCGGCCGACTCTATGCTCAACGAGTTTGATTCTGATGTCCTGGAGGTTACCGAAGATGAAAATGACCCAGAACGGCTTGATGATTCGATGTGGAGCTCTGTCCAGCCAACAATTGGTATCCGTCGCGCCATGAGTGTTGACGATCTAGACGTACACTCGTATATCGACGATGTATCTCTTCCCTCTCCATCCTTCAAGACGTCGCCAGCCTCCCACTTAGCTAATCGAAGGTCAGCTCGGCGCCTGCAAAGAGCAATGTCGGCTGTAAGTCTGGAGAAATCTTTGAAGCACGAGGTCGTTGTGCCAAACTTCACTCGATGGCGCTTCCACGCCCCCAACCTCGTGCAGCGATCATTTACAGTTAATGGACGAGAACAGGTCGAAATTCGAAAGCTGCAGGTGAACCTTACCGAGGTCTGTATTACCTGCGAGCATCATCGCGAGATTTTGCCTTTCCTATTGCGGCGGGGGGATCACGAGTTGGCAAAGTCATTGGTTCTTAAGCTTGTGCGCAGCCACATCGTGGAGCAACAGGCATCTTTGTCTGCTATTGTGCAACTGTTGGCTACTGTTCAGACTGGATATGGCAGTGAGCGACGTAACAAGGTACAGTACTGCTTTTTAGTACCGTTCGGCCTGGTGGTGGACCTCATTGTCTCACTTCGTGTAATCCTGTACTGTACTTTAGAATGTTTCCGATAGCGAAGACGAATCGCGCGGAGCAGCATTAGAGGATGCTACCAAACCTGGACATGTTACGGCAGAAACGGTATCGGGACGGACCAAAGCAAGCCCTCCTGCCCGCAATGTCCGGGGCTTTCTGCTCATCCAACAGTCAGAGTTCTACCGCGATGTGTGGAGAAGCATACTTCAAGACACTAACGTAAGGTCAAACGTTTGCTGGGATGATGGCATACTTGTTTGATAACGGATGCGGTGAGTGTGGCCTTACTGCAGATCGCTAAAAGGTGCAATTTGAGCACTTACGTCATTGAATATATCAAGAATCTGCGCGATAACAAGGTGCCAGTGGAGACCGTCACGTGAGCTACCAGCACTTGGGCTTTTATCTGTAATTTTAGTGTGACTGACAACCAATTGGAAGATATGTTGCGGTTGCGGAGTGTTTTGTAGCTACAGGAGAGCCAAACAAGCTTTATCAGTTCTTGCACTATCATGTGCTGGCTGACTCAGTCGAGCTTGCTGACTTGATGGTCCGCCATGGATGCACATACCCGGCTTTGATGCAACTGGGGCTGGATATGTACTTTCGTCTGAGGGAGATTTGTCCTCTCGTTCGCACGCTTTTGGATCTCGGTCAGGTAACAGCGCGCCTTGATAGTTGTGGGTGTTTCTCGTGAGTTGCGATTTCACTTTGCTGGTTCTGTTCGCTGTTGACAGGCGAGTCGTGCGATCGAAATCGCGTGGAGAAATATGGGTTTGACTTCGTGCGACGCAGCAGTTCTACCCGGTGTTGCTTTCTTTGACTCGCTTGTGAAATCTGGTGCGTGCAACGGTGTCAGTACATGGTCGTCTTTGTTATTAGCGGGGGCTGACTGTTCTTTTCGGCTATTTGCTGCGTGCAGTTACCTCGCCCACACACCGATCTTCGTTGCAGGTGACGCAAATGCTGGGAAACTTACTATTATTCTTGAAGGTGTGGGACCCTGTGTGCTTACGGCGCTCAGGTACAATGTCTATATCAACTCTCGCTAGCTGTGCTGCCGTCCCATTTCCAGATGATCTAGTTCCAGTAAGCTCGCGGGAAAAACTGAGGGCAGCATTTGGTTTTGCTACAGAGGAGTTCTAACTGGAAAATTCAAACTGTGGTCGCTGAATAACCCTAATGAGAGGTGGCCCACCGGACGTTATCGGTCGCCTACGAGCTTTGTCAGGGCAGGATGGTCGAGTTGGTTTCAGCGGGGCAGCGGCTTTTGTGGCAGCTGGAGGAAATACCGCAATTGTCAATTCCTCGAGCTTGACACTGTTTTGGGCGTCCGCTGAAGCCTCGCCCAGAGGTGCTTGATTATTCTTCGGTATTTGGCATTTCACCATTGCCCTCGACGTTTGAAGCAGGCGCGAGATGACGGATATACTCGTGATTTTGCAATTCTTCATCGGTGATGAATCCAATACGTTACCACGACGCTGATACCGTGGAGTTCGCGGTGAACGAGGTGTAGACACCTTCTCGGGGGAGCGATTGCAGTCGTCTTTCGTCGCTTCAAACAGCGTGGTGGTCACGCCGTTCGATCGTGAGGTGTCATTCTCCTTGCGGACATGCATGGCTAAAGCAATTCGCTGGATGCACCGAAGAAACTCGCGAAAGTTGAGATCTGCTGCTTCTCGGCGTTTGGAATTCGTGATGCTGATGTCCAGCTTTGCCGCATAGTACTCGCGAATGAGTTCGGCAAGGCTGATTGGAGCGATAGAGGCACTTGCGGGGGTGTCTGGCGGAGTAAACGGCTCACCATCACCCTCTGGGGTGGAGCGAACTATGTCTTCAGAGATTCACGTCAAATGTCAATGGATATGCACGGATTGGACGCACCAGAGGTCACTTACTGAATGCCCGCGCAAAAGTAAGGAATTCCTTCATGTCCAGGCGGACCTTGCTGTCGACCTACAGTGAATAGTATGCGCACACAGTGTTGAGACCATAAGATCCGTGATACTGTACTGACACACATACCTCGGTAAGGCTTTGGACTCCGAAATGTGAGAACATTTGCTTAAATTGCCAGATGTGCTCGGTCAAAAGCTTCAAAACGTGGCTTTGAGATATGTCGGGGGCAAGGTGCTGCACGTGAATGTACTTTGCCCGTGGAATAATGTGAGCCTCCACCAGATTATGTACGTCGTCGTCTGATAGCGGTCCCTGTATGCATGTAGTCAAAACAATGTCAGTTGTACCTGCAAGGCGCAGTTTATAGCGATCAGTGATCTGGATACGTACTTGCAGATTATTGGCACGCTTGAAGATCAAGATACACGCGGATAACAACTGTGCAAACCCCATTGGCTTCCCATTGCCAGTGGCAGCCGCAAATATGTTGGTGATATCCACGTCTTTGAGCGCGGGCATCGGGAGCAGGTCTAGTTTGCAATCCTTGACGAACTTGATAAAGTTGGTGCGGGTGATCCAGACAAGGTTCGTCACGTTACCGGTCATAGCGTAGTACGCAAACTGCTTCCGAAGCGTTGGGTTCATCAGCAATGTTTCCAGCATCGCCTCCGTCGTTTCGAGTGGCGGTGATGCATGATTTGACTTCGAAGTGTTGGGTCGCTCGATGTTGTTCTGGTCAAGCTGAGCTGGATTGGACGCATTACGGGGAGACTTGGATGACTCATGATTCAGTGACAAATCCATCATTCTTCGGTACTCGGCAGTTTGCTGTGCAGGACGATACGAAGCAATTTTGTGGGTAAGCGAGATCTAGGCTGACAATGGTAGCAGATTGGCAGTTGTACCTTCAGATGCTCGGGCGGGGAGAGCAGCATGGAGTTCAAGATATGAACCCTCTTTCCCTCGCGCTCGAGGTTATAGCGGAAAAGCGTCGCATCGTGGAGATTGCAGTAGCCGATGAAGTTGTTGAGGCACTCATAGACGTGCTGCTCGTTCTCGTACGTGGACATCAGTTTTTCACAGGCCTCCCCAAGCGCGTTGTTATTATCGGTGATAAGTTCCTTCTTCAAGCGTCGAATCTCGCGGTGAAGCACATCGATCTCTATCCGGAGCGCCTCCGCTTTATGGTCGGGCACGGATGCAGATTTTCGTCGCCGGAGAACCTGCTGCTGCTGCTGTTCTAGCTGCAAGTCGATCACACGAAGCGTTTTCGTGGCGATTCCCTGCTCCATCTTGCGATTCACGTCTTGTATCGTCGCCGAGAAATGCCGAAAGGTGATTTCGCCTTCACGATGATGGAACTGCTTGCTTTTAATGGCACCTTTGGTGGCTTCAGCCGCCTGTGTGATGACCTGCTTCAGCATACTCACACCATGAAGTCCCGTTTGCTCGATTCTGTGCAACACGTCGTCAGCGAGAAGGATACCGTCCGCGTCAGTGTCTAGGATCGAGAAGATGCGCTGCAACCCCATCTGCGTGTTTTCTTCGAGCAGCATCCTATAATACGCGCGGGTTTGGAGATATTCCATGAACGAGAGGTGGCCGTCTCCGTCGACATCGTACTTGTTGAATACGGCTTGGATCTCCCATTCCGACAGTGCTGGATAGTCTTCTCGAAAGAGTTTGTACGCACGAGCTGCAGGTAATCGTGCGAGCGGAGCACGGACTTTCTTATTGTCGGCGGCAGTGTTACAGAGCGAGAACTTATGCTTCAACAAGCGAATTTCCTCCGGACTCAAGACACTCTCGGGCACAATGGTGGACACATCCAGCTTTTCAAGCGCAGAGGTCGGTCGTGCTGATAGCGGGCGCTGCTGGAGGTCCTCCATTTAATCCCCAGGAGTGGTTCAGGGCTGCAAATGGCTAATATCACCAAACGAGGCACTCGATCACACTATTTTCAGCGTGCTCAGGCTGGACCAGCGAGTATTGGTGACTATGACGGTACGGATATTGACGTATATCGATAGGATCGAGCCGAATAGCGATTTTGAGGCGTTTACGAAGTGATGTTCATCTCATTTATATTCCCTATTCGATTAGCAGGAGTGTATTAGCGCTGACTACGTAGGTGAACCTCATTGAGTTGCACCTCCCAACCATAATTGGACGACAGCTTCGAGCGCCAGACCGTTGTATGAACCAGCGCACAGCCCGATGATGGAGCTGAGCCCGCCCACCATCCCAGCGACTTCTCTCTGGTATTCAGAGCACATGCTTGGAGCGATAATGATGCTGGATGTGGCCACGTAGCCTGTGGTGAACCCCAACAAGAGAACTGCCACGATGATTGTTATGTCGTCGAAAGGGTGTACGAGCGCCGCCATCAAGAGCGGCAGGAACGAGAGCTGGAACGGCCATGGCAGGTGAAGCGTCGACACGTCGAAGTACATGGCATACGCTGGGAGGTTCTTCCCCACTAAGTCACCCAAGTTGTAGCAACCCACCAGCACAATAGGGAACCAGTCTCCCAGGTTCAGCGTCACCGATGGAATGGCCGAGATGATACCCGGGAAGCACGACAGACACACGAAGTAGGAGAAGAAGAGCGAGAAGAAGGGCTTCAGGGCAGTGTGCAGCACGTTCATGACCGTCGCAGCAGCAGCGTGCTCCACGAGCTCCTCCTCGATCTCGAACGCGTCTTCCTCATCGTCCGCGTCGTCGTCCTGATTGTTCGGCGTCGACCCGTTACGCGCGCTCAAGTTGTTCACCAACAGCGGGCTCCGTTCCGTCATCCCGTCATGATTGAAGAACGCGGTGGGTCTTCTCAGTGGACTAATGGGGCTGGACAAGGGTGACAGCGCCGGCGGGGTCAACGGCGTCTCATGCTGCACCAGCGCGTACTCCGTCAGCAACGGCTGGGCGAACTTGGTACACAGCAGCGCCCAGTACAGAGCCCACGTTGTCATCACAATGAGCAAAGCAATACCGAAGAATACCCCCATGGACAACTTGGCGTAGTAGTCCTGCTGCTGTAGATCAAGTCCGTCACTGGCGTCGCCTTCCAAGTACCACTTCAACGCGAGTCGCACTGCGAACAGCAAGATGGCGCCGAAGCCCTTGCCGCCTTCAATGGCTTGGATGAACACGGGGCCGAACACGCCTCCCAGTCCGTACATGGACGACTGCATGATGGACGAAGAGACCGTGGATCCCATCAACGACAGCAGCGTCAATGGATACCCCACGTCATGAGGCAGCACCACCACGTTGATCATCGGCAGTAGCAGCACGAAGGCCGCGTAGCTCCCCAGAGACCCGTGCATCCTGCTATTAAGCGAGAGCTGTCGCCCCGCCATCACCATATACAGCGAAATCACCAACAACGTCGACATATTCACGACGGGGAAGACGAATCCGATGCGGTCGTCCGGGTAGCGAGCGTCGAAGAAGCTCAGACACAGTGTGATGCACGACCACATGGCGATGGAGCCTGCGCCGCTGAAGAAGAAGGCGCAGTACGTGATCCAGAACCCCGCGCGGTCGTCCAGATCCCCCACCGGTAGCTCGGGCTCGACGCTCTCCATTGCAGGCGTCTCCAGATCCAGATCCAGCGTCAGGTGCTTGTGCGGATTTAGCGCCATGGCGTCCGCTGCGTCTCCTCTCGACGAATGGCTTCAACTCGAATGGCTCCAGTTGGCAATGTGGGGCTATAAACAGGCTGCGGTGGCGATAAAAACTGATGCTGGTTGTATTATTGGCGAGGTTGAAGTGACTCGGGAGACGGGCTCTATAGTATTGTTGCGAGTCGAAGGAATGCGCTGATGTGGAGGCAAACAGAACCTAGAAGACGACGACGAAGAGGAAGATGACGAGGAGCAGCACGAGGAAGATCTTAAGGATCAGAGACCGATTCCCCTGCACCATGTTGAAGAGCTTGAGCAGCTCGCCGTGTGCTGCTTCAACGTTGGTTTGCCTGGCCAGAGAGAGGGAGAGGAGACGTCAGCAAGAGATAGAAGTGTGCTTCTAGTGTACTGCAGTGACGTACGCGATGTCCATGTCGTCGTCGATACGCGAGATGATCTCTCCTTGCTCAGCGACCATGGTCGCCATCCGCGTGTACATGCCGGTGATCTGCAACACAGTATCCACATCAAATGAGCCCACGTACGGCATCAAGAGCAGCAAAATCCAATGCTACGTACCTCCACGATGGTGCTCTCCACCTGCGCCGCATTGTTATACCTCGTCTGGGCGTCTTCGCGAGGTCGATATTGCTGTTGCTGCATTCCCGCGCCACTTCCGGGCGGTGTGGTACGCTGCTGCATGAACGGACTAGCGCCCAGATTCCCACGGCGACGCAGCCCTGCACCAGGCGCCGGCGGACTCAACGCCGGTGCAGCACCTTCAACACAAGCACAAAAAGTGTTCAATCAACATTGCAAAGTGCACCTTCACCAATCATCACCGCCAGCATCACCCATACCTGGCTTCGTCGGCGTGGCCGCTGGAGGGACCTGGAACCCACTTCCAGCGGTAGATTGTGCAGGCGGTTGACTCCGCAGCGGCTGCAAGGGGGCTCCGTTGTTCGTGGGCAGCACCTGGTGTCCATTCACACCCGCAGATCCCCCTGTACGCGAGAACAGCGGCGCGTTGATATGCACCATGGGGTTGCCCCCTCTGTGCGAGAACTTGCTGCGTCTGGAGCTGCGCTCTCGAATCGCCGCCGTGTGCTGCTGCAGCGCTTGCTGCAATTGGCAACAACAACATCAACGCATAAAAACCAATGAGCACCACGCCATAGAGCAACTCAATTGACCACAGGCGACGCACGTGGAACGCCTTGACGCTCTTAGCGCAGCGCGACTTGAGCGACTGGCAGACGATGGCGAAGTGCGCCTGATGGTGCTGCTGGTGGCGCCCGCGCTGCGCGCCGACGGTCTGCTGGAACATGTGGATGTGGCGCTCCACGGCGCCCAGCTCCTTCTTGAGCACGTCCGTGAGCGTCGCGATCTGCGCGCTCGGGTCGTCTCCGATGATGGACTTGCGCCCCACCAGCTCCTGCAGCTCGCGCAGACACAGCTCCTGCTGCCGCAGCTGGTCCGAGATCTGCTGCGCCAGGCGCGCGTCGCGCGACAGCGGCCGGTGCGTCTGCGGCCGCCCACGGCCTGTATCAAACAGCACCGTGATGCCCACAAAGTCGCTCGTGCGGTCCTTCGCCGCCATCACTGCAGCTACAGTACCAGGCGACGTACGTACGCGTGTTAAAAATTCAAGTGCACCAGCTTCAGCTTGCATTTGCTCCCGTTTAACTACGATTAAAAATTCGTTTAATTGTGGACCACACTAGTTTGATACTCCATTCGCACTTAGTGGGATATCTAACCGATGACTTGAACAAAGTATGGTCAGAGAGTTTTGAACGCGCCAGTTGCCTAATAGCGCGCCAAAGCACGAGGAAGAGATGGAGGAGGCGACGCTGCGCGCCAAGATTCAGGCCATGAAGAACCTGCTGGAGGCCAAGCGCCAGCGTACAGTGCTGTCGTCCTCTCCCACATACCCAGCCAATCGTCACCCCAGCCACGCGCCCAGGAGATTCGCGCGCGCGACGCCGTCGGGGCCCGTGAACCGCTCGTGGAATCGCTTCTCGCCGTCCAGCGCGAGCCCCAACCCCAACCCCAGCGTCGTCGGTGCCAACAAGGTCTGGAGGAGGGATGACGCGGCCATGTCACCCGCGGAGGCAGCAGCGAGGAGCAACACGCCGCCCAGTGCGCCGCTGGGCGCTAACAAGACGTGGAAGCGGCCGGTAAAGTGGCTGTGAAGTGGTGTTTAGGGGTGAATGAAGATAGAGAGAGTGATGGTCAGTGGCTGCTGTGTGTGTTTGTTGCAGGTGAAAGTGGCGGCGAGCAACTCGGCGGTGGTCAAGTGCGTGCAGGCAACTGACGCGCTACTGTGCATTGATACAATACTCACTGACTGGCTGGTTATTGTGTGCAGACGGGTGGGGAAGAGCATGCAGCTGCAGATGTTACGACTGGAAGACGGCGAGTACTCGAAGGCCAACGGCGGATTTAGCCTCGTCCGAGCGGGGGTCAAGAAGAAACCGACGGTTGCGGTGAACAAGTCGCCCAGTGTCACTCCAACGGCAACGGCAGCGGTAACCGCGTCGCCTGTAGACAGTAGGTTCCTTCTCAGATTGGTGCTTGTTTTTAGCAATGATGGTGATGCTGACTGTTGTTCTGGATGCGTAGATTCTGTACATATAGGAGGAGTCAAGTATGTGGTTGCAAACGGCGGCAAGGTGTTGAAACGCTGCGCTACTGAGGAGCGTAAGACAATTGCCGTACGCAGACGAGGGTCGATGAGCTTAACGACGAAGAGCGGAGCTGCTCGTGCTGCGTGAGTGTTGGATGGGATTTCTGTTATTGGCTGGGAATGGCTGATCAGCTAATTTGGTTGCGTGGTTCTTGTTGTGTATGGCAGCCTTCTTCGAGCAAATGCTGCCATTCGGCGTGCTCACACCAAGCGGCTACAGGCTGCGAAGAAGACGGTGAAAGTCCGCACGGTCTACTGCTCGTTTTACAACCGCTTTGGCAAGTCGACGGGTTTTGCTGTGCGAGGGCACCAAGTAGATAGACGTTGAGTGTTGCTGATAGTTGTGTCGTTGGGTTTTTGGAACTGTAGGCTACTGCAAGAACAAGGACGCGTGCAGGTTCATCCACGACAGCCGGCGAGTGGCGATGTGTCGGAAGTTCCTGAAGAACGAGTGCAGCGATCCCAATTGCTTGCTGTCGCATCTACATGACGAGGTGGAGTGACTGACTTTCCCTTTGCTCACACTCGCTCGGCCAGCTCAATTGGGTGCTCTGACGTTGCGAGCTGCGATGAGTTCCGATGCTGACTTACGGTGCTGTTCATAACTGGTCTTTGTGGTGTGTGCATTCCCTCTATTTCAATTCAGAACAAAGTGCCAGACTGCAAGATGTTTCTCCGCGGAGCTTGTACTCGAGACGGCTGCAAATACCGCCACGTGAAGGTTAGCGCGGCAGCGAATCTCTGCGAGCCCTTCACCAAGGGATACTGTCCCAAGGGTGATGCGTGTCCACTGAGGCACGAGCTCCCGATTATTAACTGGAAATCGCCCACAGCGGCTGCCAGATCCGGTACAGATGCGTCTGGCCAGTCGACGAATGGTTCAGGTACGTTGTCATCTCCATGTTCGGCTTCACCCGCGTCAGCAGGTCCAACGTCGTCCAGCGGGAGCCCACAGAGCGACAAAGCCAACTCGGAGCTGTCGATCCGGCCAAACATCCGCTTCGCCTCCAAGCACAACACCGGCTTCCCGTCGCTTTTTGACGGCCTGCGTCGCACAGCGAATTGACTTGATCTGTAGCATGCGTGTCCCTATTGGCGGACGTATCTTGTAACCTCAATAGCCTTTCTCCCCACACCAGAATGTACGGTCTCCACTTCAAATTTGGCGCCAAATCGATGGACCGAGTGCAGTTCGTGGCGTTCGCGGCGCAGTCCAAAGGCGCCACCGGCGTGCGCCAGTTCTTGCAAGGCACGTGACGACCATCGACATCGTCTTCTGCCCCCCCTAACCGTTTTTGCGTGTAGATCACCGCCCTCAAGCCCCCGATGTGCTGCTAGAGCTGAGCTCCCCCGTTCTCCTGGATGGAGAAGACAGCGATGCGTCGACTGGTGCAGACTTTGGCATCCGCTTGGAGCTGTCGTCGCTGCGAGTGCAGCGGGAGATTTGGAGCGCGTTGGCCAGCGGCGCGTCTCCGAATCAAGACGCGGCTGTGGGTCTGGCACGAGCGTATCTGCGGATGGCAGCGCGACCGCGACGTCGTGAGAGTGACGCAGTGTGTGTGTCGCTGGCTCGGATGGTGATGGCTGGAGCTGGAGAGGAGGACGGGAGGGAGCAGGTGCAGGAGAACTCGACTACGGACGCTGCGTTCCGACGTCGCATGAGGCGGTTGACGCTCAATCGAGTCAAGTTCCCGACGCCACAAGAGGAAGAGGACAGGATTTACTGCACTGCTGGACTACAGAAGACGCTGCCATCGAGTGGAGCTTCGTCTCGGGTGAACAAGCGATCAAGAGCGGACCTGGTCGAGGTGACAGAGCAGAACTCAAGACACAATACGTCAGCTTCGACGCCTCCTCCAGTGAAGTCACAGGAGCGACCGCCGCTATCGAAAGAGGTTTGTTTGTATCAAGTTGAGACGTGCTACAAAGCAGAGCTTTCCCGCTTAACACCACTCTTGTTTTGTGATATTTTAGATGGAGGACCGTGCGTCGGTACTGGCCAAGCGACTTGTGCAGCTATCGCGTTCCGATGCCACAGCTGCAGTGGATGATGTTGCCACACGCACGTTCGACATGCTCGCGGAAGTCGTGAACGACGTCCACACCACATATGCAGCCAACGAGCGGAGCTTCCAATGTTTGTGCCAGATGCTGCGTATGAGCTCCACCAGCGATGAAGCGCTGTTCCAAATCACTGGGTACGAGTTGAAGGCGGCTTTAGTTGCGCGTGTCTGCCACTAACCGCGCGATATTTCATCTTCTTTTTCTGCTTGACAGGGCGCTTGTGGACTCGAACTGGAGCTCACGATACGCGGCAATCTTCCTCGAAACGAGTGTCTTGCCGAAAATTCGCGCAGCAAATTCTGTCATCTCGCGTGTGCTTCTGCAGACAGCTCTTCGCTTCGGCTCTGCCTATACTGGGACGCTGGTTGACTCGCTTCTGCTCCCACTGCTCGTCGGCAGCAAAGATACCGACTCGGGCAACGTCTTTGGCCCAGCTCAAGCCGAAGCGTTAACACGAATTCTGCGCAGCCCCGACACGGTACCGGCGGATCAGCTGGATGGGTTTATCCAGAAGAGTTTGGCTGCCGTGGATGCGAGCGACGATGGTACCTCACCTCATTTGCTCTCAAACGAGTCGGTGCTGCTTGTGTTCCAGAACATTCTCAACACCAAACCAGTGCTGTCGCCTCTAACGGTGGAGCGAGTTGTTGCAGTATGCGAGGCCGTTTTGGAGCGCCCTGAAGGCGAGCAACTGAAAGGCTCACTCAAGTTCGCCACTGTCATCTTTACACTCATTTCAAAGTACCCACAACCATGCACCGGTCATGTGGAGACTCTGGAGTCAATTGCTAATCAACTGACATCCATTATGGCGAAGACAACAGTGCGCTCGCTGCAGAAGCTCAAGGCAAACAAGTAACGATGCGGACAAGGATCAAATAAGGCGTCGCGTGGAATTCAAAACCATGATTGCTTGAGAGCGACAGTATCGAAAATACAGGAATGTATCGAGTATCAACACTTGTTGCACTCGTAGTAGCGACCAAGTCGATACTGCGTAAGCATCTCACGTGCCGCGGGTGGGTGAGTCTTCAGAATGGGACCACAATCTCCACCGTGTTGTGCTGCCTCGAGCAATACCTGTGCCCCTCCAGGATGTACTCCAAGCAAGTCCGTCACGTCGTAAACGCTGTCGTCTACCCGGATCCAGCACGAACGTTGGCTCTGGTGCCGCTTCATCTCACAGGAAGAGTACTCCCGTTCTACATTGAAGGAGCTTTCGACCGACGATGGCGCTCGATGTTGCCATGCTGCTTGGCGCACTGTGGGCCCAGTAGCAACCGAAGACCCGGCAAAAGCTACCTTCAGTTGGTACTCTTTCTCAGCACAGAAGAAGCACCGCTCGTTCGTGCACACATCGTTGCATCCAATGCAGGCATCACATTCGTTTGCAGTTCGTCGTGCTCCGACCGAAGCCTGGAACGCTTTGCGAATAGCGCGTGGTGACCGTGCTGCTGTTGAAACGTGATCACTATGCAGCAATGGACCGATCGTGTCGTCTTCATCGTCGCTTTTGAAAAGATTTGCACCAACATCGCTGCGGATGGAGCGAATGGGGCTTGTTTGACCCACTAAACGCTTCACTGATGACGGTAGTGACGGCTGGTACACTTGATTGCTGTTGATTGAGGCAAGGCTGTCATAAGCGTTGTGCTTGTGTGGCTCCGAGGGTTTCTTGTACACCAACCGCTTTGGAGGTGCCAAGTGGATTTCCTTTTGCGATGGTTTCTTTTTGATCTCCGGCTCGAGAGGCTTCGTGTAGGGATCATCATCACGAATTGAACTCGGTGGCTCGCTGGGGTCCAGGTACTCAAGTCTCATGGATCCATTCGACAGCACCGTTCCGATACGGTTTGTGGTGCCAGGGTTCAGCAGTCTCTCCATGGCTGCATTGGTGCACTCGGTGGTGGCGTAGCTGAAAGTGTCGAGCGGCATTTCAATGGTTCTCTCGGTACCAAACAGCAGTGATTGAGTCTCGGCCCTGCTTTCAGTGACAGCGCGATAATCATCCAGAAATGATCCAAGTGCACCTAGCCGCCTCTTTCGGGAGCCATGGAACTCCCCACTGCCAGAGTGAGAGAGCTGGTTGTCGCTTGGTCCCAACTGAAGCTGGCTAGCAGTTGTCTTGGTCGCAAAGTGATTCAGCACAAACTGAACGAGTGCCACCGACGTCTCGGCCATCCTAACAAGGCGAACGTCGACAATGGAGTCCATCAAGAATCGGTATTTCTCGAGCAATTTGCCTGCAAGGACGTCTGTATGTGTCTCCGCTGGTACGTCGCTGTAGCTGCCGTGTTGAATCTGTCGATTGCCTGCCGCTATGTAGTTTTGCCGATCTCGTGACGCCCGCTGCATCTTCGCAGAACTCTTCAAGTACACGAGCAAATGGTGCAGTGTCAGCAGTGTTTCGTAGAACACTACGTTGATCTCACTCTGCACGCGAGCCTCCTTTGTGCACAATATCGAGGACTGCGACGACGAGAGACTGGATGGTGGGGTTTGCACAACATCCGGGTCAGCCAGCCAGAACGCTTCTCCGATGGTGGACGAGTTTGCCATGACAGATGAGTTGTTTGATGCAGCGAACGAGGCTGGAATCAAGTCGACGATGGCGTGTTGAAGTGTTCCGTTGTGTACAAAATGCTGGATCATCTTAGCGCGTTGGTCTCCGGCGGCATTATAGTTGGCAGCGGTGTTTGGCGTTCGTACACCCAAGAAGCACTGCAACAATCTCAGACACCAGTAGCAGGTGAGCACATCCTGTTGGAGAATGAGCTCGTGCACAGCATCGAAAACTCGGGGGACCTACAGTATCAAGCATACACGGATCGTCAGTCCAGATACAACACACACAAGAAGTTTGCTGCTAAAAATCTCACCGTCTCGTCAGTGAAGCATGCGTTTGGATGGTGATACAAGCGCACGAGTGCTTGCAAGGTAGTAATCAGCTCCGAACTCGTGGTATCTCCGTATCGTCGTAGCGAGGCTATCAACGTCACGAGGTGCTCGAAAACAAGCTCTAACGCTTTGTTGACCACTTCAACTTGACCTGGACCGCTGCGAGTGAGCTCGTCGAGTGGAAGATTGGCATTGAGCTCCTCCATTGCGATCGTGATGCTCACACTCTCGTTCATGGACAAACCCGAGTCGATGGAGTTGCGCGTTTCGTAGTGGGGCTCTGTCGATCGCTTCTCCTTGATCCGTCGTTGGAACCAGCCCCCGCGAGCGCTCGAATCTGAGTCTGTCGACCGAGGAGTATCATTGTTTGCTTGAGAACCCCTGGGCGTCGACACACTCGCTCCACGTCGTCTACGCGGCGACCAGACGCTGTTTCCTCGGCTCCTTCCTCCGTTGTCTTCCGGCCGAACTCCCGTCTGCGTGATTCTCCTCAGCAGAAACGTCTCCATCGACGCTCCTGCAACGCTGCTGTCATCCCTCACTGCAGTGTCAGCAGAGTGAGGGTGGTAGAATCGGCAGTAGTTGAGCCCCGAGGAGATCAGCATGACGTTGTGGTGTCCCGCTTCCCTACACACGAGCAGCAGCAGCGTGACGAGCTGGTCGCGGCCTTCCACGTCAAGTACCAACGTGTCCTCCTGTTTGAACTCCAGCACGAGCGTTCTCGGGTCCCAGTCGGGGCGGACAATCGCCAGCAACGCGCTGTACGGACGTGCGACGACTGTGCGCATGGAGCGGTGCATCTCCACGACGGCGTCGCCCTGCAAAATTAACTGGATCTTCTTGAACGCCTTCTTGGTGCCGTCACTACCGTCACTTCCAGGGGCAGCGTCACCATTGCCCTCCGTGTTCCTGGCCTTCTTGACGTCGAATCGGATGACCGACGGACGGTCCAGCACCTGCGTGTTCTGCAGTCGAAGCTGCAGCGCCGTGATCGTGCTCGACGTCTTGTACAGTTCAACACCCGCGTCGTTCGCCGCCGCCACGATTTCGTTCAGACACTCGTGTCTCTCTCCACAGAGGAAGAACCGGTCGTGGAAAGCCGTGGACAGCACCATCCCCTCACTATGTGCCGACGAGAAGGCCGCTCTCCGCAGATACAGGAAGGGCAGGATCTGCACGCGGCGACCGCAGTCGTCCAAGAAGACGACGCTGGACACCGTCACCTGCAGGAACAGCAGCTGGTGCGACGCGTTGGCGAACTGCTCGATGCATCGGAAGTGCAGACGTCGTGGACTCACGACTCGGTACAGCAGCGCCTTGCCTTGAGCTTGTCGTCTCAGCCTCGCAAGCAGCGACAGCAGGTGCCCCCGTGCAGAGCACATGAACTTGAGCTTGGCCGACCGGAAGCGGGACTTCTCGAGCCTCAGCACGAACTGGTTCCCCGTCGGAGACATGTCGACGGCTTCGATGTCCGCGATCTCCCACTGGTTGGTGCACTGGAACGTCTCCGGGTTGTACGTGCTCAGCGTGGCCGGCGTGACCACGAGGATGCGCGGGTACGTGGCCCACCACGCCACTTTGGTCGCCAGGTACTGCGCGATGACCGTGTCACCGCTTCCAGAGTCCGTCGTGTGGACTGGGGACGCCGCCATGACAACTGAGCGTGAGGGGGTTTCAGCGACAACGAAGGGCTCAGCCTGCCGAGGACCGAGAAGAACGAGGAGTGAGTGAACCGACAAGGGCTTGACCCTGTGGGTGGCCGTTGGTAACTAATCCAGTGGCGTTTTACCTGACCTGCTGACGTACTTTAACCGCTGATAGGATACTGTACTCAAGATGCTGCTTCGTCTACAGCTTCAATCTGGCGACGTCAGTCTAATCGACATGGCTACATTTTCTAATTCTGACTGATCAACATGGCTACACTTTCTGATTCCAATCGACATGGCTACATTTTCGTTTTGACACGCATCAGATCAGGCGATGGACATGGAGGACGCGGCGACACTGAGCTACGAGGCCTTCTGCGCGCGCTACATGGCGCGTAACCGGCCGGTTCTGTTGCGTAACGTGACGGACCAGTGGTTTCCGAGGGCGGCGCAGTGGCGGGACGGGCGAAGAATTAATTTCCAGCTCTTGAAGGCGCAGTACGGGGCTGCAGAGGCACCGGTAGGGTCTGCACCTTGATTTACGTGTGGTTTTAGCAAGGTTTTGACTGCGATTTAAGGTGGCGAGCGGGGACGTGGCGGAGTATGGAGCGGAGGAGCGATGCACCATGAGACTCGGTGCGGAGGGAAGGAATAGCGAGCAGAAGCCGTGGAATTGAGGCTGACTGGAGGTTTGCTGCAATACCATAGGCGAATACTTGGAGCTGGTTGAGACTGGAGCGGCTGGCAAGAGATACCTCAAGGACTGGCACTTTGTGCATGCTTTTGGCCACGATATTTACGAGTAGGATGGGGAATTAGTTGCAGTGAGTGAGAGGATGGAGAAGTGTTGCTGACGAGTTGCTGGATTCAGAACGCCGCCCTTTTTCAAGGATGACTGGCTGAATTGGTACGTCGTTGGTGCTGAGGTTTGCTTTATTCGGGGTCTTGAAATGGCTGACAGAGGTTTTATTTGCCTCTTGTTGGTAGGTGGTGGGACCACAAGGAGAAGAGCGAGAGTGACTACCGGTTTGTCTACCTCGGTAAGCCAGAATAATTCTGTTTCTTGTGTATTTGTAGTTTGAATGATCTAATTGAACTGCTTGACCTGCTGAATAGGCCCTGCTGGAAGCTGGACACCACTGCATCACGATGTGTTCCGGTCGTATAGGTATGGCTGTTGTTGCTTTTGGATGCACAACGAGCTCGCTTGTCTAATTAATGTGCTTGGGTTCGTGACGTTAGTTGGTCGGTGAACGTTTGCGGTCGCAAAGAGTGGGTCTTCTACCACCCGGACGACGTACGTACTCAATGGTGTCTTTCGGATTTGTTTTGCTATAGAAGACATCTTACGCTGCTGTTTGTTTGAGAACACAAAGGAGATGAAATTGAAGGACCGCTTTGGTCAGTTTGTCTTGCCCGACGTGACGGCGGAGGATGTCGACAGAGAGAAGTATCCGCATTTCCACGAAGCAAAACCAGTGTACGTTATCCAAGAGACGGGAGACGCCATTTTCATTCCAAGTGGATGGTACCACCAGGTGAAGAACCTCGAGGACACGATCTCGATCAACCACAACTGGTTCAACGGGTATAACGTCCGCGAGCTGTGGGGGTTCTTCAAGCGGGAATACGCAGCAGTCGAGCATGAGTTGGAAAACCTGAAAGAGATAGGCCTTGTCGGACGTGAGTTTGTAGACCAGTGCCAGTTGGTCATGCTTGCCAACACTGGCATCAACTGCGTCGAGTTCCGCGAGCTTTTGTACGCGAAAGCCAACGACTTGCTGTCACAACGTGAACAACCTGGCATCAAAAGCTCCGGAGGACAAGGACGGGATCTGCTTCTCCACCTCGGCTATGTAAGTTCTTCGCTGTGAATTTATCGACTTTGTTGAACTGCTCTAACTCGAGGCTGATGTATGATTTAGGTACGTGACATCCTTAGCGAGCTGAACGTGGCTTTGAAAGCTGTGGACGAACACTCCGAAGCGAATGAAGTTTGGCTCGGTGTCGATTTGCAATTGCAAACTCTGACTGATGCGCCCAACGAGTCAAACGTATCGAGGTGCGTAGCAGACGCGCGGATTAGGTAGTAGTTTCTCGGCTTTCAATCTATTTTCGCGAGGTGCTGTGGTGCCTTGATCGTGTTGTGTTGCATTTTCGTGCTGGTAGCTACGTTTGCCAATAGCTTTACCATCCATGACAGCCAAGACGCCTGAAGAGGAGATCGCGGAGCTGCGTCAGGCCAATGACGAGCTGTATCGAGAGCATGCAAATGAAAAGGCGCAAATGCAGGCAGCGGTGGAGCACGAGCGGCTACAGACTGCAGAATTGACGCAAACCATTGAAGCCATAACGGAAGAGAATGGTCAGTGGCGTGAGAGCTACGCGGCCTTGGAAGAAGCCAAACGGTATGCAGAAGAGCAGATTAAAGATGCCAGACAATATGCGGAGGAACAGTTTGCTGCTGAGAAGGCCGAACTGGAAGAGCAAATAGCTCAGCTCGAAGAAAGCGTCAAGAGCTGCACGTCACAAATGGTGGACGATCTGGCGGAATTGGAGCGACTTCGTGCCTCGGACGCGTCACAGCAACAACAGGAGGCAGAACTTCAGAGGCAGCTTGATGAACGCGACGATCGCTTCGCCCAACTAAGTGCAGAGTACGACACACTCCGCGTGCAGTATGATCAGCTACAGCAGGCGCAGGAAGATGCTCGGAAGTCTCATGAAGACGAATTCGCTGCCAAACAGCAAGAGTTGACGGATAGTTCAGCCAAGGTAGAAAAGCTGCTGGCTCAGGTGGCAAGTCTGGAGAGTCAGCTGAAGGCAGCGTCTGCAACTCAAGATGTGCGCGAAGTGAACCAAAATGCCCTGCTACGTCGTGCAGAGCAGCAGACCCAAGAGAAGCAGGAACAATTGAATGAAGCCGATGCACGAGTGAAGGCGCTGGAAGATGAATTGGCTCTGCTATCGCTCACCCCCGCCAATTCAAATGATTTTGCTTCGCGGATCCGGGGTCTTCAGCAGGAGGTTTTTGTCAAGTCGGAGCAGCTAGTCCAGCAAGGCGAGAAACATCTTCGAGTTGCGGAGTTGCTTGACGAGACGAAGGCCGAGCTGGCACAGCTCCGAGAGGAAGTGGGAGGAGTGCGTCACACGTTACTTCGTGGAATTGGCCTTGATCCGACGATAGCTAGTCAAGACTCGAGCGTCGACGACATGCTTTACCAGCACGTGAAGCTCGAGGAACTGGTTCGCCTGCGACTGAAGGCGATGGAGCACGAGTGGCAGCTCGCTGGAGGCTCTTCTTCTTTTGACCCCGCAAGAGATGAAGGACAAGATGGTTCCGAGTCCTCGTCTTGCCATCTACCCAACGTTGACAACTTTTCAGCACTGGATGCCCTTGGCCTTGGTGGCGCTGGGCGATTGGAACGTGAAATGCGAGTGCTTCGAAGCCGAAACAAGCGGATGATTGAACGCACGGAACGGCTCGAGAGTGAACTCGACACTGCTCAAGCTGGGCTTCGTGATCTGCAGACTATGCGAGAAAAAGTTGTGGAGATGGTCGGTCGTGAGCGTGTCGAGAAGGAACTGCGTGCGAAGAGCGAGCTGACCAACAAAGAGTTGGGTGAGAAAGTCGCCGCTCTCTCGGAGCACGTGGAGAAGCTCATGGTCCACCTCAAGCACGAAGCTGCGGCCAAAACCCGCGCAGTGGAAGCTCAACGTCGTGTGGACAAAGAATTACTCGAAGCAAAGGACAAATTAGCCACTGCAACACGCAAACACGCTGCCCAAGACGCAAAAGTGGCGGAGCTGGAGCAGGGTGCACGTATCCTGGAGGACCAGCTCCGCCTTATGGACGAGAAGTTCATCGACGTTCGCAACAAACTGGACTGGACGCGTTCAAATGCACGCAAAGAGAACAAGCAGCTTTCGGCAGAGCTGCGGTCGCTGCGTATGAAGTGGCAGATGGCGAGCGACTCGGGGATTCTCGCTGGACTACCAGACTGGGTGTCTACAACGCCCGTGCCGAAACTCTCTAAGAAGCCGCCGCTAGGAACAAGCAGCTCCGACTCACGACTACCAACACCAAAAATCTCCAACAACGGACTCTCCCCAGTCGTAGCAGCAGTTGTGCAGGACGCTCTGGCCATCGGCAACGGCGCGCGTGTCAAGTTCGAGATCCCGAAACTACCTCAGCCAGAGTCTGACGCGGGTACGCCGTGGTCTGACGCCAAGTTGTCAGTGCTTCAGCGCCAATTCCAGGACAAACGCCGTGCCTAATGAATGAACTGATCCACCCGTTGACACAATTATGAGACGGTACACATGGCTTAGTAACAGTCGTGATCAGCTCAGCTTACACACCTCGTACCGTGCCAGGTCTGTCCCGAGCTACAAGACAGGTACCCGGTGGCAATGTCCGCCGGCTGCCACTATACAGTCTAGCCTAAATATGTAATACACACACACGTAGCAGTCGACTTCCAATCTCCGCGTGGCCGCTCAGGTGCGAACGTAGGCACGGAGATCTGTCTCTGGTTGCTCAGGCCGCTCCGTCGGCGGGGCTAATCTACCCGGGGGCTTCGATACCTCTCTTAGACAGCCAAGCAGCCTAAGGGGTAGGCTGCAGATACTCCACTCAACCAACGGGGCTAATCTACCCGTATCCTCACACACTCCGGCCTTCGTTCTAGCTTCGCCTATCACTTACGCTGCTGCCTGCTTCCTTCCTACTCTCTCTCTCTCTAGCTGCCAGCTCAATGTCTTGTATTACTTTAGCTGTAGCCACCTCGCGGGGCTCTAGCTGATCTCTTGTAGCTCGCCTCAGTACCTCACGGCAAATAGCGAACTGCCGGCTTCTCTACCCTACACATGCATGCCCACCGCTGGTGGGTTCAACCCAGCGACTCTCGGCGGTGGCTCCTGGCCGTCCATTAAAACCTTGATGTCGTCTCGCCCTTCGTCCGTCGTCCTCGCCGCTTGCGCGTCTTGGTCATCTCCCCTTCGCGGCCTTTCGAGGCTCGCGATCTTCTGCCGGCCAGGTGGGCGATCTTCTGGCGGGTCGACCCGCCGCCCACCGGCCCGTCGCAACCCGTGTCGTCCTGCTACCGCCGCGTCTTGCCCTGTCCTGCGCGTCTTGATCTCCTTGGTCCTCGCTGTCGTCCGCTGTTGCTGTCTTCACTCGCCCTTGTCATCGTTCGCCGGCTGTTGTCCGTCAGTCTCGGCGGACAGAGCCATAGTATTGCATACTATTACTCTCTTCCCCTAGCAACGAATCGTCCTCGATTCGCGCTGAGTTGCAAGGGGCTGCGTCGCTGGCTGCCGTCTTGCTCTCCTTCGTCCTGCTGCTCGTCGGCGCCACGGTCGTCGTCACCAAGGCGGAGGCGTCCATCCACCCATAGCTGCTCGTAATCCTTCTGGTTGATCCAGATAGTCTCGGGCCTTCCATCGGGGTTCGCCCTCTTCACCTCGAACTCGAGCTCGTATCGCCCCGTGCGAGTTCGATACCGGCGCCTGCGCACCTCGATCACCTTCTCCTGCGGCTGCAGTCTCGCGAGGCGTGGCTGCGGGGACACCAGACTGTCAACTCCGCGTCGGCCTTGCCCGGCGAACACGTAAATTCTCGGCTCCTCGTCTGCCTCGTCGGGGACGTGCACGGGCGCTGCTGGCTGTGCGGTCACGCTTCCAGGTTGCATGTCAGCATCTATCGGCATCGTGGTCACTGCCGCCTGCTGCTCCGTCACAGGCGACACTTCCATCATCGCGTCGGCGTCTTGGTCGGCGACCTCGTAGCTGCTCTCGGGGTCCAGCACACCAGCTCGGGCGTAGGCGCGTACGGGACTCTCGTCTCGTCCGGCACGATCGCCGGCTGCTTCTTCGTTCGTATACGGCGCCTGCCGGATGCGAGCCCGCGTCCGACTGGCTACACCGTCACGCTGAGTGCTGCTGCTGGCTGTTCGGGCTGGTCGAGCCTTCTTCCGTCGGCTCGTTGTCGTCGCTGCATCCGTGGCGTCGTCTGCTTCGTCAGGGTGGCCTTGTTGAGCCACTGGCTTGGCTGCCTGCTTCCGCTTCTGGCCAGCTCGTCGGGGTGCACTCGTAGGTGCAGCTTCGACTCCTGGCTGCACTTGCTGGCTGCTGTCTGTCGGCCTCTGCTCGTCGGCTTCCACGGCCACAGTGTCCGGCTGCGCCGCTCCGCTCACCTCGCTGTCCGCGTTCGGCATCTCCTGGGGCACCGACTCCTCGTCCTCGGGGTCGATGTCCGCCGCTGCAATCGCCTCCTCGCGCAATGTCCTGCGCCATCTGCTCGAGTAGGTTGGTAGAGTAGGAGTACGGGAGCAGGAACGAGCAGTGAGTCACCAGCTCTCGTCCTGACTCCAGCATCCTGACCAAGTAGTTGTCGTAGCCGGCATCTTCGACGATCTGGGCGGGCCCTCTCCATCTGTGCCCGAACTTCGTGATGCCTGGCCCCTTGGCCGGCCTGTAGATCCATACTAGCTGCTGTAGTCGGAAGTCACTCCGGTGACGCGCATTCCTCCTATTGTAGTACAGTGCCTGCCTTGCCTGCTCTTTCTGCAGTGCAATGGCGGCCAGCTCTCTCGCCGTTCTCAGGTCTTGCAGCAGCACCTCGTGGTAGGCCTCCAGCTTGCTGTGCGGGTAGACCAGTCTGCTCCGGCGCAGTAGTTCAACTGGGGTGCGCAGCTTGCGCCCCATCATCAACTCGTTCGGCTGGAACCCGTGCGTGGCATGCTGCGACGAGTTGTACGCATACAACGCGCTCGGTAGGAAGTCATCCCAGTCTGTCTGCTCCTTATCCACGTACAAACTAATCATGTCTTTCCACGTGCGGTGGAAACGCTCAACCAGTCCAAGCAGGTTCGGGCGGTACGGCACTGGCGTCGACTGCTTCGCCTGCATGAGCTCCAGCAGCTCGGCCGTCGCCTTGCTTCCAAACTCCATCGCCCCATCCATCATAATCTCTCGCATAGGGCCGTAGACGAGCACGACCTTGTTCATCAAGAACTGCGCAATAGCCTTGGCCGTGTGCTCCGAGACTGCCTCGGCTACTGCATACCTCGTAGTGTACTCCACTGCGGCAATGACGTAGCGGTTGCCATGCATCGTCACTGGCAGCGGGCCAGCGACATCGATTGCCCAGCGATCGCATACATCTCCAGTCTTAACACTCCGCAATGGTGGGACCACCATCCTCGGCCTAGCCTTCCGTGAGCCGCAGTCTTGGCACGCGGACACCCAGTCGCGCACAGCCTCTCGCATGTGGGGCCACCAATACAGTCGCCGTAGCCGCTCATACGTCTGCGGACCGCGTAAGTGCCCTGCCCATAGACTGTCATGGGCTTCTTTGAATGCTAACGCCCAGTACCTTGCAGGCAGGATCATTCGGCTCTCTCCCTCGCCGACTTCTGCATGCACGATGCCGTCCTCGCCCGTGAACACTCGCTGACCTCGGTACGTGCCCTTCTGCTTCAATGTCTGAACCATGACTGACTTAGCCTGCTCTCGTTTCACGTCCTCGTCCGTGAACTGCACAAGACCCAACTCAGCTGCCTCCACACGCTGCACAATCACCGCTCGGACCACGTCGTCCGCGGCCCGATCAATCTCGTTCTCCAGTTCTTGTCGGACGTCAGGTGACGGCACTGCCTCGCCGGCCACCGACGCTGATGCATCTGCTGCTGCGGTCACGCCGTCTGGTGACGCAGCTGCGCCACTGCTCGACACTGCCCGCACCGTAGCTCGTCTGTGCGTAGTGGGCACAATCTGCATTGCCACTGCGGTGGCAATCATCTCCATCGTCAAACACTGCTCCTCCTTTTTGCCGACTGCTACCGCCACAGTCGCTCTGCGCGACGCGATGTCGTCCGGGGTCGCGTCCTCGGGCGTCGAGTCGCACCCCATGTCCTCATCGCCATCCATGCACTGCCTGCCTATCGCGGGGTCGTCCTGGGCGGCCCCACGCTCACTGCTATCCTGCTCACCTTCGTGCACTGGGCCACGTGACAGAGCGTCTGCCACGTGGTTCTCTCTCCCAGGTCGATAGACGACCTCGAAGTCAAATTCTTGTAGTGTTAATGCCCAGCGGTGGAGTCGTCCCGCTGGCTCCTTCGTAGTCATGAGCCACTTGAGCGCCACGTGGTCCGTGACTATCGTAAACTTGCGGCCATACAAGTGCGGTCGGAACAGACGCACGGCCCAAACCACGGCCAGACACTCAAGCTCGGAAATATTATACTTTGCCACCGTAGGATTGTTGACCTTGGAAGCGTAGGCCACGGGCTGATCACCCTTGCCCTGGTCTTGTGATAGCACAGCTCCCAGCCCCGTCTTCGAGGCATCCGTCGATAGTTTGAACGGTAGCCGATAATCGGGGTAAATAAGCACGGGCTTTCTGCTCAGCCATGCTTTAGCCCAAACAAACGCCTCCTCCTGCTCGCTACCCCATTCCCACTCAGTAGTCTTCCTCAGCAACTTCGTAAGAGGCGACATGCGGGCGCCAAATGAAGGTAGAAACCGCCTGTAGTAGCCAGCTAGGGCAACAAATCGTCTCACTCCAGCTGGATCAGTCGGCCTCGGGAACTCGGCCACTGCTTTCACCAATCTCTCAGTAGGACGTATCCCTTCTGTAGCCAGGTCGTGCCCTAAATACTCCATGTGCGTAGTCGCGAATGAACACTTAGACGCCTTCAAACTGAGTCCTGCTGCTGACAATCTCTCAAGGACGACAGCTAACTCCACCACGTGTCTGGCCACCGAACCCTTCGTGAAAATAATTACATCATCCAGGTAGACTAGGCAACAAACCCACGTCAAACCACGAAGCACGCAGTCCATTAATCTTTGAAAAGTGCTCGGGGCATTGCAGAGCCCGAAGGGCATTCGACAGAACTGGAACAGTCCACGCCGTGTCGTGAACGCGGTCTTCGGCTTGTCCTGCTGAGCTACGGCATGCTGCCAGTAGCCTGCGTGTAGATCTAGGCTAGTGAATCTCCTCGAGTCGTAGAGCGCCTCCAGTGTCTCATCCACCCGTGGCAGCGGGTACACGTCTTTCACAGTCACGGCGTTCAACGCGCGGTAATCAATACAAAATCGTACACTTCCGTCTTTCTTGCGCACGAGGACGACAGGAAAGCCCCACGCGCCTGAGCCTTCCTCAATCACGCCGTCCTGCAACATGTCATCCACCTCCTTGTCGATGATTGCATTCTCCGACACTGCGTGTCTTCGCCTGCGCATCATTATCGGGGCTGCGTCCCCCGTGTTGATGTGATGCACCACCTCCGTCTGAGCCAGAGGCGGGCACCCCTTCTTCTTCTCCACAATGTTGGCGTACTGCCGCAGCAGCGCGACCACCAAGTCACGTTCCTCCGGCCGCATCTCGCCGATGTCGAGGCTGTCTTCGTTCGTCAGCGGCGTTGCGTCGTCCTTCTTCAACTTGGCGACCCATTCGGCCACCCGCGCTCTCTCCAGCTCACCGTTCATCTCCAACAATTGCATAGTTTCATCAGTCGGGACCCAGGTCCCCAGTACATCACGCGCAGGTAGCTTCTCACGCCGGCCCTCCACATTCAGTACTGCCACTCGAATCACTCCATCGCGCACAGTGTCCACCGTCGGCGCTAGTAGTAGATGCCGCTTGGACGTCGGCTTCGGCAGGAATATCCCTGTCGTGCCGTCGGCTGCGTCCACCTTCATGCGGACAATGCTCCGGGTGTTGGTCCCCAGCTTCACAGTCTTGGCAAGTCGCACAGTCGCCTGGCACTTGCCCGAGGCTTGCATCAACGGGGTCACTCCGTGACACACGAACGGCAAGATGACCTTCTGGCCATGGTCATCATGGTACTTTAATTCACGCTTACCAAAGTCCAACTTGACTTGGTGCTCGGCCATCCAGTCTTCTCCAATCAGCATCTCACTTCCTTGGCCCTCCACTAGCAATGCATCCACAGCTATCCGCTGCTGGTAGACCGTAGTCCCCACGAAACGCCACACTCCAAGCACGCGGACTTGCCCACCGCCAAATCCTTCCACAACATCAACTGGAGCCTCTCGTGTAAGGCACCTGCCGTACTTCCGGAGTTCAATGCCCGCCACACTGAACTGCGCGCACGTATCGAGCCGAATCTCGAGCATGCGTGCCTTCGACACGGTCAGCAACGCTGTCGGCAGACTCGTCGGCTCGCCGCTGCTTGCTGCTCGGAGCTGGGCCTTGCGCACCGACTTGCCCTTGCCATCGTCGATCAGCTCGACGTCTCCGTATCCGCCGCGCCTCTCGTAGTGGTAGGACGCACGCATCTGAGGCTGCTTGTGCCTCATCTTGGTCTTGCCCTTCTCCTCGAGCTGCTCATACATCTGCTGCTGTCGCTGGAGGCGTCGCACTCGACGTGCAACGCGGAACTTCTTGGATTCCTTCGTCGCGCGCCTTCGTAGGGCCCGCATCGCTGCGAGAGACCCTTCTTCGTCGAGCCCCTGTGGTGCGCCTTCTTCGTAGGCTTGCA
The DNA here is from genome assembly GCA_009729435.1 of Phytophthora fragariae. Classification (NCBI taxonomy): domain Eukaryota; phylum Oomycota; class Peronosporomycetes; order Peronosporales; family Peronosporaceae; genus Phytophthora; species Phytophthora fragariae. Next base: position 290,959 of record QQOI01000053.1, read on the forward strand.
CGTGGCGAAGCCACACGTCCTCGCCCATTGGTGCAGCTCGCTGTCGGTGCCCACCGTTCCGACCTGCAGGCGCTGTCGTGGACGCGCCCTTCTTCAGTTTCGGCCTCCTCCTCTCGGCCTTCCTCACCACGGCGACGACCGTCTGCACTGCCTGCCGGCGTTCATCGATCCGCTCGGGCCCACCGTCTCCGTGTAGTCCGTCGACCAGTCGCTTCACCATCGTGCGCAGCACCTTCGCCCTCTCTTGGTGCTGCTCTCGGAACTCGGTCGCCAATATGCCGGTGGCAATCGCCAACGCACCTTCCGCACGCCGCCGTCGCGACGTGGTTCGGCCACCGCTGACTAACAGTGGCATTCGCTGCACTCCACGAGGTGGTACGGGCACCACCGGCGTCGCAGTCGTCTCCGGCCTCGGCGCTGAGTCCGCTGCCACCTCTACTGACTGGTCGCCCTGGCCAGTCTCGTCCTCCATCTCGGTCGTGGCTGCCGCTGCCCTCGGGGTCGTGCTCTGCCCCGGGCTGCTGTCCACATCCTGCCTCATCACCACGTCTGAGGACGGATGCCCACTGGCTGCACTGCGTCTCGCCGCCGTGCGTGTCGTCGTGCTCCTCCGCCGCTTGCCAAGCACATGCCGTGCGTGTGGGTCCGAGTCGCCACTCTTCTCCTTGCTTCTACCACCGACAGCATCCGTACTGCCACCCTTCTCTTCGTCACTGTCTGCCCTCACTTCGCCGCCGTCGCCGACGGCGTCCGCGTTACTGCCGACAACATCTTCTGCAGCGCCACCTGCGATTGCTTCGGCACCTCCGCCGACAACTTCTTCGGTACCGCCGCTCTTCCCATCACGGCCGCCGACGACTTCTGCACCGCCGACGCCGACTTCTTCCACATCGCCACTCTTTTCCACGCCGTCACCGACGACTGCGTCCGCGCCACCACTGCCGGCGACCACGTCTGCACCGCCGCTCTTCACGTCACAGCCGACGTCGGCGTTGACACCGACGCACAACTCCTGGTCGCCGCTGGTGACGACTGCTTCTGCACCGCCGCCCTTCTTGCCGCCGCAGTCGACGACGTCCTTCACACCACCACTCTTCCCCTTGACTTGTCCACCTCCTCGGTCTTGGGGTCGAGCGTGTACTGCACGATCACTCGACTGCACGCGCTGCTCCACCTCGCACTTCTCGGGCGGGCCACTCGTGCTCGTGACCACGTCCGTCACCTCCTGGGAGAATTCGTCCTCGCCAGGCAGTCGAGCCTCCGCCTCAACTGCCTCGCTTCGTTTCCCGCCGTCGCTGGAGTGCTCTGCGCTGGGGCGGCTGCACTGGTCGCCACCGCCGCTGTCGGCTGCTGCTGCCGTGCTGGTGGGGGCTGCTGGTTGACTGCGGGCTGCGTGCCTGCGATGCGCACGCGGCACTTGCGCCACCAGTGGCCGTTCTGGCCGCAGTAGTGGCACGTGGACTCGGCCTTGCGCTGCATGATCGGCCTGCCGTCGCTGGGCCCGTAGTTGCTCAGGGCACCGGCGCCGCCTCCTCCGCCACTTCGTCCGCCGCCTCCGAAGCCGCCTCGTCCTCCACCACCGTAGCCGCCACCATCGTACTGCCCGCCGTAGTAGTCGCCGCCGCCGTCGCGTCCGCCGTACTGATGTCTCCGCCCTGCCGCGGGTTGGTCGTCGGGGGCTGCGCGAACGCCGGCAAGTCGACGCTCTCGGTTGGTCGGGCTTCGGCCTTCACTTCCAGCGTCCGTGCCGTCTTTGTCTTACTGGCTTCCACCTTTGTGGCTGGGATGCGTGCATCTGCTGCTTGTCCCATCCCAGCTGCAACCGCAATCGCCTGCAGCGCAGCCAATGGGAGGGCCCTATCTTTGAGTCCAGCCGTATTGGCCAATCCGCTGATAGCTTTCCCCGCGTCATCGTATCTGGGTCCCACGTCGCTGCCGCCGAACCCTAGACCTAATTGCTTCCAATTGATCAGATCGGCTACTTCAGGTTTGGCCTCACTCTTCTTCGGCGGCACCGCGCCGGCCTCCTTCGTGTCCGACTTGCCTTTGCGGTAGTGCCGCTGGGCGCTGCGCCAGCTCGTGACCTTCCGCCCCTCGCCGTACTCGCCGTAGCCGTTGATCGTGAACTCCACGGCCTCGCTGAGCGTCTGCGGTCCCATGGTGCGTATGTGTGCGGCAGCTTCTTGGTTGTTGAGGCCGTCGTAGAACGCCTCCAGGTATGCCTCTGCTGACACTCGTTTACCGAATCCTATGTTGGTCAGGCTGTTGGCGAAGCTGTCCACTCGTTCACCAGGTTGCTGCTCGCGTTTGCCGAGTCACTTCTGGATCTGCCACGTATTCTCACGTCGGCCGTACTTCTTGCGCAGGCGGCTGGCCAGGTACTCGAACGTGCAATCCTCGGCCTCCAGGCCCTCACTCATGATCACTAACCACTTGTTTGCGTCCCCTTTCAGGTGCGCGGTCACTCCGTAGTACAGCTCCGCCGAAGTCCACGTCTCGCCGCCCAACATTGCTTGCCGCTGAACTGCCTGCTACACGGTCGACATCCAGGCTTCGATCGACTCGGTCGGCGTGCCGCGGAAGTCCTCGATGTGCAGCTTCTTCAGTTTGTTCCTCCGTGGCTGAATGACCACGGGGGTTGGCGTTGGTGATGGCGCCGTGGGTGTCGCCGCCACCGGGGTCTGGATCACGAATCGCTGCATCATGGCGCGCTGCTGTCCCGGTGTGAGCGCGTCCCACCAGCCCATCGACTCACACTTAACTCCGAAACTGGCTCCTTGCTAATCAAGTCGGACCAGACCAGATACCACGTGTAGCATCTCCATGTTGCGCCTCCTACAGAGTGTAGCCATTCTGGCTGCGCTGCCCCCGCTTGCTGCTGCATTATCCCCGCCGCATGATCGCGGTCCATTGTTCGATGGGTCGACGGTAGTGCGCTCACTGGATGTGGAGGGCTACGAAGCGATGCTGAACGACTCGAGCTCAGTCTGGCTCGTCGACTACTACTCGTCTTGGTGTGCGCACTGCCGCATGTTCGCCCCCGAATGGGAGAAAGTTGGCGAGTTGTACGCGCCGTCCAAGATCGTGCAGGTGGGGGCGGTGGATTGCAACCGACACAAGGAAATCTGCACGCGGGAGGAGGTGCACGCGTACCCTTCTGTCAAAGCTCACCATGTGCCGCTGGGGTCGAACGAGAAGGTGAATATGGAGGCGAGAGGACGGAAGAAGCTTAAGTCGGTTGCTGCGTGGGTGGAGGACGTACTTAAAGAGCATGACATGAAGTCTGGGGTGGATATGTCGACGATTACCGAAGAGAAGAAGCTTCGGCGGAATGAAGATGCTGAGATTGAACCGTCCAAAGTGATCGAAGACGACACGTCGACCCTGATGAAGTACAATCGCCTGTTTGATGCTGGTAAAGCTGTGATGCTTGCACTTGAGAACAGCTTTTTCATAGGGGTGCAGGTGCTGGAAGGTGAGAGGTATGACGCTGCGTTGAAGTGGGTGAACGCACTTGCTGCTTCGTTCCCACTGGAGGGGAACCGCGCAGCTATGGTGAAACTTGCAGACATTATGAAGCAGCAGAAGACTTGGTCTCTAGTTGAGTGGAGCGAGCTGATCAGAAGGTGGAGACCCATTGCGAGAGCAACGAGCTTCCCCAGTGACTTGTTTGACCCCGAGGAGACGACGAGTTGGGGTGGACAGTGTGCAAAACTTACACTTGTGGTCTGTGGACGTTGTTTCACAGCATGACTACAAGGAGCTTCAAGGCTGAAGAGGCTTGGAAACCGAGCGAGACAATGGCAGCTATTCGACTGTACATGAAAAACTTTTTCGGCTGCAGAGATTGTCGCCAACATTTCATGGAGGCGAACCCCGAGAGTTTAGTGGAGGAATTGGCCGCCGGTGATACAAATGGGCCACATGCCGTAGTGATGTGGGCCTGGAAGATGCACAACCCCGTCAACAAGAGACTGCATGTGAACCAATGGCCTTCTTTGTCAGCCTGCTCCAGTTGCTACATTGACATCGGTGGGCCGGTGTCAATTGGCATGTCATTGATCCACGAAGATGGAATTGCGGCCTACGTCACGAGTGTCTACGGGCATGAAGACAAGGCTCTTTTCGATGAAATTATCATGACAGCCACGTACAAATTCCCAGCTCAAAGCTTCAATACAATGACGGTAGCCGCACTGGTTATTGCGCTTGTGGTGGTGGTGGTAAAGACAGAGACATCGCTTTGCCATCTCCAAAGACATCCACATGGCTTAGATGTACATGTTGTGATGAACACTAAAACTGTTTTATGGGTATTTTTCCTGGTTAAAAAACTTATGATGACTGCAATACCCAGTAGCATGAGCAATTTATGGTTCTGGTGGCACCTTGCACATGCTCTTCTCAACGCTGTTGCCGTGACTGACAGCGAATGTTTGTGTGTCATCCTCCTTGTGAGCGAAAACAACCTCATCCACTCGAAGCGAGTCCAGCGCCGGCCCTGTGCCTCCATCAACACCATCGTGAAGAAACATTCGCAGCATGAGCGGAGGGAATTTGTTGTTGTTGGTGAGGGCTTCAGCTGCTGTAGCTGCTGAGCCGTTGTAACAGGTTGATGACGAGCAGTGACGGAGGCAGGCTGGATTGGCGCCAGCGGGGCGAGCAGCCGCTCGAAGGCGAAGAGGAGACGTCGGCAGCAGTGAGCGGTCGTTCGAATATGGGACGGTTGAAGTACGACAGTGGGCCGAATGAGGTCCTAGAAGCCGGAGAGTGGGACAATTGTCGGCACGGCGAAGTGCAGTCAGCTGAGCGAATTAGTGGGCGGTTTGGGCGGCGGTACGAGCAGCCAGAAGCCGCTCAGTCGAGAATCTGCCACGAAGGGCACAGAGCAGAGCGGACGTCGAGTCCGTCGAGTACGCCGAGTACTTACCGACTCACGGAGCGGACGACGAGTCCGGTAAGTACGCCGAGTACTTACCGACTCACGGAGCGGACGAAGAGCCCGGCGAGTGCGTAGAGCGCTCGTTGGCGACTCACGGAGCGGACGAAGAGCCCGGCGGGTGCGTAGAGTGCTCGCTGGCGACTCACGGAGCGGACGACCTGGTGATCTGGACGAGCGATCGCACGGAGTTTCGAGGGGAGTTCGAGGCAAAGGACGGCAGTGACCGTCCAAGTCGACTGAGCAGCCGCGTTGCAGTAGGACAGGCGCCCGAGGCGTACGTCCGAGTGGCCAAGTTCGGCGTCGGCCAGGAAGACTTCATTAGGAACCCGAGCGGCAGCTAGGTGTGGCAAACTAGGGACGGACAGTAAATAAAGTAAGTCGTGCTGCCAGACGGGCACACACCGGCGCGGAGGACAGCGGTTCTTCCTCCGACGGCCAACAGGACTTTGGACGCTATCAGCATTGGGCATACGACCAAGCCCGGCGTGCAGGGTTAAGAAGACACGTTATATGGTGGTCATACAGGGGCGAAGTGACGCTCACGACGGCGATAACACTATGGCGAGAACGAAGACAATCGTCCGAAGCTCACTGGGCGAAGTTGCGGCTGGTGACACTCCAAGAGCGAGCTCGAAAACCCACGAAGAAGAAGCGAAGACTGAAGAACGACCACCGATGGCGGAGGAAAACGCCGCAGCACCCAGCACCTCTCACGACGCAGGGCGATCCGACCAAGAACAAGCGTCTGGAATAACTCGGCCAGCTGACAGAGGCGGTGCGAGTAACTCATCGAACGTCGGAACTGAACCGGTCGCTGCATTGACTGCGGTGATTCAACAGCTACTGACTACGGTGAGCCGATTGGAAACAAGGATGGGACGACTGGAGACGCCGGCGCCACCAGAAACAAGCGCGCCGATGGAATCGATGACGACGAGAACGGCTGAACCAGCCGTGACGACGACTCTGGCGGCAGCACCGAGTGGCGTCGCAGCGACGTATCAGTCTCGAACGACATCAGCCACGACGCCAGCAGCAGCGCGGGCAGCAGCGACACCGAGACGACCATCTCGAGGCGGCCGGCATGTTGAAGCTGCCCACGGCGACGACGATCCGAGCGACAGCAGCGACTCCAGCACCGACAGCTATGACAGTGGGTCCGGCAGCTCAAGCAACGATGGACACGCACGGCGACACCGAGGTCGGCGGCAGCGACGTCGACGACCGAGTCATCGGAGAACGCCTTCACGACGAGACCGGCGCCACCGGCGACGAGAGCGGAAGAACGCTAAGGAGCTTGACTTGCAGCCCTTCAAGCCCACGGCCGGCGGCGGGCGAGTCGAGACGTGGATCGCGAAGGTGGACTTAGCGGTGGAGGGCGCACGAATCTCGGGGCGCGGCGACTGGAACGACGAAGAGCTGTACTACGTGGTTGGAAACAAGTTGCAGGACGACGCAGCTAAGTCCTGGGTCCAAATCAACAAGGAACTAGTCGGACATGAACGAACCTGGTCCAAGTTGAAAGAAGCCCTGGTGCGGAGGTACGGAGATCGACCTGACCTCGCCCAAGCAGAGTGGAGAGTGATGCAAAGGACGATGCAACCCGGTGAGACGTTCGCCGACTTCGCATCAGGTCTACGGGACGCGGCAGGACAGAACCGTGTCCGAGAAGAGACGCTACTGGGCCAGTTTACCGCGGATTAGAGAAGACGACTCGGCAGCTGGTGAAGCTGGCGCCTACGCCAACGACACTTGGCGAGGCTGTGGACAAGGCCACCAAGATTGATGATTCGAGCTACAACGTCGCGAGAGGCATGCGGAACATCGGGCAGCCCTGGGCAACGTCGACAACTCAGACGGCGATCCAGATGGATGGTACGACGGGCGCGATGCGTGTGATCCCAGGCATCGGCAGCATGCCGGCCGACATGATAGGCGACTTGACTGTCGGAGGCAACGAGGTGGGCGAAGAACATGCGTACTTCACGAACCCACAGGGTGTCTTCGACAAGAACAGCAATGTATGGGTGGCACCGAGCGGCAGGACGTGGAACGGGAAGTTCTGGCGGCTGAATAAGAAGGAGCGTAAGGCGGCGACGTTCGACCAGCGGGCGACAAACAAGCGGCACGCGGGTAAACCCGAACGAAAGGTGAAAGTGATGATGGTGACGGCGGACCAGACTTCGAGCAGCGAGGAGTCAGATGCTCCGCCCCCGGCGAAGAAAAAGAAGCGCGGGGCTTCTGTTCGACAGACAAAGGCTGCGGAGCGAGCAACCGACGCACCACCTGCTCGTCCAGCTGGGGCACCTGGCAAGCAACCCAACGAGATGAATCGCTGCTTTGCATGTGGCGGCGCAGGTCACTTTGCGAGGGAATGTCCGGACACGGCTGCGAAGGCGAGGAACGATGCGTATCTCGCCGAGCGGAAGTCGAAGCTCGAGTCGGCGGAAAACGGAAATCGGGCGTAGTAAGGGGAGTACCGCGTCCGGTGCCGAGTGAGATTCCCCGACGAATGCAGGACGGTATGGAGACGAGTGAGGGCGAACAGCGGTTTTTGCCAGGCATATCGGCCGCGAGATTGGAAGAGAAGGCGACGTGTGACGATGTCGACAATCCCATGTTGACTGGGGCGATGATCAGAGTCGCACGTGCCGTGAACAAGCGGCTGGATGATGAACTGGGCGGTAGAGATGAGGATCGTGCGCGGCGCAGTGTGTCCACCGTGCGACCGGCAATGGCTGCACTGCGTTATGTTCGCCCAGATACGGACGACGGTAACCACACTCAAGATCGACGGGCAGGACGAAAACATCAAACTGGGGAAGGCGGCAACGTGACAGAAGCCACCAACTCCGCAGCGGCGACCTTGTCTGGGCCTAGAGAGACAATGACTGGCGTGGGAACGGCGGATGTGTCTGCGGGCGCGGACAACGAGGTGGTGTTGACGTCGGTCGCGACGGGCGTCGAGTCGACGGCCACGGTGGATGCCGTAGACACGGCGAGATCGGAGGCGAAGACGACGCGAAAGGACGAGAAAGAGCGACGAGTGCAGCGAGTGCAGCGAGCTCGGAAGAAACTGGAGGCAGTCGAGACTGGCGGTGATGAAGTTGACCAGGCAGTGGCAGCTCTGAAGAAGGAGCAACAGGACCGGCGGCAGCGAGAGGCGCATGGCGCTCGACTCGACCTGGCGGCCCGACAGCAGCGACAACAGAGCAGCTCTGAAGTAACTGCTGGAGAACGTGCGAAAGTGAGTCTGGTGCAGCGTGTGCATCACAGTGGCGGTGACGCGCGAGATGATCATGACGGTAGTGTGAGCGACGGTGGTGGACTGGACACTACGGCCAGTGATGGACTACCTACAGCTCTGATGGACGTGGATGGCGAGCGAGTGCACGTGAAGCTGGACAGTGGTGCGCGATACTCCGTCGCCGGAACCGACTGGATGCTGCGTGGAGAGAGGTGTCGACGGGCGGCTCCGGTTGAGTGCGTCGAGGGGATTGGCGGTTTCTTGCTGGACGTTCTGGGTGTCTGGACGTTCAGCATGAGGAATGCCTACGGGCAGTTGGTGCAAGTGGCCGCGTGCATCATCGACGGCTGCACCGACGAATTTCTGATCGGAGTTGACTTCATGCGTCAACACCGAGCCATGCTCGACTTCGAAAGAAATGAAGTACGTTACTTCGAACGCAACACTAAAGTGGTGATCCCGTTTCGTACGAGTGAAGGCAACGGAAAAACAAAGGTGGCGGCGGTGAGGCTAGTGAGGCAGACGCGTCTCACGAGAAGTTCCGTGACGCCCATGGAAGTGGTGGTGGCTGCTCCTGACGGTGAAGAGGGCGTGTTTGTGCCTACGCAGCAGTGCGGCACGGTGATGTTGGCGACGACGTTAACGAAGGCCAAGGACGGCAAGGTGTTGGTGCCGGCCATTAATGTGCAAGGTGGACGCGTCAAACTGCCGGCAAAGAAGGAGTTGGGCACATGGATACCAGTGGACGCCGACATGCAAGTACTGGCGCTGAACGGACAGATCGACCAGGAACGATTGAAGGAGTGGATCGAGTCGCTAGGAGACGGCACTACGCCATTGGAGAACGAGGAGGACGTGCGAATTGGAATGGAGGAGCCCGGTGCACGGGATCTGATTCTGAAGCTACTTCGGGCGTATCGTAAAGTGACAATTAGTGAGGGTGACTGCCCTCCGGTGACTGCTCTCGACGTTCAGCATTACATTGACACGGGTAGTACGGCGCCGATAATGCTCAAACGGCGTTGGCATGCTCAGAAGGAGGATGCGGTGATTGAAGACAATGTGGTTAAGATGCTACAGGCTGGTGTAATTGAAGAGAGTAATGGAGCATGGAGATTTCCGGTCGTGTTGGTTCGGAAAAAGGATGGTGAAGTGCGCTTTTGTGTAGATTACAGAGCACTGAACAAAGTTACGAAGAAGGATGTGTACCCCCTTCCCCGCATTGATGAAACCCTAGAAGCACTTGGAGGAGCTCGGCTGTTCACGACGCTGGATTTACGGGCTGGCTACTGGCAGATTGGCGTTGCACCCGGCGATCGTGACAAGACCGCATTTACTACGAAACGAGGACTGTACAGATTCGTGCGCATGCCGTTCGGGCTAATGAACGCACCTTCTACTTTCCAACGCATGATGAATGGAGTATTGCGTGGTCTTACGTGGACGACCTGCCTAGTTTACTTGGATGACATCGTAGTGAACACGCGGGGCGGACTCGAAAGACATGTAGTGGAGCTAGCTACAGTACTGGGGCGACTCTCAGCAGCAGGCTTGACGCTGAAGTTGAAGAAATGCGTCTTCGCCACGAAATCCATGGAGTATCTCGGGCACGAGCTCAGCAGCGAAGGAGTTCGACCGGTGGAACGATTGGTGACGGCGGTGTCGGAGTTTCCCCGACCTGGCAACCCGGTGGAGGTGATGCGCTTTGTACATCTCGCCGGATACTACAGGAAGTTCATCGAGGCGTTTGGCTCCATCATGGCCCCGCTGACTCGACTCCTGAAGAAAGACAGTGTTTGGGAATGGACGGAGGAACAGGAGTTCGCTTTGAGAGGGTGAAGGCGGCCCTAACTACAAAACCCCTGCTCGCCTACCCGAATTTTGAGCTCCCATTCCGTCTAGTAACAGATTCCAGCGAGGTTGGATTAGGCGCCTGCTTAATGCAAGATCAAGGACGTGGCTGGCAGCCCATTGCATTCGCGAGCAAAGTGAACAGCCGCGAGGAGGCTAACTACTCAATCACGGAACTGGAATGTCTGGCAGTGGTATGGGCGGTGAAATTGTTCAGGCCATATTTGTATGGGCGAGTCTTTACAATTATTACTGATCACTCAGCGCTGCGATGGCTGATGACGCGACCTAATTTGGCTGGGCGACTTCACAGATGGTCCCTGACCCTACAAGAGTATGAATTTGAGATCCTATATCGGCCAGGTGCGACGAACGTCGTGGCTGACGCTCTCGCGGGCCCCAGCAGCAGTATTGGCGGCGATTGGGCGGCGGGCGACGCGAGGACGGCGATCGGCTCGAGGACGGCGAACAGAACGGACGACACGAGCGGCTGAGGAGGCCGGCGACGACTCGAAAACGGAGGACGACGATCCGGATCACTCGCCGACACCGATCGAGAACACGGAGACGGTGGTGGAGACCTTGACGACGGACGATGGTGTAGAGACGGAAGACACGACTGCAACAGCGCCGGTACAGACACAGACTCTCGTGCTGGACGGTGACAGGAATACGGAGACGGCGGGCGGACGGGCGGAAGTCAACCGACCCTTGACCCGTGCTGCCAAGCGACGTTTAGAGGCGGAGGCAGCAGCCAGAGCTACGAGACAAGCGGCTAACGATGAGCGACGAGCAGGTTCAGCACCTGACGGGGACGAAAGCGACGCGCTGCTCTCGGCAACGAGGCCAACAGTGGACGATGCGAACTCGGCGAGCACGAGGGTGGACGACGCGGATATGACGAGGCCGGCAGTGAACGACACGGACACGGCTAGCCCGGAGGCGGACGATGTGGACGCAATGAATGAGAGCAGCTCAGCCCACGTGCAGGCGGCGGATACCGCAACTGGCGGACGAAGCGCAGTGACGACGTCGGGGACGATCGCGACGACTGACGGCACTGTGGAACGGGCTACGGCAGCGAGCGTGACGCGCGATGATGGCACTGAGCCACCACTCCGGGTGACGGACACGACGACGACAGTGACCACGAGTGGCACGGCACCGTCACGACGGCGTGTGACGTGGGCCAAGCCAGAACGGGAGGTAACGAGCACCGACTCGGACGTGGAGTCGGAGACGAACGAACTCTCGGGCGTGACGTCGACCGGCAAGGCAAAGACCCAACGGCGGACGAAGGGCGCGACAGATGTACCGGTGGCGAAGCGACCGCCAGCGAAACGATGATCGACCTCGGGGAAGTCGCCAACAGCGGTGTCGACTCTGGCGACGGACGTAGCGGACGATGCACCAGAGACGGAGGAGGAGGAGACGGCGTTGCCTGAAGGCACCCTGCAGCTGAGTGACGACGAAATCGTCGCGGCGCAGAAAGCGAGTCGAATGGTGCAGAAGATGGCAGCGGCAGGCAACTATCATGGCTTAAAGGTGGAGCAGATCTACGGACTCGTAGTGGTGAATACGAAGAACGGACGGCGGGTAGCGCTGCCACCAGCACTATGGGCCATCGTCGTCAAGGAAATGCACGGTTCAGTTTGGGCAGGCCATTTGAGAGGACCACACACGTACGGACGAGTGGCACAGCTTTATTGGTGGCCAGGCTTACAGAGAGAAGTGAATCAGTGGGTTCGAGGATGTCAGGAGTGTGGTAGCCGCAAGACGCGTCCGCGTGAGGTGATCCCTCCTCTGCGAAGCATTCGTGGAGGCGATGTCGGCGACAGATGGGCGCCTGACGTCGCAGGACCCTTCCCCGTAGCGGATGGTGGAGAACGTTACGTGATAGCGGCGCTGGAGTATGTTACTCGCTACGCGGTGGCGAAGTGCGTGAGACGGCACACAGCGGAGAACGTGGCGACCTTCCTGATGGAAGACGTTGTGCTCAAGTTCGGAGTGTTTCGTGAGATCTTGACGGACGGAGCCCCGGAGCTCACAGGCAAGTCGATCGAGCAGCTGGTGCTCATGCTACAGTCGAAGCCGATAAACCCGGTGCCCTATCGGCCCCAGATGATTGGATTGGTAGAGCGCTTTCACCGCTCTTGGAAAGATTGGGTGGCAATGTACATGGCCAACGAGCAGCAGAACGACTGGAACTTGTGGGTGAAGTTCGCCGTGTACGCATACAACTCGGCGCGACACTCGACGGTCGCACTCTCACCGAACGAACTCATGATGGGTAGACGGCTGCGACCGCCGAATGAACTGCTGCGACGAATGGAGACTATGGAGGCCGGCGAATTGATGGCGTATCACGAGAAACTACTGGCGGCAATGACTAAGAGCCACGAGTGCGCGGCGAAAGCCATGGAGAAAGAACAGAGACGACAGGCACGCTATTACAATCGCAAAACTAAGCAGAAGCGGGAGTTTCGGCCTGGTGATCGTGTTTGGGTGTACAATCCTCCGAGGGGACCTAAAGCAACCAAGTTCGTACACAAATGGATGGGGCCCATGCGAGTGGTTGAGTCCGCAGGTTACGAGCATTTCCTGCTGCAACGTGAGGATAAAAGTGGAGCGCCGGAGACAGTAATAGCTCACGTTTCATTCTTGGTTAGCTATCACCTTCCGACACTACTGCTACAACAGGCGGCAACCGACATCGAGGCGCAACTGGACTATGAAGAGCAGAGCGGGGAAGAGACAGATGAACCGACGAACCGAGCGCCTGTACGAGCAGCGACGGCAGGCCGCGCTTCAAGAAAGGATGGACGGCACCAGAAACGACGTAGAGGTACAATGGCGGACACGGGCGGAGTCTCGGCGGAGGACACTCGACAGGTGGAAGGACGACGTCGACGGAGACGTAACAAGGCTGGACAATACGTCCTCGAGTATGAACTACTGCCCGTCGATGACGAGCGACACGGCAACGCAGTCGGCGAACGACTATGGCTTTCGGTTGCTGACTATGAACGACTATGCCAGAGCGGGAGAGTCGTGGAAGACTCCCAGGTTGGGGAAGCCGTGTAACAGGTTGGTGACGAGCAGTGACGGAGGCAGGCTGGATTGGCGCCAGCGGGGCGAGCAGCCGCTCGAAGGCGAAGAGGAGACGTCGGCAGCGGTGAGCGGTCGTTCGAATATGGGACGGTTGAAGTACGACAGTGGGCCGAATGAGGTCCTAGAAGCCGGAGAGTGGGACAATTGTCGGCACGGCGAAGTGCAGTCAGCTGAGCGAATTAGTGGGCGGTTTGGGCGGCGGTACGAGCAGCCAGAAGCCGCTCAGTCGAGAATCTGCCACGAAGGGCACAGAGCAGAGCGGACGTCGAGTCCGTCGAGTACGCCGAGTACTTACCGACTCACGGAGCGGACGAAGAGCCCGGCGAGTGCGTAGAGCGCTCGTTGGCGACTCACGGAGCGGACGAAGAGCCCGGCGAGTGCGTAGAGCGCTCGTTGGCGACTCACGGAGCGGACGAAGAGCCCGGCGAGTGCGTAGAGCGCTCGTTGGCGACTCACGGAGCGGACGAAGAGCCCGGCGAGTGCGCAGAGCGCTCGTTGGCGACTCACGGAGCGGACGAAGAGCCCGGCGAGTGCGTAGAGTGCTCATTGGCGACTCACGGAGCGGACGACCTGGTGATCTGGACGAGCGATCGCACGGAGTTTCGAGGGGAGTTCGAGGCAAAGGACGGCAGTGACCGTCCAAGTCGACTGAGCAGCCGCGTTGCAGTAGGACAGGCGCCCGAGGCGTACGTCCGAGTGGCCAAGTTCGGCGTCGGCCAGGAAGACTTCATTAGGAACCCGAGCGGCAGCTATGTGTGGCAAACTAGGGACGGACAGTAAATAAAGTAGGTCGAGCTGCCAGACGGGCACACACCGGCGCGGAGGACAGCGGTTCTTCCTCCGACGGCCAACAGGACTTTGGACGCTATCAGCATTGGGCATACGACCAAGCCCGGCGTGCAGGGTTAAGAAGACACGTTATACCGTGCTCAATCAATTTTCCGCGTCTTGTGAGCGTGGCTACCGATATGCCACACATCATAATAAGAGCGCACCGGCGATTGCGAGCAGCATATTCGTGGTTGGAATGGAGACTTGGACGTGTTAGAGCGGGCAGCGATTGGCAGGGAACGCGACGCTTGTTGGTTTGAAAGCTAAATGAGAAGTGATGTATTTGTGGGTGGAATAGTGGGTAGAGGTCAGACATGCTAGTTGATGCACCTGGCGTCATCTCAGGTCGAACTGACGTCCGACCCAAGTGTTGAAGCTGGGTGTAGCTCCAACACTTCCCCGCCAGCGCTCAACACGAACGGTACCGTGACGACACCCAGTGCTTGGCGTAGTTCTCGAAAGCGGATCGTGGGTAATGCCTTGGGCAGCCCGTCCGCCAGCATCTTGTTTGTCGGGCAATATTGTAGCGCTAACTCACCGGACTCGATGGCCTCCCGAATCGCGAAGAACTTGCAGTCAATCGTTTTCTGCGCTTCCGAGTTTTTCCCATTGGTGAGACGCTTGATCGTTGATTTGTTGTCGATCATGGCTGGAATTGGAGCAGTGGGCGTTGCTCTGAGCAATTTGGACACCAGCATTTGTGTCCACCGAGCTTCTTCGACTGCGTCATCAGCAGCAATGTATTCTGCAATAGTGGACGACTTTGAGACCACGCGTTGTCGCTTCGTGTGCCAATGCACGGGGCACCCTGAGAGGTAAATGACTGCACCAGAAATCGACTTGCGGCTTCTTCATCATTGGCCCAGTCGGCGTCGGTGTAAACGCTGACACGCGGGGCATCTGGGTCCCTCCGGTAGATGATCCCGAGTTGCTTTGAGCCTTCAATATACCGAAGGATGTTTTTGACAGCTATCCAGTGCGCCTTCGAGGGGTTCGAGGCGTGGGCAGCCACTTGATTGACGGCAAAGGAAATGTCTGGGCGAGTGACGCGAGCGAGATACAACAGCGCCCCAACCGCCTGCCTATAAGGCACGTCGCCAGCTGCTTCATCCTCCTCCGAGCGCTTGTAAAGGATTGTGCCCTTGTCCATCGGGGTCTTCCGTGGTCTGCATCCTGACATCCCAAAGCGACGAAGGACTTCGCCGGCGTATTGACTTTGGTCCATGGTCGTGATTCCTTGCTCAACGTCGACATTGACGCGAATCCCTAGGAACCAGCTTATGTCGCCGAGGTCTTTGACGCCATATTTGTCTTGGAGTGCTGTCAGGAGGCTCGCCAGTGTCGCTTCATCATGATAGCCTATTAGCAAGTCATCGACGTAAATCAGCACAATTAGCGCTTTTTTGGGGTGAATGTAGACGCAGGGATGTTCGCGTGTAGGTACCAACCCGCAGTGGAGCAGAAACCCATTGAGTTCTGCATTCCACTCTCTACCAGCCTGCTCGAGGCCGTAGAGTGCCTTCTTGAGCCTCCACACGCTCGTGGGGCTGCCCTCCTCGAATCCCTTTGGTTGACGGACGTATATTGTCTCTTTCAACCCTGCCTTCACATACGCCGTGGGGACATCGCCCTGGCGCACGCGCATACCGGTTTGGGTGATGAGTGCGAGGAAGGTGCGGATCGAGTTCAAGCGGGCCACGGGAGCGTAGGTTTCGAAGTAATCCTTCAGGAATTCTTGTGTGAATCCTTGAGCGCACATCCGTGCCTTCAGGCGTTCAACCGTTCCGTCGCCACTGAGTTTAACGCGAAACGCGACCATACTGCCAATTATGTTGGCGTCCGCGGGCGGCTCCACCACCTCAAACGTGTCGCGCAATGCTTGTATTTCCCGTCGAATTGCTCGCTCCCACTTGGGCCAGTCCTTGGACCTTCTTGCTTCGCGAAGATTTAACGGGGCTTGGATGATCTCGTCAAGGGTTGCTCCTTCCGCGCTAAGTGCCCTACCTGGAATTCGAGCTGAGCGACGGAGAGTTGGGGTGGTCTGTCGCGTACTGGTATGGTTGTTGCGGAGTGGTTGCGGGGCCTCAGAGAGTCCTGTGCGTGGACTCCTTGGACCTTCTTTTGAATCACTTTCGCTGCTTTGACTGCGATCGTGGTCACTGTTCGTTCCCATGTCCTGCCCGTCTTCTTTATCTCTTACAATTGCCAGGGGGTCTTCGCTATTGTCTTTTGGCTTCGTATGGCGGCTTGGTGGCTCGAGGAAGATAACGCTTCTGCTGTGGACGACGCGGTACCCGTGTCCGGTCACGTAGACGAAGTACCCTTTGCGCTGTGGGTCGCTGCCGATGAAGATCCCTGATCGTCCTTTTGGTCGGAACTGAAATCTAGTCGATCTCTGCTCCGGTGGGATTAAAACGACGCAGCGTTGTCCGAACGGCTTCACGAATTTGAGATCAGGCTTTCTGTTCCAGAACTTTTCGTGTGGTGTCTGGGCTGTGTCTCCCTTTTGAAAGGGTTCGATTGCGCGTATGAACAGCGCTTCGGACAGCGTACTCCCAGAGATAATGTGGCACGTCCGCCTGCAACATGAGAGCTCGTGCACAGTCAGCCAGGGTCCGATGGGTCCGTTCGGCTACTCCATTTTGATAGTGCACTTCCGGCTCGGACATCTCGGTAGATATTCCTTCCTTTTCGCACACTCTTTGAAACTCGCCGCCCAGGAACTCACCGCCGTTGTCTGACCGGTAGATTTTGATGTTCTTCTGGTGATCGAACCTCCGATTGATAATGTTCAAGTATGTCTGAAAACTACTAGCGGCATCACTCTTGCGTTTGAGAAAGTAGACAGACGTGTGTCCCATCCACTTGAGAGCAAGGTAGTAGCGATTTCCGTTGTAACTGCGCTGAAAAGGTCCAGCTAAATCTCCGTGGCACACTTCATCCTTATTGTCGGAGGAACGGGTTGCTAGGCGCGGAGCTGGGGCTCGAGTGATCTTGCTCTTGGCGCAGATTTTGCATGTTTGACTGGGGTTCGTGGGCCCCACGATCTTCATCCCCCTCACTGCTCCGGATGCTGATAATTCTCGAATTGCGCGGTAGTTCAAGTGATTGATGCGTTGGTGCCAGTCCTCAATCGAGTTCGGGCGCAACGCCTCTGCTGCCAGTCTTGATGGGATTCCGAGGGTGTACACACCACGTGTTATGTTCCCACGCAAGACAGGTTGATCGTAGATTAAACATTCTTTGTCCGTGAACTCGACTTTCATCCCACGGTCGATGAGCTGCTTGACTGAAATAAGTGTTTGGCTAAAGCCTGGTGCGTATAC
The DNA here is from genome assembly GCA_009729435.1 of Phytophthora fragariae. Classification (NCBI taxonomy): domain Eukaryota; phylum Oomycota; class Peronosporomycetes; order Peronosporales; family Peronosporaceae; genus Phytophthora; species Phytophthora fragariae. The sequence goes on from QQOI01000053.1 coordinate 308,267, forward strand.
GACGTTATCCAGTACAATCTTGTTCACCTCATCGAGAGTCATCTTCCCCATTTGTTCACCAGTTATCAGGTCGCCATCAGCCAGTTCCACCGCATGCATCTTGCATGCGTGCATGTCGAACAGTTTTGTGCGATCTCCAGTTATGTGATAGGTTGACCCTGAGTCAATGATCGGGGCACTGCCTGCAATTCCGGGGTCGTAAGTACGACGCAGGCCTGTAGGCAGCTCCCGCGAGCTTCAGATGGGTTCATTCACAACCGTACGCGCTTGCTCGTCATCCTCTTCAGAATCAGCAGGTGCCGTTGGAACGGGTTGCTGCATGGTTGCCACCATTGACGATGCCGCGCGTGCAGATCCCTGCTGGCGCCGCACAAATGTGTCGTGATATCCGGTAGTGTGGCCGTATTCTCCACATTCTCCGCAGCGGGCATTCGAGTAATCTTTGCGGGTGATCTTCCCCGGATTGGGCTTCCGGTCACTCGAACTATTGTACTTCCCCGCCTTCGGCGCACGGTCGCGAGATGCAGAGTCCGGGGCTTTGCGCTTGCCGGTGTTGAATGTTTGTGCACTCCGCACTGGCAACGCGCCATGATGTTTGGCTAGTGCGCATAGTCGACGAATGGCCCGGTCCATTTCGCGGAGAGGGTCATCAGAGTCTTCCCTGACTACCATGCGCAGAGCGTCAGTGTGTCGGTTCCATGCGTTTACTAAGAAGCCACTCAGCGCCAAGTTGTTGGACTCCACCGTTTCCGATCCATTCGGTGAGGTAGCAGCGGCCATTGCTCGCAATCGGAGGGAGAATTGGTGGTATGTCTCCGATGGCTTCTTGTGCTCGTTGGCCACCAGTTCACAAACTTGCAACCTCGTCAGGCGATTTCCAAACTCTCGCTTGAGGCGACGGCCGAGGGTCTCCAAGCTGCGAGACCGGAGAGTATCTTTGTTGGCTCTGTACCAGTCCCGCGCATGGCCGGTTAGACTGCGGAAGAACAGGGCGTCCTTTGCTGCCTCGGAGAGATACACCCCGTGTATATCTTCCTCCATGATAAGTTGCAGGGAAAAGCTGCTGAACCAAGCAGCCGCTCCTGCGTCAAAGGCTCCTTGAGTCACCGCGCCGCTGAACGATTCGATCTTGAAGGACTTGAACACTCTGTCGAATCGGGGTGGTTCTCGTCCACGGCGGTCATCATCACGGCGGGGCGATTCGAGATGCGAACCGTCGGTTTCTTGCTCTCGACGTCCGTAGTGAGAAACCGATCTGCCGGATTCTCGCTCTAGACGACCAGAGTGAGAAGGCTCGCGGGAAGGCTCGCGAGAAGGCTCACGATGCGTCATGTCCTCTTGCTCATCCATACTAGCACTGCGGCTGTTAACCTGTTAGAGCGGGCAGCGATTGCCAGGGAACGCGACGCTTGTTGGTTTGAAAGCTAAATGAGAAGTGATGTATTTGTGGGTTGAATAGTGGGTAGAGGTCAGACACGCTAGTCGATGCACCTGGCGTCATCTCAGGTCGAACTGACGTCCGACCCAAGTGTTGAAGCTGGGTGTAGCTCCAACAAGGACGTACATGTCTTGGATGTTTCCAGCAAATTGCAGCGAGTTTCGGTGCGAGGAAGAAGCGTTCGCCGGGATACGCGTCTGTTCCATCCCATTCTGGAAGATGTAGTAGAGACCGGCGGTGTACGCGGGCTGGAGAGTGTATTCGATGTACAGGTGGTTCTTCTCGATGTGGTTCAAGTAGTTGTCGATGAGGACCTCGCAGTCGGAGATGCCTCTGTCCAGCATGTACGCGGTGAATGTCGAGTTTATCGTCTTGAAGTTGCGTGGCAGGACAATGATCGTTGGTCTGGTCTCCGTCTTCAGCACTGCCCCTCTCGACTCCTCCACCGTTGACGCCAACATTGTCCACTGAGAAGACCCAACGGCGAACCAAATTGCGTTCAGGTTGATCGGACTCAGCACGTCCGTCGGAATGTCGTTCTAACCGACTAGAAGGAGGTCACTTGACGTCAGAGGGAACCGGATGCCATTGCAACCACTGCCAGTCGCACAAGTCGCGTCGTACACATCAGACAGGTCTTCCAGACTCCACGACAACCACCCCACAGTGAGTGAATACACCATGCGAGCATTACCGGCTCGACCCACCAAGTATGAACTCTGGTCGGGACCGTCTTCAAACACGTCTCCTTGAATGCGCTTCCCAACGCTGACGATGATCATGGACGTGTTGGAGCGTTGATCACATGCTTGCAAGACTTCGTTCGAGAGGGCATAGGTGGGGTCCACCACCAAGTCTTCCCCTCCTGCGTCGTTGATACAAATGGCAAGTGCTTGAACTCGCGGGGCAATTGTGGTTGTCGATCCATCTACCGTGTACTCCTGCACTCCTTGACCTAAGATACACGACTCGGTGTTGCACAGATAGGTGTAGAGATTCCGATAGAACATATTCTCACTGGAGGAATTGTCTTCCTGATAGCCGATCATTTGAGTCGGGATTTCGATCGTGAGAGCGTCAAATGCCACCGTCTCGGACAAATCAACGTGAGAAAGCTCAATCTTGGCCAGTTCATCTGTGGTGCTGGCATTCTCGGCCTTCTCGAAGTAGTCGACAACCACTGCGTGGAGATTAGCGAGAAAAGTTACGTTACCGGACGACGGTATCGTCAGATTCAAGTAATCCGCCATCACTAAGGGATCCGACTGGCCCTTAACGGCCACGTAACCAGGAGATTGCGTCCCCCACGCCTCGTCGGTGGACTCCCACCAATCGAGAAAACTGTTGCTCACAAGCAGCGCGTACACTGCCAGGTTGGTAGCAATTGACTGGTTCATCGGGATCTCATCATCTGACGGGATATCGTTATCCGCAGCATTCATAAGCATAGTCACGGAAGCTGTTGCTTCTACCGCTTCCGAGAGTGCAAGTTGCTGCCACGATCGCTGAGGGAACCCGTAGCTCGCTACGATATTCTTGAACGGAGACGTGTAGTCGTCCGAGTTGTTGCACCACGTCGGGACATTCTCTGTCGGGACGAACAAATTCCGCATGATCGTGTTGAGGACACTGTTACCAGAGGTATCTTCGCGGAAGTTTGGACTCCAAGTGGTAGTCACGAATCCGTCTGCACTCAGTTGTTGAGCGGTATCATCGATGGAGCTCCCCACTGCGAGGTCAGCCGCGAGGATCATTGGATGGATATCCCCCGAGATCACTTGGACGTTGAGAGAGCTGAACCCCGTGTTCATGAGGTACCCCACTGCAGCAATAGACCCCATCACGAGAACTCGTCGTTTGTCGCCAAGATCACTGAATTTTGTCGCGAGACACAGGAAAGCCACAGAAACCACCATACTCAGGAACACGTCGACTGGTTTCATCAACAAGGCGGTGATGGCACCGGAGATGGAGTTGTATCTGTCCAGCATTTTCTTCTGCTCGGTGGCATCCATTTCGGTGGATTCAAAGGTTCGAACGCGCACTCCGTCACTGGCGAATGGTAGCATCACACCGACGAGTATGGCCCCCACGACCAGAGATCCGAACAGTACTTGGAGCCGGTTGACGTCCACGAACAGCGAGTAGTTGGATGAACTTTCAACATCGGCGAAAGGGGCGTATGCTGCTGAGTTTGATCCCCCGTCCCCGACTCCTTCGTGTTCGACATCGATGCGCGCGCTTCTTGGTGAAATGAACAATGGCTCTGTTGATCGGCGAAGCTAATGCTGGCACGACTACCTAAAGAGATGACAAGTGTACATGTACATGTACTGTATCGTATGTACCTATGTGGTTGGTATCCTTGTTTGGGTAAAGTAGCACGATGGTGTTCGCTTCTACTGCCGTAGGTGGAGGATATCAGAGAGATGAGACCGATGTAGCCGAAGAGCGAGTGGTATACATGTACATGTACATGTACACGAAAACTTTTGAGGCCATCGATCTTCGACTCGATGAAAAAGACTGTCATTCGTGCTCAACATATCAATGGCAAGGGCATGTACCACGGACCGTAACGGTCCGTTTGGGCAACTGTAAGAGAGAGCTGCTAAATAAATTTTAAAAATATATAATGATTGCGCGCTGCCCTATTCATAAATGGTGGAAACGTGTCGACTCTAGCCTTTCCCGACCAGTCGAAATCGATCAACACGACTCGGTTCTTGACAGAATCCCAAATCACGTGTGGATCACCATGGACGAAAGATGCGTCTTGCAGAGTACATTTGATCACAAGCTATCATACCATTCTGCATTCCATCACCTTGTCCTTTTTGAATTGTGCATTGCAAATTAAGTAGCTACGTCTCTCCAAAACGATATAAACCATCCTACACTGATCCATTAATGTGATCTTCGAGACCGGATTGCCAGCGAGCAAGTAGCCGGTCATCAATTCCCGAGCTTTCTCTGCAAAGGCTGCTTCGCTGCTCACAAATTCGCAGTCGCACTGACTAAACTTGATCTGCTTACAATATTTTCCTAAAATCGGGCGAGCGTTGCGTTTAAGAGCACGACCGTAAGTGGTGTTTCATCGTCATGCTGTCGATTCAACAGGCCATAGTGGGCGTTACTCTGTCCGGAAGGACGTTCAATGCGATGACACTCAATCTGTCATTGATTCTCTTAAACCATTTCACCCAATTGCCACCCCCTTTTACATCTCGCGAACGAAGACGGTGTAATCAAGTCGCCTATTTCAGCGAGCTTTCGCTTCTTGGTGGACACGGTTGTCATAGCTGGAACTAGGTCTTGGCTCAGAACAACCACTAGCACGTTCACAGGGCATCTCCCTTCTGCTTCTTCTTTTTCATCCACTTCGCCGACATCCTTATCCGACAACCCCACACATCGAAGTTTCGCTCGCGCAAATTCCAGCAGCTTCATACCAGCGGTGCCAGTCTCACCCCTTGTCACTTCTTCTTCCGTCACCCACACGCCGCTACCCCTCTTCGCTAGGAAGAGCTTCAGGTTACGAGGGGGACCCTTGATGTCTTCATTATCCGCCTTGATCGCCTTCTTCAACGCAGAAACCGACTCATCTTCACCTCGAATGCACCTCCCGCCACTCCAACGATCGCACACAAGAGTTTTACCATCTTCGCTCGACGCGGCAGATTCTTGAATGAGAACGACCAGGAGAGAAAAATAATGCTACAAAAACTGTCGTGGAATAGCTAATACCGAATAATGCCGCGTACTATTGTTACAAAGTACTCTATGATGGTGCATATACTAATTTAATATGATATAATAATTACAAAGTCGCGCTCCGCACGAAGAAGCTCTGAAATTTAGAAAGCTGCTAGAAACTGTATTGCTTGTTGTCCATGATACTGTATTACATTTTTTCTCTATTATCGCCAGCGGTTTCACATTTCTTCGTGTTCACATACCTTGACCAAGAGGAGCATCTGGTGCATCGTGCCAGTCACCCGCGTTTAAAATGTAAGTACAGTCCCAAACCAGTTCTAAATGCACTTTGGTACCACGTGAGCGAAGTAGCAGCAAACCTTATCAGTACTTGCTATCTTTTAGCGATAGTAAAACTAACCAATATATAAATCAGCCTAATGTTTGATATGGCAGCATGTGTGGCAACTCGAACTTATTTAAGAAGGGCGAACGGAAGATTTATTGTGGGCGAGGCAACGGATGATCCCTTCGCGCAACCTCCAAAACTCGTACCTAGACGAGGTGGACGTTACAAGCAACATCCCAGTAATTTATCATATTCAGGGGGTATTATGATTCATGAAAGTAACTGTAGAATACTTCCATGGTTTTTCCACGAAACCTCTACGAACTAATATAACCTTTCACCCATAAATTACCACTCGGATCCTTCCTTAGCTCTGAAATAAATTTCAGAGAATTATATACGCAAGCCGCTAACGTGGTTTACCAATTCATGACCCGCTAGCAGCACCTCATGCGAAATCGTCGGTGGCGACATCAATATTAAAGCAGGGGTGCCACTGCGCAATCAGTCACTCCAGCAGTCCCCACACTTAATTTTGAGGGCCCTCGCACCTATTAAGGGGCAAGACGGACAAAGCAGCGTCAAAGCAAACAGAGCGGAAATTTATTTTTTATGACGCACTGACCAGTTGTTGGACTGCCGCGATCCCATACAAACTCTCATATTAAACTCAAACCGTTACGCTCTCGATGATGAAGAGCGGCTCGACTGCAGGCACTTGGTCGGTCGACGAAGCGGTTGTACCAGCCAGTAGTTAGGTCCTTCACGGTCCTTTAGGTCCGGGGCGTTGGCGCTTAATGGAGTGGCCCTCAATGCGCACTGCGACTTTGCGCTTCAGTGTTGACAATGATGCGGGCGACGAGTCAGCCACAGCTGTGAGCTTCTCTCCTGCGAGGACGCGATGTGGAGCACAGCACAGTAGTTTCAGACTTGAACACACAGTAGTTTCACAACGGACGCATGGCGCCCACTGGTAAGGGTCGCCATGCCAGCGGTCGCAGGGGCAACGACCAAGTAGGAGCTGTAGGAGAGGCAGCTTTCCAATACACACTATCGCTTTTGCATTCAACAGCACAAAAGACCACAAAGTATACTTTGGTTGCGAGCAGTTCGCAATCGGTAGTCAAGTAGACCAAGGATGTCGCGCTTCAGGCTGGACAGCGACGGCGACGCGGAGATGACGGTTCCGCAGCCGGTCTACGAATACATCGGGCCGCCCAAGTTGGTCGACTGGGATCAAGCTTCGCTCGTGAAGTGGCAAAGGGCTCGAGAGCAGTATGAGGAGAACATTCACGAGCGCTGTGAGTGGACGGGTGAAGACTACAAGGCCGTCGTAAGAAGTGTGCACAGTGCGGTCGACCCAGATATGATGACGTTCTTAGCCACGTACGAGATCGGCAAGGACAAGTCTCAGATCACGGACGAGGATATCATGGTCAAGGTCAAGGAGAGGTGCGAGACGACCAATCGCGACTATCTCGCTAACCCAACCGCGCTGTTCACTCAGAATCTGAAGATGGACTTGATGGTTAAAGACGTACCCGATCGAGTGGCCAAGTACTTCAGACAGTTCGAGAAGATTATAGCGGAAACGGCTTTCATGAGCATCTGGGCCGAGGTTCACCCTCTGATGACGACTACGTGGCACGGATGAAGCAGCGGACCAAGATCTTGGTCGATAATCTATCGCCACCCATGCTACGGGATGAAATCAAAGGCATGCTGGAGCTAGTGAAGTTTCGTCACATTCGGACCAACGACCAGGCATTGTACAAGTTGATCCTGGAACGTGCCGAGCTGCAGCAGTTATTTTACAATCGGTTTAGGCAAGCCGACTCGGCTAAAGCAGCTCCTAGGACGAGCAACCGCAAAGGAGGCAAGGTGCCGTCAACGCAGGAGAACACCCGGTCTGACTCCGGGCAACGCAGCTCAAATGAAGGTGGGAAGGCGGCAACAGGGCCAGGTAACAGCGGCCAGGGTCAAAACCAGCCCCGAAAATGGGGATCGGGACGAACGCCACCACGTACGGGTTGTCTACACTGCAAGCAAGATCACTGGCTACGAGATTGCCCAGTAGCCACGCCAGAAGAGAAGGAAGCAGCTCGTGCAACCCAGCAGTCCAAAAGCTGGAAGGTGAAGAGGGCTGCTATCGGCAAACACGATGACATCGGTGAGTTTGCAGACAAGGGAGCGATCCCGACGAAGGGAGCGGATGATGAGGAATACTCGGTCGTGATTAATGGAGCTGTGGAGATTTCGATGTGCCCTGATACGGGTGAAGACAAGTGCATACTTCCAGCTACAGCGGTCAACCAAGTACGTGCAGCAGGGGGTACGCTCAAGACGACACGCCTGATACAACCTACGCCTGTCGAAGGGGTCGGCGGCAAAATCACCCTGTGTCACGAAGCAGCCCAAATAGATGTGCAAATCCGAACCTCCGCAGGACCGGTCAATCTCTACAAGCTAGATTGTCTAGTAGTCGAAGGAGAAACGCAATTTCTCTTGAGCAAAAAGGTGATGAAGCGCCTGGGAATTGATGTCAAGCGCGCTTTTGAACAGTTGGCAAACACCAGTATTGAGCTCAATCACGACGATTTCCCTGATGAGCCAGAAGTGGGTGAAGTGGTGGACGCAGATATTGAACGGGAGCTAGATCGCATGTGTAAGGAGGTCAACGAGGTGCTGAGTGATGACCAGTACAAGGATTTCCGAGCTGATGTGATCAAGTTGAGTAAGGAGTTCACGAGACTCTATCGTACACGGATCGGACATGACGAGCCAGCTTTGGTGGAGCCCCTGGTGGTCACACTAAAGAAGGGAGAAGAACCGGTTCGCTGCAAGCCACGACGATATCCGCCAGCGCAACTTAAATTCCTGGAAGAGCATGTCGCACAACTGCTCAAGTTTGGGTTCGTCAAGAAAAATAATCTCAGCAAATGGGCGTCAAATGCAGTACCAGTGCTGAAACCGGGCAGTAACAACGAGTTCCGGGGGACCAACAATTACATCAAGATCAACAATAAGACAGTGCCAATTGCGGGTACTATGCCACACTTCTCAATTATCCTGAGGCATGTGTCTGGCGTCAAGTTCATCGCCAAGTTTGACATGTTCAAGGGGTTCTGGCAGATCATGCTCGCTGAAGAATGCCAAGAGATGTTCAGCTTCATGACACACGATGGTGTCTACACGCCATTGCGCGTGCCTCAAGGAGCGACAGATTCGGCGCTACACTTCCAGAATCAAATGCAGACGGTCTACAAGCCACTACTGTACAAGGGAGCGCTCATCTGGATCGATGACATCATTGTGTATGGCCGGACGGAAGAGGAATTTTTGGCAAACCTCCGGTTGTTTTACGAGCTCACTGCAAAGCACCGCCTGAAACTAAATGTTAAGAAGAGCGTCCTCATGGCGTTTGAGGTGTCGTGGTATGGGCGAATTATTGACGGCCAAGGTATTAGACAGGACCCAGAGAGACTATCAGCTTTAGTTTCGCTGCCACTACCTCAGACAGCAGCCGATCTCCAACGATTTCTGTGCGCGTGTAACTGGATCCGCGACAGTATCGTGGACTTCGCGAGGGTTTTTGAGCCAATGCAGTCCAAGTTGAATGGGGCTTTGGTGAACCGGAGCAGGAAAAAATATTCGGCCCGAGTAGTAGCTTTGACGTGGGCCGAGGACGAGCGGGTGGCATACTCGTTTGCTCTCCAGGCAATTGCGGCCTCGGCTAAGCTCTACTTTCCAGAAGACAAGGCCACAATTTGTCTCCTGACCGACGCCAGCGATTACGGATGGTCAATTATCCTGACACAAGTGCGCGACTGGAGAAATGACATCCCAGTAGAAGAGCAGGCACACGAACTCTTAATTTGCCAGGGAGGTGTCTTCCGCGGAGCGCAGATTCACTGGTCTGTGGTTGAGAAAGAAGCGTACCCAATTGTGCACGCGTGCATCTCACTCGACTACATTTTGGAGAGAGAAGGAGGATTCAAAGCATTTTGCGATCACTCTAACCTGATTCAAATTTTTTCGCCGTCGGAGGATGTCAAAAAACACACTCGAGGCAAATTACTCCGGTGGGCACTACGTATATCGTGTCTGAGATACACGATCGAGCATATTGATGGAGAACGCAACCTCTGGGCGGATATAGTGTCGAGATGGACACCACACGGATCAGCAGTAGCAACGATGACGGTCCGCGTCAAAGCAGCGAGAGCAGTAGGTCCAGGATCTTTGTCAAGGCTCCGACCCTTGCAAGATGATCAGTTTGAATGGCCGACGTTGGAATCAATCCAAGAAGCTCAAGCATCAGCAGAAAACCCAGGATCAGGGTTTGAGAAGGATGAACAAGGTGTTTGGGTGGCGGACGGCAAGATATGGCTGCCATCCAGCAGAGAAGATCTCATTTTGCGTGTGATGATTATCGCTCATTGTGGTACGCGAGCCCACCGCGGAGCAGAAGCCATGCTTCAGTTGCTACGCGACGAATTTGTGGTAGAAGATTTGCGGGTGCGTGTGGAACAATTTGTGAGCGACTGCTTATTGTGCAAGCACGTTAAAGGAGGGAAGCTAATTCAGCGTCCCTGGAACTGCACTCATACCGCTACACGCCGGAATGAATTACTGCACATGGACTTCTTGCAGATGGGGGAGAGCTACGGCGAGTCGCAGTACCTACTGGTCCTTAAAGACGACCTGTCTCACTATTGTGAGCTGGTTGCGTGTGAGAGTGACAACGGATTGGTTGCGGCCTCTGCAGTGCTCGACTGGTATAAGCGCTTCGGACTGCCAGAAACCTGGATGTCGGACAACGGATCTCACTTTCGGAACACTCTCATGGAAGATCTGAAGAGCAGGCTTGGAGCCCAACAACGTTTTGTACCTGTATACACACCCTGGTTGAACGGCACGATAGAGCGCTTGAATCGCGACGTACTTCAAGTGTTTCGAGTACTTCTGTCGCGAAACTGGGAATATTTGCTGCCCGTGATACAATCCAATTTAAACCAGACCCCAGTCCGATCGTTAATGGGGAAGTCCCCGATGGAGGTTTTCACTGGTTTGGATCGTGAACCCATTGTGAATGTGGTTCTGAAGCCGCGAGCAAAAGCAGGGGCGTATGAGGTGGTGCAGGGCGAGTTACAGCAACACGAGACCCAACTAGATGCACTACGCTCGAGTTTGAATGAGCTTCATGCAGAAATCGTCGAGACAAAGGAACGTCGTCGACTACAGCAGCAGGCTGCGAAGAAGGGACGGGAGTGTACATTCTCAGTGGGCGACTTCGTTCTCTGGTCGAGGGCAGATCCACGAATGTCCGGGGGAAAGCTGATGGTTCGATGGGTAGGACCTTTCAGGATTGTCCAAGAGCTTCCGACTAGCTTCATGATCGAGCACCTACTGACGGGCGACAAATTTGATGTGTATGCGATTCGACTAAAGCATTATGCCGACAGAATGCTCGAGGTCACGGAAGAATTAAAGCACCATGTGGCGTTGCAAGGGATCAACCTCGGTGTTCGTGCAGTGCTCGATGCGAAGTACCATCGCAGAGCAAAAGAATGGCAGCTTCTAGTAAGCTGGCAAGGTCTTGAAGACAGCGAAAACTCGTAGAAAGCGTTCGATGGCATCTACGCTGCGGTCCCTGACAAGGTGGCGCAATACGCTGACAATTGCGCAGACAATGGTTTCAAGGAATTCTTGAAGAGCCTTCAAGACAACATTGGAGTGTGATCAAGTCTTGGGGGGCAGTGTGGAGCACAGCACAGTAGTTTCAGACTTGAACACACAGTAGTTTCACAACGGACGCATGGCGCCCACTGGTAAGGGTCGCCATGCCAGCGGTCGCAGGGGCAACGACCAAGTAGGAGCTGTAGGAGAGGCAGCTTTCCAATACACACTATCGCTTTTGCATTCAACAGCACAAAAGACCACACGCGATCGATAGCTTCCTCTAGCTGCTTTTCCGTGAAGGCTGCCTTCATCTTGCGCTTCGGCTCGGATATCTTACGGGATCAGCGCAAAGAAAAGTGGGCCAAGATCTGGTTAAAACATAGCGAGCCAATCAGAGCAATATTAGCCCAAATATGACGATTGGATAGGATAATAGTCCATTTAGCCCATGAACTGGTCAGAGGTCATGAACTGGTAAACCACGTTAGGACCGATCACTAAAGTGCAGTGAGTGAATGAGCGTACATGCTAATTGATCGTCAACACCAGCTAGAGGTTATGCCAGCTGCAACGCAAGTCAGAGGTGGGGAAACATTCGAGGGATGTTCGGGTTTTCGGATAGAGGATACGAAGTAGTAGGAATTTGTACATGTTCCAGGGACCCGACACCAGGATGCCGCTGGTAACGACTAGTTGCCTAAGCGTTTGACGATGATGTTCGCTAGTCCGGTAGGTGGAGGATATCAGAGAGATGAGACCGATGTAGCTGAACAGCGTGTGGTACCGCTGAGTACTGTACATGTACATGAACCTTTTAAACGTACGAGTTGAAGCCAACTCGACGAGATGGATGCTCTCTGATGCCTGGTTCCAAAGACTGTCATCCGTACTCAACATATCAATGGCAAGCTCGGTCTTAAACGAACGTGGAAAATCATATTTGAATCGGACCAATTCAATCTAATCGCTCGCTATCGCAAATTGCTGAGTTTGATCTTCCTTGTTGACCAACACCATACTTTCAACACGCATTGAGTCGAATGAAACCTCTGCTGCTTCACCTGTGTAGGCGTCTCGTAGTTGGAACCGCATCAAAAAGGGAGGGAACTTCTCAAGATTTCCAAGCACATCTGCCGCCATAGCAGCCGTACTGTGCTCGCGCAGTGCTTGTTCGCCACGCATACTCAGCACCGCGATGACGATAGTGCCCAGTACCATGATAATACAGCCAGCAAATGCGATCAACATGCTTATCGTTGGAATGGATGCTTGAACATACATTTCGAGGATGTTTCCCGAAAATTCTAGCGTTTGCAGAGGATTTTCGCCAACCAAAAGCGCTTCATGCACTACGGCATTCTGGAAGATGAAATAGAGACCTGCCGTGTACGCCGGCTGCACTGTATGCTCGATGTAGAGGTGGTTCTTCTCGATGTGGTTTAAGTGCTTGTCGACATTGTGTTCACAATTCGCCAAACCTTCGCCTTCCATGAACGCTGTCAGTGATGAGTCGGTAGACTGGAAATTGCGAGGCAAAATAATGTGCGCTGGTCTAGTCTGACTTTCCCATGCGGCTCCTCTAGTCTCCTCAAGTGTCGACGCCAATATTCTCCACTGCGAAGCCCCGACCGGGTACACAGCAGCGTTCATTTGAATGGGGCTGAGCAAATTCATGGGGATACTGCTGCTTTTAATCAACAGCGTGTCACTGGTACTTGAATTTTCAGCTTGTTCCAGCGGGAACCGGACACCAGAACAGCCTTCATCACTAGCGCATTCAGCCCCGCAGACGTCGGATAAATTCTCCGGTATCCATGACAGACGCCCGACCGTGAGAGAGTACACCATACGAGCGTTAACAAGTTGGCTAGCCGGAACCCAGAATTCATCACTTTCAACCGCTGCGAAGGAGTCGCCTTCAACGCGCTTCCCGACGCTGACGATGATCATCGATGTGTTTGACCGCTGTTTGCACGACTGCAAAATCTCATTCGAGTGGTAATAATTCAAGTCGACAACCAGATCTTCTCCCCCCGCGTCATTCAGACATATCGCCAGAGCTTGAACACGGTTGTCTCGAAGGAATCGTCGTAAGTTCTCGCGTATTCAAACACATCTGATATTATACACGCCTTCGTGTTGCATGAAAAAGCATACAGCGGCTTGAAAAATGGATTGGAGACCGACGAGTTGTCTTCCTGCAACCCAAACTTTTGCGTCGGGATCTCGATCGTGAAAGCATCAAACGCAACCGTCTCGGACAAATCAAAATGAGAAAACTCCATCTTGGCCAGTTCATCCGACGTGCTGGCGTTCTCTGCTTTCTCGAAATAGTTGACGATCACCTCGTGGAGATTACCTGACGAAGGCGTTGTCAGATTCAAGTAATCTGCCATTGCGAGAGAACCTAAGTTATCTCCGGTAGCAGCGTGTGATTCAGGCCCCCAAGCCTCTTTGTAAAAGCCCCACCACCCCAGAAATATATCGCTGACGACCATAGCGTACACAGCGAGGTTTGTAGCGATAGACACATCCATCGGAAGGTTTTCGTCGGATGGGAGCTCGAACGTAGCAGCCTTCATCGGCATACTCAACGAACCTGTTGCCTCCAATGCTCTGGACGGCGCGCGCTGCTGCCACGATCGTGGAGGGAAGCCGTAAGTTGCAAGAACGTTTTTAAATGGATTGGTGTAATCGTCGGTATGGTTGCACCACGTAGGAACTTCCTCTGTCGCCACGAACAAATTGCGTAAAATTGTGTTGAGCACGCTATTACCGGGCGTACTCTCGCGGAAACTTGCGTTCATTGTCGTCGTCAAAAATCCGTCAGCATCCAAATCTTGGCTGTCATGGTCGACACTCTCCAAAGCGAGATCGGATGAAATGATTCGTGGGTGAATTTTCCCCGAGACAACCTGCAAATTCAGGGAATTAAAGCCAGTGTTCATCAAATACCCCACAACGCCAATGACGGCCATCATGAGATATCTGCGTCGGTTTTCGTGGTAAACACTCCACTTTGTGGCGAGACACAAGAACGCAACTGCAACCAACATGCTTAGAGCAACATCGAGTGGCTTCATCACCAACGCGGTCAGACTGCCCAACCTTCCGTTGTACTTGTCCAGTAAAACTTTCTGCCCCGCTGCGTCCAGATCGCCCGACCGAAACGAAGCCACTTGGATCCCCCCACCCGCGAATAACAGGGATACACCAGTGAAAGCGCTTGCCATCACTGCAGTTACAATAATTGCGCGAAAACGAAGAATGCCGATGTCCAGAGTGTAGTCACCGCTAAGTTTTACAGTTGAAAAGTTGCATTCCGTTTCAGCCCGCAATTGCATAGAGCTCGACATTGTGCTAGAATATAGCAAATTGAACACTGATTGACGGACGCCTATCACCCGCTCCTTCATCACTGAAAATCCATGGTGAAAATAAGTAAGTCCACACTCCACGACCGTATACATGTATTTTGGTTCCAAATTCTAAAATCTTCGCTGTTATTATAGAGCTCCACTGTTGGATCTACTATAGTCAACAAAATCCAGTGTCCAACCCCTTGCGAGATATTTTTCTTATATATATTTCAACTACAAGTATAAAAATTTATACTCACTAAATAAAAGCTTGAAATCCTTTTTTTACACTTCAACTGTCGTGTACCAGTCGATTGGTACTACTAGTGTGGCGCACACAAAGTGTACCCAGGGGCGATGCTTGTCATTCCGACATCTGATACGCATCCGATGGAGCTCCAGCCGCTGCAGCGCCATCCCGACGCCTCGCGCTACGGCAGCGTCCCGGAGGTGCGTACCAGCATCTGCAATAGCTCTAGACATGTCCCCACCCTCTCACAGTCTTTTCCCGTCTCAGTCTGTCGTCTCTAGCGCCAAAACCGCGTCCAACGGCTCGCAGCTCAACATCTTTGGCAATGCGCGCGACATCGAGCGCATCAGTCGGTGCGTGGCTTGGTTTTTGTATAGAGAATACATCCCGAAGCTCTAATACATTGTCGGTGATGCTGGAGAGCAGCCACCTGGACAATGGCAACCTCGGTGCCGCCATCGACAGCTTCATGGCCTTCGTCTCCGTCGTCTTCGCCGGCACGTACGTCGCCAACACGTATATCCCATACAACGACGTGAGTAGTCAGTCTATCTACTTACTCTACCAATGCTGCTGAGAGGCTGTTCTTTTTTGCTTAGTAATTGTGTTTTTGTTGCTGTCCTGTAGATGCCGCACTCGATCTGGGTGGTTGAGGTGATCTGCGCGACGTTGTTCACGCTCGACTTCGCCTACCGAGGCGTGTATCTCTCTGCCAGTCGTCGCAAGGAGTTTCTGTTCTCAATGCCAGCACTCGTGAGCTTGATGGTGATCCTTCCGGTGCTTCCAGCATCTTTTTTCATCCGCTATCAGTGAGTTTGTGGTGTTTGAGTCGGGTGTTTTTTTGTTTTACTTACAATTTGTTTGTTTTAGTACTTTTTGGTATGGTGAATCGTGGTGGCGCTTCGTGTATCCTGTACGCTTCGCCATGTGCTATTTGACGGGCAAGGCGGTGCTGAGTCGCTGCCATGCGTACTTGAACCCGGTGCGCCAGTTCGCGTTCCTATGTTATCTGCAGATTACGTGCATCCTGCTTGGTGCTGCTGGAATCATCCAGATTGCTGAGACGATGGATGGCACGCTGTCCGTGAAGAACCTTGGCGAGTGGACCTTCTTCAACTCGTTCTTCAATTCCGTCATGACCTTCGTGACAATCGACAAGCCGCCGTCGGAGAACAACCTGTCGAAGATGTTCGTGGGCGTGCTCGTCTGCATTTTCATCCTGGTCATCCCGTACCAGATCTCGAATGTTATGGATCTAAGCAACTCCGTCTCGGCGTACGAGGAAGCCAGCTACAAGCCTTCGTCCAAAAGTCACCATGTTGTGCTGTGTGGAGATCTCACTGCTTCCCGTATCAGCCACTTCTTCCACGAGATTTTCCACAACGATCACGATTTTGTAGGCGTGCATGTGATCGTGCTGAGTGAGGACCCTCCAGCTACATCGCTCAAGGCGCTGCTGTTGGACCCGTTCTTTGCGAAGCGCGTGTGGTTTATCCAGGGCTCGCTGCTCGACATTGACGATGCAAAGCGTGCTGCATGTGACTCGGCTGATGCCATCTTCATTTTGACAAACCGCAAGGGCGACGAAGAATTTTCGGTCAGTGATCACCGCACTTTGATGCGCGTACTTGCAGCGAAACGCCAAGCCCCGAAGGCGCGCATTTTCGCGCAACTTCATCGGTCTATCCACTGCCAGCTCGTTCGTGATATGGGTGTTCAGAATGTGCTCTGTCTGTCAGAGGTGGCGCTGTCACTGCTGGGTCAAAACTGCATCTGCCCTGGCTTCTCGACGTTCATGTATAGCCTGACATCGACTTCAAGTTTCGATGATGACAACGACGAAGGACTTGGAAGTGATGCAAAGCGTTCCAACCGCACGCAAGCAATCGATAATGGCGAAGGCTCGTGGGTTGATAGGTATCTGCTCGGTGCGAGCCACGAGGTTTACGTTGTCGAGCTACCCCCGGCATCCGTCATTGCAGGAAAAACTTTCTCTGAGTTGGCTTCTTTGGCGTATTCGCACTGCCATGGGATCATCGTCTTTGCAGTTGGCGATGGCCCTAGAGGCAAAGTGATCCTCAATCCCGGTGATACTTACACTTGCGTGGGTGGTGAGACCGCGTACGTCATTGCACAAACTCAAGCCGATGCCAGCGCACTGACCGAAATGTCTCCGAATGTTTCGATGCCGCTTGCTTGGAGAGAGATGCAAGTTTCGTCTCCTTCCTCCCTCGTCCGCAGCGAAACGGGTTCAAGTGATGGCCGAGGCGCTGAAGCCTCTCTCAAACGACACCAAGCGCGTTTTGTGCACTGGCAATTCGGAGACTACGAGACCCCGGAGCCTGAAAAGGAGTCGGAGGGAGAAGAAGTCGATGAGAAAGCCCCCAACAAAAAGACATCGAAGACCGCTGAAGACGCGGTTATCCATGACGTGGACGAGCTCGGTTTCGGAGTCGCTCCGATCGTGATCTGTGTGACTACCGAGACGGCCTTTTCCAACGATTTGGAGCACCTCATTGGACCGCTGCGCACTCGTTCACTGAAGCAGTACCACCCGATCGTAATTCTGACAGCGAAGCTTCCCGACGACGACATCTACGATGGTTTCAGCCACTTCCCGGGCGTGTATTTCGTTATTGGCGACCCGTATCGTCACAAAAGCCTGAACCGAGCCGGCATTTCCGACGCCCATCGTGTGATAATCTTGGGTACTTCGACTTCGGCGTCGGACAACGACTCGGAACTGCTTCAAGACGCGGAATCTATCGCGCTGCACAAGTTTATCACGAGTTTCATCGGAACTCGGAAGGCGCCACGAGTCATCATGGAGGTTGGAAGTCGTGCTAGTGTGCACTTTGTGGCGCAAAACCTGTTGGCCAACGGCTGGTTCTCGGGACCTGACGGTGGAAATGAACTCACAATGTTCTCGTCGTCGGAGACATTCTCGCGCAACTTCTTCCTGTCTCCAGCGTTCACTTCCGGCTTGACGTATAGTACGTCTCTGTGCGACAGTCTGCTTATCAACCAGTTCTTCAATGGCCGGATCAAGAACATCCTGGGCGAGTTCATGTTCACGTCACGGGCAAGTGACGCGTGGGCCCATTTGCGTGGGGACAAGTCGAAGCCAGAGCTTCACCGCAGCTCCCTATTCGCCGTGGAGGTGCCGCTGGACTTCGTGGGGCGCTCCTTTGAGTACGTCTTCCACTATCTGCTGTCGTCAGATGATATTCTCGTGATCGGGCTCTATCGCTGCCACCCCTACATGAACTCGATGGATGAGGAGCCCAAGCCACGAATTGAAGTACCCGAGAAGGAGCGCAGCGTGCCGTTTGGCTACGTGTACGTGAACCCCCAGCCATTTGAAGTCGTCACAGGTGACGACCTCCTCTACGTTCTATCCGACAAACAACCCTGCTGGGCTGAAACTCAAACTGCGTAAATGGATTAGCATTAGCGTAAAGCTGATACAAAATTTGGGAACTCCATTGCACTCAAGAGTCTTGAGCACGAGCTTCTCATAACATAAGAATCATAGCTGCAACTACACTGATGCCACCATAAGACGCACGACGCAGCATATTCGACGATGATATCGTAGCGGACGAACTTGATCCTTGCAAAGACCCCACTGTTCCATGAGCACTGCTACTAGTGCTACCTGTTCCCGCTCCGCTTCCTGAAAAAGCAGACACAGTCAGTATCAGCAGTAAGTCAAAGCTCAAACACAACTACAGGGCCTACCTGACGTAGCGTTGGCCCATTCTCCAGCCACATCAACCGGTTCACTCACTGCAGAGCCTGCCGCTGTATATTCTCCCGAAATGGTTTGCTTCGGGAAGCTCACTTCATCCTGTTTCTTCCACATAGCGCTGGAGGGCTCGTGTGTGGCGTCCGAAGCTGCAGAGCCCCACTGCCACTCCAGCGCATCCTTCGTCGCCTTGAGATAGCCGTAGCCGTACTTGGGGATCAGCGTTTTCCACTTGAAACCTTTGATGCCGAGCTGAGCTTCTTCACGGATGTACTCGTTGTTGCCTGGACTGCCGCTGATAATGATCGGAGGGATGTTGTAGCCGTTGAAAGTAGACGCCTCGAACATCAAGTACGTGTGCTCGTGGCCAGCCAAGTACAAGTCGACCTGGTACTTGCTCATGAGAGGAACGATCTCCTTCGCGAACCGGTTGCCAGCCTCGCTCAGTCCTTTCGGTGTCTTGAAAGGCGGACGATGACCACAAATCACGACGTACGGCGTTTTGGAGCGCTTCACACGGCTTAGATCATACTCCAGCCACTTCGCCTGCGCAGTTCCCGCTGCTGTACGTGCTGCTTCGTCCACTTTCCACGTCCCGTCACTCTGCAGCGCAGCGAAAGCTTCATCGCCGTAAACTTCCGTGTTGATGAACACGAAATGGATGAGACCCGACGAGAAGCTGTAGAACTCGTTCGAAGAAGACCCACTAGCAGCTCCCGCGCCCAGCGTGATGCCTTGAAAGCGGCGATAGTAGTTCTGCACCGAAAGAGCAGGCGAGAGCGCGTACTGGTACTCGTGCTGCAACGAATACACACACATCGTCAGAATTACCCGATAGCTTCGACAACGAACGTCCGTACATTGCCGACGGTCGTCATCATGGGCACCCGCGACGTGATCGGCTCCAACTCGTCCATGTAGTTCTGTGCGTTCGAGCCGGTGAGCTCGTAGGACAAGTCGCCAATGTTCAACACGCCACTGTAGGCTCCATCATCTACGAGAGCGCTCTTCAGTGCTGGTAGGGACACAGCAGCAGCATGGCCCTGCACAGGAGCCCCCATATCGCCGAACACCGCCCACGTGATCTCTTCATCGGGGACTGTGAAGTTCATGGTCTGGTCTTTGGCGTCGGCCTCGAGTCCGTAGAAGACCGTGGAGCCCGGCTCCAGATTGGCCAGCAGCGCCGACCAGCACGCCACAGTCTCACCTGCTGCCTCCGTCACTGGACCGGCGCTTCTGCCGTCCACCGAGGAGCTCAGATCGTCAGCGGATGCGCCAAACATGAGCCGGGACGAGTTCACGCTGGACGAGGTGACCCAGTCCAGCATATAGTGCACCAGACCATCGCCCTCTTTCTCCACGACACTCAAATGGAATTGCGACGTCGCGGACGTGGCCCCAAAGGTGGCGAAGGCGACAAGTGCAGCGCAGAGCTGCATGGCTGGCTAGGCTTTGGATGAATTTGTTCCGGCGAGATTGACAAGTGCAACGATGTGGTCCGACTCTCTGATCTGACTTCACATGGACTAAGTACGAAACGTACGAACAGAAATGACGAACCAATCTTTCAACCTTAGTAATAATGAGCGTGTCCAAGCTGACTTTCTCTATGAAGTACTTAAGTACTATTATTACGTACATGTAGTACTACTACTATACTATTTTATGTTACACTTGAAGTACCGGTAGTAGTTTAGATACGATCAAATAATATCAATATTAAGATGTTACGCTACTTTCGTTATGTGCGATAGAGATCAATGGAAGTCGCGTCAGTATACTCCGCACATATTTAATGATGCTCTTGATCCAGCAGGAGCGTCAGCGCGGCCTCCGCAGTGAATACCGGTGTGTCGACAGCTGACAGGAGTTTCGTCTGAAAGTCCACCAGATCGTCCGGCAACGTGAACAGAAACGTATTCATCAGTTTTCCGAGCTGGTACAAGTCATGCTGGAAGTTGAGAGTGTGTCCATTAAACTTGTGATTCCAGTCAATCGTCGTCGTGTTCGGTTTGCGCGACTCATCCATGTCGATCAGAATCCAGTACCCAGAGTCGCTGGTTGGGTCGTACAGAATGTTTGGCCAACGGACATCGCCGTGGCAGTAGTTGCAGCTGTGCCAATACTTCAAAGCAGTCAGCATGCAACGCAGCCATTCACGCACTTGGTCCACGTCTTGAGGTGGTTGAATGCAGCCTAAAGGACTCAGTCGCACGCAAAGAAGGTCGACTTTCAGGTTCAACTTTCGTACAGTTTGAAGATATGTCTTCTCACGTACTCGATTGTTTAGATCTTGAAGCGTTGTGTAAATAAATGTCAGCGAGTCTCTTGAAATCCATTTCGTCACGGCACTGCTCACGCTTGATCGTCCGCCTGATGACATCATTAATCAGCTCGATCTCTCGCTTGTCATTCACATCGGGCGTGAATGGCATCAGTGGGATCACGTGTGCGTGGAGATGTCGATCGATTGCGAGCACTCGCAGTTGCTCTCCACTTGTAGCATAGCCCAGAGTGTACGGGAGATCTCCATAAACGATTGGATTCCAGTAACGCATTTTCTGGAACAACTCGTTACTTGGCACATCAATGTGCGTAAGAGCATCTTTCTCTTCTCCACGAAGCACCAACATTCCGATATAGTGCAGGAAGAAATCCGGTCGCACATTCTTCGTGGTCGGTTCTATATAGTCGACACCATTTCTACCCGAGCTAACACGGAAACCTTTGGCATGGCAGAGAGACATGGAGATGTTGAGCAATAAATCATAGAAAAATTGCCATGTATACTTGGACGCCATCCAGTCCACTGGTCTTTTGCACACATGCAAAAAGTTATTAATCAGCAACGAAAGATCATCACACAAAATGAGCGGGCCATTCGGGTCGCCAATCCGCTCTGATGTCCACAGTGCCAGTTGGAACGGCAGTGGTCGTTGAAGAAGCGTCGACACAATTCATTTAGCGGAGGCAATGCCGTCATTTTCATCTCCGAGTACTTCCACAGCTTTTCCAGTGATACATTTTCGTCTACTTTATGCCTTTTTGCGTCTCTTTCCACGTTCTGCACTTCCACACCACTGTCCCCTTCCAAAGTCACCACCAGCACGTGAATTTGACCAGAGGTTGGCTGCGGCATATCGTTCTGTTCGAACAGCCAGAAATCCAACGTCTTTGAAGTCTGTAACTGCTCGTCATCGATCATTGTCTGAATGTCTTGGTGGACCTTTCCTTTCTCCAGCCCGAGCGCAGCGACACTTTCGTCTGGCAGCCACGTGCCCTTTGTCGTCTTCGCCAGAAAGAGCTGCAGGTCGATAGCATTACGCTTGAACCTCCTCGGCAGCTTTTCTACGATCGCCTCCTTCAAGAGACCCACCACCTTGGCCGTGTCGAAAACAACAGGGAAGATGATTCCATGTCCAACCAGCGCGCACATCAGTGTCACCTCCATCTTTTCCTTTCTCCGGACGATTCTCAAATGAGTGGAATGCAGCTACAGTGGTTGCCAACGGGCTTGTCAATCTCAATCAGAGCGTTTCTGACAAATGAAACAGTGGGCGGTGATCCGGATTACCGCAAAACGTTTTCGGTTTTCTCGAATTATTTATTTTTGCTGTAGTGCTAGAGTCGGATCTGGATAGTTGGGAGTGGGCGACATCGCAATGCAACGCCAAAGAGGAGGCCAAAGGACAGAGAGCCAAACATGATGGCTCCATCACCTCGAGAAGATGATTTTGATGCACGATGGCGTCGAAATCACGGCCCTGGGCAAAACAAGCGGCGCGTGAGCGAGTGTTGGAAGCCCTCGGGCTCGAGACAGTAGAGGAATTGGCTTTCGTGGGACACAGGGCGGAAGGGTCGTGAGTGGCAGCAGTCTGAGGGCGTCGTCATGCAGTTTCTCCAACAAGGTTTCTCTAGCATCGAAAGCAAAGCCATCATTACAGGCCATCGTCTGCACTGGCGACGACGATGTCCCCAAACCGACACGACAACAGAACCGAAAACGAAAGTAGGGTGACCCAGGTAAAAAAACTCGAAACAGCGACCATTCTCCAGTTCTTCAGCAAGAAGACTAACTTTTTGAAGCCCAATTTGTAAAAACCGATAATGTTACCGGTATAATTTTTGAGAACGGATCACGGGTGGTGATCCGGATCACCGCCAACTGGTTCAAATAGCAAATGGCAAGTGCCATTTTCTGAAGGGTTGTACGAAATACCACTTTAACTTGGTATTTGTATGCTTATTTATGGCAACATAAATGTAGACTTCTGGGACGTACAGATAAATGTTTGATCGTGCGGTTGCTATCAACTGAAACAGTTCCAAATCTATTTTTTAAGCGTTATGCCTGGGGATCACAATGCATGTAGTTAGCACACTTGAGTCCAAACTTTGACAACCAAAGTATTCATACTAGTAATCCGTGTTGAGCGCCAACGCCACACCCTGCAACACCCAGTGCGAGGCGTGCTCGGTCGAATATAAGTCGGCTTCGAAGACGAGGCCGACCCCCATGGCGTTTCGACGAGACTGCGTGACGTACACTGGGGTGCGGAAGGTGTTCTGTAGCTTGAGTCGACTGGCCTCGATGGGGATGACCTGGAGAATGGGCAGCTCTTCCACGAGTTGTTTGGGTCGTTGTGGTGCGAGACACCCGCGCTCGAGGTCCCAGGACGCACCTTCGAGGAAAAGCCCCTTGACGTAGCAACCCGTGTCGTCCTTGGTGCCGTCAATAGCCGGTAGCTGCGAGTCCTGCGTGAAGCTCGTGACGCGCGTGTACAGCGTCGACTTGTCCAGCGGCCAGTTCTTGGCTCGACACGTAGCCTGCACCAAAGCCGTGAGATAGGATTCCGGGATGCCCAAGCCAGACAACCACATGACTCGAGGGTCTCCATTCGCCACCCAGTCCATGTACTGCTTGAAGCGTTGGGTGAAATGCTCCATCCAGCTCCCAAGAGGCTTCTCCGTCTTGGGACACAAGGCGCGCCAGAGGTTGGGGAGGAAGCCGTCGTACAGAGCGTTACCTACTGCATCCAGCTCATCGCTCATGCCGATTTCACCCACGAGCGCCTTCTGGAGATCTCCGAGTGAGACGCGCATTCGAGCCGTGAGTAAGTTCCAGCGGTCGAGTTCCTGTAGCAGCACAACTTGCGTTGGTATGGGGGTTAGCCCCAGTCTCTTGCGGATCTGGTCCACGTCGACAGGCTCCGGTACCTTGGACTGGATGTCGCTCGCGACGTTCCCGATGTGGTCTTCACGTGACACGCCTGCACCCGATTGAGCTGACCTCGGCTGCAGCGAGATCAGGTCCTTCCACACACTCTTGGACATGTTGGTGTAGTATCCGATCTCAGCGTTCGGATGGAGACCGAACACCGCGGGGCTGTTGGTTAATGGCAGAGTCTCGACGGTGGCCACGTAGTCTCCCAATTCAAGTGCCAGTGGACTGGAATTACCATCCAACGCACCGGGAAGCACGTAGTCGAAACCTGAACGACTGAAGTAGAACCGCTGACAGTCGTCGAACAGGAAGTCGCCCATGTACTCGGATAGGTATGTTGTGAGAATGCGTCGGTCGTAGTCGTCACTGACACGACCGCCGTACATTGCATCGCCAATGAGGTACTTGAGCGAGCCCCAGGGTAGCTGCTCGTCGTGGTCTTCGTACGCCTTGTACAGATACAGACTCAGCAACTTCCTCGAGATCGTGAAGTCGGACTCGTTGAAGTCGTAGCTCACGTTCCAGCCGATCTTGCCGTACTTGCGTCGCTCGAGCACCACAGCGTGGAGGAAGCACAACACATAGACCACCGACCGGAACGCAGCGTGCGGACACTCCTCCAGCATCGTTTGGTCCAGTTTCGAGTAGAGACTTCGCATGTTCTGTTTGAGTCCGTCGGGCGGCTCCGTGACGACCTTGAGCGAGCGTTGAAGGATACCAAGCGGGAATCGGTCCGTGGGCTCGGTGGTGAGCCATAATCGGAAGTCTTTGTGAGGTTTCGTCATAGCCAACAGCATCTTCTCTAAAGTCCGCAACCAGCTCGCTAGCAAGTGGCAATTCTGCAGCAACACCCAGTGTCCTCGAGTAGCTCCAGCCTCAAGCATTTGCTCGGCTGGTGGCCCCTGCCCTTGACCGAGAGCTAGAAACTTGAAGCGATGTCCTGAAAACCCGTACTCATCGCCCAAAGTCTGGATGTCGCTCTGTGGATCCGCACCCGGACTCAAAATGCACACAATGGGCGCCGTAGCTGCACTCTGGCTGTAGATTCGCGCGTAGTCTAGCACCGGAGGCTGCACGAACTTTTCTCCCATCACTGCCATCACAAACAGCTTCATGGCGTTGTATACCCGGTCTTGTCGGAAACAGCGGAAGACCAGGAGCTTTTGCAAGCTCGACAGTTTGTCGGAATAGCCACACGGGAGGTCGGCTAGCTCGGGGGCTTCCAGATCGTACCAAGCCTTCCACTCGCTTGTCTTGTTGGCGAAGTCCGACATCAATGAGCCGAAGACGCTGCTGCCTTCGGCTTCGCCCAGTCTGCTGAGGCAAAGCAGGTCTTTCCACCCTGCACCCGACACCCACGTAATGTCCTCGGGCTTTGGCTGAGAAGCGGCATCTAGAGACGTGTCTCCCTTCAGGAAGAAGTCGAGCTCTGCGCGGTTGAGATCACCCGAGGCACTCAAGATCATGCACGTCATCTGGAACGAGAACATGAGCTTGTGTCGCTCAAAGATGCCCGTGCACGTGTAGTCGTACATCATCTCCGTGATCGACTGTACCATGAAGCGTAAGCGTTTCTCGAGGACAACATCACGCTTCGCAGTCTCCAGTGCCGTGTGGAAGACCGTGAGAAAACTTGCAAGCGAAATCTCGTACATCTTCATAATCGTCGCGAGCGCTGCCATGGCAAAGTACATGATGGATCCGCGTAGAGCCACAGGCGTGTACACCTCCCGAGCCTTGGTGATCTCATCCTTCGTGAAGCTCGCGAGCTCGAGCTTGGCACTGATCTCGGTCGCCTTGTTCTTGGTCTCATCTAACGTTGCAATAAGCTCCTCGTTATCCAGAATGTTACCGGAGCTGCTGGACAATTCGCGCAGCAACGTGTCTTCCAGCTCAACGATCAGTTGCGTGCTCTCGGACATTTCGGTCACGAGGTCGCTGTACTGTTCTTCCAAGTCCGGTCTTTCGTGAGCCACCACGACATTGAGCAACTGGTTAGCCAGACCATCTTGAGTGACGCTGTAGTTGACAATCATCGTTTTCCCCATGACTTCGGGGGAGTAGTGCGGGTTGGCGAGTTTCGACGTGAAGTACAAGCGGAAGTTGGCGTCCCACTCGACGTTCTTATCGCCCAGCTTGATCAGTCTCTGGGAGCCCTCCATGAACGTGCTCTTCTCCAGCACCGGGTCCAATATCGGATCCAGTTCTTCGTCCACGCTTTCAAACAGGAACGGGTTGCCAAACTGAATCGCCAGCTCCAAGTGCTTCATGAAGTCCGGGTCGCTCAGCGTCTTGACGGTCAAACTGTTCTTCTCTTCCTTCTTCTTGATCCAGTTCACAGCTTGTTGCTGCGGGTCAATACACAGCGGGAAGCGACTCGCCTTGGTGGTCAGAATACCGTTCTGCACCGAGTGTTCGTCCGCGGGTAAGCCTTCCGACACCCATTTCTGAATTGTCGCGTCATCCGTGAGCGAACTCTCGAGGCGGAATGGAGTGGTCACGGGTAAGTTGCGAGACCCAATGTCTAGAAAGAAGTCTCGGTAAATGAGGTCCGAGCGGTAGTCGAAGCTGAAAGCCCCGGCGTAGCTTAGAAAACTTGCTGTGAGCAAGCAGTCGCCCACAAGCCGCTCACTCTGCAGGTTCAGCGAGTCGACATCCTTGGTCCAGCGTGTGCGTTCCGAGCCTAGACCAGCTAGTAATTTGCTTGCTGCCTGTAGTCTCTTTTGCATCTGGTCTGCCTGCGTTTTGAGCCCTTGTAGCTCCGAATTGGCTTCTTGGAACTGCGTGGACAAGTTATCTAACTCCGTCTTCAATCGGTCAAGCGTAGCCTTCAGGTCTGCGAGCTCCTGCTCCTTGATCGTTTGTTCCTTCTCCATCGTCTTGACCTTTAAACGCAGCGGCTCGACGTTCTTGGCGACGTCGTGATATTTCACGATAGCCACGACCCATACGAGTAGACCAGCGCCGGCCCTCGAGATGGATTTCATGTTCTCAATGTTGAGATCCGGGTTCTTGAAGAAAGTCTTGATCTTCGTGATCATCTTGGACGAGATCTTGTCCTTCTCGTATTCCTTCAGCAGGGTGATCAGATTGGCGTTGCTCAGCATGACCTTCGCACCCTTCCAGTCGAGGTCTAGTTCTTGCCCCGTTGGTTTGAGAATCAGCACGCACATGCACACAGACATCACCAGTGGTGGCGGTGACGCGAACGATTTGAGTTCCGTCAGATCCGCCTTTGATAAGTCTTGTAGCGCTGCTGCGGCAGCCTCGACTGCCGGAAGTGCCTCCAGTAAAGCGGCATCGGCCTCCTCTTTCTCACGAGCAATGAGAACTGAGGCCTTTTCACACTCGATCTGTGTAGCAGCAGCGACTTCCTGCTGCTTGGAAGCAACGGTTGACTTCTCCTCGATGGTCTTGATCAGAGCTTCACACGCGAGCGTCTTCTCGTCGACAATTATTTTCTTTTCAGACAACTCGATCTGCAGGACATCCACCGCTTGGGCCGCTTCAACGAGCTTCGTAAGACCGCCTTTAAGTCGTGCAATGCTCGCCGTGACCTTAACTTTGTTCTCCTTGAGTTGCAATCGGTAGTTCGAGATGAAATCGAGATAATTCTTCGGCGTCACGTAGTAGTGTCGACGCAGTTCTTCACCGAATTGATGAGCGACTCGAACCACGCGCAAATGCGCGTGCACAAGGTGATTCGTCACCTGCTCACGCGATTCCTCTGGAATAGCCTCTTCGGCCAGGAAATACTGCGCGACATTGCGTAGAGCATCTTCAGGCCACGCAAAGAACCAGTCGATAACTGTAGCGGACACTAGACCGGGGAAGTTACGACAGCGGGTCCTCAGCGTGCTACCAGAAGGAGACATGGCTAGAATCACGTGCAGGTTTTGGCGACACAGATTCACGTAGAACCTCCAGCAACTTTCGTTGGTTTCGACCAGTCCCGCAGCCTTCACCTGATCTCTCACAGAACTCGCAAGAGCGTCACGCTCGTCGGTCTCGAATAGTGCAGGCACAACGCCCGTGGTGAGCATGTTGTTGATAAATTCGAGGAATCCCTCCTCGACTGCGTGTGCATCCGTGAAGAGGAACACAACGGGCTTCTTCCCGAGCATGCGGTACAGGTCTTTGAGGTTCTCTCGGAACTCTGCTTCGCCGTATCCGCGGGTCAGGAAAATCTCAAACAGATCATACCCGGCTGTAAACGCCGCCAATCGAGACAAACTCTGCTTGCCACTGCCCCCCACACCGATCAACAACGCGTGACCCATAGGGTTACGGATAATTCGCAGGATGCGGGACAAGTGCTCCAACGCCATCTCGAATAGAACCAGAGTCATCGGCTTGTTGTCCAGGTTATAGTTTTCCAGAGCTTCATCGAAAATGCCGCGAATGCGTCGGTACGACTCCATATCCTGGTACAAGCGAGCATCTTCAGCCGTAGCTTGACCCGTGATGCGTCCAATGCACTCCGCATAGTCACCAAAGATAAGCGGGTCGACCGATGCCACCTCCGCTTCATCAGGGAAGTTTTCACGGAGAATCTGAGTGATAGCTCCGTCGACCAGTGCGTTGTCGGACTCGCTCGTGAGCCGGTCGCAGAATATTCGCTTCACTTCATTTCGCCACAGACGCACAATCTTGCCAGGACTGTCGAACTTGTCCGTTGTGGCCATACAAAGTCCTTCGCAGACGCGACCAAGATCGCGAAGATTGAAAATGTAGTGGAACTTGGACGGAGTTGGCGGCAATTTCTCGACGGTGAACTCGAAGAACTGGAGAAGAGCCTCCGTCAGTTTGACCCCCTTCGCTTGGATCGATTCACTGAAGTTACGCAAATATGTAGTCACGATAGAACCGTAGATATGCTTGAGCACCTCCTTCGTTGGTGGAGTGAGGTTGTAGACGTTGAATTGAGCCACGAATCGAGGGTCCACTTGGTTACGACCGCCACCAGGAGGTCCCATAGCTCCGATAAACAGCAAGTCTTTCAGAATCCGGAGGTCAAGCTCCTTGCCGCGATCGTAAATGCTGCCACGGTTCATCACAAAGTGCAGCAACGCAATCGGCTGCTGCGTGCCATAGAGATCCACCTTGGGCATGTTCAAGTCGTCGATGAAGATCAAGAGCTTCTTCCCTGCTGGAGGACCGTAGATCTTGCCCGACCGCTTGTCGACATTTGCTTGGATGTTGGTCTGTACATCCAAACTGCTGGTTCGACTGGAGAAGTTGATGCTGAGAGTCGAACACGTTTGCTGGTCCAAGTCCTTGAGGTAGCTCTGGATCGTCACCGTCTTGGCTGTACCGCTCTCCCCCACGAAGAGAATCGGCTTCTCCGTGCGCATGCAGCTCGCGAGGATGAAGCTGTAAAGCACCGAGTCGGTTGTGGGCACGAACACGCGGGAAAAGTTGAACAGTGCAGGCTCAGCGTACGGCACGACTCGAGACTCCCAAGGCTGCCACTTTCGAGTCTCCAAGTCGAAGAAGTTGTAGTACAGACTGCTAGCCGGCAGTGAACAGTCCGCGATTTTGCGGATGAACTCGTTGAATCGAGCACGGCTGCTACCAAGCAACGCTGCGCCTAGAGACCACACCACACTGAACAAGAAGATTCCTTCAACGCTTGCACGGTCCGAGGTCGGGTCCAAGGATCCATCACTCGGCAGGAACGCGTCCAACGAGATGCAGAGCTGCTTGCACATTTCTATGTTGCTGATCGGGATCACCTGCTGACACTTGGCCACAATCTCGTCCGCGCCGAAGACGCCTTCCAAGATAAAGTCAACGCACTTGGGCACGTACTTGTCAAAGAGTTCAAGCAGTAGAGTGCGTTCCAACGGGGTCGACATCGTACCAACCGGTGGGGAATTCAGCGTATCGGCGGAGACTGGAACCAACGGGTACTTCTTCTTGAGCCACCGCTCGTAGTACGGACGATAGCCGAGATTCTTCGGGTCGACCCAAACCATCCCACAGCGACTGATAGTAGCAGGTGACGCGTACTGCAGGTCGAACGTCTCACAGATCATGGAGCAGTGAGTTTGCAGCCGAATTCGTTCACCGTTGGGCAACGTTAGCAGTTTGTTATCATCCATGACACTGTTCATGTTCTCGACCCACACAGCGTCAACGTCTCCATCGTAGATCAGCCATCGCTTCTCGTTCTCCTTTCCAGCAGGGAGAGGCTGGTTAAGTTCACGGAAGAGCTTTGACAACACGCCATCGGTCCAGTCACGAGTCACCGGGTCCATAGTGCCGTAGAGTTCTGCGATCGGCTGTGCCTTGGGATTCAACACGAAAATCTTGACTTGCTCGTCGAGAGCCGTCTTTGATGCGGCTGCGAGCGTGTTCAACACCAGAGTCTTGCCACCGCCTGTGGGTCCGACGATCATCGTCGTGTGACGCACCAGCATCGTCTCGTACATCTGAATGATCTTGTCGATCTGCTCATTGTACACGGCGGCGTTGGTTGTGTTGTATTCTCCAGCCACGAGCTCCGCTTCAATAGCATCTTTCAGTGCTGCGTAGCCCACCCGGGGACAATCCAAGCCCGGGAACAAGTCATTGATCAGGCCGTGGAAAAGAGGGACATCCTCGAACACGAACTTGGGCATGTTGCTGTCACGTAGAGCTCGCATGAGCACCAGGTCCTCGTTCATATCGCTGTACTCTCGTTTGAGTGATCCAGCCATAACCAGCACGCTCTTGAGAGCTCGCAGTCCGAAGTCGTAGTGATACTGCTTCGAAAGCTGCTCGCGCGATAGTTTGTACAGCACCGTCATCTTCTTCGCCAGTGAGACGGCGTTCTCAAAGCCCTCGGAGAAGAGCATGATCTGGCAAATCTGCAGCAGGTCGGGCACGATCATAGTCACCGGTCGGAAGAGAGCTTTGAGGTTGTCCGGTAGCTCTGTGCGACCGGCATACCCTGGATTCATGGTGATGAAGAAGCCGCAGGTAGCGAACCCTGCTGTGCGATGGATGGCGATCTCTGATCCGAAGCCGATATCGACGGTGGGCTTGTCGTAGTTGAGCGCGTTCTGGATAGCTCGAAGCTGGGCTGAGACCACCGAAAGCACCTCAATGTTGATACGGTTGAACTCGTCGAAGCAGCCCCAAGCCCCCACTTGAACCAGTCCGGAGAAGATGCTCCCCATCGCCTTGTAGTCCAGTCCTTCGCCACAATTGATCACATAGCACGGCAAAGCGAGCGACTTGGCTAAATCCTTGACCGTCTCGGTCTTGCCCGTACCAGCAGGACCGGCAGGAGACCCCCCTAGCTTGAACGTTAACGCTTGGGTTAGTGTCATGTAGCATCGGTCTGTCAGCGGTGTGATCACAAGTCGTCCGTTCAAACCCATGTACTCGTAGCCGTAGCGGAAGTTCCCCGTGCACTGGCTGATGACGACGTCGTCCACATCTTTTCTCCAGTAGAACCGGAGCTGAGACTCCCACGCGAACTCCTTCTCGTTCAGGATACTGTCTCGCACGAAAGAGTCGACGATGTCTCGCGCGTGTACGTCGATGATAAGAAGCGTGTTGACCTTCTTTCGTGTGAGCTTGTCGAGTGGTTCACGTACACGCCGTACGAGACCGTTAAGTTGCTCTGTAAGTCGCCCTTCCAGGCCTTTCATGGCGTACTTGTCGCCTCCCTTGACGCGATGAAACACGTCCTCGACCTCCCATGTCCACCAGATCTGACTGCCAACAAGCGACACCATTCCAAGCACTTCCTCGAGCCACTTGGTGCGATCCACGTTGGCATACTGAAACACTCCTTCCTTCGCGATACGCTGTAGAGTCACTCGCATTTCGTCTTCCACGCCCGTCATCCACGACTCGACAGGACCTTCGACAGCAGATAGTGTGCGGAACTGGAAGCCTTCTCCTTCGGCGCTCTCCATGGCGCCAACGCTCTTGTTGTTGCGTACGAAAGTTAACACTTTGACGTTGTCAAAGAGTTTCAGCATGTGAACTTGGATGGACGTAGGGTCTGAAGAGCCCAAGACACTCAACAACTCGTCGTCGGAGATGAAGAAGAACCGCGGGAAGGAATTTCGCTTCGTGTCGAGGTAGTCGCTTAGAGATTTCTGGCACTTATCCAGCCGTTCGGACAATGAATGGAGTGTTTCCACTCGATTCTCAGCAGTACAAGCTTCCACAGCGTTGGCATTCTTATAGGTAGCTCCCATGATCGTCTTCCACGCTTTGTCAATGGCGTCAAACTTCTTGGCTTCCTCCGGAAGCTGCTGGCGAATATCCTCCGCGCCAACGAAAATGCTCTCGAGATACATCCACTTACGCTGCACAACGAACCATATATCCAAGCACTCGTTCACAACGCCGAGACGCTTCTCCCACTTCCGAACACGCTCTGCGAAGTTGGCGATGAACCGTGAGCCGGACATTGTCTGCAAGTTGAGCATGTGGTCTTCTAGCGTGATTTTCAGGTCGTCTGCGGCTCGGAGCACCCAGCCGCGATCGGTGCCATTCTTCTTGTACTTGACCAGCTCCAGAACCGCTTTCGACCAAGAATCCTCGATCTTGAGAATCTCCTGCTCGATTTTCTGCTCCTGCATGGCTGCGTTGACGATTTCACCGATTTCGTTCGAGAAACGATGCAACTTCATGGCGAATAAATTGCCGAGCGTGAACGTCTTGAGGTTCATATCGAACCGCACCTGCGTCACAGCCATGAGCTCTTCCCAGTGACGTGGCTTCATCGCCTCATTCTTCAGACTCTGAATTAGAGGAATACTTTCTTTGAAGGACAGAATTTGCTTCTCCACCTCCACAAACGTGGACATGGCCTTGAGGTCCTTGGGAATCTTCCGACAGCGTTTCTCCAGCTCCTCGATCCCTTTGTTCATCGCAGCTACATCCAACTCGGCCCAGAGCATACTCGACAGATTGCTGATGAATTCCTTTTGTTCAGTGTAGAGTGCGTAGATCACTTCCTGCTTTTCCAGAGCTTCAGCTATTTGCTGCAGCTCCGGGTACGACGTTATGGGCAGCGCGAACAGGTTCTCGGCATTCGCGAGTTCTTGTCTTCGAGCCTTGAACACGGTGAGCTTCTTCTGAAATGCCGAGACCATGTCAAGCCCCGCGTCCAAATCAAGCGAGCACGTCCCCGGTCCGTGCTCCAGAAACTCCTTCTTCATCGTCTTGCACTCCTCTGCGAAGTTGATCGCGTCTTGCTTGGTCACGCCCCGGAACTGATCTTTGACCTTCACGAGGCGCAAATCCTTAGTTTTTGAGGCAAGGAAGAGGTCTCGCCACCGCTCCTCAAGTGATACGGCTTTCTTGAACTCCGCTGGGTCTCCAGCAATGTTGAAAGTCTGCAATGTACGATACCGCTCAATGATATCGGCATACTCAAGCTCCATCTCCATGCCCATGTCACTAATGCTTGCCACTGTGTTTAGCACCTTCTTGAGCGATTCAAGGTCTTCTGGAGTTGCTTCGAGCTCAGCTTCGAGCTGATCCATCGTGGCGCTGATCGCGACGAGCTTCTTGTTCGACACCTCGAGGAGGATTTTGCCATAGTCGTCCTTCCACATCTCGGCTTGCTTGGCGATCGACACTGCCAAAGGGAGACAATTGATCTGTAAAAAGTCCGTGTCTTTCTCCGTGGGCTGGTTGCGGACGGATTCCGCCAGTCGAGTGTACTGTGCCATGCGCGTATCAAAGTACACACACGGAGGCTTCTTGTCCGCCAGTTTTTCAAGAGCACTACGTCGCTTGGTATTCCAGAGATTGTACACGGTATCGTATCGACGCCAGCTATCCAGGTAGCGGTTCACGATATTAAAAACCTTGTGGATCTCCTGGTTCAGCGAAAGTGTCATTTTGATGACGTACGGATTCTGC
Organism: Phytophthora fragariae; assembly: GCA_009729435.1. Taxonomy (NCBI): domain Eukaryota; phylum Oomycota; class Peronosporomycetes; order Peronosporales; family Peronosporaceae; genus Phytophthora; species Phytophthora fragariae. Next base: position 341,889 of record QQOI01000053.1, read on the forward strand.
GAGATGTCCGAGTAGAAGGTAAAAGTGATCGGCTCATCGTCTTCATTGACTATGAGGGGAGCAGTCTCACGACACGTTCCGTGCATCCAGCGGATGAACGCTTTGGCGCTCTCGACGATATGTTTCACAGACTTGCTCAGGTATTTGTACATATCTGAAAGTGACGGCGTCACGATGATGTCTTTACCATTCATGGTAGCCTTCACCTTACAGAGTGGTGGGCGCTTGAGCTTCCCACCTTCTCCAGGACCCATGACCGAGACTGCACTACTGATATCCTTGGTATGGACATTGAGTAGTGCTTGGAACGTCGTCATTGACGCAATGATCATCTTGGTAATCGCGTTGAAAATGCGACGCTCCCAGTACATGTAGTACGTCGACATCTTGGGACTTGTGCCGGTGTTCACTCCAGCGACGATTTCTTCCACCTTGATCAGTAGAGGACCGATGGAGCGGTAACTCTGTACGAGTTCCTCAATACGCTGCATACGGTTGCGCTCGACGAGCTCGTAGAACTCCCCCACCTCGGTCACGACCCCTTCTTCAAAGTCTTCGATCTTGATCAAGAGCGTGTTCTCAATATCCATGACAATCTCCTCAACCATCTTGCTGCTCTTGTGAATTTGGCTAACGAGGTTCGCGAACTGATTCAGGGACTTGTTGCAGTTCTCGATGAAGCTCAGCACGCGCTGCGAGTTCCAGTTGAGAGGCGAAAACCCCACTCGCAGTACGTCTTCCAGTGTTTTAAGCTGCGAACGCAAGAGATGCGTCTCCACCGGTGTGAGCTCCGCCAAAAGTGAGTCGTATCGTCGGAGCATCAGAGTCAACTCCTGCACGTACTGGTGATACTTGTCCTCTTGCAGCGTCACATTGAGCGCTTCCTCCGGGATCTCAAAGCCAAGACGATCGAGATATTTCGACTCCTTGATGATCATGGCCAGCTCGGGCGAAAAGTTCGCGTAGAATGGCGGCTGAGGTAACTTGTAAAGCATGACGCCCGTCTCCGACTTGCCCGCCTCGAGCAACCTGGGACCTAAAATCGACTGCTTCAGACACTCATTCGTAAGTGCAGGCACCTTCTCCTTCCAGTCTTTGTGGAGCTGTTTGATGTAAGCGTCCACTGCTCGCGCGAACACCAGATACTTTTCCTTTACTTCTTCTCCGTGAGGGCTTTTGAGCAAGTCGTTCATGGCTCGAAAGCGCAGGATAGGCTTCTTGGCACGTAGGTAGAGAGCACGTGACCAACTAATGGCACCTGCAACGGGTGGGTGGTTCTTGTAAACCGGTGGTCGGTGCTTGTGTCGGTGGAACTGCTCTTCCAGCTTCTCGAGCTCTTTCGTGTATTGCATGAGGATATCCTTGTACTTCTCCATCATCTGCTTGTTGATCGACTCGCGCGACTGGATGTTCTGGAAGTTTTGCAGCAGATCAAACGCGCCTTCGGCGGATCGGAGCTTCTGGAACGAGGTGTCGATGAACTTCCGCGTCATGTGCTCAATCTCGCTCACTTTCTCGCGGAACTGGACCATGACGGACTCCCAGCTTGTCTTGTAGCCACGGTCAAAGATTTTGAACGGGACACTTTCGAACGGAGCGATGAGACTCTCGACGCGTGCCATGACCTCGTCGATCCCCTGGGAATCGCCAGTCACGGACTTCAGCTCTGGGCCAAGGAATTTGTTGAATTGGTCCAGCACCGTAGCAACTTCTTGCAGATTTTCACAAATTTTAGCCATGTAGTTCGTTTGTTCAAACAACCGCTTGCGATCAAACTCCCAGCGATGATCTGTACCGCTGGCCTCGATGCGCTCCCGAACTTTCATGTACGTGGAGTGCCACAACTCCAGCACCATTTTAGCTTCTTCGATGGCGTGAAGTGCGTTCTCCGGACTCTTTCGTAGGATAGAGTGGATGTTAATCTCCACTGCCACTTTGTCTACGATCTCGGACGCGATGCGCTCCATCAACGGCACCATCCGCTCGTCTGTGTTGTAGTGCCTTGAGATAATCCAGACCATGCGAATGGCATTCATCATAGACGGAAGCGTATCGGCAATCGCGGAGAACGAACCACTGGCGATGTTCTTAAAGTGACGCTCTAAAGTCGTGAGGAACTTGACGTTGTCCTTCGCTTCCACGTAAAGTTTGCTGAGCTCGGAGAAGTGATACTTGAATGTGAGCAGCATGCTAGCCTCTACCAGCTCCAACAGCTTGAGCATTTTCTGGACCGTGGGCATGTTGATCTGCTCGAAGATGGTGCTGAGTGTAGCGTTCCGCTCACGCCAGAACTCAATTTCAGCGAGTGGGCCCTTTCTTTTGGGGGTCTTGCGAGTTTCCTGCTCCACTACACTGCCTACGCTCTTGGACCATTTCTCGAGAGCCTGCTCCAGCGTGTTGATCAGTTCATAGTCATCCAAATGCGACTCGGGCTTGGTGATGATGACGTCAGGGATGTTCAAGTGGATGTCGCCCTGAATCTGCTGAATGGCATTCGAGATCTGCGACGAGAACTTCACCAAGTTGCTTTTGAACTCGTTCCGCACCGCGTCAATCACCTTCAGTGCCTGATGTGCAGCTGTCGAGTTCTTGGCCCCTGCATCGTCGCCTTCACCTCGTCCGTTCGAGACATCCGCTCTCGAAAGCTGCGGGTCCAGCAGCGGCATGAACACGTGGCAAATGATCCCCTCCAAGTTCGAGAGCAAGTCTCCAGTCGAGCAGCCAAGCTCAACGTTCGAGTGAACGACCTTCTCGTGGCCATCCGTCACGATGTTTTGCACTGTCACCGGACCTGCAGCCACCTTGATCAAGAAGACTGTGGTCGACTCGGAAGAGTCCGCGGGCAGTGTGTTCAGGAAGGCATGACACACCTGACGTGTCGTTGTCCGCGAGCGCTTCACAAGTCTCATGACCGTCTCTGTCTGCGGTGCTGGAGCCTCTGCATCAAGGAACAACTGCTCATCTGTCGGCTCCGTCGGTGGCGCTCCATCACTCGGTGGTTCTGCATCAACATGACCAATTCATCGTCGTAAGTAAAACATACCTTTAACTAAAGGGTTTTTCTGCATTGTGCCAACCTGTGGGTGAGGCTTCTCTGGTGACTTCCACCTCTTCCTCCACCTCCTCCTCGAGCTCGTACTGCTCCTCCCCCTTGTAGAAGAAGAGGACGCTGCGAGCCTCGGTCTTTGTCGAGAAGAAGAGCTGCACTAGGTCTGCAGCGGAAGGCTCGGCCTGGTTGTCTGTGGTCTTGGTCCCAGTCACGAGTTGGTCGAAGATCGAAGGCTCGACGTCCAATGCTCTTGACACGAGTCGCCGCAGCCATCGTCGCGTCACCTCGTCCAGCGACATGGTCCCCTGTATCTCAATGAACACGGGATCGCGGACTCTGAACCGCTCGTTTGGCTCGCGTCGTTTCGATCCGACGATGGGGTACCGGATACCCGGTACATGGCTACAAATTACCACTTCAACTTCGAGTGATGGTCAGGTCGATTGTCGATTTGGTGCTCTTCCTTGCTATTATCGGTCACATCATGCGATGATGTGCGTTATTGGTTTTGCAACGGTCCACGCTTCACTCGAAATGAGGCTACATACACATCACATTCTCCCGAGAGAAGATGGCTGATGTGACTGAGGGCGAGCACGAACCTGGAACGAAAGCGGTGGATGAGTTGAACAAAAGCAATACAGTGAGTGACCTCCGTTTATCGCTGCGACCTCCACCACTGGAGCTGCACCGACGTTGCAGGGACACAATTGAGCAATGCACCGCAAGGTTACGCGAACGCCAGCGCAAAATGGACCGACTGCAGCTGTTGCTGCCTCTTCCGAGCTCAACGCGCAGTACGACAACACCGAAGTCAACTCCACCGAGGTCAGTCAAGAGAATCAAGCGCAACACCGCCTTTGTAAGTGCACGAGGCGGGAGCTCACCAGGCTTCAAATCACTGGCGTGGATATCGCCGTCTTCCTCAGTACTCAGAACCAAGCCGATTTTGGGCTCTACGCCGTCAACTCGTCTCCGTTATTGCGCGATGGCAGCGTCACCATCGGTGCACAAGGACGCGAAGAAGCAAGCGTCATTGAGAAACTCGTCCACTGCCTCACTCCCAAGCCAGAAACAAGAAGCCCCAGATACCCCCTCACCGATCAGCGAAAACTCGCAAGGTAGCTCGACCGACAAGTCAAACAGCCCGTCACCACACAGATCGACGCTGTTGTCGCCGACGTGGTCCCGACGCCAGCACGAGTTCATGGCGGCGATTGAAGCTGAAGCTTGCAGCGATTTCTCGCCTAACACCAATCTCTGATTCAGCATTTACTTCCTTGATCGTGGGCGTGAGACTGCAGTCTCCACGCTTCACCATTCCCTGATTCACCGCTGCGCAGCAGACTTCACGCGCAACATGACTGAGCTCGTACTAGCTCCTCGTTGGCCTCAACTCCTGCCCCCCTCTCGCTCCGATCATCTTCCTGCAACCGGGGCCGAATCGCAACTCAGAAAGCTTCGAGGAATCACCATGAAGATTTCGACCGTATGAACGGACTCAGCGCCAGGCCGGAGGTGCTGCTGGAGCTGACTATACTCCTCTGTTCCAGACATGCAGTTATCTCGAATGCTATTGCTGCTCTGGTTCAAACCTAACAGCGCGAGGCAACCCAACTCCACACTTCTCGATCTGCCAGCTACATGCCAAGACTACGGCTCCATGGCCATGTCAGGCGTCTTTTGTGCTTCTGCTGTGTGCTAATCAAACCAAAGGAAGTTGGAGGCAATAACAGGTCTGTGATGGTGTGACGGGGGTCACACGCACAATAGCTAGGAGGAAACGTAACACGCTAACCACAACAGACGCCGGCGTCTCTGTTGCTCTCAGTACAAAAGGCCCTGCCTTATCGGTCTCCTTTTAATACCGAGTATTAAAGAGACTTGTACACTTGAAGGTTAGAGTTAAACTGTCTTGTATTAATAACACTCATAAAGTTCTATCTACTGCTTTCTATCTGTATACTGAATCCCTGTCTAAATTGCGATCTTCCTCAGCGGTTGGCTCTCGTGCATCGGGTCCTTAAGTACGACCGACCTAACTTAACTCAGTACGTTGGGGAGGTCTACCGTGAATACTCTATATAAGGACCACTGGTACACAGTACCCATCGTGGTGTGTGACACTCAGTTCTTGTGGGCCACACCGGCCGGTGTGGTCCACACCAGAGAACATCCCTTTTCCTTGAAAAGGTCACTGGCCAATCCTGGCCCCATTACACCCTCCCTCACCCAAACGGGAAGCACCTTTGCCAGGGGGAATCCAATGGAAACACGAGCACAGCCTCATTCGGCAATTCACGCTCTTCCGAGCACACGCGCACACGGCAAGGCCCACAGGGCATGACGACGGAGACCCGGATCATCGTGCGACCCGCCCCAGACGCCCTTCGGGCTGTAGGCCCCATGAAGACCCACGCCGACGCGCCCACTCCAAGCGACATGGAGAAAAAGCCACCGGCGCCTGCTTCCAAGAAGCACTTGGGCGATCCGGAGGTGGCGAAGGCCGCGTCGGCTTCCAAGAAGCCCGCGAATGACACGGAGGAGGCGAAGAAGACCCCAGCTTCAAAGAAGGACGCGAGCGAAGCGAAGAAGCCTGCTTCTAAGAAGCCCAAGGTCGCGGCGGCCAAGGCGAAGGCGAAGAAGACGCCCGCCTCGCCGAAGGCCACGCGGAAGGCGAAGAAGGTGACTGCTTCTTCGAAGCCCGCTCCGAAGAAGCCCGTGGTGAAGAAGCCCGCTGCCAAGCAGCTTCCGAAGACGAAGGGCGAATCGAAGGAGAGCCCGAAGACCCCGAAGCTGCCGCCCAAGCGCACTGATGTGCTGCTGCCCGGCCCTCACGAGGACGTGAGCAGCGACTCGTCCGACACGGACACCCCGAACCCCGGGTATGTCAGCGGCGCCGACTCACCTGCTCCTCGAGCTCGGACGTCCACAAAGGACGATGCGGCTTCCGCAAAAGACGCGCCCACTTCCCCTCCGGGGCGTAGTCCGTCGCCGCATCCATCCTTGGAGGTGGACTACGAGGAGTCGGAGCCCGACGTGGACCACGAGGACGGCGGGGTCGAGTGGTCGCCCAAGCAGATCACTGATGTCCAGCGGATCATCCATCCGGGAAGCCCCATGTCTCCCAAGACTGTGGTGGCGGTGGAACGCGCCCGACTCTTGGAGGAGTCCCTGTCTCGTCGAGACAACCCGCCCGCTGCGGTGTCGGAGCCCCAGGTCATCACCAATGCCGGTGTCGACGAGGGAGTCCCTCCTGAGCTGCTTCAGCCCGAGAATCGGCAACACCTGGCCGATCATACTCATCAGGAGGCCTCTCAGGCGGTGGGCACCAAGCGGGATCGCGAGACCCACGCCCCACGTACCCAAGACCAGCTACTCGCACTGCGATACTGGACTCGGGACGAGTACCGCGAACACCTTCGTCAGAGTCGCATGCCTGGCCCAGGCGCGCCGCAGTGCGACAAGTGTCCGGTCGTGCTCCTGGTGGACACCGGTTTCTCCCGCCAAAGGAACGAGACTGAGTTCGAGGGGTGGTTGGACCACTTGGGCTATCCCGGGCCCGAGTTCTTGAACTCTCCTTATCGGATCGATTGGCTGGCTCAGCGTCGTCTGCGATTTCGCATGGCGAAGATGATCGCTGACAACACGTGGCCGAACCGATTCTTTGATCGCCACAAGCCCATGCCGGGCGTCGTCCTCGAGGAGGTTCTTCAGAAGATTCAGAAGTCTTGGCAGTCGCAGACGATAGAGCCAAAGAGTGTTCTCGGCCCTGTCAGCGCCGACCAGGTCCGTGGGCACTCTCAAAAGAGGCCACGAGGTCGGCGCAGTCCTCCTCGAGGCGAGCCCCAGGCTCCCACGAGTTTCGACTACTCGGGTAGCCACGCCACTTCACCAGGTACTGGTACTGACCGCTACGCCCGCGGCGCTTCAGTAACTTCTCGACATGGTAATTGAGGACGCCCTCATTACCAAGCAGAGGCGGCGGAGCCCGCGGCTGCAGTGGTATCTGACCAAGACGCTCAGCGTCGTTCGACTGGCTCTCGTCCTGACCTGGAGGGCCTTCTCTCCGGTGTGGAGTCTTGTCAGCGACTGCTGGATGGTCAGCGGACCGAGATGGTGGCGCTTCGCGCTCGCGTCCAAGATGCGGAGGCCCGCCTGGAGGACCTCTAGGGTGTCCGAGAGGACTTGGACTGCTTGCGGAACCGCGTCTGGGATCTGCCTCGGCAGCTGGGTGGTGACGTTGACCGCTTGCGTGGCCGATGTTTGCGAGGCGAGGAGAACGACGAGCAGGTGCGCCAGAGCCTGGAGAGGCACCTCGCCTGGTTCCGTGATCTGTACGACCGGTTGGGTTACTTGGAGGCGCAAGAGGCTCGCCGCGTAGCGGCTCGTGCTCCTGATCCGGCTCCGGCGCCTGCCCAGCTTCCCTCGGAAGATCTCGTTCGGATGATGGCGAGTGCCTTTCAGCAGTATTCTGCGACGCAGTCGGCTCCTCAGGCTCAGCAGCCCCCGCCGGGCGATAGGGCTTGAGCAAGCCAACGTAGAACGTCGGGTGCGTGGCCATGGACGATGGCAGGTCCAACGTGTAGGCGTGGCCGTGGACCCCGATGGCCGTGAACGGCCCCACGAAGCGAGGTCGCAGCTTGGTGCTGCCCACAGCAGAGACCGCCTGAGTAGGAAGGTTCTTGGCATTTAATAAGACTTGGTATCCTAATTTAAACACAAGCGTGTTCTTACGCCCTTGGCGATCGCTGTGTTCCTTCTGAGTGTCTTGAGCGGCCGCCATGGCGTCACGGACGCGCTGTCTGACAGCTTCACCGGTCTCGATAAACGAGAGTAGGTTCCGTTTGACGGACGTTCTGAGGCCTTTAAGACCCCTTGGGTCTTCGGCGTTAGCCTCTCCCCCACCCAAATTCGAGGCCGGGGGCAACGTCAGTGGCGTACGCGGGTGCCGCAGCCCGTTCACATAGAACGGGGTGAAGCCTGTGGACGAATGCACGGCATTGTTGAGCGCAAACTCCACTTGTGGAAGAAGCACACTCCACTTCGTGGGCTCTGTTGCGCAGACACTGCGAAGAATGTCCTCTAGAACTCTGTTCACCCGCTCAGTCTGACCATCGGTCTGAGGATGGTCCGCTGTGGACATGTCCAACCTCGTGCCTAAGAGGCGAAAGAGGTGTTGCCAGAAGTGGGACACGAACCTTGGGTCTCTGTCACTCACGAAAGACTCGGGGAGGCCGTGGTTACGAAAGACATTGTCCACAAAGAGCTGAGCTGCCTGAGGCGCGGTCACGCTCTTCCGCACAGCGGCCAGCCGCACCATCTTACTAAGGCGGCAGACAAACACCAAGATGCCAGTGTGGCCACGCGCATCGGCCGGAAGCTCGAAGTTGAAGTCCATGCTCACAGAGCGCCAGCAGTCCGCCGGTACCGGCAAGCTCATCAAGGGAGCGGACGCCGAGGGCGCAGGCTTGACGCGCTGACACGTCTCACATGTCTGTATGTACTTACGTACCCATTTGTACATGTGGGGCCACCAGAAGTTGCGGGCCACTGACGTGTACGTCTTCTCCCGCCCCAGATGACCGCTAAGCGGCGTATCATGGGCCTCATAGAGGACACGATGACGCAGGTCCTCGTCGTTCGGAACGACAATGCGAGGCTCGTCGCCCCCGTCTACTTGGTAGTAGAGCAAACCCTCCACTACCGAGTAGCGGTGCAGACGTGAGCGTTGTCGCGCCGTAAGCTCGACGACCTTGTTTGGAGCGCTCAGCGCCTCCACTAGACCTGCCAGGTCGTCGTCGTCGGCGTACGCCTCACGAATAAGCTCATAGAGCGGTGACTCGAGGTAGGCCAAGTGGCCAACTCGTAATCTGGCCGCCGGGAGAGCGCGTCCGCGAGGACATTCTGCTTTCCCGGTTTGTACTCCACCGTGAAGTTGTATTCAGCAAAGAAAGAGAGCCACCGCGCCATGCGCTGAGAGAGGTGAGGCGACAAGGTCGCCGTCCTCAACGAGGCATGATCTGTGTAGATCACAAAGGGTTTTTGACCTAACAGGTGCACCCGGAACTTAACCAAGGCGTATTTCATCGCCAAGAGCTCCTTGTCGTGGACAGGGTAGTTCTTTTACGCCGCCTTCAATTGGCGAGATTGGAAAGACACTACCCTTTCCCTGCCTTCGGCATCCACCTGCAGCAGGGCACAGCCGATGGCAAAGTCAGATGCATCGCATACCACGCTGAAGGGGCGCTCCTCATCAGGCAACGCCAGGATTGGAGCGCTCTGAAGGCTGCTCTTGATAGCTTCAAAAGCCTGTTGAGCCTCAGAGGTCCATGACCACACGGCATCCTTCTTGAGAAGATTCATTAGTGGCCTTGCCATCTCGGCGTAATTGGCGCTATACTTGTGCAAGTAGTTGGCCAGGCCGAGCCATTTCCGCAGGTCCTTCTGCGAGACGAGCACCGGCCACTGTGCAATGGCACACACCTTTTCCGGGTCTGCACGGACACCGTCCTTCCCAAGGAAGCAGCCCAGAAAGGGGATTTCTTCGGCCCCGAAGATACACTTGTTGATGTTCGCGTAGAGGCGATTCTCGCGCATGCACAAGAGAACCTCACGGAGGTGGCCAAGATGGGCTTCGACGGTCGTCTTCCCTTCGGACGCACGACTGTGCACGAAGATGTCGTCGAAGTACGTCTGTACGAACTGCCGCATCGGCCTGAAGAGCTGTGTAACGAGCCTGTTGAACGTGGCGGGTGCGTTGGACAGCCCCTGGGGCATGACCAATCATTCCCACAACATCCCGCTGGGAGTGCTCACTGCAGTGAGTGGGATGTCCGATTCCCGCATCAGCAACTGATAGTAGCCGTCGACCATGTCGAGTGCACTAAAGACCGTGCAACCAGCCATGTTGTTCTGCAACACATCCTTCCGAGGAATAGGCGTCGACGCCGGGATGGTTGCCGCGTTCAACTTGTTGAAGGCGTGCACCATGCGCCACTTCTCGTTGGGCTTGCGCACACAGAACGTCGGTGACGAATGTGGCGACTTGGACTCGCGCACCATGCCAGCGGCGTGCTTTGCCGCAAAGAAGGCGTCGATGACGTCGACCTGCTCCTTCGGAAGCGGCCACTGCCGCGTGGTACAGTACTTAGTACCGGGTACGAGATCAATCTCATGCCTCACGCCCCGATCCGGGGGAAGGACCGAAGGAGGATCGTCGCTAACGACATCCGAAAACTCCTTCAGAAGGGCGTAATACGGATCCGAAGGGTCCTTCAAGATGGCAGCGCCATACCGCGTCTGCCTCTTAGAGGTTCGTTCGTCTTCCAACACCTCGGGGTCCATGACCGACGAGGAGTTGAGCTCCCAGTGAGATGCCTTCCGGGCGAAGGAGAACCACTTCTGCCAACTCTCCCGCCTTGAGAGAGTCCATAAACTCGACATACGAAAGCTCCTCGAGCTCAAGTAGCTCTGCTACTGTGGGTAACGGAGTCAGCACCTCCCCCACCTTGGGTTCGCCTGTGAAGACGTCGACTACTTGAGGGACCTTGTCTCCAACCGCGGAATCCGCATCGCGGCTCGACGCCTCTGCCTTGGGCGTGCTCGTGACCTTGTCACCCTTGCTGTCCTTGAAAGTGGGAGCCCCTGCTCGACCACTCGTGGTTGCGCGAGCACCAGCTCTAGCGTCTTCTGTCGCGCGAGCTGAACCAGCTACAACGCCTTGCGTAGTGGGAGTTCTGACTCGACCACTCTTGTTTGCGCGAGCAACAACTCCAGCGCCTTTCTCGACGTGAGCTGAACCAGCCACCACGCCTTGCATAGGGGGGGGGGAGCTCGGACGCTACCCCTTCCTGCGCGAGCTCGTACAGCGTCCGCGCCTTGAGTCTTCACTGCCCCTTGGGCAAGTGCAACTCGGTTGCCAACTGCAGAATCCTGTCCTCTACCCGGAGAGGTGCTACGATCCTGCGGATCTTCTCCACCACCTACCTCGAGCTCCCGCGCTCGTGGAGGCAATGCCATGGGCAGTTCCAACACTTCCGAAGTGCCGGCAAACTGCCGTTCGCCGCGTGGCACACGGTGCTCATGCACAAACCCGTCTCGGGAAGAGGAGGGGACATGACCCGCCAGGGCTCTGTCCGCGAGGGGGTTGTGGCTGGCACCAATGGTGCGACTACGCCAGTCTATCCACGGCTCGTGCTTAGCAAGCCAAGGCATGCCGAGGATAAGATCGTACCGATCATCCATGTCCAAGACAATGAACGGTTCGACCGAATTGAAGTCGTCAAACTTCACGCTTAGGGGTACCGTAACCTTGCGTGTAGACACGATGGAACCAGTCGCTAAGCGAACAGATACATTGGTATTACTCTTAGAAGCTTCTAAAGCATTAGCATTCAATGTACTGTTCCTAGCCACACTGGCTTTCGTCGCAAAGTTAAACGACGCTCCTGAATCGATCAGGACCGTCATCGGTTCGGGGTACCCTTTCACGCTGGCAGTGACGACCACGAGGTTAGACCGCGCGGCGGCCACGGAGAGACACAGAAGTGTCGTCCCAGGGACTTGCTCCTTTGGAGAGGCTGGTGAGAGATTCACCTTCCTCGACGAGGAGCGAAGTCTCCCAGCAGGGCGTCCCGCCCCTACTGGGAGTCGCCGTTTTCCGACTCTGTCGCCTCGAGGCTGTTGAGAGCCGGACGCGCTGCGTACTTCTTGTCGCGTGGCGCCTTCCATGGGTTGGTGGGGCAGTTCCGACGGAAGTGACCAGGTTGGTTACAACCGAAACAGCGACCACGCGCCCGTTGCGTCTTCTGAGAGCGTGCCGACTCGGTAAGGGAGATCTCCATCGGAGTGGGACCTTCACTGGCCTCAACATGAGGCGTGTGCCCTTACGCTGAGCGCACGCAGTGGTCCTCCAGCATTGCGATGTGGACCGCCTCGTTAAAGGTCTTCGGTTGACGCCGGAAAAGCTCCGTCCGAACCGGACCCGTGCGAACACCGTCCATGAAGACAGTCACCTTGACGTCCTCAGAGAGGGGTGCGCCGGCCATAGCGGCTTCGAGGTTATGGAGCTCCATGACGTAGTCTTGAAGCGACCGCTTGCCTTGCTTGCATCGCAAGAAACTGGAGCGGTGGCGGTATGCCACATTGGCAAGGAGGAAGGTGGAGCGTAGCTCCAGTTCCATGAACGACCACGAGGTGAAGTACCCCGGTGTCGCCGTTTCGCGGGCCATGGCCCATGCGCGTGCGCGCCCTCCAAGGTTGGACAGCGCAAACGCCACCTGAGCTCGCGCGTCGTCGATCTGACCAGCGCTTAGCGCGATCTCGATCTCGCGAACCCAGAATACAAGACTATCTGAGTCTTTGCCGTCGAACGTCGGTACCGACATCTTGACGGGCTTCGTCGTGGTTGGACGCGCAGCGAATGAGGCCGTATTCCTGGCGGACGCTTGTGCCGCACTCTGTGCCTCAGCTCGCATCGTCGCACGAGCGGCTTCCTGCGCAGCAGCGCTCACGTGAGCAATCAGCGACGACTCGTACTTGTCGAAGCGTTCCACGCGCGCCCTTTGCTGCTCAACAGGAAGGTTGGGGAATCCAGCGAAGGCTGCCTCGCCCAGGAGGCTGACCATCTTCTCCAGCGTAGCCCAGTGGGCATCGGAGAGGTGAGGAAAGTCCTGCCGCGCCGGCAGCCGACTCCCTGAGTCTTCCATCTCAAAGAGACCCTGATTGTAGAGATCCGCGTCAGTCGCGGGATTGACTACAAGTGCTACCAGGTGTGTGACGGGGGTCACACGCACAATAGCTAGGAGGAAACGTAACACGCTAACCACAACAGACGCCGGCGTCTCTGTTGCTCTTAGTACAAAAGGCTCTGCCTTACCGGTCTCCTTTTAATACCGAGTATTAAAGAGACTTGTACACTTGAAGGTTAGAGTTAAACTGTCTTGTATTAATAACACTCATAAAGTTCTATCTACTGCTTTCTATCTGTATACTGAATCCCTGTCTAAATTGCGATCTTCCTCAGCGGTTGGCTCTCGTGCATCGGGTCCTTAAGTACGACCGACCTAACTTAACTCAGTACGTTGGGGAGATCTACCGTGAATACTCTATATAAGGACCACTGGTACACAGTACCCATCGTGGTGTGTGACACTCAGTTCTTGTGGGCCACACCGGCCGGTGTGGTCCACACCAGAGAACATCCCTTTTCCTTGAAAAGGTCACTGGCCAATCCTGGCCCCATTACAGATGCTCTTAGATGTTCTGGGCCGCACGCGCGCTACACTGATGCGCCGACAGAGAGAAGGAGATCAGGGCCTGTTCCTCAGACCCGCTGTTTCAATCCGATGGATTGGGCACTCCGCTGATACAAATCTGTTCAGAGGATTGATCAATCCGCGAGACTGGGTGAGGAACACGACTTTCGTGAATCCGCCATCCGCTGAAGTGGACTCTGAAAAGAAGTAAATCGATGTATATAATACAATGGTGTATGGACTTGAAGGTTCGTCGTTGGTCCCCGACCAAGACGTATGTCAAGGTTGCTTGCTGTCTGAGTTCTCCCTGGCAACGAAGCCCGCGACGTACTCCTACCTGGCTGGGAAGGTCTGCCCACAATGAGCGTGTACTCGATGTACTAGATGCAACCAGGCATAGCTTCGATATCTCTATCTCTAAAGGTACGGATGACATTGACGACTTTGCATTTGCACCTCGTTAACACTTGTACGAGTGTAAAAATATTATTTTTAGGCGATGCAGGATATGCGCTGAACAGCTACACGCTGGTACCGGACATGCTATCATTTGAAAGAGCTCGGACAGAGCTCTCAGAAACCGCAAAACAAAGAGGAACTATTCAATCTACGTCACTCATCGCTCGAAATGTGATTGAGAGGGGGTATGGCGCCATCGGGAGGAGCCGACTTTCGAGTACAAATCGGACGATCTCCTAGTACAGGCCCGGTTATAACAAAACGGACGGGGTTCGAGTACATCTAAGTTCGCTTCGGCAGATCGATCGAGTACATGTACAGCTATCGCTTAGATGGGTTCGCTGCTGCATTCCTTGGACTATAGGTGCAAGAAGCAGAATGCAACACCATCTGAGGCGAGCGGTTGCGAGGTCGCGTAGCCGTAGCAAACCCGCGCGGGGTGCCCGCGAAGCAGGGCCGCGCGGTATTTGCGTAGGCGGGCCCAGCGCCGAGCATTCCATCGAGCCGAGCACTGCGCTCGCCAGGTGAGAGAATTGTTTTCTCGCAGGAGCGCAGCGACTGCCTTTACGGAGCGCAGCGGAGCAAAGCATTACCCTTGGGTGTTCGCAGTGGACTTCGGTATCCAGTCTAGCTCGACTGTACTCGACAGATCGTCCGATTTTATCCTGTACTCGACGCCATCGGCCGTTTTGATGGTCGCAGGTGCGAACTTAAGCCTGTACTTGGAAATCGTCCCAAATGTACTCGAAAACCGTCCGCACCCGGCGCCATCAAGGCCAAGTTTCCCATACTCGTCTTACTCTCTGCGAGAGCAGATTGGGTTAGCTCAAGCATCTTTTGTTTCATTCGTTTACACTATGACTCGTTTGCAGATACTGAGGTGTTAGGAGCGAGCGGTGATGCTGACAATGAAGATAGTGCCGGTGATGAAGTCCCGGTCGACTTAGACGAGAAGCCGATGGCGCGCTTGCGTGAACGGATCGCCTCTGAAATGTGGCGCAACTAATTGATGCGACTGGCGGAGAGAAATGGCGAGGTGGTAGTCTAGAACGACTCGAAGTCAAACCGCGAGGGGCGGAGAGACGATGGTTGATGAAAGCAAGGTGATCCATATGGACAATTTTCAACAAGGATAAATATGCGCTTTTACAGATGCTCTCTCTCAATCCCCGCCAAACGAATCCGCTATCCACCCGAATTCGGGCGGATAGAGTTTATCGGAAATCCGCCAAAACGGGTTGCGATCGTGTTCCGCAAACGCACCAGCGGATTTTGTAATCCGCCAAAACGTTCATAATCCGCCAAAACGGCCAAAATCCGCTGGAATTCGTGCTGAGGAACAGGCCCTCAGTTAAAAACGATCTAAATTTAAATTTGAACAATATTCTAAATTTGAAACCTGAAATCATGATGTTCATATACCGGTACCGTATTAATACCGGTAGCCGGTATCCTATCTAAATTCAAATTTAAATATCGTTCTAAATTTAAAACCTGATGTTCATTTTCCAGTAGCCGGTATCCTACCGGTGTTGACAATAGTACCCTAGCCCTCGTGGATTGCAACGTCACCACAAACAAACGCAGCAAGTATCCAACCCTTTGAGCAAGTGATCGAGTAGGAATCCTGGTTGTCCGACAAGTTCAACGCAGCAGAGCTAGCTTCACACTTGTATTTCGCTCTTGATGACTTTGTTTCTCGCTTTTTCTTGATCATACACAAACCTGCGAACGGCATCTATCCTAACGAAGCGACCAGTGCAGCAGCTCCAAATGCCTCTCTCTTTCGAGCTCTGGGGTGCTGCTGCTGGTGCCGCCACCTTCTTTCTGTCTTTTCTCCTCTTGCCCTCTGTTTCTCTCTGTGTCTAGCTGTATGACGTCAGCTGCTAGTTGGGGGGATCCGCGCCATTGTAACTTCGTCAGCGTGAGCTTCGGACACGTGGACGCGCTTAGACCGCGGACGGCTTGCACTTCTGCTTGTGGGAGGCCTTCCAGTCCTGCTTCTGGCACTCAGCACCGCAGTATCGAGCCACCTTGCAGCGCGAGCACACGAGCGTGGACGGAGCCTTGCACACGCGGCAGCGGAGGGCCGCGTCGCGCTTCTCGATCAGCTCCTTGTCGTAGCTGCACATAACATCACACACACACACAAAACGTCAACAACTACTTCACTAATACAATTGCAGTTGCAGCTGCTGCAGCAGGGATGGAGCCGTACCCGAGCTTCTTCATGTCCCGCCAGGTCTCCATTGGCTCGGCGCTAGACTGCGTGTGGTACATGTCCTTGAAGCCCTTGAGCGTCAGGCCCTTGTTCTCGTCGCACTGGAAGTAGGTCTGGATCTCCTTGATCTCCTCGTCCGAGAAGGGCTTGCCGTCGTTGCAGATCTTGCTGAAGTCCTTGAGCTTGTCCAGCGTCAGGCTCTTGTCCGTCGGGGCCTCGAGGAACGAGATGAAGAGCCGCGTGAGCACCGCCTCGAAGTCGCGCGTCAGGTTGCCGTCCTTGCCGATGAGCAGCGCGCGCACCTCGTTCTCCGAGATGCCGGCGCCCACCTGCTGGTTCTTCTTGGGGGCCATGGCTGTGCTTTACTTGGGGGGCTTCTTGTCTCCGGGGGGTGGTGACCAATCTCGAAATGCTCGGTTGCGTCGAGCGGATGGGTGCCGTGTAACTGCCTACTCGCGAGATTTGATATCCGCGTTGAATGCGATCCGCCAACCCGACGCGAGAGAGCCTTTGCGCTGTTGTTGTAAGGTCGGACTGACCTGCGATAACCGATGCGTATCCAGCTCCGATTGGCTGAAAAATGACTGCTCGACGGACGCAAAGAAGAGCCTGTGCAGTGTGGTTGCACACTAAATTGCCGCGTGGCAGGCAAGTTGCCGGTCGTCCAAACGAGCGCCTCGACGTTGGTTCGCAAGTTCCAGCGTGGCATATCTCGGGCGTAGCGTCGTGACTCTCTTGCCAGTCATAGGCACGCTCGAACTCGAATTACGCTGGCGCTTGGAACACGTAACCGCTCCAGAGAGCGCCAGACAGGAGCCAGCGCTACTGCTGACGGACTCAGCTGGTTCACACCCACGCGGATGACCACCCCGCAGGTTGCAGCAGTATTAAATAGCACCACCGCCGTCGCGGATCTCTTTCGCGTTGGCTCCTCAGTGGTGACCATAACGACCTCCGACAATACATGCGGATGGATTGCAAAGTCTCAGCTGAGACTTGCCACGGTCTCACTTCCAGCAGCGGACATATACAAAAGTTAATACGTGCATGTAGTGCTAATATATCACTAACTTAGGGGTGATCACAGTGCCTGCAGCATTCATCCAGTTGCATTCCGCAGCTACAGTAGCGGAACCTGTATTAATGCTTGCTGTCTTGCAGTCTGATGAGCCCGACGGACTCGAAAGTCCAGCGGAAACTATTGAGACCATCAAAGTCTAAGTAAGCAGCTGCAACATAACAATTTTTATCATCGCGGCACCTGATGCCCAATGGCCTGGAAAGATGCCATCCAGGATGGATACCTGTAGCAGCCTGTAAAGGCCTTCAACACGGCATTCCGCTTGAGCCGGTAGTCAGTGCTCCCGCCAGTTTCAAATTGAGCATTTCTCATTGGCTGAAAAAGTGGACCAATCGCCCGTCACACTCACTTACGGAGGGAGAGAGCAGCCCAAGTCACGCCCAGACGAGTGACCAGTGACCGGCTGCGAGCGCCTCGAGCTCCGCTTCTTCAGCCTCCACAGCAGCCCCAAGGACCCCCAGCACCGCCACCAACAGCCGCAGCAGCAGCGACTCTACAGACGCCATCGGGCCTTCTCCCTCTCGTCCGTCTCTGGCGCCGCATACCGGTACAGGCAGCCCCATGGACGAGGACAAGCGCCACTATCCGCTCTCGGCGCGCTCCAACGCCCTGTACAACAACTTGAACCTGTCGGCGCGCTCGCGGCACGTCATTCAGCCAACTAGCAGCTTGGGGAGCCGCTTCCCGGCTTCGGAACGCTCCAGACAGATGAACCTCAGCCAAGTGTCGACGGCCAGTGCCGCGTCCACGGGCTTCGACGAGATGAGCCGCGTGTCCCGCTACTCGACGGTGTCCTCGGTATCCTCCGCCTACTCGACGGCATCATCCGCCGCCTCGTCCTACGGCGGGGGGGACCGCTGGGCCCCGCAACACGCCTCCAACTCGTGCAACTTGTGCCACGAGAAGTTCTCGCTGCTGCGACGCTCGCACCGCTGCAGACGCTGTGGCTACCTGTTCTGTGCCAAGTGCTCCAGGTTCAAGGCCGCCCTCACAGGCCACACACACAAGTCCAGACTCTGTGAGACGTGCTTCCCCAAGGTCCTGTCCGGCAGCAAGCCCCCCATGAACGCCTTCGTGCACTCCAAGGCCTGGGTGCCGCGCGGCGTCTTCACGCACATGCTCAGCTACTTGAACCACGTGGACCTGTGTCTGGCGTCCATGACGTGCCGGTTCTGGTACAAGAGAGCGCTGCTGGACATCACGTGGCGTCCGCTGTACATCAAGGAGTTCGGAGACGATGAGAGCAGTCCGCAGCGCGAGTCCCTCGTGGCCTTTCAGCGCGACGTGCACGGCATTGGATTCGAGAATTTGTCGTGGTATAACAAGTTCGCAATCCGCTGGTCCGCGCGCAAGGCTGCTGAGAAGAAGAAGAGCTTCTTAGTCATGTCCAGTCTACTGGCGTCGCTCAAGCTCAGCAAGTACGCAGCGTTGTTCGAGGCCGAGGAAATTGATATCGAGTCGCTGTGTCTGATGAACGCAGGCCACCTGCGCGACCTTGGTATCCCTTTTGGTCCTCGCATGAAGCTGCTGAACGCTGCAGCGTGTCTCGCCGACTTTAACGAGAACGACGATGACGAGCGCCCGTCCATGGAGTCGAAGCCTATCACGCCAGTCGCTCGCTTCAAACAGAAGCGCGCAGAGATGAAGCACTTCCGCGCTGGACTTGTGCGTCGCGTGCAGCAGTCGGCCGTTCGTATTGCCATCCTGACGAACGAGGGAGAGCTCTGCAATGTTGGCTCCGGTATTATCATTCACGAGGACGGACTAATTGCCACAGCGCGCCACTGCCTGCAGGGCGAACAGTTTGACTGCATTTACAGCGACGAGTATATGATCCTGGTCGCGCCCACCGAGTCGACGTCGTTGCCGCCGTTGTGGAAATATCACGCGCGTGTTATCCCTGAGTGCTGCAATGAAGATCTGGATTACGCTCTACTGCGCGTGGAGTGCGAAGTGATTTCGGACCCACCTAGCGGGCTGTACATTGGCGACGTGACGGACCGCATGATCGCGCGCAACTGGACAGTGACGAAGCTGGAAGGCACTTCTCGAGAAACGATCGGCAAGTTGCCTGCCGTGCGTATCGGTAACTCAAACAACATGGAGCCAGGCGATGAGATGTGGATGTTTGGTTATCCTAGCAGCGGCCACAACACCATCACCGTGCATCACGCTATCTGCTCGGGCACAGACTCTCAAGTGTACGAGGGCGAAGAAGTGGACAAGGCGATGCTCCGCTCGGCAGCGCAACTGGACAACGGCTTCAGCGGCGGTGCTGCCGTGGACAAGAAGGGTCAGCTCGTGGGCCTGATCTCCTTCAGCGTGCTGCGTCAGGACCGCGTGCGCGCCATCAACATGGTCAAGGGAGCCATCGAGTACGCCAAGCGCGAGTACAACTTCTCATGAGGTGCGCTGCGGTGAGCTGGGCCGCTTCCGTCCGTGGCCACCTCACATCCAAGTAGGAACAAGAAGCAACAGTCGAACGCGAAGACTGCCATCGTAGTTGTTGTCGCAGAGCGTGAGTGGTGTCGTAGTATTGAGGTTAGTTTTTTAATTGAGAAGTAAGTTGAAGCTATCCTACCATGTACTTCGCTGGAAATGGGTACATTTACCCATTTTCTCGATTAGGTACGATTATGGGAGGCTGTGTCCGCCACACCATTTGCCAAAACGCGTCGAAGGTTGAGCGTCAGGGGAGGCTCAACGTTGTGTGCTGTGCTACCTTCACTTCACTTCTTAGCCGACAGTGCAAAGATGGAGGAGAAGGGCTCGGAGGCGGTGGGTGTGACGCTCTACCCGGCGGACTACGAGGCCGTGGAGATGGTCGCGGACCAGGGCAAGGAGATCCTGCAGCAGTAAATGCCGCCGTCAATTATTACAATTTAATTCACACTGTCAAAAATATCGTTGAATATTAATGATATCTTTATCAATTATTTATTGGATAGGGACTTCACCGAGGCGCAGCTGTTCCTGCACTCGATCCAGGAGCTGGAGCGTGTGCGGACCGAGAGCAAGAAGAAGAACAAGAAGAAACTGAAGACGGAGGACGCCGAGGCCAATGGCATCAAGACAGAGGAGGGAGTGGACGAGGCCATGGAGGCAGCTGAAGTTGTGGAGAAGCTGGAGGAAGATGTAGAGCAGGAGGAGGAGGACGAAGAAGACGTCATAGACCCCAGGATCCACTACCGCCCGATGGTGGCAGAGCTGCAGGCGGCCGTGGCCGAGCTGCATCAGCTGATCAACTCCATTGACCTGATCCGTCGACGTGACTTTCTCGAGGAAATGCGCTGCATTCGAGAGAATACAGCGCCCAAGAGAGAGGAGCTGGAGCACTTGGTGGAGGCCAAGAGCGCGCAGGTGAAGGAGAGCGGCACGATCTTGCTCGACGGCGTGGAAGCGTTGGCCAAGACGGTGGAAAAAGAGAGCGTGTTTTTCCAGGGCATCACGCAGATGCTGCGCAAGTGGAAGATCTGTGCGCCGATTCACGGGAATATTCCCAAGCCGTTCCGAGCGGGCGAACCGCTGGCGGTTGACTGCAGCTACGGAAGCGGTGAGTGTGTTGGTGTTTGAGGAGGTTGGAAATAGGTGGGTGGTGGAAACTGAGTGGATGCTTGTGGTTCTGTAGCCGGGTCCATTTTTGCCCCACAAACGCGATCAATCGCTGATCTCGCTTATGCGGAGGTATGTTTATTGCTGTGACGGGTGCCATCGACCCCATGACTAACTTTTGAATTGTTGCTTGCGGTAGTTGAGTCGCACGGAGAAGGGACTTGTTCGTGTCAAGACGCCAGAGGACTTCCTGACTCGTACAATTCAGGTATGTAGACTATCACACAGTATAATGTGCGGGATTTGTCGTATCTGACGTTGTTCCTCGTTGTATTTGATAATATTAGCTGAGACTAGAAGCAACGGATACTGGAAAAGAGGGAAACTACACACTACCACCACCCCATCTGATTCACATGTACGATAGTAGCTGCCAGCGAATGAGTGAGCACGTGACTAATGCGAGCTCCGGTATGTTGATGACAAAATGCAGGACTAAGGCAGATATGGATGCTCTAGAAGATACCCCCGAGGACGTTAAAATCCTGGAGGAGCGAAATGTGTCAGTTCTGAGAGCAGTGCAGTTCTCTGTGTTTTGTGAAGAACTTTTTTACACGCTGATGAAGGAGGCTCTTCAAAACACGTCCAAATGGACTGACACGGCGTACAATATTAGTAACTACGTTGTGAAGAAGCACGGCAGGGAGGAAAGCGCTGCGAGTGACACGCACATTTCTGTTCTGCAAGTGCTGGATGACGAGATTCAGCTACGCGTGAACGAACGGTATCACTTGACAATCAAACTTGCAGATGTGAAGAGCTTGGCTAAAAACAAGGATACAACGGCGGTGAAAGCAGAAGCAGCAGCTTCAGGGATTACTGCGGATCAGGAACTCGAAGCAAACCCTGTGGTCGATGTGAAAATGGAAGAGCCCAGGACAGAAGATACTCAAATGCCTTTTAGCAGCCCAGTCAAGCCCCGTCGTGCTGCATCGATCTCGTACTCGACTCCCGTCGACAGTGACGAAGCTTTCTTGACACAGACTTGTCGGTATACGCTCCTATTGCTGCAGCAAGAGATCCGAACCCGGCACGGTCGTAAGGAGATTTTACGGGCGTTGCTGTACACAGGCTTGGATGTATCGACAGCCGCTGGAGGTGGAAATCCAAGCAACTCGGGTGCTGGTGCAGCTGGTGCCGCTGGTATGGGCCCTGCGAGTGAAGTGGACAAGCACGATACGAAACCCGGAACGTTGGCAACAGTATTGGCTGTTTTGGCGCACAATCTACTGAAGAACGAGGTATCCCGTTACATGGACGAGGTATCTTCGGTGCTCGCCCTTCAGAAGCTACAGACATCGGCATCAGGTCGCGTCCTGGACGACGGTTTGCTGCAGCCGATTTGTGATTCGGTGCGTGGTGTGTACGTGAGTCCGCGATGGAAAACGTGCGCGTTTGACTCGACGTTGTCGGCCTTCGACCTGGCTATTGGCAAGAACTTCTCAACAGAAGTGCTCATTTCTGGAGCGCGCATTCTTCTCCAGACTGGGATCGCGAACCAGCGCGAAGTGTCTGGTGTGGAGGGTCTGCGCGAGTTCGTGGAGACTACCGTGTGTTCTCAAGTGGCATTGGCGCTGCACCGCGACGCACTGTCGTTTGGCCTGAAGCAGAGCTCTATGAACTTGGACCGTACGAGTGTTCGCCTTGTGGTTACAGGCGAGTGGGACGGCAGCTGTATCGGCGAAGGCCGTGTTTCCGATTCGCGTTCGGTTGGCTCGATCTTCCTCGAGCCGTACTTCGCGGCCGACGGCAGCTTGGCCATCAACTGTTTGCTGCAGGCCGTCGATGCAAGCAAGCTAGCGCCTCTGCAAGCCACGCTCTGCCGCTCCGCAGCCGGGGAGGTGCACAAAGTGGAGTGGAAGCGGATACCTGGATCTAGCGACGTGGGCAAGATGCTCTGGCTCATGCAGAAGACCGGCGTGTTGTCGTCTCCATTCAAGCAACCTCCTACGGCGAAGACAGCACAGCTATCGAACGGCAGCAATTAATCCCAGAAATGTCTTTAAGAGGACGAGCCCGAGCAGTAGACAGCGGACCAGCCAAGAAGCTTGGGCTCACCTGACTGACGGTTAATGCAATAGCAGAATTTCTTTTGTCTTAGACCTCAGCAACTCGTGTCTTCAACGAACACAACCCGCAGAGTTCACCATGCAACTGCAACTTAGCTGCGAGCGGGGCGCGGGGCCGGGTCCGTTCCCGACAGGCGCTTGAAGATGGCGTCCAGCTGGTCCGCCACGAGTTCGTAGCCTCCGTTGCCTTGCAGCGCGCGGTGCACCTGCTCATTGAGACCTCCGGGCGTGGCAGCCTCGTCCGCCATCTCGCCGAAGCCCTCGGTGGACTCGGCGCCCGCCGTCGCCAGCGCGTGGAAGAAGGACGCGATGTAATCGCGTGAGGCCTGTCCACCTGCAACATCAACAAAAGGGTCCATCTTGTCAGCAACATGGCTACACATGGAGTGGAAATAAGATGCAGATGACGCACCGACACCATTGTTGACACACCACTGCTGTGTCGTGTCGCACGTAGCGTAGAAGAAGGAGATGAGCGCCGTGATCCCCGTGAGCTTGGTGATCTCAGCCTCCTCCGCTACCATGACGGGCGTACCCACCTGCGCGAACAGCTCGCGCGCGAACGCGTTGTCCGGGTAGGCCAGGATGGGGCCGGCGCGCTTGGCGGCGGCGGGCAGCGGCACGGAGCGCACGACGCTCTCGCGCGGAAGCTGCACGAGCTGCAGCAGCTCGTCGTACGGGATGGTGGCCATCATGGACACCACCTTCTTGCCGGCGAACGACAGCTTGGGCAGCTCCTCGCGCGCCACGTGGGGCAGCAGCCCCACGAAGATCACGTCGCTGTGGTCCACGATCTCCTGGTTGGTCGCGCCGATGCTCACGCGGCCAGGGAACTTGGCCACCAGCGCCTCCGCCTTGGTGTTGGTGCGCGCCGACACGTACGCGTGCTTGGGCTGCCAGCCGTCGGCGCTGCAGAAGCCCGTAAAGACCGCCGAGCCGATCTTGCCCGTGCCCAGCAGGCCTAGCGTCGTGTCAGTGGAGGGAGCCATCGTTGAATAAATTTTATTCGACTGGATCGATTATGGTTGAGATGGCTTCAATCACGCTTCGCACTTAAGTGAGTCTATAATGACCTCAAGTGCTTTCACGGATTAGTTGATGTGCATCACACCAACCATATTGTGCGTTCTTCTCCAAATTTTCCAAGGCGTCCATCATTTCAGCGTCCATGTGGACGGATTGATGTTGAAGTTGTCTTAATATTGTGTCGTACCGCTCTGCGTTTGCCTATACCGGTATTCATTCTAACGTTAACTACATCTCAAGTTTTCTAATTATTATAACAAGGTTTGCAGTAAAGGCGGTACCAATTATTATAGCACAGCAGCACACGATGGTTGCTCTTATAATATTGACAAACGCATTGCTCGCCCGCGACTCGTAGCGCAACAAGCGGAAGCCGATGCAACTGAGCTTACTTACAGTTAGTACTGTAACAGCTCTGGTCTTGTAGAGGGAGGTTTCTACTCAAATGGATAGAGTCTTGTACAGTAGAGGGTGGTCTCTTCAAGGGATAAAAGTGGAGTGCTCGAGGTAGGTCTTGTAGAGAGAGGTCTCTCTTCAAGGGAAAAAGTTGGAATACCCACTTTGGTACCCGGTTTTGGAAAGTTACAGTGGTGCGCAGGTCTTTCGACCTGCGAATTATACAGTACTGGCAGAGTCTACATGCATTACCGTATCGGGAAAAAGTTGGCGGAGTGTCCTACAAACCCATACCAACAAGTAGTAAAGCTGCGCAAAAGCGACAATCACGAGAGCAATCATTGATAAACCTAAAATAAACGCAACCAGTAACCACCTCAATGCTAACCACTTGTAAGTTGCGACGCCACTTGAAAATGTGCAACATAAAGAGGGATGTGATCCAAAACTGTCTGCAGCGTGACCTCCACAGGGTTCATTCGGAACCTGAGTCTCTTGTCCTCGTCAGGATCTTCAGGAAGAAGTGCAATGTAGCACACTGGCAATTGCCAATTCACGAATGGCTGCGCAAGCTCCCAGAGAACATCTGCATCGAACTTGCGTATCGTGGCCTTCGTCAACTGCAGGAAGCAAAACCGCACTACCTTGCCGGGAAGCGTCCATTTGGCGACCGCATCAATTGTTTCACACAAACTGGTTGCGGGGATCCAGTAATCCATCTCGGAAGGGTTTGAGGCCCAGCTCTCCATCACTGCCACGCATTCCTTTCTGTTTCCGCCTTCGCACTTGACCACAGAAGGTCCATTCACCTCGATCGATCCCATCTCCTGACGCATAATACTCTCCCAGTCATGGACCGTTTTCCGATTCACGTTATCGTACTTGTAATACTGAACCAGAATTGACCGTTGATGACGCACTGATGAGTGGAAATGTCCCTCCAACGCGACACCTTCGAGACGATCGTCCTTCATTCCTTTAGCAATACCCATCAGCGTTTCAAAGAAGTCGGGGCTCATCATAGCTGCCATGCGTTGCAACGCAAATTTCGACATCACACAGCTGGCCCACTTCTCTACGTTCACGTAGTGCTCCGCTTTGTTGCGGTCTTGTACTCCCTGCATGCGGATGCGGTCAATCTGCTTGCTGGAGCCAATTCCGATTGTCGTGAGCAGATTCTTCGCATGTTCAGGCTTCTCAATTTCCTTCAATGCTAACAGCACAGTGGTTTTAGCATCATCGCTGAGAAACTCTCTCAAGCTTCCTCCGGACACAAACAAGCGATCATCCACATCGCTCATTTGCATGTGGTTGCGGCCGAAATCTTCCAGATCCTTTTGCCTCCAGTACGGTACAAGACACATCTTCACGAACGGTACTGCTCCACTTTTCGGCGAAAACTGTCCAGAGGTTGCCAGCAACTTGTACTGATTGAACCATCCTTTCTCGATTACTTTGTCCTGAGTTATCCCGTCAAGACAAAACCAGCATTTAATTGGATCAATGCCGCTGCTCCCCATTGCGTTATAAAGGGTTTCATAGATCTCACCCTTCGCATCTTCCCAGTCGTAGTACTTTCCTTTGTAGAACAATCGCGTAGTTATCGGATAAAGCCCACCGGCAACCTGACGGAACCAGACGACTGGTCGTTTGTAATGGACTGCGACGTAGAAGCATATCAAGGCCAAGATGCAACTCTTGCCCGTTCCTGGACTTCCCATGAGAATGAACTGCTTATTGACCACCTTGTCATGGTCAAATTCATCCTGATAAACATTCATAAAGATCTCCAGCACACAGAGAATCTCTTTCCGCACGTAAAACTTGGAACCAGTAAAGTGCACGATGTCGTCAATCTCATTGATGGCCATTACATTTCCGCAATTGTCATCAGTCCATTCAAACAACTTCGGCAAGTCGTCTTCCTTCGGCAAGTCGCCAGAGACCTTGCATTGTTTCAGCATCATTTCCAAGGTCGACAATTTAGTGCTTTCAGTTACTTCAGCACTGGTCGCCCCTGCTGAAGGCACCACCAGCACGTAAACTTGGCCCTCGCCCGGTTGGAAATTCTCCCCAAAGTGTTTCCGGCTCTTGATCCACAGCAACGGCTCCATCCGCACGAAGGGTTGCTGGTTTCCATGCTCATCTAACGTCACAGGTCCTGCACCAGCCTCATCGACTGCCACAGCTGTCACGCCCGCCCCATTAAGCCACACGCCGTCTTGCTGCTTCGCCAGAAAGAGCTGCAGGTCACGAATTACGCGACCCTTGCTATTTTCTTTCTCCTTGATCGCGTCCTTCAACTTCCACACCGGTAGACCATCATCGATCTCCACGCTGTCGACTTCCGCAAGACCGACAATCGCATAACTCAACAATACCTTCACCATCTTCGCTCGACGCGGCAGATTCTCGAATGAGAAAGTGTTGTCTGTTCGCACCGGTCTACCGGTATTATGTATGGGTTGATGGGTTCGTTTGAGATGGATGCTTGGCGCAGTGCGGGTGATTGATTACCTCGCTGCGATTGAATGATGGTTTCAGCAATTGGCATCAAGAATGTTTAGGATATCCGGTTTAACAGTTTATTAGAGGTCAGCGGCCTCAATAACGGGACAGTGTGGCCGTGCAAGCGCGGTGGGGTTGCGAAATCGATTTGGCAGGGAATTTCAGATGGCATAATTGCTTGTTTAGAACTTTAGAACCACGCATCAGATATAACGGGGTATTTAATCATCGAGGTGCGCATGCGGAGAGGGAGATCTGTACCGGTACCGGTATTAATAGTGTGCATGCAGGTGTCCAGGATCTAGAACACCTAAATACAGAGGCTCACTCTTAAGTACGCTCAAAATTAGCATTTCAGTATTAGTGCGATGACACGCGGAGATGCCGCTCTCTGGCCAAAATGAACGCGCCCGAGGCGACTCCTGTAGCCTACGACGCTGTGGTGCCCATACCGTGTATCGGTATGGCGGAAGTCGACAATGTGGAGATCGACGATGGTAATCGTGTGTGGTTTCTGCAGCAGCAGTACTACCACCAACAATACCAGCTCCTGCTCCGGGTCCTCCTGCAGTAGCGGGTGTAGCCTGTCCTTCTCCATTCCCTGCAGTCTTCCCTGCTAATGCCTCCTCCGCTGCATACTCCACGTCAATCTCCTCAATCAATGGCGGCGTCGAGGTCTTCACATCGGCGAGTGCAGAAACAGCGGGATCCGCGCCTTGCGTGCAACTCCCCGCTTCATTTGAGCGGGCGGAGCGACGTCCCTGACAAACTGTCGCTCAAAACTGGGTTTCAGCGTCTTGGCGTCGGGCGAGGCGTCCACCATCTCGGCCAACAACTCTCCACCTCGATACTGTCCTCCAATCCGTCAACGGATTCCTCCCTCTCTCCGGCGTGTCTGCAATGTTGAGCATGTGGTCCTCTCTCGGTCTGTGGTCTTCCAGGTCGTAGAACCCGTCTCTCTCCGCCTCGATCGACACGCTCTCCAGCGACGTATCAGCTGCATGTCGAGGCGACAGGAAACCCATCTCCTCGTCGTAGTCGTCGAATATCTCTTGTGGTTTACAAGTTCTTGGTCGCCCCACGGCTGCTCGCGGATGAACTTGAGGCGCAGCGACCCGGACATTAGCGGGTACAACCCAAGGATGCAACAGTAGCTGCCCTGCCTGCGAAGTGACGTTGCTTCCCCCCCCCCTGTAAAATGAGGTGGGGCATTTGGTCCACGATCTCCTCGTTGGTCGCGCCGATGCTCACGCGGCCCGGAAACTTGGCCGCCAAGCGCCTCCGCCTTGGACCATGTGCGCGCCGACGCGTACGCGCCCGTGAAGACGGAGGATCGATCATCGATTCGATGGCATCATCACGTTTCGCACTTAAGTGATTGCATACCGGTAGTGCTTTCATGTGACACCGCCTCATCACTCCTAATTCCCGCCTAGGTACGATAAGAAATTCTCTTCTTCTCATTCGAGAATCCGCCGCTTCGAGGAAAGATGGTCAAGCTCTTCTGTGCCGTCGTTGGTGAGCCGGGAAGCGTGTTCCCCGTGGACATCGACGCGGAACAGACGGTGGGAGACCTGAAGAAGGCGGTCAAGAAAGAGAACAAGAACAAGTTATACAACGTCGATGCAGGCGACCTGGAGCTCTATTTGGCGAAGAAGGGCAGCGCGTGGCTGACGGTAGCAGACGTGATGAAAGGCGTGAGTGACACAACTGGACTGAAGCCGTTTGACAATGCGGGAGCGCCACTCCACCTCGTTGGCTTGTCGAAGAAAAACTTGAGGTTCGAAGTCAAAAAAGAACATGTTGAGGCGAAAACGACCCCTGTTCACGTGCTGGTGGTGGCTCCAGAGGTCGAATCTAAGCGTCCAGCAGGTGACGAATTTGAACATCTCACGAAGAGATTGAAACTTATCGCACCCAAGACGCTGACCGATTTCACAAAGCTGTCCGTGAATAAAAACGAGTTTCAACTCGACAGTCTTCGTGCGAAGCAGAACAGTGACTGGCCGATTGTTGAGACACCTGGCTTACACACATTTTGGGAGGGATTTGGCGAATTCCCCCTGTTCTATTTCGTTCGGATGGAAGAAGTGGTGTTCTGGGAGGTGATCAAGAAATTGCTGTTCGGCAAGGATCGCGTTGTGATAATAGGCTCTCCGGGTGTCGGCAAGTCGTGCTTTCTTATGCTTATTGCGTTCCATCTGGCGTGCACCAAGAACAAGAAAGTGCTTGTCATACGTCGCTTGAAACAAAGGGAAGAAAAGAACGCGGTGGTGTATTTTGATGGCCAAGGATCGTACGCGCGACTATTGAATCTCTCGTCGAATGATATCTTAGCCATCCGGAGCCAAACTAAGGGTGCAATTGTTCTGGTTGATGGTTTTGATCAAGCACAAGTGGAAGAGGTGAAGAACGAATACGTGCCCTTCAGTTTTCTTGCAACATCGTGCCAATTTGATGCGAAACAAGACGACAGTTCACGCATTGTGGTTTTGCCGGCGTGGCGCGATGCTGACCTGCTCCAGTATGCGAAGTTAACTGACTGGGTGGTCGAAACTGGCTGGCGCAAGACCAAGCGGTTGGAGGATTCAACTTGGCTAAAACTAGTGAAGAAGCAGTACTTCTACAGTGGTGGGAGTCTGCGCGAGTTCTGTAGAGAACGGGAGGAGCTTCAGATACGAGTAGCGAGCGATTGTTGTTCCGTGAAAAATGGCCAAGCGTTTGATTTGGTGCACAACTATGGTGGAGGGCAGAGTTCGGGCCAAGTGGATCGACTGCGGCGTCACTACATCACTGACTGCCACGAAGAAGCGCACTACTATGACCATCGCTGGTGGAAACTATCTGTGGATTCGGGATATGTATTGGGCGAGTTGGGGCGGATTATTGACTCGGACAAGCAGCTAGAGGTCTACCAGTATGCAAAATCTGTTGGTGCTGGCTTCCATGGCGTCGCATACGAACTATTGCTTCACAGCGCTGTTCGTGGGGCATTCGCAAAACGTAAACCCATTGTGCTGAAGATGCGGGAAGGGTCAAGATACGAGAAAATCGAAATTCGGGTGCCCAACGTTGTTTGCAGCGGCGATGATGAGGCATCGTGCTATCATCACTTGTCCAAACTTGGAAAGGAGACTTACTGGCACCCCAACTACCCGTTCTTCCCTTTCATCGACGCAGTGACCACGTGTAAAGCGTTCCCAGGTGGAAGTGATGAGTTCGATCCAATCGTAGCTTACATTCAGGTAACGATTCGAACTGAGAAGAAGTTCAAGCAAGAAAGACTGCGCCGGCTGAACAAAGAGATGAATAAAAACGAGTTGCTGAAGGGCATGAAGCGCGCGTTTGTGGTAGTGGGTCCTGACTCCAGTGTCTGCAAGAATTTTAATCTCCGCAATGCGCCAGACTCGTTTCTGGCAATGGTAGGCTGCTTCAGCCCGGACCAGCTGAAGCCTGAAGCAAGCTGAGATGTTGTCGGTGAACTGAAACAAGCATGAACCTGCATTTATCTGTGTGTGTTTTTTTTTTCAAAATCAACACGCTTGATTGAGTTCGCAAGTGCCAAGTATTTTAATTAATTTCCACTCCTGCTGAAAGAAGTGTCTTCGATTCCGATACTCGTCGTCCCTCAATGTTTCAGCGTCCATGTGGACGGATGTTGAAATTGTTGCTTTATTGTGTGGTGGTCGTTCACATTTCGTGTGCGTTTGCCTGTATTCATTCTAACTACGTCTCGATCTCCCTTTACATACACTTGGCCGCCTCCTTCTCTGCTGCTAGCTGCTTGCGGGCGAAGTTACCGCATGTGAGGGTCGCTGTGTTTTCGCTCCAGCTGCGGAGGTAAGGAGCCGTCTGTGGAGCTGTTCAGCATCTCCAGTACCGTCTCGAAGGTTGGTCGCTGATCCGGAGAGCTCACCCAGCACAGCGTCATGAGCTTCTTGAACAGGGGCGGACAGTTCTCCGGAACTGTCGGCCGCAGGTTGTTGTTCAGGACGCCGAGCGCCGCCTGGATCTGTGTCAAACCTTCGTACGGACACTGCCGTGTGATGGTCTCCCAGATCACCACACCATACGAGAACACGTCGGCCTTCTCCGTGTACTTCTCGGCAGCCAGCACCTCTGGTGCCATCCACTGCGTGGTGCCGCAGTTGCCCGTCATCGTCTGGAAGTGCGCCCGTACACGCGCCAACCCGAAATCGGATATCTTGAGCGCATACGATGAATCGATCAGCAGGTTGGGGCTCTTCAGATCCCGATGCAAAATTGGCGGCTGGAACGAGTGCAAGTAGTTCATGCCTAGCGCCGTGTCACGAGCAAAACTGCAGTTTACATACAGAAAACCGCAATGTTAGTAAATGCTTGCACGTGTCACGAAGCGCAAACTTCGGCTGGATAACTATCTTACCCGTATTGTTTGCCCATATCAATGACAACGTCCTGTCGGAGGACATTCCAGAGCGAGCCACGGGGCAGGTACTCAATTACCAGGCAGCGTGTTGGGGGCTCCAAGCACGCACCCATGAGCAGGCAGATGTTCGGGTGTCTACAAGCATCGACAGATCAATATTAAAATCTCACGCACAGACCAGAACAGACCAAACATACCTTAAAATGCTCATGATCTGCACTTCGGCCTCAAACTCCTCCAGAATGTCCGCTGTCAGATACTGGCAGACCAGAATCTTGACGGCGACAGCAGTTCCGCGCCACTTGGCTCGGTGCACCGTGCCGAACGCGCCCTGACCGATCATCTCCTCAATCTGCAGTTCCTTGAAGTCCACATGCAAACTGTCGTTCTTGGCTTTAGATAGTTTCGGCCGCCTCCTCCGTGTGTGGTTCCCACCTGCAGCAGCAATACTACCACCACCAGTACCAGCACCTGCTCCGGGTCCTGCAGGAGCGGGCATATCCTGTCCTCCCCCATTCCCTGCAATCTCCCCTGCTACCACCTCCTCCGCTACAAACTCCGCGTCAATCTCCTCAATCAACGGCGCCGTCGACGTCTTCACATACATCGGCGAGTGCAGAAACAGCGGGATCCGCGCCTTTCGTGCCACTTCCAGCTGCATCTGCGCGGGCGGGGCGACATCCCTAACAAACTGTCGTTCGAAATTAGTTTTCAGCGTCTTGGCGTCGGGTGACGCGTCCACCAGGACAGTAACGGTTTTATCCCGGACATGCTACCTGAGCTATCGCTTGCACAGTAGATGTCCTGCCTGCGAAGTGACGTTGCTTCAGTATGGAGCGGTCCCCCCTTTGCAAAATGAGGTGGGGCATTTGGTCCACGATCTCCTCGTTGGTCGCGCCGATGCTCACGCGGCCCGGAAACTTGGCCGCCAAGCGCCTCCGCCTTGGACCATGTGCGCGCCGACGCGTACGCGCCCGTGAAGACGGAGGATCGATCATCGATTCGATGGCATCATCACGTTTCGCACTTAAGTGATTGCATACCGGTAGTGCTTTCATGTGACACCGCCTCATCACTCCTAATTCCCGCCTAGGTACGATAAGAAATTCTCTTCTTCTCATTCGAGAATCCGCCGCTTCGAGGAAAGATGGTCAAGCTCTTCTGTGCCGTCGTTGGTGAGCCGGGAAGCGTGTTCCCCGTGGACATCGACGCGGAACAGACGGTGGGAGACTTGAAGGATGCGATTAAGACGATGATCAATTACTCGGATCCAGCCTACAAGCTGAAGCTCTTCCTGGCGAAGAAGGGCAGCGCGTGGCTGACGGTAGCAGACGTGATGAAAGGCGTGAGTGACACAACTGGACTGAAGCCGTTTGACAATGCGGGAGCGCCACTCCACCTCGTTGGCTTGTCGAAGAAAAACTTGAGGTTCGAAGTCAAAAAAGAACATGTTGAGGCGAAAACGACCCCTGTTCACGTGCTGGTGGTGGCTCCAGAGGTCGAATCTAAGCGTCCAGCAGGTGACGAATTTGAACATCTCACGAAGAGATTGAAACTTATCGCACCCAAGACGCTGACCGATTTCACAAAGCTGTCCGTGAATAAAAACGAGTTTCAACTCGACAGTCTTCGTGCGAAGCAGAACAGTGACTGGCCGATTGTTGAGACACCTGGCTTACACACATTTTGGGAGGGATTTGGCGAATTCCCCCTGTTCTATTTCGTTCGGATGGAAGAAGTGGTGTTCTGGGAGGTGATCAAGAAATTGCTGTTCGGCAAGGATCGCGTTGTGATAATAGGCTCTCCGGGTGTCGGCAAGTCGTGCTTTCTTATGCTTATTGCGTTCCATCTGGCGTGCACCAAGAACAAGAAAGTGCTTGTCATACGTCGCTTGAAACAAAGGGAAGAAAAAGAAACGCGGTGGTGTATTTTGATGGCCAAGGATCGTACGCGCGACTATTGAATCTCTCGTCGAATGATATCTTAGCCATCCGGAGCCAAACTAAGGGTGCAATTGTTCTGGTTGATGGTTTTGATCAAGCACAAGTGGAAGAGGTGAAGAACGAATACGTGCCCTTCAGTTTTCTTGCAACATCGTGCCAATTTGATGCGAAACAAGACGACAGTTCACGCATTGTGGTTTTGCCGGCGTGGCGCGATGCTGACCTGCTCCAGTATGCGAAGTTAACTGACTGGGTGGTCGAAACTGGCTGGCGCAAGACCAAGCGGTTGGAGGATTCAACTTGGCCAAAACTAGTGAAGAAGCAGTACTTCTACAGTGGTGGGAGTCTGCGCGAGTTCTGTAGAGAACGGGAGGAGCTTCAGATACGAGTAGCGAGCGATTGTTGTTCCGTGAAAAATGGCCAAGCGTTTGATTTGGTGTACAACTATGGTGGAGGGCAGAGTTCGGGCCAAGTGGATCGACTGCGGCGTCACTACATCACTGACTGCCACGAAGAAGCGCACTACTATGACCATCGCTGGTGGAAACTATCTGTGGATTCGGGATATGTATTGGGCGAGTTGGGGTGGATTATTGACTCGGACAAGCAGCTAGAGGTCTACCAGTATGCAAAATCTGTTGGTGCTGGCTTCCATGGCGTCGCATACGAACTATTGCTTCACAGCGCTGTTCGTGGGGCATTCGCAAAACGTAAACCCATTGTGCTGAAGATGCGGGAAGGGTCAAGATACGAGAAAATCGAAATTCGGGTGCCCAACGTTGTTTGCAGCGGCGATGATGAGGCATCGTGCTATCATCACTTGTCCAAACTTGGAAAGGAGACTTACTGGCACCCCAACTACCCGTTCTTCCCTTTCATCGACGCAGTGACCACGTGTAAAGCGTTCCCAGGTGGAAGTGATGAGTTCGATCCAATCGTAGCTTACATTCAGGTAACGATTCGAACTGAGAAGAAGTTCAAGCAAGAAAGACTGCGCCGGCTGAACAAAGAGATGAATAAAAACGAGTTGCTGAAGGGCATGAAGCGCGCGTTTGTGGTAGTGGGTCCTGACTCCAGTGTCTGCAAGAATTTTAATCTCCGCAATGCGCCAGACTCGTTTCTGGCAATGGTAGGCTGCTTCAGCCCGGACCAGCTGAAGCCTGAAGCAAGCTGAGATGTTGTCGGTGAACTGAAACAAGCATGAACCTGCATTTATCTGTGTTTTTTTTTTTCAAAATCAACACGCTTGATTGAGTTCGCAAGTGCCAAGTATTTTAATTAATTTCCACTCCTGCTGAAAGAAGTGTCTTCGATTCCGATACTCGTCGTCCCTCAATGTTTCAGCGTCCATGTGGACGGATGTTGAAATTGTTGCTTTATTGTGTGGTGGTCGTTCACATTTCGTGTGCGTTTGCCTGTATTCATTCTAACTACGTCTCGATCTCCCTTTACATACACTTGGCCGCCTCCTTCTCTGCTGCTAGCTGCTTGCGGGCGAAGTTACCGCATGTGAGGGTCGCTGTGTTTTCGCTCCAGCTGCGGAGATAAGGAGCCGTCTGTGGAGCTGTTCAGCATCTCCAGTACCGTCTCGAAGGTTGGTCGCTGATCCGGAGAGCTCACCCAGCACAGCGTCATGAGCTTCTTGAACAGGGGCGGACAGTTCTCCGGAACTGTCGGCCGCAGGTTGTTGTTCAGGACGCCGAGCGCCGCCTGGATCTGTGTCAAACCTTCGTACGGACACTGCCGTGTGATGGTCTCCCAGATCACCACACCATACGAGAACACGTCGGCCTTCTCCGTGTACTTCTCGGCAGCCAGCACCTCTGGTGCCATCCACTGCGTGGTGCCGCAGTTGCCCGTCATCGTCTGGAAGTGCGCCCGTACACGCGCCAACCCGAAATCGGATATCTTGAGCGCATACGATGAATCGATCAGCAGGTTGGGGCTCTTCAGATCCCGATGCAAAATTGGCGGCTGGAACGAGTGCAAGTAGTTCATGCCTAGCGCCGTGTCACGAGCAAAACTGCAGTTTACATACAGAAAACCGCAATGTTAGTAAATGCTTGCACGTGTCACGAAGCGCAAACTTCGGCTGGATAACTATCTTACCCGTATTGTTTGCCCATATCAATGACAACGTCCTGTCGGAGGACATTCCAGAGCGAGCCACGGGGCAGGTACTCAATTACCAGGCAGCGTGTTGGGGGCTCCAAGCACGCACCCATGAGCAGGCAGATGTTCGGGTGTCTACAAGCATCGACAGATCAATATTAAAATCTCACGCACAGACCAGAACAGACCAAACATACCTTAAAATGCTCATGATCTGCACTTCGGCCTCAAACTCCTCCAGAATGTCCGCTGTCAGATACTGGCAGACCAGAATCTTGACGGCGACAGCAGTTCCGCGCCACTTGGCTCGGTGCACCGTGCCGAACGCGCCCTGACCGATCATCTCCTCAATCTGCAGTTCCTTGAAGTCCACATGCAAACTGTCGTTCTTGGCTTTAGATAGTTTCGGCCGCCTCCTCCGTGTGTGGTTCCCACCTGCAGCAGCAATACTACCACCACCAGTACCAGCACCTGCTCCGGGTCCTGCAGGAGCGGGCATATCCTGTCCTTCCCCATTCCCTGCAATCTCCCCTGCTACCACCTCCTCCGCTACAAACTCCGCGTCAATCTCCTCAATCAACGGCGCCGTCGACGTCTTCACATACATCGGCGAGTGTAGAAACAGCGGGATCCGCGCCTTTCGTGCCACTTCCAGCTGCATCTGCGCGGGCGGGGCGACATCCCTAACAAACTGTCGTTCGAAATTAGTTTTCAGC
Organism: Phytophthora fragariae; assembly: GCA_009729435.1. Taxonomy (NCBI): domain Eukaryota; phylum Oomycota; class Peronosporomycetes; order Peronosporales; family Peronosporaceae; genus Phytophthora; species Phytophthora fragariae. The sequence goes on from QQOI01000053.1 coordinate 377,748, forward strand.
GTCTTGGCATCGGCCGACGCGTCCACCATCTCGTCCAGCAACTCTCCACCTCGGTACTGTCCTACAATCCGCAACGGATTCCTCCCTCTCTCCGGCGTGTCTGCAATATTAAGCATGTGGTCCTCCCTCGGTCTGTGGTCTTCCAGGTCGTAGAACCCGTCACTCTCCGCCTCGAAAGACACGCTCTCCAGCGACGTATCTGCATGTCGAGGCGACAGGAACCCCATCTCCTCGTCATAATCATCAAACGTGATGCGGTGCTGATTGCGCGCCGAGTCCGGCTGCTGTTGTTGCTGTTGATGTCGGAATTGGTCCTCGTAGATGGTCGTAGGCAATTGGTCCATTGGTCCCAGCTCCACACCGTCTGCAGCCGCTACTGCAGCACTCTTGACCTTGTTACTGGGTGAAGCTGAAGCTGAGGCTGTGGCGCTGTGGGTGCGTCTGCGCATTGGCTTGGGCTGGTAACTGGGTCCTGGAGTGGCGGAGGGTTCAGGGCCTGCAGCTGCTACGACGGAGGACGCGTAGGGAGGTGGAGGCTTGGGCTGCGTGTTCTGCTGGAGCTGCTGACGCTTGAGAGGCTTGTGCTTGTGCTTGTGCTGCTGACGGCCGGCGGGGGACGACGGGTGCAGGAAGGGCATCGTGTCGTCGGCGTCCACGGGGCTGCTCTTGTGGTCCGCCAGCTCCTCGTCGCCCCATGGCTGCTCGCGGATAAACTTGAGGTACATGGCGATGGCCAGCACCAAGAAACACAGCGACCCGGACAGTACCGGGTCCATCCCGAACATGAGCTACAGTGCGAAGTGACGTTGCGACTTACTATGAAGCGGTCCCCCCTTGTAAAATGATGTGCGGCACATGAATTAGACTTATTTTGGGACTAAGTAAAGATGGGTACAGGATGGGGACTGAAAAATGGCTACATTTTGGGTTCGTCTACAGGCCGTCGGTCTTGGCACCGGGTAGTTCGAGTGACAGGATGTGGTGTAGTGCTGCTTCGAATGTGGCGAGGTAGTAACCGGATTCACTGCGTCGCTTTTCCGGGTCGCACAGGCGGTTTAGCAATACTTGAGTGAGAATTGGAGCCTCCAGGTCGCTGTGGACGATCACATAAATAAAGATGGGCAGGAAGTCGTCTCCGCTCAGCACGTCCTCCTCCTGTGGCTTGCCGTCTTCAACTGCAGCTTCAATTGTCTCGCTCTCGTTGTGTGCATCTGCTTCTTCTTCTTTCTGCTCGTGCTCGCCGGCTGCAATCTCGACAGGGGCCTCGGACTCGTCCCCGACGGTCATCCCTCGAGACGACCGGTTCGAGCTGCTGCTGGTAGGCGACAGCATCCGGTTCATCGTTGGTGACGTCAGAGACTGGCAGAAAGAGCCTGCCATCGGCGTGGAGTTTCGTCGACGGAGGCGTGGTGGCTCGTTCAGGTACATGGTGCGCTCGGCCTTGTACAGCGCGTGGATCTGGTGCGCGGTGGCGACCAGTTTCCGCATCTTGTCCAGTGGCAGGAACGCACCATCAACCTCCTTGATGACATCCACCACGGACCGCCAACTGGTCAGCGAGATCTTGTCCATCGGGATGCCAAAGTAGCTCTGCGGCTTGCCCTTCAACTGGAACACGCGGTGGCGGAATTGGCGCTCCTCGTGCTGGACGTGTCGCCGTAAATACTGCGTCAGGTCGTACATCAAAGGAACGCAGATACGGTCCTCCAGCTCGTGCCGAATTGCATCCGACAGAAGCTGCTGCAGCTTGTCCTGGTTGCTGACAGCGTCCGTCGTCATCAGACTCACAAACGAACTGTGCCGGCCCATAGCCGGATTGCCAGTGTTGCCAGATAGAATTTGCTTCATCAAACGTTGAACAATAAGCTCCATCTCCTCGAACCGGTGCTCGAGCATGTACTCCTGAACACCATCCAAAATATCACCGATTTCATCCAGCACATTCTTTTCGGAACTGAAACCATTCAGCTTCATCTTTGCGAGGAACTTTTGACAAGCCTTGCCTTCAGGGGACGTAAGATCATTCACGGTATGGTACACAAACACGCGGAGCTCACGCGAGATAGGCTGAGTGCGATTGCGCTCAAGAATGCCCACGTGCGGAACTTCCAAAAATTGCTGAAGCTGCTTGAGAGCGACGCCATGCAAAAAAGTCAGAGGCGACGGGGCCACAAGCGCAGCTGTGGTACGCAGAAAGTTCTCCAACACAGGTGCCCGGTCGTACGCAAGCTGGTTTGGCGAGTTTCGGCCGTGACCCCGACGAGTTGGGAATACACACTCATTTACTGGCCCAGATAAACGACTCAACTGCGACGAAGTTTCACAAAAGACGTGGTTAGATACACGTATCATGAACACCAAAACAGCAATTGTGTCTGGACAACCAACCTTGCGGTGAAGCTTGTATAATTCACGGAAACGCTTCCGCGTAAACCAGACGACTCCACTTTCAACATCTACGACACGCACAATATACTCCTGCAGATAGAAAAAACATAACAATTAGTCCAACATAAATGAAATGTACAGACAATCAAGCACGCACGCACCATGTGACCGCTGTTTCTGGCGGGTTTACTTTCTTCACGGAAAATTCGAATGCACAAAGCGTGCCGAATACCTGAAAGCACCCCGCCGGTTAGTCCGTTTCTTTTACAAACTTCAAAGATTGTGGCAGCCCAACTCACCTTTTGCCTTTAGAATGAGCAGGTGCCACTCGTGATCCGACATCATCCCGTTCATGTTCATTGTCATATCCATCAACTGATACAAGTCCAAACAGCATCAACATGTTAGTTTTTCCCCCGCAGCACCTACGTCCCAATTTACGATCCAACACCAGACTCACCATCTTTGTAGGCTGGATTCTTGATAAGATCATAGAGCGCAGATAATCGAGCTCCTGGCTCGAAATGACGCCGCTGCGATAAATCTCGCTCGCCTTGGACAGCAGCTCGAACACAAGATGCGGTTCACGGTGGCGAATGCGTTTTTCCGCCTCGGACAGGTCCAGCTTGCTCTTCTTGATCACGTCAATGTGTGCAACGTCAAAAATACTGGACCGCTCGTTACGTAGCTCCACGGGGAGGAACTTCTGGTTCATCGAGTCCGCCACGATCTTCTGGTTGGCGCGCATTGCTGCATCATCCAGTACGGGGGTGATCACTTCGTCCGTCGACGCGCTATCGTCATCAAACTCCTTGCCATACAGCGTGCCGTCGTCCTCCGCCAGTGTACTGTTCGACCTGTCGGATCGGATTTCGTCTGCAGCGTCAGACATTGCCACCTCTTCACTCTTCTCCTCCCTCTCACTCTCGTCACACTCCTCCTCCTCCAAAACCCCGTCCTCCGACTGCGAATACTTAACCACCTCTCCATCATCATCCGGTAACTATGAAACAAATAATTGTCAAAGATAATAAAACCCACCATCCGTCAGTCTCACCCAAAAATACAAAACCCAATTATCCCACTCACCCGTAAAAAGTCATCAGGAAGTGGGTTTTTCACCGGCCAATTGCCATCACTCCCCGCAGTAACACCAGCGTCACCCAAGCTCTTGGCGTCATCTTCAGCCTGCTCCATACCTAACACAGCCGTGATGGTATCCTCCATAATGAAACCATTGGCCTCCAGCACCACCTGCAGCGTCTCCGCCTCCCACTTGGGGAAAATTGAGTGCAAGATCTCGACGCCGCGCGCCACAGCCGCCGGGTTCGGCGTGCGGTTAACGGTCGGCGGTCCATTGGCATTGGCGTTGGCGTTGCTGGGGCTCTTGCGCTTGGAGGGGAAGATGGCTTCGAGTAGACTCTTGCGGCTGCTGTCTTCTCCGCTCTTCTTGAGCTTCATGAGCCCCGCGCGGTCGTGGCGCCGGCGTGGTGTGCGGCTTCCTGGGGATGATACTCCATTACGGGACGCCATACCCCGCATGAACGCCGGTGACGGAGGGTGGAACTGGGACATACAGCGTCCGGTTGACGCTTTTGATATGATTTTGGTCGATTTTTTATTTGTGGCCGATTTTTGAGTAACCCGAACCCTATTGTTGGTTTGAAACCGGTACAGTTTAGGATGATTACCGGTAGCCGAGTCATTTGGCCCCTTCCGAGGAAGAGAAGGGCACGTGTTGGAGCTTGGTGCCGCTCGGACAGGAGGGTGAGAGGCGGGCGCCATGTTCTTGCAGTGGATCTCCAAGTGCGAGCTGGTGCCGGTGTCGGCCGAGTCGCATGTGCTGAAGGTGCGTTTTCTCCCACCTCCCCTGTCGCTTTAACACCACTTAAAAGGAAAAAGTTGTCTCTAACCTGGTTACGCTGTGTCTAACCTCTTAGAAATTCTCGGAGAAATGCCAGCGCGGCATGTGCGCCATGGTGGTGGACCAACTCACGGAGGAGAGCGTGGACACGCTCGCAGTGCTGCCCACGGGCCACCACATCCGCTGGGCGATGGAGGTGCTTGGTCACTCGTTCGCGCTGCCCATGGAGGACTCGGAGGTCATTTCCGGTTCGCTACGCATCTACCAGCGCTGGTTAGGGGTGGATGAGGAGTCTCTAAACGGCAAAAGTGGCAAAGATCTGAGACCCGCCTGCATGCTAAAGGTGGAGCAAACCTTCATCCAGGACATGCTGGGTCAGATGACGCTGCTCTTCGAGGAGCGCTCCACCAACGGCGTCCCCAGCGGCAGCGTCGATAGCAACATGGCTACACACGTGGCACTCTGCACCAAGTACGTACCACACTTTACTTTTTCTTGTTTTTAAGCTAGTGCTAAACTTTAGACTAGTGTTAAACGTTTAGGCTAGTGCTAACCTGTTGTCTATTTCTTTTTCAGGGTTTTAGAGACTTTTGATGCTCTTGTCAAGCATCGAGGCACTCAACTATCCAATTCTACATGGGACCGTGTAATCCGACTCATTCTCGGTGCAGCGGACGGATTGCTGCACAATTTGCGCAACCAATTGGGCAATCAGTTATGTGGACAACTCGTGAGGCTGCTGTTTGAAATTTACCTTCGATCGCTGCCTCAATGCGGACCAAGAGGAGAATTATGGGGGTTGTTGCAAAAGTTTTGCCGTCGGTGGATCCACCGCTCCCTGGTTATCGAGCAGTGGAATGCCGTCACATTGGGACTCACACGCAGTCTCATGCGCCAGATCCACGATCGTGAGGCGTCGAAAGAGATCGAAGTCATTTGGGCGGACAACCGTCAGCCTTCCAAGTTCGAGATGGAGAGTCCGTTGCTGGCCTACGCCTGGTACCGTTTGCTGCGCGTGATCGGCCACCCGTCAGCCATTTTCGACCCGGATGTGTATCTCGCTGCAGTGAAGGGAGTGAGCAGGCTAGCGGACGAGTTTGCACGCATCCAAAAGGTGCCTCGTGTTCAGTGGGAGCATGTGTTGGGTGCTCTTAACCAAGCGCCAAACCGTGACAGTCCCATGTTCCAAGGCGTGCAAAATGGTGACAATGATGCAAGTGATGAGCTGTCGACAGCAACACCGAAAAATACCGAGCAGCCGCGAGCTCCTCCTGACGTTAACACGATCCTGCGACTGCTTGGACCTTGGCTGTTCGATGCGTGTTTGACTCGCAAGCCACGCTTTGCTGCGGGTCGTAGCGAGGCGCTGCGCTGTCTTGGCAAACTCATGTGTCATTATTCAAACGGCCGCTCCAAACGTGTCAACTGGGCGTACAGCGTACGTAGTCTGATGGCACTCCAGAACGCGCTGCTTGACGACGACGAGCGGATCGCAGCCTCTGCTGTTTACAACTGGTCCAATGTTTTCGGGTTGTACGGGAACCACACGCTGCGTGGTGCCGGTGTTGTTGCAGGGCCTTTCCACAAGGCTGTCGAGCGTGTCTTCCGAGCTGCGGAACGTAAAGACGCACCGTCGTCTTCAAGTGCAAAGTCCGATGGTCGACGTGGACAGGATTCCTTCTTTGTTCAGGATGATCAGCACATCGGTGGGATTCCGATTGTGCTGCTCCGTCGTGCTAGTATCGAGGCCTGCAGTTCGCTTCTCACTATCCACGCACACGTCCCGCGCTCATTGATTAAGGAGGCCGAGAAGGAGATCGTTGCACCCTCGATGGCCGATATCCCAGGGTTGTATTCGACCTTGCCCAAGTACACGAGTTCGAACGTCGTGGCCTTGCTGATGACGGCGATTAAGACCGAGACGGACCCCACGAACCAGCAGATGATGATGTGGATCATGACAGTTGCCATCCAGCAGGAGGCTGCGTTCTGGACGAATGGTGTGGCATCTAGCCGCAACTCGCAAGTGCCTTTCACGATCTTGCTCATCTGCTCGATCATCAGCAAGTCCCAAAAGTACAAGCCGCCGGTGTTGTTCACTGCGTTTGAGTGCCTGCGTCACTTGTCGCTGGTATGCGAGGAAGTGTTCTTCCACCACGCGAACTCCGTCGTGCACCTGGTCAATGCATGCTGCGATTTCATCAGCAACAACGCGCCGGTTCTGCGGTCAAGAACAGCGCCATTCTATCTGGACAGTCTCATGGCTGCAGCGTATAACTGCATCATTGAATGGATCGTAGCAGCGCCGTTGTTGCTGAACAAGCAGCAGGTTATCGCCAAGATCATCACGACCATTGTGGACGGTAACGAACGGTTCCAGTCGTTGTCCCCCAGCACCACAAACATGGCGGTGCGCGAGGCTGCTCAGAAGTTGGTGCACATGTTGATGAAACACCACGTCTCGCACACCAGCCATGCTGGTTCTATCGGCACGCACTCGTCGGGATTGACTGAAAAGGTAAGTCGTTCTAACAGTTTCTGTACATCTGCAAAATTCTCTATGCTAATGCGTTGTTGCTACAGTCTGTGCTTGCTCAGTTTACCGACCTCAGCGATGCGAGCGACATCTACCGTCATTGTCGTTTCTTCTCTGTGAACAAGAACACAATTCTGACTGTGATCGAGAAGCCGGCGAATGCAGCGCAGTCAGGTGAAGCCATTCTGATCATGCGAGACTCGACAGGGCGCTACGTGTGGCGTTCCAAGCCTCGACACCGCGACGGTCCTCGCCCTAAGAGTATTGCAGACTTTGAGAACTTCTCGGAAGATCCCAACTCGCAAGTTCGACGAGACAGCGACTTCGATTCGGATTCGAACACCCACGAGGACAGTGAGGACGACGAGGACTACGAAAGTGATGAGGATTCCCACGTCGAAGATCCGCTGCTTACTGCGATCCGTGATACACACACCAAGACGCCTCTAACGAGCTGGCGTTCGTCCCCTGCTGGTGCAGTGGAACCCGACGCAGACCCTATGAGAATTTTGTCAGGCGAGGGCAACACCGGAATGAGCGTGATTGAGCGTAAAGCACAAGCCGGTCGTGACGAAACTCGTAGTACCAAGGACGCTGTGTTTATGAGCTTGCTCGTGTCACAGAGCAACGAGGACAAGCTTGCCTCGCAGCCGAGGGGTTCTTTGCGTGGTGCGAAGTGCCGCAAGCCTACGCCGCCCGAGAAGGACCCTGCGCTCCAGACGTGGGAAGTTTCGCGAAGGATGATGAGCGAATTGGGCTTCTTGTCTGTCCGCAACTGGGGATCCGTGTTTGCCATGGATGCAACAGTGACTACTGACTTCCTGCGTGATTTGGAGAAGCTAGACAAGCTCCCTGAACGCGAGACCTTTGACATTTCCGTGGCTTATACATTTACCGGCACCTCCCGAGGTGGCTATGACCAGATTCACTTGGCTACCTCGTCTGATGTGCGTGCTGGCTACGTCGAGTTGTCAAAGGATTACCAGCTCTTCCTTTCGTCTCTTGGCGAACAGGTTGAAAGCAAGGACCACGCTGGGTACTCAGGCTTCGACGCTGGGCTTATGAATGGCCGGATGCTCTACTATTCTCACTACAGCCATGAGGCATGCATTTACGTGCCTACTTTGCTCGTCGAAGGAGAGGAAGACAGCGACAGCGACAGTGACAGTGATGCTGAAGACACGGAAGGGGCGAATGCTAGAATGCTCTTCCAACACGCCAACGTCCTCATCGTTTGGAACGAGTGCCAGCAGACGTACCGTCCAGGAAGTGTGCTATGGGACGCAGCGTTCAAGCTGCCGGTGCCGACTTCGGGCGTGGTGCTGATCATCGACCCGTTGGGCAACGACCTCTACTGTGTTCATGTTAGCCACGAGTCCTCACCACTGTTTAACCAGCGCGATGTTATTGCGAACGAAGAGGACAGCTACGTGGACGAGGCCGATGTGTACACGAGCCGCGTGCTGGGTCCGTTGCTCGACGGTATGGTAGTCAACGGCGCTTGGTTGGCTCCACTCGTGCGTCAGACTGCGATCAACGCTGCAATTCTGTCGCGGGCCTTTCACCGCTACCAGCACGATATCGGTGCCGTTTCGTCCTCTCCTGTGGGTGCCGAGGCCAACCGCAGCAAGGTGATCTCGTCGTTTGTCGAGAAGCACATGCGTCCGAAGCTCCCCGGCGAATTCTACGGCGACTTGTTTGCAGATCTTACCAGTGAACCGTAAATGAGCGCTTCTGTAGACGAGATCTGTCGAGGAGAAGGTGGAGTCAATGTGTGAGATCAGTCCTGTTTTACCCGGTTGTTTTTGTTTGCTGCCTTGTGCTCCCTCGTTTTAGATGCTGGATGCGTGCGCGAGAACTTTTCTCACACTTGTTCTTGTCTGCAGTTGAAGTGCCATCCTATGTTTAGGCAAAACCTCCACTCCATGCAACATGCCAGCTCGACTCTTCCCATTAATCCTTTCGTGTTTGCCTACAGGAATAGTTGACAGTGTGCTTGCGGGGTGGAGGGCCACACTGGTCGTGAAGTATGAAAGCAGTAACCCGGAGCTCGTTTTCCTTCGGTTCCTCCAGATCCTCGAAAAAGCTGGAGAAAGCGGAAGATGCCAGTCAAGACGTGAATCAAACCGACATGATGAAAGTGTTGAGCAATTCTGGTGCTGAAGTAGGCGACGTTGTGGCTACTGTGGGCGACGAAACGAACGAGAGGAAGATGGAGGGATTTCTGGTATTTCGCAAGCGTGTGCGCCGACGACGCTATTGCATTCTGCAGGGCCAAACGATGCTCGTGTTCAAGAACAAGCCAAGCGACTCAGCGTCGCCTGGTATCCCGAAAAAGCAGATCACTGTGGTCGGAGTCAAGGATGCGATGGAGCTTGAAACGAGTGTGCGAGTCGCGCTACTTGGCAGCGGTGCACCGGGGAGCTACGACAATGCGTTCGTGATCAGCTCGCACAAGTCAAAACTCGTTGTGGCTGAAGCCGACACTCATATCGAAAAGGGGCGCTGGTTGCACGCTCTGTCGACGATTTATTTGACCTCCGGCGAGAACGAGAAGGTCTTTTTCCAGTCGGTGCTTTCAGCTGATGGCTTCGATGCTCACATGGCTGTGACGTTGTTGCACAAGCACCGCACCAACGCGGTGGCAACTGAGCTGGTTCTTGACCGTTTGGCTTCCTACGCCGAGCAGAACGTGGACGACGTGGAGTTCTACATCCAGCAGATTGTCCATTTTACCGTCAACACCGAGTTGGCTGCAACGGACAAGCTAGTGCACTTGCTGCTCTCGATTTGCCGTGCGAAAGCCTACGTGGAACACCTCGGTAACTGCATCCACCTGGCACTACAACTCTTCTGGCTTCTGGAGGCGAAGATTGCCGACAACGACCCGAAGACGTACAACTTGTGTGCCAAGCTGCTGATGTCTATCGAGGCCAAGGTTGTCAACCAGCAATTCGAACTGCCAAGCACACAGACTGCAGACGATGTCACACGACGGCTCATGGATATTCCTCACATGGAGGAGAGGCTGGAGCAAATGAGTGTGGGGATTCAACACAAAGAAGAAGTATCGCGACCGGCTGAAACCCTCGCACCGCCTGAAATCGAGACAAATACGTTGGTCTCGCCTCCCATGACACCCGGCAAAACTCGCTCCCAGCAGCCCGCGTTACTCTTGCAGTGGATGGAGAAAGAGCGGCAGAAGCGGTACAAGTACTTCCACCAGCAGCGAGACTTTGTGAAGGCACTCTCGGAGATCTCGGAACGGATGCGTGCTGTTGATCCACCGCAGAATCGCAAGAAGTTACTTCCCGGCGAGTTGAAGGCGCTGGTTATCCCGGACATGGCGTACGTTCCTCTCGGTCGCGTGTCGGATCCGTTTTGCCGCATCACCCGCGTACTTCCAGAGGAAGGGACCGTTTTCTCAACGCACAGCCGCGCACCCTGTCTACTCTGTTTCGAGGTGATTGAAGACCAAGTCAACTCTGCCGGCCAGCGTAAACTGTCCGTGGAGCTCAAAGGCCCCATCGAGTCGCTTCAAGGTGCTTCGTCTGACTCGACACAAGCAAACCTGGAAGCTGAAGTTGCCAGTCTCATCAAGAAGTTCGCCATCAATGGACAGCTCATCTGTGTGGAAAATCCTTCTGCTCTTGATGAAGATGAAGACGACGACGAGATCGGGAACGACGAAGACGAGATGGTGGGCAACCGCTCCATCGACTCGCCGGTTTTCGCTTTACATGACATCGATAGTGCGTTGAGCTCTCTAACGTCAACAACAACTTCTGACGAATCCATGGACGCGATGTCGGAGCTGAGTGGCTCCAGCTCGCAGCAGTTGCATCTCATCCGTGGTTACTCCAAGACAACTTACGAAATGGGTCTATCGAAACTGCTCAGTGCCAGCGAAGTGTTTGGTGAGAGTTGGCAAACCAAGAAGGAACGCATTCGTGCTGCGTCTCCTTTCGGACAGTTGCCGGGGTGGAATGTCATCTCACTGGTACGTAGCCATCCATGGTTGTTCCTTGTTGTACCGAGATCATGACCACTTCTTTTGCCTCCACTCGATAGATCTCCAAGAGCAACGATGACATTCGACAAGAGGTTTTTGCGATGCAACTCATCACGACGTTCCAACGCATTTTCCGCGAGAGTGGACTGCCATTGTGGTTGAGACCATATCGCATCGTGTCAACGGGTCGAACCAGCGGATTGCTTGAAACGATCACGGACGCTCAATCGCTGGACGCTCTCAAGAAGAGAAGCAATTACGCGGGTCTGCGCGCACACTTCGACAGCACCTATGGTGCTGGCGATGCCTTCAAGAAGGCTCAGCGAAACTTTTTGCACAGTCTCGCAGCGTACTCGGTCGTGTGCTACTTGCTGCAGATCAAGGATCGCCACAATGGAAACATTCTGCTCGACACGGAAGGCCACCTCGTCCACATTGACTTCGGCTTTATGCTTGGCATCGCACCTGGGGGCAATTGGAGCTTCGAGACGGCACCTTTCAAGCTCACGAAAGAGATGGTGGCAGTGCTCGGAGGTGTATCGTCCCCGTTATTCGGCGAGTTCGTGCAGTTGGTGGCGCTGGGATTGCTAGCTGCGCAGCGTCAGGCTGAGAAGGTCGTGGCGCTCGTCGAGATTATGAGGCACAACTCGACGTTCCCATGCTTCCAAGGACGTGACGTCTCTCGTGACCTCCAGAAGCTTCGTGGTCGATTCCTTCTCCACTGCTCCACGGAGAAAACCGTGAAGGCTGTCGTCAAGATGATTCGCGCGAGCTACAAGAACAAGTGGACCAAGCGCTACGACCAGTTCCAGAAGATCACGAACGGCATCGTCCCCTAACATTCACTTCATGTCCGTGTACTACGCCATTTAATCCATCCCAAAAATGTTAAGCCAAATACACCCACGCACATGCACCTTTACCGTTTGGTGGCCCCATCACTCGTAAATTAAGGGCGCATTCGCTTGGCAGGGTTGCCATTTCCCGGACTTGGGTCGTAATCGAATTGTGAGAGGCTGAGGTCTTCCATGTTGAACTGGGCATTCGGCCGAGCTTGCCCCATGGCAGGCTGCTCCGTTTTCACGATCGTGGGAGGGTAGTTCGACGCCATCATTCTCGATGGCGGCGGGGCATTCGACGAGACCCAACGCTGTGGTTGCGGGCGGAACGGACTCGACGTACTCGACATCCCGCCAGAAGTGGAGGATCCATTAGCAGTAGCCATGCTGCTGTTCACGGCTGGAGCTGGCATCGCCGAAGACCTTGAATTCACCATAGCACCTTGATTCTGCTGCATGGACGAACTCCCGTTTGCAGTCGGCGGGTTCCTCAACACCTGCGGTGGTTTCCACTGCTGAGGTTGGTGCTGGTTCTGCATAGCTTGCTGTGGAGGCACCTGTGGACGCTGCTGGTGCTGCTGATGTTGCATCTGCTGACCTGGTTGGTGTTGCATCTGCTGTGGTGACGGAGTTTGCTGACGCGGTGGAGCCTGAACCTGTTGCTGCATTGGTCGTTGCTGCTGAACATGCTGGGCCTGTATCTGCTGGTTCTGTTGCTGCACTGGTCCATTGTTCCCTGGCTGTCTATTGACCACTGGCGGACGCCCATTTTGAGCCTGTGGCTGTTGCTGTTGGGCTGGCAAAATGACGTTGGGTGCCGCCGCCAGCGGTGCCATGGGCTTGTTCGAGTTGACGTCCTTGATGTGGTCCTTGTCGTAGCACGAGTTGCCTAGGTACTCTCCAAACAGCCTCAGCGCGCGCTTCCTGGCGTCCGAGATACTGGCCTTCTTGGCCTGCTCCAGGGCCGCACACAGGTCTCTCTGGCCGTCCGAAGAGCCGAAGCCCACGTCCTCGTGGCTCGTGCCGTCCTTCAACTCAATCCGCACCAATGAACTATAGGCGATACTCCATCGGTCTCCCTTCTTCTCCTTCTACAATAACAATACAATAAAAAAAAGAAATGGTTAGCACTACCTAACCTCCTTTTAACACCATCTACCTAAACGGTTAACACCACCTAACCGGCAACTGCAACACGTAACTTACGCATTCCTCCTTGCACTCGACGATGTGACATGACCAGCCATTGAATCCGAACGCCCGATTGGCTAGTTCAATTGCCTTGCAGCTCTCGATATACGTAAGCTTGCGTCCGCCCGGCCCGGGCCGCCGTGCCAGGCTGTCCTTTCCCAGCTTCTGGTGCAGGAAGGCGTTGACGCCCTCCTGCTCCTGCGCGCCGAAGGCCACGCGCCCGAAGCGCGCCGCATTGACGCCACTGAGCGGTCCCAGCAGCGCTATCGCCACCTGCTGCGCCACGAGCGTAGCGACAGTCTGCTGCAGTCCGGAGTCTTCCTCTTCCTTCGGCTCGGGTTTCACGTCCATCAGCCGCCGCTTCATTTGCGTTTTGACTCGCCAAGTGCAACTTTTTGAAAATGTACCATGAAGACGGTACATTTTGCGGGTCAACGTGTCGTATGTGCACCACATTACTTACCGGGTACAAAACCGGTACGTTCCAGTTCACCACGTGGCGGTCACGTAGTATTTTGACCAATAATACGACGTAGTTTCTAATTCAGGACGTGGATTGGACGAAAAGCGACCGACTCGCGATCCACGACCGCCGCGTGGCCCGCCTGAGGTGTCATTCCCCCGTTTCCTGTCCAGCCCCCAAGTGCATTTCGACCCGAATCTCCCAGCCATGTCGGACGTCAACGCGCTCGTGTTCCAGCCGCTGAACCAGTTCTTCAAGAACAGCCTCCACCTCATCAAGAAGTGCAACAAGCCCGACCGGAAAGGTGCGTCCCTAACTCTTAACTCGAACGTCTAAAACCACGCGCAATTCTGACCTTTAGTCTCTCTCTCTAATCCCTCAGAGTTCGCCCGCATTGCCGGCGCCACGTCCGTGGGCTTCCTCATGATGGGCTTCATCGGCTTCTTCGTGAAGCTCGTGCACATCCCCATCAACAACATCCTCGTGGGCGGCAGCGCCTAGACAGTCGCGGCTGCTGCATCGACGCCGACAGTCCTCCGACATTTAATCAGTTGTAAACGATGCAGTTTTAATATGTCGCTCAGCGACCCACAGCCCAAGCAGGAGGAGGAGCCTCTTGACGCGTCGATCGATAACTCTCAATAGACAGTAGCTTTTTGATATTTGTACACCAAGAGACCCCTCCCGTTACTCCACTTTAGGTACAGAGAGCAGGAGGGTATGGAGCTGCTGGAACACACGACACCCGAGCAGGAGGCCAGAGCCGCGCGGCTCGAGAGCGACCGCCTCCGCCACGTGAACGGCGATCCACGAGCGGCCAGAGCCTTCGCGGCGGACCAGAAGCTGCAACAAGGACAAGTCCACGTACATACATGTACACGTACACATACGTAGCTTCAACTCTTGACGTCTTGCTGCTGCTGTTTAGAGCTTCTTAGGTGCTGGAGACCGCGCGTTCTTGAGTGGCAATGCGAGAGATGGCTGCATGCCATTGGCGCAGTCAAGCGGTGAGTTGCTGCCGCTGCAGCGCGCGGTGGAGTTGGGCGACGTCAAGTCGCTTCAACTTGCATTGAGCTCAAGTGCCTCGCTGGTCACAACGCGCAATGCCTTCGGAGAGACGCTGCTGCACACTGCAGTGCTGCACCAGCAGCTGGAGGCGGTGCAGTTGCTGCTGCAGCATGGCGCGTCACCTTTCGCGCAGCTTCCGGACAAGGCGGAGCTGTTGCAGTCCGAGTCGACGATGGAGAGCACCGCACCACGCACCTTCAACTTCCGGTACAGCCTCATGCTGGACGCTGCAGAGGCCACGCCGCCGCATTTCGCCTGTGCTGTTGGCCACCTGGACATCCTCAAGCTGCTGCTGAACTACGCGTCGTCGATGAAGCGCTGGCGGCCTGGCAGTTTGCTGCTGTGGGCCATCACCAGTGCACAGCCCCGTGTGGTAGAGCTTCTGGTGCTGCAGCGGCGGCTCGAAGCCGACTGCTTCGATGAGGACGGGAACAACTCGGTGGCCATCGCTGCGCTCGTGTTGGCGACTCCGGAGACGCCTGAACGACTCGCCATACTCAAGACCATCCTACAGCTACTGCTACGTCGAGACTTGGAGGACGGAGGCGCAGACGTCAACCACAAGAACATGCACGGACTCACAGCGTTCGACGTGGCGGAGACGCCTGCAGCCAAGCAGGTGCTAGCTCAACTCGGTGCCAGGACTGCGCGTGTCGTGCCAGTTGAGCGCGTACTGCGTTGGGACCGAGACCGATTCCGCGATGAAATCGAGTACCTGCCACCTCCCGGACGCCGCCGCGTTGTCCTTCGACAGCTCAATGACCAGGAGATCAATGACAAGTAGCATGGCTGGTTCAGTTCTTCGACGATATGAACAAGCGCTTGGGAGACGTTTGTCGTCGCTTCTTCTTCTTGGTCTTGTCCGTGTTCAATGCTGCGAGTTTTCGCAGTCTTTTGGCTTCTTGCTGAGCTGCGAAATCGTCCAGACGCTTGACGACGTCCATGTTTTCAGCGATGCGAGCGAACATGACGGGGTTGAAGCCGTAGCAGTCTTCGAGATCAGTGCGAGCGTGTCGTTCGACCAGAAAATACTCGACAAGGTCGGGGTATCCCTTGTAGCAGGCGATATGCAATGGAGTCCAGCCCATGGCGTCTTGGCGGTTCACATCAGCTCCAGAGATCTCTACGAGTTGAGCCACGACCTCCAGGTAGCCACGCACGGACGCCCAGTGCAGAGGAGTGAAGCCTTCTCGGTCTGCCAGCTCCACGTCGGCTCCAGCTTTCAGCAGACGACGAAACAGAGCTTTGTTGCCCATGATGATGGTGTTGTGCACTGGTGCGAGTAGCGATACGTCGTCTTGTTGGTTCACATCGGCTCCACGGTCAATCAAGAGACGAGCAATGGGCTCGTGCTGCTGCTGGATGGCGATGTTCAGTGCTAACTGCCCCGTAACGAGGTCGCGCATGTTGACATCGGCTCGCTGGAGCAA
Source organism: Phytophthora fragariae (assembly GCA_009729435.1). Taxonomy (NCBI): domain Eukaryota; phylum Oomycota; class Peronosporomycetes; order Peronosporales; family Peronosporaceae; genus Phytophthora; species Phytophthora fragariae. Next base: position 393,539 of record QQOI01000053.1, read on the forward strand.
GTGCATGTGAACCTGAAGGATATCTCCATCCCACACAGCCTCAGGCAGTGAACTCACCACACAGGGCAGCCACAAGAAATGCCGACGCAGGATCATCCGGGACAGCGTCTGGCAGTTCCACTTCGTGTGAACACGGAGCTGGTAGCCTGGACGTGACTTCAACGTCATGCGTTCTCGGATATTGGCGACGGCTTCTTGACGTCGCTCGAAGTCCTCCTGGACGTATTCCAAGTGCACCAAGTCCACGCGAGGACCGTCAGCCCACGCGCGTCCAAGTTGTTTCTGCTGGGTGATTCGCACTCCAGCGTCGCTATCTGCTGGTCGTTGAGGTCTCGGACGAACTGGAGGAATCACGTACGATGCTGCACCGCCTGCCAGCACTTTGACGGAACTACTGACAGTCTTTGAGGACTTGTTCTTCTTCTTGGCGTCTTGATCATCTTCTTCGTCATCATTCTCCTCCTCGTCGATATCACCTTCACCTTCATCTTCATCGGCCTCCTCTTCATCATTTTGGTCGTCATCTTCGACATCTTCCAAAGCTTCTTCTTCTTCATCATCATTGACTTCATTAACACCAGAAGACATCGTGAAGGTGAAGACTCCAGACAGGGACTCGACCTGTGGTGCTCCCAAGAAATAAATAGGTCGAAGGTGCGTTTCAAAGGAAAACGGTGCTCTCTTTCGTGTAGGGTGACAATTGATTCAACACCGAACATCGATGCTTGGGCCTTGAACGACTTCGACGTCATGCAGTTCCGACTTGCAACGCATGAAGAAATTGATTCCGGACTGCATCGAGGTTCACCTGTCCAGAATGTCGATGCAGTTGAACAATGGGCCGATAACGAACGACCGACGGGGACTCAAGTGGAGTGGCGAATTCGACCAGGAGAACTCCAGTCGATCCGTCAATTGCAACAGCTCAAGGCTCTTCAGCAGATTGAGCTCGTCCATCAAGCCAACCAAGGTCAAGTCAAGTCGATTAGTCCAACGAAGAAGGTTGTGGCCGATACTAAACCAACGCAGAAGCTGGAGTTGGCACCTGAACCTATCAACTACTTGAAACTTCGCCGCACGGAGCAGAGTAAGCGAGCTGCAGTTCGCAATCGCGGTGCTATTGCCAGTGTGATCGCCCAAGAGATTATCACCCCAGTAGCGTCTCCGCCAGCTAGAATTGCTGCTACCAATGTACCACGTCAAGAGTTCCGAATGCCGTGTCTGAGTCCGCCAAAGCTTCCTCCTGTTCCAGAGGTCCCTGCACTTCTTCTGAAGCTAGAGGAGCAAGACAAGGGCCGAATTGATGCCGCACCATTGAACGAAACCATCCAATCTCTCGCTCGAGAACAACACAGGACGCGGCTTGAAGCTTATCAGGAAGATACTCGAGTTCATGCACTGCTGGCAGACATCCGAGCCTCCAGTTTGGCCAGCTTGTACAAATTCACGCCACTGTTCAAGTTGTATGCACGACGGCGATTGAGATCGCGATGGCAAGTCTGGCAGCAATACGTGGCGTGGCATGCTGAAGAACAACGACGTCTAGAAGCACTTGCTCCATTTGCTGTCCATATCCAACGCGTGTTTCGCTTTCGTAGTCAACGCTGGGCTCGTCGTCGTCGGAATTTGGATGCGCTGTACGCACAATGGGAAGCAGCGCGCACAGTGCAAAGCTGCGTGCGTAAATGGTTGCGAAGGCGAGAGCAGGTTTTACAACTAATCGTCTTGCATGCAGCTAGACTTCAGGCTGCTTGGAGAGGTCGAGCAACGCGTAAAAGGATAAAGCACGAACTCCAGACACAATTGAGGATGTTGCTTGCCTCCATCGCCCCGACAGGGAACCTGCATCGACTGCATGAAATAGCTCGGGGAGATCGCGCTCTCGCAGCAAAACTTAACTCGATGCTGATGCTTGTCACGGAGACGCATGTTGCGGTCGAGATATCTCGCGGTCAGCAGCGAGCACCGAAGTACGCAGCAATTGCTGCACGCAATGCCGCGCACCCAGTCGAAGCTACACGTCGTCAGCTTTTTCATGCCGTTCATGAACTACGTCAGGTTGTGGCAAAACGCGAGAGTGAATTACAGGCAGCAAAAGAACGGTTCTTGGCAGCTAAACGTGCTCGTCGTGAGGAGAAGCGTGCAGCTCATGATGCAACCTTGAAAAACGAGTTGGAACGGACTACCGAGCGACTTTCAGAAGCCCGAGAACGTGAGATGATGCATCGAATAGAGATGGAGACGCGTGAATTTGTGCGTGCATTGCGTACGGTGGAGAAGGATATGCGAATACGCCAAAAGCTCAAGCGTCAACGCTGCGAGCAAGAAGAGAACGCGCTGATGTTGATTGAAGAGTACCAAATGCGCTACGTAGTGGCCGAATCTCAACGCCGGGAGCTTGAAGCTCGAGATCGCTTGATGGAGGTGTCCAAACGTGAAACATTCTATCAGGAACGAGCACAGCAGCAGCTACGAGAGATGGAAGCGATCATGCGTGCCGACGCTGAAAAGAAACTTGAGATGGAGCGACAGCGTTTGATAGCACACGAAGAAGAAAAATCACGTTGGGCAAACTTGTCGAAGGCAGCAAAGGCTGAGGCACAGGAGCGATTGAGACAACGAGAGAGAGAAGAAGAAGAATTGCGATGGCGTGCAGAAGCTGACAACGATGTCGAGCGAGCCAAATTCAGAGAAGTTGAGCGTCAGAAAGAAGTACTTCGACGCCTAAAACATGAAGAAGTTACTCGCGAGCAGTACGAGAGAGAGCTCATGGAGAAAGCTGACAAGAGTAGTCGACGGTGGTATTTTGCAGAACGGAAGAGTCTGATAGCGGAGCAGTGGGCTGCTAAGCGTGAAAAGGAGAAGATGAAATACTCTCTCGACCCGATGCAGTTTGCCAAGATGGAAGCGCTGAAAGCTCTTGAAGAACGCCAGCGTCGTGAAAATATGTTAATGCGCGACGAAGACACACTCAGTCGAGCTGTCGAAGAAAGAGAGCGCAAAGAGCAGTACTTCAAGCTCTGTCGTGAGAGGAAGCGCCTTCGAGACATTGAACGTCGACGTGAGGCAAACGAAACTTCGCTCATGCAAATTGAAGATGATCAAGGAATGGAAAACAGAAGAATACTACTAAAAACAGAAGAGTACAAGCGCACACTTGAGCACATGCAGCAATTAGCCGACCAAGTGGCCAACAAGCAGAAGGACCGACTACAAGAAGCGAGAAATCGTAAATTGATGTACGATGAAGAAACTCGTCAGTGTCGTGTTCAGCAAGCGCAACTTCAGCTTGATCGTATCCTGGAGAAGCGTGAGCGAGAAGCCATGGATGAGGAGGACAGGAGAGCACAGAGTCGTGGTGCAATTGAAACTCGCCTACACAAAAAGCGGGTTCGTGAAAAACGCAACCTACGCATGATGAAGGAAGACGTAGTAACCATGGAGCGCCAGGACTGGGAGGTCGAAGGCACTCAACTGGAGAAATTGCTCTGGTCGTCTCAAGAGATAGCAGCGCTACGGCACATGGTGGTCGACTATCCAATTTTTTTGAGGGTGAACGTCGAGGTTTTGCTGGAGTTTGCTGAAAAGTTAAAGGGGCCACCACCACTGAATCTGGACTATGAAGCTGTCGCGGCTAATTTGTCCATCGAGTATACTCTGACGGAAGAGATGGTGCCTGCGAAGAAGAGGAAACTGCGTAAGTTTTTCTATCATGAGTTTTACGAGGAGGACCCGATCATGGAGCGGATTTACCGCCGCAGGAAGTCGCCACCAAGTACCGGACCAGGTAGTACGAATCAATTGACTCGTGATCGCTGGAAGCGCGTCGCTGCACATTTCTTGGGGCGTTCATGGGGTTCCGAGGCGTCTCGAAAAGGGTTTGCACTCATGCATAATGGGCAATACGAAGAAGCATGCAGATGTCTTCTGGAGGCTGTTCACAGCATGCAATACACTCGATTTGAGGATCGTTCAGTGACCTGTTCACACCAAGATGTTCCTCCTGCCTTGCTACGGCAGCTTGGACGGTGCTTGTTAAAGCAGTATGAAGTGAGCTCGGAGTGGGGATATCTCAGCAAGTCCCTGTTTTTCTTCCAGCAGGCAAGCACGCACCTCGTTTTCCTTAGCAACCCGTCATTTCTGCAAGAAATCGCCTATGCACTGGAAATGAACGGAGATTATCGACACGCTGCTGAAATTCTGGGTGGTATCATCTCGTGCTTTCCCAGATATGGTCGACTAATGGAGGTAATTTTCCGAGCAGGAATTGTCATGTTCTCGCTGAAAATGTTTCGACAAAGTCGCGAATACGTGCTGCACACTACGGACGCTGCACCGTTCGGCTGGGAATCATTTGATATTGTCTTCCTTGCTGCTCGAATCATGGAGCTGGAGGGTAATTCGAGTCGGAGTCTTTGTGCTGTGGCATACGATGACGCATACCGCAAGACCTATCGGGGGAATTTGCACTACGTCCACCGCACATGGCAGGAATGGATCAAAGCTCCTGAGACCTGGCGCGAAGTTGGCGATCGTTACTTTGAGCAACGCGAGTATGTGCTTGCAAAAGATGCGTACCTGGTGATGAGGAAGCGCCAAACGCATAAACCGTCGGAACTAACCAGCAAACGCCAAGCGGTGATGGCAGCACTTCGTCGACAGCAAACTCAACAGGATATAGCTGCTGTATCGAGGCTCGACGACTCCGACTGGATGCGTTTGAGCTGCACCTTTGCGATGCTCAATGATCGATCAACGGCTGTCACTGCTATGAGCAATTGGCTCATCACTGGTGGTGGGTACCGGGCACGAGTAACGGAGCGCTTTCTTCGCTGGCCTCTCGTGAGATGGAAATTGCTGACGGGAATGAGCACACCAACGAAAATACTGCAGTGGTTAGAAGACCAGCGGATAGCGAAGGCTCAAGCTGAAGCTCAGAGCAGATTGGAGCGGGAGGCACGACGCCAGGAAATCCTGCGACAACGAAGAGAGCGCTCGTATTTCGGCATGCAAGCGTGGGAGTCGACAGAAGAGGAGAAACAAGAGTTAGACGAACAAGCCGTACAAAACTGTACCTCGATTTTATCTGAAGAGGCTGGATTGAAGAATTGCTCGGCTGAAGAAGACAGCGAGATCGTCGTAACCGGGGTTGATCAGAAATCGCCACGCTCAGAAGACTGAGAATCACTTGAAAACCTCCGTGCTCTTGCCGATCACCAAGTTGCGAACAGCGGTCGTGATTTGGTCCAGAATCGGGTGCGGTGTAAACGTTCGCGTCATGGATTTCTTGGTCTCTGGGTGTTCATATTCCAGCGACTTCGCTCCCAGCACCAACCTCGACGTGCTCGAGATGAAGCACCCTTGCCACTTCTCGACATCATCCAGCGTCGGGGGCGAGAGCTTCACAGGGATTCCATTCTCCACGCACACCTCCAGCACGAGTGACCTGACAGTTCCCTTCAGAATCCCCTCCTCCGCCGTGTACACTGCTCCATCCTGAATCGCGTAGAAGTTCGTCTGAGAACCTTCCAGCAGGTGCCGCGTCGCCGGGTCCATGAGGATCAGCTCCTCCATATCAGGCGCCATCCTGTCGTAGATGGCTTTGCGCTCTCTCACCCACGCCGAGTCCTTGGCCGCCGCATTATGACGGGGCAGTCCGGCCACCTCCAGCTTCACCATCTCGGAGCGGAGCGGCGGGAGGAGCCCCACGTGACAAAACACGTCCGTGTCCGCCAGCACCTGTCCCTCTCCCTGTCCAGCGTTGTCCCCCTCAGAAGGACACACCAGCACGTTGATCTTGTACTCCTGCTCTTTGTGTACCTCGAACTGCGTCTTGAACGCCGTCATGGCAGCCGTCATCGTGGCCTCCGTCCTCGGTCTCAGCTCCTTCTCCACGGCACTTGGCACCAACTGCCTGTCCGTCTGCATGGCGACAGTCGACTCCACTGCAGCGAATTATTGCAGCATGAAGTATAATAGTTAGTAATTCACCAATATTTAACTAGTCTACCATTGCATCGCACCAAGACGGCGGATGTGCGCCTCGTAGTCGAAGATCTTGGTCTGCTGCACAGTGCGCGCGGCCGTGTAGGCGCCTCGCGGGTGCGCCAAGAGGAATGCGGTGGCATCCGAGTCGCACGGGATGGCCAGGCCGTTCTTCGCTGCCGCCACGAGCAGCTTCTTCTCGGCTTGGCGTGCGGCCATTGTGATATCGAAGTGGCACGTTGAAGTTGGCTACACTTGACCGTTACCGTAACGGTTACGCTCGACTTGAGGCGACTTTCAGAATGATGAGCTCTTTGAGGCCGACTGCTTCAATTTTCGACTAAGTACGGAACCTGGGATGAGGCATACTGTACTTAGTACATGTAATGAAACTGCGTTACAGCATGATTGCTGGATTGTGGGTCATGTTGAAGTGGACGACTAAGATGTGGCGTTTGAAATCGGTACTTACAGTTTATTTACGAGCACCGACGGCAGTAGCATCTCAGTCGCGAGTGAAGGCAACAGCGAGCACATGCAGATAGATTAGTCGGTCTTCTCGGTCTTGGGGGTCTTCTTGGAGCGCAGCGTGAACGGTAGCATGAGGAGCACCGCCACTGCGACCATGGTCACGGATCTGTATCGCTGCATCAGCGACATTGCGGCAGCCCAGACGCCGTTTGAAGCAGCGTCTAGGAAGAAGAGGTCGGTGTCTTTGTGGCCGAAGACGCTACTCACGTAGGGCAGAATCTCCTCTTCATGCAGCCGCGCAGGGTTCAGATCCAGCGCCTTGCCGTCATTCACATAGCACTTGGGGCAGCTCTCCAGAGACGGCCACTGGCTGTACTTGAGAATTTTGTTGACCTTGTTGTGCATCTTCCAGATCCAAATTGCGACCGCGGGCGGGCCCTCAACGTCGCTCTGAGCCAGCTTCTCGAGCAAACTTTCCGGGTTGGCCATCATAAAGTGTCGCTGGCACTCCTCGCAGCTGAAGAAGTGCTTGACAAACAGTCGGATCGCAGCCATGATCTCGCTAGGCTTCAACGCCGCTTCCGACTGAATCTCACTCACACTTAGCGTGTGGAACAGCGTCCAAACACCGCACGTGTACGTGGTACAGTACGCCCAGTTCTTCTTCTCGCTCGACTCGAACAAATTCGCAGGGAAGCTCGTCTCCGTTGCGTTCTTCTTCCACTCAGTAAGCATCGCATTCCAGTCGCTCTGCGGCCACGTGTTCTGCTTCTTAATCGCTGCTGCCAATGATATCAGCGCCTCTCTGTTGCCCTGCATGGGGAAGGACGCCGCCAGTGCCTCCACCCACGTCACCGCTGCCTCGTACCTCTCTCCGTCCAACACCGTCGTGCCGACATAAAACCCGTTCTCGAACGTCGACACGGCTGCGATCCCTGCGTCATGCAGTCTCTTGTACTTCATGTCCAAGCTCCGGTCGTCCAGCGTCTGCTCAGCAGTCTTCATCTTGACTGCTGTCTTGCTCGCAGTGCCTATTTCACAGTCGCTGTTGATCTTGTCAATGTGCGCGTCGATATCTTCCGTATCGGCGCTGGTCTTCATGCCGTGCGTCTCCATCTGCTCCTCCACCCAGGCGATGACTGTGTTGGTGTTCTTGCGACTCTGTGGGGGCATTTTTATGGGCTCCGTACCCTCCGGAGGCACATGGTACAGCTTGATGGTCGGGTAGCCCATGATCCCCTCGCTGTTGCACACCTGACTGTTCTGTGTGCAGTCCACGGCGGCGATGTTGATGTTGGCCTTGTCGGCGTAGAAGGCGGCAGCTTTCTCCCACGCGGGCGCGAACTGGCGGCAGTGCGGGCACCAAGGCGCGTAGTAGTCCACGAGCCAGACGGCGGTCGCGTCCTGCAGCATGGCGGCGTGGCCTTCGCTGTTGAGTGTGCGCACTTGGCACTGCTCCGTCGTGAAGAGCGGACTGTTGTCGCGCGGTTGGCGCGCGGAGGCGACGGCGGTCATTGCCGCCGCCAGCAGCAGCGTCTTGACGGCCATGATGGACTGGTGTTTTTTTCTTAGATTCGGTTGTGACGCGTGGAGCGGCCGACACCTATTAGACGCATGTGACGTGCGCTTGAAGCCGAGGCGTTGCGTATCTACGCAGGAAGTGCGCAATGATGAACTGAAATAGAGGAGGAAATTGTGTAATGTAATGTATTGGGAGAGGGGAGCCAATCAGAGTGTGTTTATGGATAATGGTGAATAAGAGCATGCCGTAAGTACTGTGAACGGCATTTTACCACTTTGTTGCTTGATACGCACAGTGATCGATTGACCACGAGGCGTGTTCATCATCGAAGGCTTTCGCTATTTACGTAGATGAGTTCATGCAGAAACTCAAATCCAAGCGACAATGTTTGTAGAGTAACACAATCGAACGCAATCATCTCATGAGTGGGTCTTTAGCGTATGTATACAGTACGAAGCTGCAGCACCGGAATGCCACTTGTCCGAAGGAATGCTGGTAGGTATGGATACGTATATTCACCCCCTAAATAGGTCATCTATTATGCGGTGTGATCTCTTGTCATAAGCACCTTTCGGTCCAGGCCGCGCTGTCCCCTCGTCTTGTAGGCGAAGCCTAGCAGCAATAAGAAGCCGAATACCATCATCATCGCGCTGAAGCCCTCCATAGACGACCACATTGCAACGAGTGTACCGTTGTAAGCTGCGTCCATTGCGTACATATCGTCGTCATCATGGTCGTAGGCGCTCGTGACGTAGGCCACGATATGGTCTTCGTGCAGGCGCACTGGATCCAGCGAAATAGGATCGCCGTCTTCAACGTAGCAGATCGGGCAGTTCGTCATCGACGGCCACTGGGCTTTCTTAGTCGCTTTGTTCACGGTATTATGCATCTTCCAGATCCAGAAAGCGACAGCATGTGGACCTTTCCCGTCACTAACAGCCAGCTCACCAATAATACTCTCCGGATTCGACAACATAAAGTGCTCTCGACATTCTTCACAGCCGAAAAAGTTCTTCACATACAGCCTGATAGCTGCCATGATCTTACTTGGCTTCCAAGGTTGCACTGTCGACTTTCTGCTAACCTTCACGTCACTCACCGAAATCGTGTGAAAAAGTGTCCACAATCCGCACGTGTACGTCTTGCAATACGCCCACCCCTTATCTTCACTGGACGTGAACAAGTTCTCGGGAAACGTCATCTCACTCGCCGTCTCCTTCCACTTCGCCAGCAATACTTTCCAGTCCGCGTAATTCCAATGATTACTCGTCTTCATCGAGTCCACCAACATTGCCAAGGCCTCCCTGTTCTTCTTCATGGGGAACGACGCCGCCAACGCTTTCGCCCAATTCAGGGCTGCGTCGTATCTCTCTCCTTCCAGCACATTGTCACCCATAAAGAACCCATTCTGGAACGTCGAGACTGCAGCGATTCCCGCATCATGCAGACGCTTGTACTTCATCTCCAGCGACTGATCACTGTACGTTCCCTCACCTTCCCCCCCATTCTCGTCGGCAAGGCCGTCGTTCCTAAAATTCTTCAAATGAGCATTCAGATCCTCAATATCGACCCCAGACTTGATGCCGTGCTCCTCCATGAGCCTCTCAGCCCAGCCAATCACAACTTTAGTGTTCATGGCGCGTCGGGGCATCATGATTGGCTTCTCTGCGTCTGCTGGGACATGGTGAATTTTCACTCCTGGGTATCCGTGAATGTTCTCGCTATTGCAAATTTCGCTGTTCTGGGTGCAGTCCACAGCACCCACTTTGACTTTGTCGGTTTTGGCGTAAAAATTGGCGATTCGTTCCCACTCGGGGGCGAAGTGGCGGCAGTGCGGACACCACGGGGCGTAGTAGTCCACAAGCCAGACGGTGTCTGAAGCCTTGAGCATATCGTCGTAGCTCTGAGGAGTGAGAGAGCGCACCTGGAACGACTTGGTGAAGAGAGGACTGGTGTCGTGCCTCATGAGCGAGAAGGCGGACGCCGTGGACAGCAGCAGCAGCGAAGTCCATGCCACGAGCAATGCCATCTTCATCTTCCCGAGTCGAAAAACCTGATGATCCTGATGTTTTGGACTCGGTCAAAATCTGGGAACGGAGTAAGTACGAGGTCGGACTTAGTACGCGTCATAGTCACCTAAGTATGACCTGAACTATTTCTTGCAAATTGCAACTTGCAGAAACCGGTACTTAACCCCAGTCGCCCCTCTTGCTAGGACAAACGGGAGGACAAAATCGTTTTTTACTTGATTTCAGTATAGTGTACCATAATTTTTTCCTAGACGGGCCGCTACCGGTAGGACAAAAGTTATATGGTACAGTATACTTAACTCCAGTGAATTTCGGTTTTGTCCTACCGGTACCATTTTTCTTGTTTGTCCTAGCAAAGTGCCCGACTGGGGTTAAGTATCGTAATTCCTCGTCATGCTCAGCGAAGCTGTGGGTTCTGGCACTGTAAAGAGATCGTGCTCGGATGATATCGGACCGATGATCAACCATTCAAATTCGATGTTTCTCGATGAATATATTATGCAAAATCGTTTGATACTTCGAAGTAATACTGTTGCTGGTAGGCTTTTCTCGGAAGCTTGAGCTCAGCGTTGTCGTCACAAACCCATTAGTCTTAAAATCGTCGAAAACACTTTTCCGCAGCGAAGCAATTCGCGGGTAGATACGTCCTAGAACCCCTTGAACATTGAGACTATTGGATCCTGTGTTAATTAGGTAGCTGACGGCGCGTTGATTTTTGTGATGAGTGCTAAACTTTGTCGGCCGGAGATCGAGTTATGACCGAGTTATGACCGATCCAGCAAATGTTTTCGCCAACGGCATTCGAGAAGGAACCAACATTAGCCCCACCTACCTCAAGTTGTGTTATCATCACGATAAAAGCGCTAACCCATAGCTACCGGTAGGCTTATACGCAGGGTACATTACAACTGTGTGTCTGGCGAATCTCTTCCGCAAACGTTGTCGCCGATGGCGAGACGTTGAGGCCGGGCTATTATAGATGATAAAATGACCAACATAGCCACCCGAAACGATTCAGGCAAAACATGGATGGTCAGCATACTGCAGATTTTGTAGTGGTAGTAAAGAGGAATCTTCCCAATGAATTTTGACGAGACTCTTGTATCAGTAAACGTCACAACGCCCCGAGCTCGTAAATGTTTATGGTCCCCCACAACCAGGTTTCTATGCAATGTGGTCACGCGCTTTCAATGATTTTACACCGCTAACCAAGCGGTGTTTGTGCTGCTGGAACAACATCGCGAAGGTGGCAAATAGTAGAGCGACGCCTGCCATCGAAGTGAAGCTCCCGACTGAGATCCATGACGTAGCGCTGACGGTGTGCTGCTCAAGCTTCAAACTACCCTCGATCTTGTAGACCTTTCTAATGTATGCCACAATGTCCTCTTCATTCAACTGCGCCGGATCTAGCGACAGCGCCTGGTCGTTCGCAGCGTAGCAGTTGGGGCAGGACAATCTCGTAGGCCACATGGGCTTGCGAAGGACCTTGTTCACGGTGTTGTGCATCGTCCAGATCCAAAATGCAACGGCATGAGGCCCATCATCGTCCCTCACCGCCAATTTGTCGATGATGCTCTCTGGGTTTGCCTTCAGGAAATGGCGCCTGCACTCCTCGCAGCCGAAAATGTGTTTGACGACGAGCCGGATAGCAGCCATGATCTCGCTCGGTTTCCACCCGGTCTTGACATTGTTCACCGTCAAACTGTGGAACAGCGTCCAGAGTCCGCAAGTATACGTTGTACACAACTCCAAATCATCTTTGGACGCAAACAGTTTTTGAGGGTTGCTCATCGCACTGGCCGTTGCTTTCCACTTCTCCAACATCTCCTTCCACTCCGCCTGTTTCCATCTATCTTGTTGCTTCATCTCATCCACCAGAACTGCAAACGCCGCTCGATTCTCCTCCATTGGGAAAGACGCCGCCAGCGCGCGCACCCACGTCACCGCAGCCTCGTACCTCTCCCCCTCCAGCACCGTCATGCCCATAAAGAACCCGTCTTCAAACGTAAGCAACGTTGTCGCGGCTGCATCCTTCAGTCTTTTCAGCTGAATATCCGTCGATCGGTCGTCGTGCAAAGGCTCCACCGGGTCTCCGAACTTGAACTCCTTCTTCTTCAGGTCGTCTCGCATTGGATTCTTCGTGTAGATTTTATCAATGTCGATGCCTGACTGCATATTATTCTCCTGCAGAGTTTCCTCCAGCCACTTGGCCACGTGACGGGCGTACACGTGTCGTGCATGGGGCATTACGATGGCCTCCTCCGTCACGTGGTACACCTTGACGCCCGGGTACGAGTGGACGTCCTCTCGGTCGCAAATCTCGTTCTGTTCGGTGCAGTCCACGGCACCCAATTGGACGGTTTTCACGTCGGCGTAGACGTTGGCGACTTCCTCCCATTGCGGGGCGAACTGGCGGCAGTGCGGACACCAGGGCGAGTAGAAGTCCACGAGCCACACGGTCTGCGTGTCCTTGAGCATTGCGTCGAAGCTGTAGACGTCCAGGGACTTGACCGTCTTCGATGAGGCGAAGAGAGGACCTCCATCTGGACGCATGCGAATTGCAGATGTTAAAGCTGGTGACCAGGAGGCCACAAGAGCCGTCGACGCGGCCAGCAGCAGGGACTTCATCACTTGATGGCGATTGCGCACGTCGAGCAGTGAACACGTCAGTGAACTGCCCTCTGATATTGTCGTTTTCACCCAAATTTGTAGGGAAATTGAATCGATTCCAACTGGTTTTGACCAATCAGAGGTGGCGTATGTCTGACACACCACGAGATGTGCGCCACCTCAGACCCTGAGTTGGAGTTGGTGGTCGATTGGTGACTTCTGATTGGCTGAATATCGCACGAATCGATTTGAAATCGATTCGCGAAATCGATTCGATTCAGGCCATTCTCACAAATTCGAATGAAACTCACAATATTGGTATTGGGTTTTATACCGGTATTTGGGCAAAAACATATGGTACTGATATTGGTATCAGTGGTTGTACCGGTATTTGGACAAAAATGGTTACCCAACTGTAATGGTTCTGATCAAATTTTGGGCGAGATCTAAAACAAATGCCCAAAATTCTAAATGTGCGTTGGAGAGTATCATTCGAGGTCCAGACTTTCATGCCTCTGGATTCCCCGCCAAGCTATTTTTCATGGCCTCCGACTCGTTGGCCATGTATAATAGCTTGGCGCCGACAGAGAATGGCTGGTGCAGCAACGAAACCAGGACCTTATCAGGTACCACCGCACATACCTCGAAATGGTGCGCCGAGCCGAGAACATCCCCACCATCGCCTCAGCGTGGAACTTCGTGGACAACTACGAGTGGGGGGTCGCTACGTAGACTTCCGACAAGGACGTCTACTCAGTTCCGTTGACGTATTTGAACCGCCCGGCACGAACGACGAAGTGGTACGCGAACCTGGTGATGAATGGGGGGGGTGCTTTGACTCGGAGCCGGAAGATAAGAAGTGATTGACCTGGACTATCTATAGTGCACTTTGGAGATCAGATGAAGCTGAGGTTTTGCCTAAGTTCATCGACTCGGTGCTTTCACATCATAAAATCTTGAGATATTGTTAGCGGTGACAGCGTTGCTGATGTACATGTCCCCCAAAATACCTACGGAGGCTTTGAAACGTGAATAATGACTCGACTGGCATGCCACCATCAAAGGCCCTCCATTCTTCATCTATCGTGAAGCAGGCATTGATGTTGAATGCACAGGAGTCGCAGATCAAGTCAGATCGGCTATTGTCATCAGCCTGTACGAATGAAAACTTGCGCTCCAACTACTCAGTCTACATCAGTGTCTATCGTTTCCGGGCGATCGCTGGTTCAATTGCTATGGTTTGCGTAATTATTGGGGCGATTATTCCGTTTGCCAACACGGGGGTCCGGGTGGACAGTTTCCAGTCAACGGACATGGATGCAGACCAACTAAAGCAACTACTTGACCATTATAACACGATATCCGGTGCTTTGACGGCGTCACTCATGAAGCCCATCGATGGGTTTATCGGTATGCTAGTTGCTGTCACCTTCCTCTGTGCGAAATACCAGCACAAATACGTGATCACGGCGGCTATTACAGCACTCGGCTACTTGATCAACACTGGTATTACTTCTCTGAATATGCAAGTTGTCCCAGGAGTGATTCATCCAAGGATTTTCGCTTCAGATCTCACTGTACGGAATGACTACAATGATAGTCAAGCCCTAAGTGTGGATGGGTTTTTGACAACGACTTGGAACCCAAGCTTTCGTGAGAGGGAATCTGGCAATAGTATTCTCAACACCATTATGAGGAACTTGCTCGTCATGACAGAGGAGGTTCCAATTTGGTGCAACAAGAGCGATGACTACTCGTACCCGTTCAAGCAGGTAGCAGCCAGTTATGGTTTTCCCGCACGAACTTGGCAGCAATATGCTCTTTCGACGGCGTTAGAGCCTAGTGCTCTCGTAACTCTGCCGATGAACGCTGCAACATCCGAACTACCAACAGATATAGAACTCCCGATGAATAAGTCGATTGCGACTAACCTTGCAGCGTACGCGTTGCTAGTAAGCAACTCTTTTCTTGGCTGGTGGGGAGAAGACGACGTAGCGTGGGGCCACAATTGGTACCTCTTTTACAAGAATCGTACCGATTCTTTTGCTATGGCGGATCATCTCAACCTAACCGAGCATTTTTCTGGAGAGACATCATTCCTAGCCAACGTGCACGACGTGATCGTCGACTACTACAGCAAGGCAACGAATGCGAGCACTACGGACAATTTAGCAAAACTTGAATTTTCACGCGTTGATTTGTCCGAGACGGTGGTCTTTGACGCTCTTACCATAGAGATTCCGACCCAAATAATCGGGAAACAAGCGGGCAATTCATCGGATTTCTATAAATCTCTCAATGCAGTCTTGTGCAACCACGACGCTTGTCTAATGAACGATTTGGGAGAGTTTACCGGAGATGCGGCCTCGACGACAGTCTACCCACGTGTCCAGGCCCTAGCGATTTGTTTTAACCAGGCGGGGGGTGAAGATCTTGTCGTAGACTTCAATTATTGGCGTGCAAACGAGGTCTTCCAAGCATGTGAACAGCGCTCAAATACATCGATGATCATCGTCAGCGTTGGCAAACGCCTTGAAGGGGACGTGTTTGAAAGCCGCCCGGAAAACACGTCTTCTGGGATACCCATAGCTGGCCAAGTGAAGAATGCTCGCATGGTCTATTCACTTACCGTTGGTCGACTTTCGTGGACACTGGAAGATCTGTCTGGTGTTTATAGTGCAGAGTGTCTCGTTGAGGGTGGATGCTACGGCATTCAGTTTCCTTTAGAGAATGCTGGCAATACATCTACAGCTGATGTGCTGGTATCAAGCGCGCGTGGGACCCCGCTCAACTTACTTAGCCCAATCAACTTGAATGAGTTATTTTTCCAGCCCTCTGTTAGTATCTCACAGTGGAAAGTATTGGTGAGGCGCAGAGCTGGTAGCAGAGACCCGACCAGCAGTGATTGTTCTGCCACGCAATTTCAAAACTATCGATACATCTTTTAGAGTTTATATGGACGATGAAGGCTCGGCGTTCTGCGAGTTGTTTATCGACAAACATATAACTCATGTTGAGAAGAACCACCTATACATTGAGCACACTCTTCAGCCAGCGTATACAGCTGGACTCTTTTTTATTTTCCAGAACGGTGTGGTTCAACAGCGCATCTGGTTAAATAATTCTACTACCCAAGTTTCGCTAGGGTTTTCGGGAAACATCCAGGATATGTACATTCAGGCTTCGATCCCAACGACAAACTTGCTTTTAGCTGTTGTGGGTTGTGCCATGGTATTGCTATGCTCAATTATCATCGCGAAACTGGCGAAGAGGGGGGAGGTGTCGGTGCTCGGCCAAGAATCAGCGAGTACTGCTGCTGAAGCAATGGGAAACCAGGACAAGTTCCCTCCCTTGTTTTTGCGCGTTCAACTGCGTGATAATGTCACTCGAGGACTACCGGAGCCTTTGCTAGATTCGCTTCGCGTGAAGAATAGGTTCTAGTAAACACGGTGGACGAAACGGAGCAGTTTGTCATCGGGGAGAATGACTTTAACTTCATCGGTCTGCATACACCGAAGGCTCAACCACTATAATTTAATTCTACTAGGACCCGTTTTCGTACGATTGCGTGGCTGACGGAGGCGGACGTGAAGAAATGTATGGACGACACCACTGGCCTAAAGCTGTTGGACTGTGCGCATAATTCAACCTAGGTTGTTCGTCAGAATATGATTGAGCAAGCGAAGAACTAGCGGGAGCTGTATCGACGACGGAATACTGCGAAGAAGTTTGAAAAAAAAACTCGACGGGCTCTTTGATTCTCCTCGCCCACTTCCATTTATTTGTGTGGAAGGGTCGTGGGGAAGTCTCAGCTCGCGTTCGTTTTGACAGGATAACGTGGTTTTATTGGTTTACCAGACAAGTTGGAGTCGGCTTACTACAACGCTTCTCGGTAACGTCAGTAGTGGGTCATGGAACATTACGCCGCCATTTTTTTCCCTTCAAACACACGATACTACAGTAGTACTACAGTAGTATTAACATTAGACAAGGCTATTAGAGAAAAGGTTTACTCCTCGACATCACATCGTCCTCAGACTGTGAATCAAGCAAGGAGCTCAGAATGTTTTGAACCATCAATAACAACAATAACATCTCGAGCACAACGAGCGACATAACAGCATGAGCAGCAGGGAGAATACTTCATTTGAAGTCGAAACAAAAATTTACGCATACAAGTCAGCATACATTGGCATCGATTGCACCAAATGTTGCGCATACTCCATACGCCTCGCCATGAGAAACTCTGGTTCCACCACATCTGCCATCAACTCGTATCGCTCCATCATCTCCTCTGCATGAGCATCATCCGGCTGGGGCAAAAAGTCATCAACCTTGATCATCTTGAAAGGTCCAGGAGTGAATGACGGAAGAAGTGGGGCTGACTCCGTTCGTCTCAGTACGGCTGCCTCGATAAATCTGAACGCGTTCTTTGGATACTGCAACGTAACTTGGGTCAGAACGCTATTGTCGCTGAACCAAGAGAAATGCCAGTGGTCGTTCAAATCCGTCAACAAACTCAGCGGATAGCAGTTGAGAGGCCTGCAGCTCACAAGTTGACCAATCGCTTGAGGAACATGGCCCGGTTCGACTTTCTTCTTGAGCTCGATCACCAAGCTGACCCCAGCCAGCTTAATCAGTGGGCTCTTCGATGTTCGATTAATGAGCAATACATCAGCTGTGCCTTTCATAGCAAACGGAAGTCTTGGGTCCACAATGTTGAGAACTGATTCATCGCCCGCAATGTCATCCAACAAGAAGTCTCCTCGATCCATCAGCGTCTTCAAATGCTGCTGCAAGTACGCCATGTACCCAGCCCTTTGACTCTCCTCGCTCTCCGAGATGTTCGGAATCCACGAATAACCCCCGATGGAATTATCGACTGGTTCCTTGATATCAGGGATATTTGCTTTCAAGCGCATCTTCTTGACAATTCGCTCTCCCATTGCAGTATTCAGATCGGAAAACGAATGCAGTGACACCTTTTCATCTCGTTCCTTGAGAACCTCATTCACAACCATCTTCGTTTGCTCTGCAGTCAATGGAATTGGCGCTACAGACATCTCGTTAGAGGTACCTTCTTGCTCCGGAACCACCACCAGCACGTGAATTTGTTTCGACTGCGGGGTGGGCAGGTGGTTTGCGTCCAGCTCGTCCTTAATGGTCCAATTCGCCGTCATCTTGTCTCCGTCAATCATCGTTTGCACGTAGGGATGAACCCTCCCTTCCTCCAACTCGAACACACCGGGGTCGCCATTTCGCAGCCACGCGCCGTCGTCCGTCTTCGCCAGGAAGAGCTGCAGATTCGGCCAAGGGACCTTGATTAGCCCATCGCTCTGATCCTTGATCGCTTTCATCGCTTTGGTCACCTTCTCGCCATCGTCGATATCCACATCGAACATGCTTCTCGCCATTCCAATAATCGCACATGTGAGTGAGACCTTCATCTTTCCTTGGCGCAGCAGATTCTGGAATGAGAAAGAATGCAGCGCTTTCCTTCATTCCCAAGCACTCGGTCACGAAGGCTCATGTATACAGACTGACGGGTATGCGTGTTTTGACGTGGTATGCGTCGTTTGAGAAAAATAACTCGTAGTATGCGCTTTTTGGAGTTTTCTGGAAATTCTCTTCCTCATTACTGAATCTGCCCCCTTGAGGAGATATGAAGCTCTTCTGTGCGATCGTTGGTGTGGCGGGAAGTGCCTTCTCGGTGCGTGTGGACGAGAGTGACTCGGTGGATGACTTGAAGGACGCAATCAAGGTGGATAACCCAGGCGACTTTCACGTGTGACGCCAAAGACCTGGAGCTCTACCTGGGGAAGAAAGACAAGGGCCGCGGTCCGTGGCTGACGCAACTTGACGTGCTGCAAGGTGTGAGTGACCCTGGTGGTTATAAACATCTAGCGTTTACGGACGCGGAGTTACAAGATGTTGGACTGAAAAGTGGAGAGTTGGGCGAAGTGGGTCGTCGAGAAAGGGCTGATGGAAAAGGTCCGGTTCACGTGTTGGTGGTGGCTCCCTCTTCGACGGCGACTAAAATCGAATTGCTCGAAGACCTACAGCAACAAGGCGTGCTGCAACATGTTGACGAGGCTGTTCGTCAGAATATGATCGACCAAGCGAAGAAAGAGCTGGAGCTGTATCGACGACGAGGGGAAGTGATCCGGAACAAGTGCCCAGAATACTGCGAAGAAATATTGAAAAAGATCGACGATCTCTTCAAGTCTCCACACCCACTTCCGTTTATTTGTGTGGAAGGGTCATCAGGCATGGGGAAGTCTCAGCTCGCGTTCGCTTTGAAAGGAGAACGCCCGTGGTTTTACTGGCTTGCCAGTCAAGTTGGAGTTGGTTCCCAGAATCTTTACAATAACTTTTCCTCGATATCGTCACAGTTTTACAAATTTGTGACGAAAGACATGGCCCCTGCCGGTATGATGGTGAGACTGGAGGCTGACGCACTAAACTCCATATCTACGTTGTACTTCAAGGAAAGTCTGTGGACCTACGGTTTTATTCGCGCTCTGCTGAACTATTGCAGGGAGTATTACGAAGCTGGAATGATACATTTCGAAGAGAAAACAACGCTCCACGTGAGCAAGTGCAACGTGGACGCTGTCTATGAAGCGTGTCGTGAGTTGACGCGAGAAGAGAAGCTGCTGCCATTCTTCATCTTGGACGAAATGACACCCAACGCGAACATTGAAGCTGGGGGAAAAAACGTGGCAGCTTTCCAGCGCAACGTCTTCCGCGCGTGCGGTCTGGTAGTGATTGTTATGGGTACGGACTCAAAGATTAGCAATCTGGTGAGTCAATCCGTAGGCAGCTATAGCGAAACCAGGCACCAGTGGATGTCAGTTGTTCCTCGATTCCCTCCCTACCAAGTTGTGCATCACAGAACAGAAAACGAAGAAGTTTGGAAGAAAATTGTGGAGCAGTTTCCTGTCCTGAAGTATATTGCGGAGGGTTCACGTGGGAGGTTTTCAAGATATTTCGTAGAGGAAGTGCTGAAATACGTGGCTGGTCGCACAACAGTCAGGCTACGCGATTTGCTGGACGATGCATTCGGCAAGGTCTGCCTACGGACGCATAAAGGAAAGCAATTCATGAGCAACGACGACGGAAAGTATGCACAGCTGATGGCGATTTCTTACACAAATGCAGCGGACAGCTTGCCACCCACAGATGTAGATATGGGCGCCCCGCCATTGAAAAAGAGGAAGACGGATGTGGGGACCAAGAGCATGCATCTGCACTTTGCAAATTTGATGGATACACGTCTTACTGATGTGTTCTTGGCGAGTAAGCAGCTCGTTCTCGACAACGAAAAGCAGTGGAAACCGGTGTGTTGCTTCCCTGGAATGAAGGAGGACTTGTTGCTCTACCTTGCGATAATGGGCGGGAAGTCGTACTCGGGTTACTATGACCCTCAACTTCAGAAAACGCATTCAACAAAGAAAGTCTTTTTGGATTATATGGAAGGCAAGGGATTCTCTGTAAGTGAAAACAAAGCCGCCAGGTCCAACAACTACAAGACTTTCGAGAACATGATCTCTCACGCAATTTTCTGTGCGTCGCGGCGAAATGGAGTCGCGGGAATTCTTTTCGATAACTTTTTCGGCTGGCTGCTTGGTGAATTGCAAAACGATTTAACGATGGTGGAGATGACCCATGATAGTAAGCCGATTGTCGCCAGCAAGCTGTTTGACGGGTATAAGAAGAACATGCCAAGCATGATGATTCCCTTTCTGACCCCACCCAATGTTGAGTGGCCACAGGGGATCCTCGATTTGAATACTGATTTCGACTGCAATTTCGGTCATCTAGTTCGCGCCCGGAATGACGAGAGATGTGACGTGTATGTCAAAGGCGAGGAGCGTTCACCACTTCTGCTGTGCGAGTGCAAATATTGGTCGAGGACGGTGGATATTCGCACGATGAGAGGGATCATAAAGGGGTTGAACGAAGCCTGGGAGTGGACGTTCGTGCTGGTGTTTTGCGTGGCGTCGGCGAACTTTCGTGCGTGGGAGGAAACGAAGATTGGATGCGTCAAGATTGACAGTCAGAATGGCCGCGTGGAGTGGAAGTATCAGCCTGAAGAAGGGGATCGAGAGAAGCTGATTATCATAGCGGAAACTGGTGTCATTGGTAGTCCGGCAGCGTAGATAAAGTTCGATTTCGCATGAACGAGTTGCAGCGCGCCAAAGTAGCCGCTCGAGCTGAGAAGCTACGCTCGCTTCTCCAATTCACGTATGGTTGTGGAAGTCCTGACAACGCTACTTCAAGTAAAGAAAATAGCCAATATAAATACCTAAGTACTACAACTTGTACATGTAGTTGATATGCTAGTCTACAAGTATAAAACCTCATACTGTAGCATATAATAATAACAGCAGTACTTAAGAACAAGCAAAAGTCATTATCCGTTGTTTTAAAGGTACTCAAAGAATTGCCCGGCTGACATGCATATATGCTTTGGCGCTTTGACGTAGGCATGCATATATAATGACGTTAACGAATCAGCCAACGCAGCAGAGAACTTGCCAAATGTGACCCGAATTCCAGAAACGTAGTCGCTACAGTACACTTGTACATGTACGAAGTCCAGTATGAGGACATTTGCCCAGCTCGTTAAGCAGGGCTTCCGCCTCAAAAACACTCCACTGTTGAACGCGGTACAGGTGTATTGTGTATTGATGTCTGTATCTTTTCGAAGCTAACGTCATGAAAATGTGCGGACCAAAACCTCGCGGACGACTACGCTCTCCTTGTCCCGATCGCAAACTGCTGGGTCTTGTCTTGGTTGCTTACAAGTACTACACTGTCCACGCACAGTGAGTTGTATTCAACGTCAGCAGCTTTGCCGGTCGAGCAATCCCGCAGCTGTAGCCGCAGCATAAACGGAGGGTACTTCTCCGGGTTATCAAGAGCTTCAGCTGCAATTGTAGCAGTGTTACGTTTGAGCAATGCAGCTTCAGCGTGCTTGCTTAGAAATGCGATGGCAACACCGCCCAATACCATGATGAAGCAGCCGAAGAACGCGAAGGTCATGCTTGTTGTGGGAATAGACGCCCGTATGTGCATGTCGAGTATATTTCCTGAAAATTCGAGTGATGTTGCCAATGGAATGTCGCTAGCGTTAATTTGCTTGAGCACCACAGCATTCTGTAAAATGAAGTAGAGACCTGCCGTGTACGCCGGCTGAAGCGTGTGCTCGATGTACAGGTGATTCTTCTCGATATGGTTCAAATACTTGTCAACCATGCGTTCACAACTTGCATCTTCGCTTAGCATGAAGGTTGTGAGTGATGAGTCCCTAGTCTTGAATTTGCGAGGCAAAATAATCTGCGCTGGTCTGAACTCGTTGGTCAGTTCCCCACCTCAAGTGTTGCAGCCAATACTTTCCACTTCGTCCCAAAAAGCATATCGATCGGGCTGAGTAAATCCATCGGGATACTAGTGTCTCTGACCAGCAGAGTATCGCTAGCATTTCCATCATCACCTTGCTCGAGTGGAAACCGGACACCATAGCAACCTTCATCACTAATACAATCGGCCCCATACGCTTCGGAAAGATTCTCCCTTATCCATGAAAGACGCCCCACGGTGAGAGAGTACACTATGCGAGCATTGATCAGATCGTTCGGTATGGGCCGATCCAAGTCTGTGCGGGTAGTATTTGCCAGAGAATCACCTTCCACTCTTTTACCGACGCTGATGATAATCATGGATGTGTTTGAGCGCTGCTTACAAGCTTGTAGAAACTCGTGCTTGAAATCGACAGTCAATTCTTCTACACCGTCGTCATTCAGACAAATTGCGATTGCCTGGACACGTGGGTGGATCGTTGTCTCTAAATATGGTTTATCCTGACTTCTTTTCGTAAATTCGTATACATCGTTAACGAGACACGCTTGTGTATTGCACGTGTACTCAGCCAGCTCTTTGAAATACGGATTTGAGCTTGAAGAATTGTCCTCTTGTTTACCAAACTTTTGCGTCGGAATCTCGATTGTGAGAGAATCAAATACCACAGTGTCCGACAGGTCCACGTGTGTAAATTCCAGCTTTGCAAGCTCATCTGTTGTGCTAGCATTTTCTGCTTTCTTGAAGTAGTCAACAATTACTTCGTGGACGTCACTCACAAACGTTGCATTCGTGGATGACCGAGTAGTCAAGTTCAAGTAATCTGCCATGGCAAACGGTTGGCGTGTAGAATTAGCCACATCGGAAGACAAAACCCAGGCTATCGATGTATCATCCAACCACCCCCCCACCACCCACCACCCCAAGAACCCATTGCTCACTACCATAGCATAGGCGGCAAGGTTTGTGGCGTTTCCTACACTCATCGGTAGCTCCTCGTCTGGTGGGAGATCGCTTGCAGCGGCGTTCATCGGCATGCTCAGGACGCCTGTGGGTTCCAATGCTTTGGAAAGAACGCGTTGCTGCCAAGATCGCGAAGGGAATCCATAGCTAGCGAAAACTTCCTTAAATGGAACAAGGTAGTCGTCAATGCTGTCGCACCAAGTCGGGACATCCTCCATCGAAATAAACAAATTGCGGAAAATAATGTTGAGCACGCTGTTACCGGGCGTATCCTCACGAAATTTGGTGTCCCATGTCGTCGTCAAAAACCCGTTCGCGTCCACATCTTGGGCATGATCCTGAACGTTTTCCACAGCAAGATCGGCAGAAGCAATTCTTGGGTGAACCCTTCCAGGAACCACTTGCAAATTCAGGGAATTAAACCCAGTGTTCATCAGATAGCCCACGACTCCAATGGCACCCATCATGAGATATCTGCGTCGACTTTCAAAATACACCCCCATTTTCGCCGCGTAAATCAGGAATATGACTGCGACCACCATACTAAGAGCAACATCGAGAGGCTTCATCATCAACGCCGTCAAACTACCCAATCTCTCATTGTACTTGTCCAGTACTGTAGATCTTTACGCGCCGTTTCATCCAGGTCGATCGACCGAAAAAATCCCACTTGGATTCCGTCTTCTGCAAATGGCAGCGTCACACCCACGAAGAAGCCAGCCATGGCCACAGGGATCGCAACCGCGCGGAACCGAAGAATGTTCACATTAAGGGTGAATTGCGATGGAGATTTCTCTACCGAGAGCTCGGAAGACTCGCTCGTACGGTCCGTCTCTGTCTGTGATTCCCCTCTGGACGCCATCATTGCGCCTTCTCGTCTGTAAAATGGACAATGAATGTGCTGCCAGTGAGCTCAATAGACTTTCTGATCCTCTCTCGACTTCTACCGACAGGCAGACAGCCCCATATCCTCAGCACCACAAAAGATCCTGAATCAGGATTGCCAATGGGTTCCTAACAGAAACGCCAGAATAGGGCATGCTTGAACATTGTTTGAACATTTCTGTAGATGTGTTTGTTGTACGGACTGCGCTGAAACTAAATCACTCAAACCCATGGATCTTTTGTCGCGTTATCAAAGCTAGTCGACAGCTCGAACATGTTGGTCTTCCATTGCCTTCTTCTTGTGGGCAGGGGGGTAAGTTCGGGAATCTTGTTATGCTTCGAAGTACTACTTAGTGCTGTAGTATACTACCGGTAGTACTATAGTGTACTACTACATATAGTAATAGTTCATCGATACATCCACTAATTATTACTACTATATACTACGTAGTATTAGTGGTACAGTGGTTAGTAACCACTGTAACCACTGGTTACAGTAATTAGTCTGGCTTCAAAATTAGTCTGGCTTCAAAATTAGTAGGTGCCAGACTAATTCATGTTCGTCTGAATTCAAGAAATTCAAAATTAGTCTGGAGGAAAATATTTATAATTAGTCTGGACTGGGCACGACTTGGTGGATCCCCATATGTGATGGTTAGTCGGCACATATATCAAGACGCAAAGCGCCGAGGACAGACGTTTCTTTCTTTGTGTAGGGGGGGTGGATAGATGCCGCTATATGAGCAGACTGCAACATGGAGAGGGTGGGGTGGCGCGACCATGGATTCCATGGTCGCACCACCCCTGTTCCGTTGTTGCCGCTTCTTCTGCAGACCCACCATCGCCTTGTGCTAACATGTAAGTACAAGGCAGCGGGTACTTCGGCCCAGTCGTTTTGTGTCAGCGCCTCGTGTTTTTCAGCTCCATCTCCGCGTACATCGAGGCGGCGTAGTAGTATGAGGCGGCAGAGCTAGGATATGCAGATGCAGCGGGAAGTACACGGCGGTGAAGCACAAGGCGTCCAGGGGATCATTTGATGATCTACTTAAGTAATCATTAGTGCGTTCCAAAGGTTTAAAGATCAGTTTGATATTTTGCAAATTATTGTTCTTATAATTCGCTACTTTGAAACCCCTAATATACTTGATTTGATTATTGTAGTGGTTATCAAGTAGTACTACTGTGCAGTAGTACTTGTTAACCATCAACAAATACTACCAGCTTCCGGCAGTCAGCCACATGAACGGTATGAAGAATAACACTCGCTACGAGCTTCCGGCAGTCAGCTACCGTATGAAGAATAACACTCGCTAACAATTCCAAGCAACCGTCATCTTCACTACCGGTAGAACTCTATCACTCGAACCCATGGCTCGTCTTATCTTTCAGTTGCATACACGCGTGTAGGAACGAGATCACCGAAGCTAGCGTGCTGCTCGAGCGCGTTGGCCACCTGCAGTAGTCGCTCCTCGGTCTTGCGAGCCCCCATGAGCTGCAGTCCAAGAGGGTAGTCGCCGTCGCTTGTCAGTGCCGCCGGAATTGAGATCGAAGGTACACCGGCCATATTCGCGGGCACAGTCATGACGTCGTTCAGGTACATGCTGACAGGGTCCTCCTTCGCCTTCTTGTTGTGGATAGGGAACGGACCCGAAGGCGTCGTAGGAGTCAACAAGACGTCGATGCCTTGCTCTTGGAATGCTTGCTGGAAGTCTTCGCGAATGCGTTGGCGCAAAACCACGCCTCGCTCATAGTAATCGCTCATCGCACCGGCGGACAGTACGAAGGTGCCCGAAAGGATACGACGCTGAGCAGCCACACAACCGTCAGTTTAGACGCATACAGAATTGGTACGACTTCAAAATGAGGCTCACCTGCACTTCTTGTCCAAAACCCTCGGACCGTGTTCTGCAATACAGGTCGTGGAGAGCATCCGACTGGTCTTCCTGCGTCTCCAGCGCGATGTCCTTCGCCCTAATGACAACCAAAACCAGTGTATTCATGTAAAAAAAACACAGCCACCACGCACTTACACTTGACGGATTCAGTTACCTGTATCCGTAGCGAACACCATCGTAGCGAGACAGGTTGGAGGATGCCTCGGCGCAAGCTAGGATGTAGTACGCCGGGATGCACAGCTTCGTGGTCGGAAGCGACATGCTCACGACCTGAGCTCCTGCTTCACGAAGCCATGCGACACCCTTATCCCATACGTTGAGGATTTCCTCCGGCAGCTCCTCAACGAAGTACTCAGCGGGGACGCCCACTCGAACACCCGTCAGATCCACAGTACTGGATTGCTGAGAAGCCTCAACTGTGTTGGAGCACTGCATACAACAAGCAAAATACGTCATGACTTAATTTATCAGAATGAGCCACCGGCAGTCAAACAACCTACCCAGTTTTCCGGCAGCGACTCAGTCATGCAGGTCGAGTCCATGTGATCAGGACCCGCAATCGCCTTCAGCACAACGGCAGCATCACTACAGTATCGCGCACAATCAGTCAGCACAAGCCCACCAGTGCACCCAACACCAGCACCAGTTCACTCACCCGACTGATCTGGCGAAAATGCCCGGCGTATCCAGCGAGCTCGCGTACGAGATCATGCCGTGGCGGGACACCCGTCCGTACGACGGCTTCAGTCCGACAATGCCACAGTACGCAGCCGGCTACAATCACCGACAATAAAACAAACTCATCAGCCTCATCTTCCATCCTTCAGAGCTCCCACGCGTCACTCACCTGACGGACGGAGCCTCCCGTGTCCGACCCCAGCGCTGCAAAGCAGCACCCGGCCGCCACCGCCGCCGCACTGCCTCCTGAACTGCCACCTGCCACCACCGCGTTGTCCCCCAGATCCTTCGACCACGGGTTGATGGTCGCGCCGAATTTGGAGTAGAGCGTACCGGAGCCCATGGCGAACTCGTCCATGTTGAGCTTGCCTAGGGGCACGGCGCCCTGGCCCAGCAGCCTCTGCGCGGCCGTGGACTCGTAGGGCGACACGAAGCCCTCAAGGACCTTTGATCCGGCAGTGGTGGCCAAGTTCGTCGTGCAGAAGATGTCCTTAATCCCGACGGGGATGCCATCCAGCAGTCCGCGCGCTTTGCCAGAGGCTCGACGCTCGTCCGACGCCCGCGCGAGCTCCAGCGCGTGCTCGAAGTCCGTAGCCACGAACATGTTGAACGCGCGCGTGCTCTCCACCTGCTGGATGCACGCCTGCGTCAGCTGCACCGCCGATACATCACCACGATCCAATGCCGCCGAGGGCGGTCAGCAGCGTCTGGCTGCACCAGTCGCTGACGCCGCGGGAGGAAGCGGCGCGCCACGCGGACTTGACCACATGAGCGCAGGGCTAAACGAACGTATACAAGCGAGAGTGGCCAACTGTGCTTGATGGTGCAAACAGCGCCTGAAAGTAGTGTTGTTGACACGCTTGGACAGCGAAGTGTCTTGGCATCCAACTCGTCAGACGTTGTGAGCACATTGAACTGCGGCGCATCTATACTCGTACTACGTGAAGTACTTGTCCACCAATGTGTTAGTATCCGATACTTGCACTTCGATACATCCTATTGCCATTTATCCGCGAGCCGTCCTGGAGTCTCCTGCAATCACATTCATGTTCCTTCACGAATTATTTCTTCAAATTTTGAGTTCTCGAAGCCGTTGTATGCATAGACTGCGCATGGAGAGGGTGTCTTCTCTTCGGTCGGAACCACGAAAACTTGCCTCGAATGTGGTTTTCTTCCAGAACGTCCTGCACACCAGGGTCGACATTTCGAATCCACCTGTCTGTCTTCGCCAGGAAGAGCTGCAGCTGGTAGGCAGGGAATACATCTTCTTCTCCTTGATCGTGTACTTCAAGTCTCCTATCGCTCTTTCGCTCCGTGCGCTGCAACTCGTTCATACGAAATCGAACTTTATCTACGCTGCCGGACTACCAATGACACCCGTTTCCACTATGATAATCAGCTTCTCTCGATCCCCTTCTTCAGGCTGATACTTCCACTCCACGCGGCCATTCTGACTGTCAATCTTGACGCATCCAATCTTCGTTTCCTCCCACGCACGAAAGTTCGCCGACGCCACGCAAAACACCAGCACGAACGTCCACTCCCAGGCTTCGTTCAACCCCTTTATGATCCCTCTCATCGTGCGAATATCCACCGTCCTCGACCAATATTTGCACTCGCACAGCAGAAGTGGTGAACGCTCCTCGCCTTTGACATACACGTCACATCTCTCGTCATTCCGGGCGCGAACTAGATGACCGAAATTGCAGTCGAAATCAGTATTCAAATCGAGGATCCCCTGTGGCCACTCAACATTGGGTGGGGTCAGAAAGGGAATCATCATGCTTGGCATGTTCTTCTTATACCCGTCAAACAGCTTGCTGGCGACAATCGGCTTACTATCATGGGTCATCTCCACCATCGTTAAATCGTTTTGCAATTCACCAAGCAGCCAGCCGAAAAAGTTATCGAAAAGAATTCCCGCGACTCCATTTCGCCGCGACGCACAGAAAATTGCGTGAGAGATCATGTTCTCGAAAGTCTTGTAGTTGTTGGACCTGGCGGCTTTGTTTTCACTTACAGAGAATCCCTTGCCTTCCATATAATCCAAAAAGACTTTCTTTGTTGAATGCGCTTTCTGAAGTTGAGGGTCATAGTAACCCGAGTACGACTTCCCGCCCATTATCGCAAGGTAGAGCAACAAGTCCTCCTTCATTCCAGGGAAGCAACACACCGGTTTCCACTGCTTTTCGTTGTCGAGAACGAGCTGCTTACTCGCCAAGAACACATCAGTAAGACGTGTATCCATCAAATTTGCAAAGTGCAGATGCATGCTCTTGGTCCCCACATCCGTCTTCCTCTTTTTTCAATGGCGGGGCGCCCATATCTACATCTGTGGGTGGCAAGCTGTCCGCTGCATTTGTGTAAGAAATCGCCATCAGCTGTGCATACTTTCCGTCGTCGTTGCTCATGAATTGCTTTCCTTTATGCGTCCGTAGGCAGACCTTGCCGAATGCATCGTCCAGCAAATCGCGTAGCCTGACTGTTGTGCGACCAGCCACGTATTTCAGCACTTCCTCTACGAAATATCTTGAAAACCTCCCACGTGAACCCTCCGCAATATACTTCAGGACAGGAAACTGCTCCACAATTTTCTTCCAAACTTCTTCGTTTTCTGTTCTGTGATGCACAACTTGGTAGGGAGGGAATCGAGGAACAACTGACATCCACTGGTGCCTGGTTTCGCTATAGCTGCCTACGGATTGACTCACCAGATTGCTAATCTTTGAGTCCGTACCCATAACAATCACTACCAGACCGCACGCGCGGAAGACGTTGCGCTGGAAAGCTGCCACGTTTTTTCCCCCAGCTTCAATGTTCGCGTTGGGTGTCATTTCGTCCAAGATGAAGAATGGCAGCAGCTTCTCTTCTCGCGTCAACTCACGACACACCCCATAGACAGCGTCCACGTTACACTTGCTCACGTGGAGCGTTGTTTTCTCTTCGAAATGTATCATTTGAGCATCGTAGTGCTCCCTGCAGCATAGCGCGAATAAAACTGTAGGTCCACAGACTCTCCCTGAAGTACAACGTAGATTTGGGGTTTAGCGCGTCAGCCTCCAGTCTCTCCATCACACCCGCAGGGCCAAGTCTTCCTTCACGATTGCGTAAAACTGTGACGATATCGAGGAAAAGTTATTGTAAAGACTCTGGGAACCGACTCCAACTTGACTGGCAAGCCAGTAAAACCACGGGCGTTCTCCTTTCAAAGCGAACGCGAGCTGAGACTTCCCCATGCCTGATGACCCTTCCACACAAATAAACGGAAGTGGGCGTGGAGCCTTAACGAGGTCGTCAATTTTATCCAAAAATTCTTCGCAGTATTCTGAGCAATTTTCCCGGATCACTTTCCCTCGTCGTCGATACAGCTCCAGCTCTTTCCTCGCTTGGTCGATCATATGAACAACCTCGTCAACATGTTGCAGCACGCCTTGTTGCTGTAGGTCTTCGAGCAATTCGATTTTAGTCGCCGTCGAAGAGGGAGCCACAACCAGCACGTGAACTTGGCCCTCACCCGGTTGAAAATTATCTCCAAAGTACTTGCCGTTCTTGAGCCACAGCAACGGATCCACCTGCACGAATCCTTGCGGGTGTCCACGTTCATCGAGCGCCACAGCTGCCGCGCCAGCCCCATCGAGCCACGGGCCATCCGCCGTCTTCGCCAGGAAGAGCTGCAGGTCTTTGACGTCACACGTGAAAGTCGCCGGGTTCTTCACCTTGATTGCGTCCTTCAAGTCATCCACCGAGTCACTCTCGTCCACACGCACCGAGAAGGCACTTCGATGAGGAAGAAGAGAATTTATGGACGGATTTAAGCGAAAATACAGTGTAAAGGCTGTTCCAACCAATGGCTACTCGTTGTCAACCGGTTGACTACCGTAAGAGTCTGACTCAGACGGGTGTGCAGTGCACACTGTGCACGTGACTGGGTGTTTGCTCTCGCCTCAGGGAAACAATTCACGACACTGCCGAAGAGTTCTGTTCGCCATGTCTTCAGCAGCAGAAGTACGACCTCCGCTTCGTCGTTGTCGACAGATGCTGCAGTGTCGAATGT
This sequence comes from Phytophthora fragariae, assembly GCA_009729435.1. Classification (NCBI taxonomy): domain Eukaryota; phylum Oomycota; class Peronosporomycetes; order Peronosporales; family Peronosporaceae; genus Phytophthora; species Phytophthora fragariae. The sequence goes on from QQOI01000053.1 coordinate 423,995, forward strand.
GGTGGGAGCACGTGTTGTGAAGAACGTAAACTTTGGACACTTGCTTCAGCTCAAAACTGCCAGAGGCTCGTGGGCCGTGGGCCCGTGGGCCGTGGGCCACGGGCAATACGGGACCTGGACCAGGTAGTCAACCGTTGACTACCGGTTGACAACGAGTAGCCATTGGTTGGAACAGCCTTTACACTGTATTTTCGCTTAAATCCGCCCATAAATTCTCTTCTTCCTCATTCCCGAATCCGCCCATTCGAGGAGATATGAGGATCTTCTGCGCGATCGTTGGTGTGACGGTAGGCGCGTTCGAGGTGGAGATCGACGAAGGTGCTACGGTATCCGCGTTAAAGGATGCGGTCAAGAACAAGAGCGATGGGGCAATTACGGCCCCCTCAACCAAGCTGGAGCTCTACCTGGGGAAGAAAGACAAGGGCCGCGGTCCGTGGCTGACGCAACTTGACGTGCTGCAAGGTGTGAGTGACCCTGGTGGTTATAAACATCTAGCGTTTACGGACGCGGAGTTACAAGATGTTGGACTGAAAAGTGGAGAGTTGGGCGAAGTGGGTCGTCGAGAAAGGGCTGATGGAAAAGGTCCGGTTCACGTGTTGGTGGTGGCTCCCTCTTCGACGGCGACTAAAATCGAATTGCTCGAAGACCTACAGCAACAAGGCGTGCTGCAACATGTTGACGAGGCTGTTCGTCAGAATATGATCGACCAAGCGAAGAAAGAGCTGGAGCTGTATCGACGACGAGGGGAAGTGATCCGGAACAAGTGCCCAGAATACTGCGAAGAAATATTGAAAAAGATCGACGATCTCTTCAAGTCTCCACACCCACTTCCGTTTATTTGTGTGGAAGGGTCATCAGGCATGGGGAAGTCTCAGCTCGCGTTCGCTTTGAAAGGAGAACGCCCGTGGTTTTACTGGCTTGCCAGTCAAGTTGGAGTTGGTTCCCAGAATCTTTACAATAACTTTTCCCTCGATATCGTCACAGTTTTACAAATTTGTGACGAAAGACATGGCCCCTGCCGGTGTGATGGTGAGACTGGAGGCTGACGCACTAAACTCCATATCTACGTTGTACTTCAAGGAAAGTCTGTGGACCTACGGATTTATTCGCGCTCTGCTGACGTATTGCAGGGAGCATTACGAAGCTGGAATGATACATTTCGAAGAGAAAACAACGCTCCACGTGAGCAAGTGCAACGTGGACGCTGTCTATGAAGCGTGTCGTGAGTTGACGCGAGAAGAGAAGCTGCTGCCATTCTTCATCTTGGACGAAATGACATCCAACGCGAACATCGCAGCTGGGGGAAAGAACGTGGCAGCTTTCCAGCGCAACGTCTTCCGCGCGTGCGGTCTGGTAGTGATTGTTATGGGTACGGACTCAAAGATTAGCAATCTGGTGAGTCAATCCGTAGGCAGCTATAGCGAAACCAGGCACCAGTGGATGTCAGTTGTTCCTCGATTCCCTCCCTACCAAGTTGTGCATCACAGAACAGAAAACGAAGAAGTTTGGAAGAAAATTGTGGAGCAGTTTCCTGTCCTGAAGTATATTGCGGAGGGTTCACGTGGGAGGTTTTCAAGATATTTCGTAGAGGAAGTGCTGAAATACGTGGCTGGTCGCACAACAGTCAGGCTACGCGATTTGCTGGACGATGCATTCGGCAAGGTCTGCCTACGGACGCATAAAGGAAAGCAATTCATGAGCAACGACGACGGAAAGTATGCACAGCTGATGGCGATTTCTTACACAAATGCAGCGGACAGCTTGCCACCCACAGATGTAGATATGGGCGCCCCGCCATTGAAAAAGAGGAAGACGGATGTGGGGACCAAGAGCATGCATCTGCACTTTGCAAATTTGATGGATACACGTCTTACTGATGTGTTCTTGGCGAGTAAGCAGCTCGTTCTCGACAACGAAAAGCAGTGGAAACCGGTGTGTTGCTTCCCTGGAATGAAGGAGGACTTGTTGCTCTACCTTGCGATAATGGGCGGGAAGTCGTACTCGGGTTACTATGACCCTCAACTTCAGAAAGCGCATTCAACAAAGAAAGTCTTTTTGGATTATATGGAAGGCAAGGGATTCTCTGTAAGTGAAAACAAAGCCGCCAGGTCCAACAACTACAAGACTTTCGAGAACATGATCTCTCACGCAATTTTCTGTGCGTCGCGGCGAAATGGAGTCGCGGGAATTCTTTTCGATAACTTTTTCGGCTGGCTGCTTGGTGAATTGCAAAACGATTTAACGATGGTGGAGATGACCCATGATAGTAAGCCGATTGTCGCCAGCAAGCTGTTTGACGGGTATAAGAAGAACATGCCAAGCATGATGATTCCCTTTCTGACCCCACCCAATGTTGAGTGGCCACAGGGGATCCTCGATTTGAATACTGATTTCGACTGCAATTTCGGTCATCTAGTTCGCGCCCGGAATGACGAGAGATGTGACGTGTATGTCAAAGGCGAGGAGCGTTCACCACTTCTGCTGTGCGAGTGCAAATATTGGTCGAGGACGGTGGATATTCGCACGATGAGAGGGATCATAAAGGGGTTGAACGAAGCCTGGGAGTGGACGTTCGTGCTGGTGTTTTGCGTGGCGTCGGCGAACTTTCGTGCGTGGGAGGAAACGAAGATTGGATGCGTCAAGATTGACAGTCAGAATGGCCGCGTGGAGTGGAAGCATGAGCCAGTAGAAGGGGATCGAGAGAAGCTGATTATCATAGTGGAAACTGGTGTCATTGGTAGCCCGGCAGCGTAAAGTTCGATTTCGCATGAGCGAGTTGCAGCGCGCCAAAGTAGACGCTCGAGTTGAGAAGCTCCACGCGCTTCTCCAATTCGCTAAGAAGTTTGACATTGCATGAGTGCAGAGGTCTTGGCAGTCTTGGCACTTCTTCACTCCGTCACCAAAGAAATACTACATGAGACAAGTAAGAGAAGCAGTGAAATCGATAAAAGTATCCGTCGTTTACAAGGCACTGATGTGTGATATTGATCCATTCCTGCATCAAATGATCACGTCAGAGCTATTGCTCTCATGTGTTCCCCTCATTTAGTCACAGCACCGCGACCGCTATTTCAACACGATAATACTGTAGTAATAATAGGGCGAATCAGGTTCTTAACCCTTTACCAGCTTCCGGCGGTCAACTATGAAGACTGACACACCTATGAAGAATAACACAGCAACTGTCGTCTTCATTACTGTTGCAACGCTATCACTCGAACCCATGGTCGTCTTATCTTTCAGTTGCATACACGCGTGTAGGAACGAGATCACCGAAGCTAGCGTGCTGCTCGAGCGCGTTGGCCACCTGCAGTAGTCGCTCCTCGGTCTTGCGAGCCCCCATGAGCTGCAGTCCAAGAGGGTAGTCGCCGTCGCTTGTCAGTGCCGCCGGAATTGAGATCGAAGGTACACCGGCCATATTCGCGGGCACAGTCATGACGTCGTTCAGGTACATGCTGACAGGGTCCTCCTTCGCCTTCTTGTTGTGGATAGGGAACGGACCCGAAGGCGTCGTAGGAGTCAACAAGACGTCGATGCCTTGCTCTTGGAATGCTTGCTGGAAGTCTTCGCGAATGCGTTGGCGCAAAACCACGCCTCGCTCATAGTAATCGCTCATCGCACCGGCGGACAGTACGAAGGTGCCCGAAAGGATACGACGCTGAGCAGCCACACAACCGTCAGTTTAGACGCATACAGAATTGGTACGACTTCAAAATGAGGCTCACCTGCACTTCTTGTCCAAAACCCTCGGACCGTGTTCTGCAATACAGGTCGTGGAGAGCATCCGACTGGTCTTCCTGCGTCTCCAGCGCGATGTCCTTCGCCCTAATGACAACCAAAACCAGTGTATTCATGTAAAAAAAACACAGCCACCACGCACTTACACTTGACGGATTCAGTTACCTGTATCCGTAGCGAACACCATCGTAGCGAGACAGGTTGGAGGATGCCTCGGCGCAAGCTAGGATGTAGTACGCCGGGATGCACAGCTTCGTGGTCGGAAGCGACATGCTCACGACCTGAGCTCCTGCTTCACGAAGCCATGCGACACCCTTATCCCATACGTTGAGGATTTCCTCCGGCAGCTCCTCAACGAAGTACTCAGCGGGGACGCCCACTCGAACACCCGTCAGATCCACAGTACTGGATTGCTGAGAAGCCTCAACTGTGTTGGAGCACTGCATACAACAAGCAAAATACGTCATGACTTAATTTATCAGAATGAGCCACCGGCAGTCAAACAACCTACCCAGTTTTCCGGCAGCGACTCAGTCATGCAGGTCGAGTCCATGTGATCAGGACCCGCAATCGCCTTCAGCACAACGGCAGCATCACTACAGTATCGCGCACAATCAGTCAGCACAAGCCCACCAGTGCACCCAACACCAGCACCAGTTCACTCACCCGACTGATCTGGCGAAAATGCCCGGCGTATCCAGCGAGCTCGCGTACGAGATCATGCCGTGGCGGGACACCCGTCCGTACGACGGCTTCAGTCCGACAATGCCACAGTACGCAGCCGGCTACAATCACCGACAATAAAACAAACTCATCAGCCTCATCTTCCATCCTTCAGAGCTCCCACGCGTCACTCACCTGACGGACGGAGCCTCCCGTGTCCGACCCCAGCGCTGCAAAGCAGCACCCGGCCGCCACCGCCGCCGCACTGCCTCCTGAACTGCCACCTGCCACCACCGCGTTGTCCCCCAGATCCTTCGACCACGGGTTGATGGTCGCGCCGAATTTGGAGTAGAGCGTACCGGAGCCCATGGCGAACTCGTCCATGTTGAGCTTGCCTAGGGGCACGGCGCCCTGGCCCAGCAGCCTCTGCGCGGCCGTGGACTCGTAGGGCGACACGAAGCCCTCAAGGACCTTTGATCCGGCAGTGGTGGCCAAGTTCGTCGTGCAGAAGATGTCCTTAATCCCGACGGGGATGCCATCCAGCAGTCCGCGCGCTTTGCCAGAGGCTCGACGCTCGTCCGACGCCCGCGCGAGCTCCAGCGCGTGCTCGAAGTCCGTAGCCACGAACATGTTGAACGCGCGCGTGCTCTCCACCTGCTGGATGCACGCCTGCGTCAGCTGCACCGCCGATACATCACCACGATCCAATGCCGCCGAGGCGGTCAGCAGCGTCTGGCTGCACCAGTCGCTGACGCCGCGGGAGGAAGCGGCGCGCCACGCGGACTTGACCACATGAGCGCAGGGCTAAACGAACGTATACAAGCGAGAGTGGCCAACTGTGCTTGATGGTGCAAACAGCGCCTGAAAGTAGTGTTGTTGACACGCTTGGACAGCGAAGTGTCTTGGCATCCAACTCGTCAGACGTTGTGAGCACATTGAACTGCGGCGCATCTATACTCGTACTACGTGAAGTACTTGTCCACCAATGTGTTAGTATCCGATACTTGCACTTCGATACATCCTATTGCCATTTATCCGCGAGCCGTCCTGGAGTCTCCTGCAATCACATTCATGTTCCTTCACGAATTATTTCTTCAAATTTTGAGTTCTCGAAGCCGTTGTATGCATAGACTGCGCATGGAGAGGGTGTCTTCTCTTCGGTCGGAACCACGAAAACTTGCCTCGAATGTGGTTTTCTTCCAGAACGTCCTGCACACCAGGGTCGACATTTCGAATCCACCTGTCTGTCTTCGCCAGGAAGAGCTGCAGCTGGTAGGCAGGGAATACATCTTCTTCTCCTTGATCGTGTACTTCAAGTCTCCTATCGCTCTTTCGCTCCGTGCGCTGCAACTCGTTCATACGAAATCGAACTTTATCTACGCTGCCGGACTACCAATGACACCCGTTTCCACTATGATAATCAGCTTCTCTCGATCCCCTTCTTCAGGCTGATACTTCCACTCCACGCGGCCATTCTGACTGTCAATCTTGACGCATCCAATCTTCGTTTCCTCCCACGCACGAAAGTTCGCCGACGCCACGCAAAACACCAGCACGAACGTCCACTCCCAGGCTTCGTTCAACCCCTTTATGATCCCTCTCATCGTGCGAATATCCACCGTCCTCGACCAATATTTGCACTCGCACAGCAGAAGTGGTGAACGCTCCTCGCCTTTGACATACACGTCACATCTCTCGTCATTCCGGGCGCGAACTAGATGACCGAAATTGCAGTCGAAATCAGTATTCAAATCGAGGATCCCCTGTGGCCACTCAACATTGGGTGGGGTCAGAAAGGGAATCATCATGCTTGGCATGTTCTTCTTATACCCGTCAAACAGCTTGCTGGCGACAATCGGCTTACTATCATGGGTCATCTCCACCATCGTTAAATCGTTTTGCAATTCACCAAGCAGCCAGCCGAAAAAGTTATCGAAAAGAATTCCCGCGACTCCATTTCGCCGCGACGCACAGAAAATTGCGTGAGAGATCATGTTCTCGAAAGTCTTGTAGTTGTTGGACCTGGCGGCTTTGTTTTCACTTACAGAGAATCCCTTGCCTTCCATATAATCCAAAAAGACTTTCTTTGTTGAATGCGCTTTCTGAAGTTGAGGGTCATAGTAACCCGAGTACGACTTCCCGCCCATTATCGCAAGGTAGAGCAACAAGTCCTCCTTCATTCCAGGGAAGCAACACACCGGTTTCCACTGCTTTTCGTTGTCGAGAACGAGCTGCTTACTCGCCAAGAACACATCAGTAAGACGTGTATCCATCAAATTTGCAAAGTGCAGATGCATGCTCTTGGTCCCCACATCCGTCTTCCTCTTTTTTCAATGGCGGGGCGCCCATATCTACATCTGTGGGTGGCAAGCTGTCCGCTGCATTTGTGTAAGAAATCGCCATCAGCTGTGCATACTTTCCGTCGTCGTTGCTCATGAATTGCTTTCCTTTATGCGTCCGTAGGCAGACCTTGCCGAATGCATCGTCCAGCAAATCGCGTAGCCTGACTGTTGTGCGACCAGCCACGTATTTCAGCACTTCCTCTACGAAATATCTTGAAAACCTCCCACGTGAACCCTCCGCAATATACTTCAGGACAGGAAACTGCTCCACAATTTTCTTCCAAACTTCTTCGTTTTCTGTTCTGTGATGCACAACTTGGTAGGGAGGGAATCGAGGAACAACTGACATCCACTGGTGCCTGGTTTCGCTATAGCTGCCTACGGATTGACTCACCAGATTGCTAATCTTTGAGTCCGTACCCATAACAATCACTACCAGACCGCACGCGCGGAAGACGTTGCGCTGGAAAGCTGCCACGTTTTTTCCCCCAGCTTCAATGTTCGCGTTGGGTGTCATTTCGTCCAAGATGAAGAATGGCAGCAGCTTCTCTTCTCGCGTCAACTCACGACACACCCCATAGACAGCGTCCACGTTACACTTGCTCACGTGGAGCGTTGTTTTCTCTTCGAAATGTATCATTTGAGCATCGTAGTGCTCCCTGCAGCATAGCGCGAATAAAACTGTAGGTCCACAGACTCTCCCTGAAGTACAACGTAGATTTGGGGTTTAGCGCGTCAGCCTCCAGTCTCTCCATCACACCCGCAGGGCCAAGTCTTCCTTCACGATTGCGTAAAACTGTGACGATATCGAGGAAAAGTTATTGTAAAGACTCTGGGAACCGACTCCAACTTGACTGGCAAGCCAGTAAAACCACGGGCGTTCTCCTTTCAAAGCGAACGCGAGCTGAGACTTCCCCATGCCTGATGACCCTTCCACACAAATAAACGGAAGTGGGCGTGGAGCCTTAACGAGGTCGTCAATTTTATCCAAAAATTCTTCGCAGTATTCTGAGCAATTTTCCCGGATCACTTTCCCTCGTCGTCGATACAGCTCCAGCTCTTTCCTCGCTTGGTCGATCATATGAACAACCTCGTCAACATGTTGCAGCACGCCTTGTTGCTGTAGGTCTTCGAGCAATTCGATTTTAGTCGCCGTCGAAGAGGGAGCCACAACCAGCACGTGAACTTGGCCCTCACCCGGTTGAAAATTATCTCCAAAGTACTTGCCGTTCTTGAGCCACAGCAACGGATCCACCTGCACGAATCCTTGCGGGTGTCCACGTTCATCGAGCGCCACAGCTGCCGCGCCAGCCCCATCGAGCCACGGGCCATCCGCCGTCTTCGCCAGGAAGAGCTGCAGGTCTTTGACGTCACACGTGAAAGTCGCCGGGTTCTTCACCTTGATTGCGTCCTTCAAGTCATCCACCGAGTCACTCTCGTCCACACGCACCGAGAAGGCACTTCGATGAGGAAGAAGAGAATTTATGGACGGATTTAAGCGAAAATACAGTGTAAAGGCTGTTCCAACCAATGGCTACTCGTTGTCAACCGGTTGACTACCGTAAGAGTCTGACTCAGACGGGTGTGCAGTGCACACTGTGCACGTGACTGGGTGTTTGCTCTCGCCTCAGGGAAACAATTCACGACACTGCCGAAGAGTTCTGTTCGCCATGTCTTCAGCAGCAGAAGTACGACCTCCGCTTCGTCGTTGTCGACAGATGCTGCAGTGTCGAATGTGGTGGGAGCACGTGTTGTGAAGAACGTAAACTTTGGACACTTGCTTCAGCTCAAAACTGCCAGAGGCTCGTGGGCCGTGGGCCCGTGGGCCGTGGGCCACGGGCAATACGGGACCTGGACCAGGTAGTCAACCGTTGACTACCGGTTGACAACGAGTAGCCATTGGTTGGAACAGCCTTTACACTGTATTTTCGCTTAAATCCGCCCATAAATTCTCTTCTTCCTCATTCCCGAATCCGCCCATTCGAGGAGATATGAGGATCTTCTGCGCGATCGTTGGTGTGACGGTAGGCGCGTTCGAGGTGGAGATCGACGAAGGTGCTACGGTATCCGCGTTAAAGGATGCGGTCAAGAACAAGAGCGATGGGGCAATTACGGCCCCCTCAACCAAGCTGGAGCTCTACCTGGGGAAGAAAGACAAGGGCCGCGGTCCGTGGCTGACGCAACTTGACGTGCTGCAAGGTGTGAGTGACCCTGGTGGTTATAAACATCTAGCGTTTACGGACGCGGAGTTACAAGATGTTGGACTGAAAAGTGGAGAGTTGGGCGAAGTGGGTCGTCGAGAAAGGGCTGATGGAAAAGGTCCGGTTCACGTGTTGGTGGTGGCTCCCTCTTCGACGGCGACTAAAATCGAATTGCTCGAAGACCTACAGCAACAAGGCGTGCTGCAACATGTTGACGAGGCTGTTCGTCAGAATATGATCGACCAAGCGAAGAAAGAGCTGGAGCTGTATCGACGACGAGGGGAAGTGATCCGGAACAAGTGCCCAGAATACTGCGAAGAAATATTGAAAAAGATCGACGATCTCTTCAAGTCTCCACACCCACTTCCGTTTATTTGTGTGGAAGGGTCATCAGGCATGGGGAAGTCTCAGCTCGCGTTCGCTTTGAAAGGAGAACGCCCGTGGTTTTACTGGCTTGCCAGTCAAGTTGGAGTTGGTTCCCAGAATCTTTACAATAACTTTTCCTCGATATCGTCACAGTTTTACAAATTTGTGACGAAAGACATGGCCCCTGCCGGTGTGATGGTGAGACTGGAGGCTGACGCACTAAACTCCATATCTACGTTGTACTTCAAGGAAAGTCTGTGGACCTACGGATTTATTCGCGCTCTGCTGACGTATTGCAGGGAGCATTACGAAGCTGGAATGATACATTTCGAAGAGAAAACAACGCTCCACGTGAGCAAGTGCAACGTGGACGCTGTCTATGAAGCGTGTCGTGAGTTGACGCGAGAAGAGAAGCTGCTGCCATTCTTCATCTTGGACGAAATGACATCCAACGCGAACATCGCAGCTGGGGGAAAGAACGTGGCAGCTTTCCAGCGCAACGTCTTCCGCGCGTGCGGTCTGGTAGTGATTGTTATGGGTACGGACTCAAAGATTAGCAATCTGGTGAGTCAATCCGTAGGCAGCTATAGCGAAACCAGGCACCAGTGGATGTCAGTTGTTCCTCGATTCCCTCCCTACCAAGTTGTGCATCACAGAACAGAAAACGAAGAAGTTTGGAAGAAAATTGTGGAGCAGTTTCCTGTCCTGAAGTATATTGCGGAGGGTTCACGTGGGAGGTTTTCAAGATATTTCGTAGAGGAAGTGCTGAAATACGTGGCTGGTCGCACAACAGTCAGGCTACGCGATTTGCTGGACGATGCATTCGGCAAGGTCTGCCTACGGACGCATAAAGGAAAGCAATTCATGAGCAACGACGACGGAAAGTATGCACAGCTGATGGCGATTTCTTACACAAATGCAGCGGACAGCTTGCCACCCACAGATGTAGATATGGGCGCCCCGCCATTGAAAAAAGAGGAAGACGGATGTGGGGACCAAGAGCATGCATCTGCACTTTGCAAATTTGATGGATACACGTCTTACTGATGTGTTCTTGGCGAGTAAGCAGCTCGTTCTCGACAACGAAAAGCAGTGGAAACCGGTGTGTTGCTTCCCTGGAATGAAGGAGGACTTGTTGCTCTACCTTGCGATAATGGGCGGGAAGTCGTACTCGGGTTACTATGACCCTCAACTTCAGAAAGCGCATTCAACAAAGAAAGTCTTTTTGGATTATATGGAAGGCAAGGGATTCTCTGTAAGTGAAAACAAAGCCGCCAGGTCCAACAACTACAAGACTTTCGAGAACATGATCTCTCACGCAATTTTCTGTGCGTCGCGGCGAAATGGAGTCGCGGGAATTCTTTTCGATAACTTTTTCGGCTGGCTGCTTGGTGAATTGCAAAACGATTTAACGATGGTGGAGATGACCCATGATAGTAAGCCGATTGTCGCCAGCAAGCTGTTTGACGGGTATAAGAAGAACATGCCAAGCATGATGATTCCCTTTCTGACCCCACCCAATGTTGAGTGGCCACAGGGGATCCTCGATTTGAATACTGATTTCGACTGCAATTTCGGTCATCTAGTTCGCGCCCGGAATGACGAGAGATGTGACGTGTATGTCAAAGGCGAGGAGCGTTCACCACTTCTGCTGTGCGAGTGCAAATATTGGTCGAGGACGGTGGATATTCGCACGATGAGAGGGATCATAAAGGGGTTGAACGAAGCCTGGGAGTGGACGTTCGTGCTGGTGTTTTGCGTGGCGTCGGCGAACTTTCGTGCGTGGGAGGAAACGAAGATTGGATGCGTCAAGATTGACAGTCAGAATGGCCGCGTGGAGTGGAAGCATGAGCCAGTAGAAGGGGATCGAGAGAAGCTGATTATCATAGTGGAAACTGGTGTCATTGGTAGCCCGGCAGCGTAAAGTTCGATTTCGCATGAGCGAGTTGCAGCGCGCCAAAGTAGACGCTCGAGTTGAGAAGCTCCACGCGCTTCTCCAATTCGCTAAGAAGTTTGACATTGCATGAGTGCAGAGGTCTTGGCAGTCTTGGCACTTCTTCACTCCGTCACCAAAGAAATACTACATGAGACAAGTAAGAGAAGCAGTGAAATCGATAAAAGTATCCGTCGTTTACAAGGCACTGATGTGTGATATTGATCCATTCCTGCATCAAATGATCACGTCAGAGCTATTGCTCTCATGTGTTCCCCTCATTTAGTCACAGCACCGCGACCGCTATTTCAACACGATAATACTGTAGTAATAATAGGGCGAATCAGGTTCTTAACCCTTTACCAGCTTCCGGCGGTCAACTATGAAGACTGACACACCTATGAAGAATAACACAGCAACTGTCGTCTTCATTACTGTTGCAACGCTATCACTCGAACCCATGGTCGTCTTATCTTTCAGTTGCATACACGCGTGTAGGAACGAGATCACCGAAGCTAGCGTGCTGCTCGAGCGCGTTGGCCACCTGCAGTAGTCGCTCCTCGGTCTTGCGAGCCCCCATGAGCTGCAGTCCAAGAGGGTAGTCGCCGTCGCTTGTCAGTGCCGCCGGAATTGAGATCGAAGGTACACCGGCCATATTCGCGGGCACAGTCATGACGTCGTTCAGGTACATGCTGACAGGGTCCTCCTTCGCCTTCTTGTTGTGGATAGGGAACGGACCCGAAGGCGTCGTAGGAGTCAACAAGACGTCGATGCCTTGCTCTTGGAATGCTTGCTGGAAGTCTTCGCGAATGCGTTGGCGCAAAACCACGCCTCGCTCATAGTAATCGCTCATCGCACCGGCGGACAGTACGAAGGTGCCCGAAAGGATACGACGCTGAGCAGCCACACAACCGTCAGTTTAGACGCATACAGAATTGGTACGACTTCAAAATGAGGCTCACCTGCACTTCTTGTCCAAAACCCTCGGACCGTGTTCTGCAATACAGGTCGTGGAGAGCATCCGACTGGTCTTCCTGCGTCTCCAGCGCGATGTCCTTCGCCCTAATGACAACCAAAACCAGTGTATTCATGTAAAAAAAACACAGCCACCACGCACTTACACTTGACGGATTCAGTTACCTGTATCCGTAGCGAACACCATCGTAGCGAGACAGGTTGGAGGATGCCTCGGCGCAAGCTAGGATGTAGTACGCCGGGATGCACAGCTTCGTGGTCGGAAGCGACATGCTCACGACCTGAGCTCCTGCTTCACGAAGCCATGCGACACCCTTATCCCATACGTTGAGGATTTCCTCCGGCAGCTCCTCAACGAAGTACTCAGCGGGGACGCCCACTCGAACACCCGTCAGATCCACAGTACTGGATTGCTGAGAAGCCTCAACTGTGTTGGAGCACTGCATACAACAAGCAAAATACGTCATGACTTAATTTATCAGAATGAGCCACCGGCAGTCAAACAACCTACCCAGTTTTCCGGCAGCGACTCAGTCATGCAGGTCGAGTCCATGTGATCAGGACCCGCAATCGCCTTCAGCACAACGGCAGCATCACTACAGTATCGCGCACAATCAGTCAGCACAAGCCCACCAGTGCACCCAACACCAGCACCAGTTCACTCACCCGACTGATCTGGCGAAAATGCCCGGCGTATCCAGCGAGCTCGCGTACGAGATCATGCCGTGGCGGGACACCCGTCCGTACGACGGCTTCAGTCCGACAATGCCACAGTACGCAGCCGGCTACAATCACCGACAATAAAACAAACTCATCAGCCTCATCTTCCATCCTTCAGAGCTCCCACGCGTCACTCACCTGACGGACGGAGCCTCCCGTGTCCGACCCCAGCGCTGCAAAGCAGCACCCGGCCGCCACCGCCGCCGCACTGCCTCCTGAACTGCCACCTGCCACCACCGCGTTGTCCCCCAGATCCTTCGACCACGGGTTGATGGTCGCGCCGAATTTGGAGTAGAGCGTACCGGAGCCCATGGCGAACTCGTCCATGTTGAGCTTGCCTAGGGGCACGGCGCCCTGGCCCAGCAGCCTCTGCGCGGCCGTGGACTCGTAGGGCGACACGAAGCCCTCAAGGACCTTTTGATCCGGCAGTGGTGGCCAAGTTCGTCGTGCAGAAGATGTCCTTAATCCCGACGGGGATGCCATCCAGCAGTCCGCGCGCTTTGCCAGAGGCTCGACGCTCGTCCGACGCCCGCGCGAGCTCCAGCGCGTGCTCGAAGTCCGTAGCCACGAACATGTTGAACGCGCGCGTGCTCTCCACCTGCTGGATGCACGCCTGCGTCAGCTGCACCGCCGATACGTCGCCACGATCCAATGCCGCCGAGGCGGTCAGCAGCGTCTGGCTGCACCAGTCGCTGACGCCGCGGGAGGAAGCGGCGCGCCACGCGGACTTGACCACATGAGCGCGGGACCTAAAGGAACGTATACAAACAAGATTGAGCGTCTGTTATGCAGCACCGCCGCAGAGATGCAGGCAGCACGCACCGCTGCGAGATACCGACGCGCATCATTTTCGACCGCACAGGTATGTGGCGTTTTCAATACTGTCCAACGGCATACTACAAGTTATCATGACATACAACAGGTCCGTTTGATTTTACGCCAATCGTTGCGATTATTGCAGTATCCACTCCGTGCATTGGTTGAAAAAGACGCAACGTAATTACGCTTCGACGCGCGTAAAAAGTCAGCGCCAGGTTTTGACGGGAGCTTGGGCGAATCGATTGGTCGAGCGTCTCGCTGGCCTGCCGGCTTCCGCGGGCTCGGCCATCCCATTATTTCCATCGAAGAAGCGGAAAAGGTGCGGTCTCCGCTTTGCACATGGCAATACAGGGTCTTATTTGGGTCTAACATGCTCAAAACTACGATGAATTGAATGCGTAATCTTCTCTCAGATGTCGAGCGATACCCTTACGTGGCTGCTGACCAAGAACACGTCGTCCTTCCTCGTGAAGCGCAACGGCTCGGAGTTCGCGCGCGAGAAGTTCAACCTGCTCAACCGCAACTGCCGCAAGTACTCGGGCCTGGCCGCCTCCAAGGCCGTGGACATCTCGATCACGGACAAGAAGGTGACGCTCACCACCAAGATCGAGAAGGCCGCCAAGAAGCCCGCCAAGGCCCAGAACGCCGTGCCCCTCCGCAAGGGCGCCCGCGGTGGTGCCAACACCATCCGCGCCAACATCTCGCGCAACTTCTACCGCCGCGACCTGAAGAAGGCCGCCCTGGCCAAGTGGTCGCGTCTGTCCACGGTCGCCAAGGTCGAGAAGGGTGCGTTGACGTCAGATATTTCTTCATTCAGGCTGCAGATTCAGGCAGACACAGGGACTTTTCTCTTCAGGCAGGTTGCTGATCATTGTAATTGGTATTGTTACTTTTTATTGAGCAGGTGTTCTCCAGAAGAAGGCCATCCGCAGCCGTCGCATCAAGGCTTAAGCGCGAGGAGTTGCAGGTGTCGTCAGCCGCTCTTCGGTCGGTGGGGAACTTTCGAGTTGGGAATAATGACTGGGAATAGAAGTGCAGGTCTGCGACTTTTACTCCAGTGAAATGTACGAGCTCGGTCTCTTCTCTCCGTTCGTGCGTCGTCTTGTGTGTATTTCGCTCTTTGGGGTGTTTGTGTCCGTTCGAGTCTGTAGAATCAATAGCCACCAGGTACAGACCAACAGTCGCCGTCGAGTATAAGCTGAGATGCCGTTCCTACGGTCGCTGGAGGTGGTGGATAGCAGTCTGGAGCTGCGCAGCTCCAAGACGCTTATCGGTTCGGCGGCCGCGACGTGCGATGTGGTGGTTACTGGGGACAACGTCTTGGAGCTCCATGCGTTGCTGAACCTGGCGGCTGATAAGGCGTCGGCCAAGCTGGTCCCGTTCTCGACGACGGAGGCTGGAGTCTGCTACGTGAACGACGTCGTGGTGCCTCGTGAAGGAGCAGTGGTGGTACACGGTGACCGTGTGGCCTTCGGGCATCCACGCAACGTGTTCTTGTTCGAGCTGACACCGCATCCGCAGATGACCGCGGTGTCTTCTGCTCATTCGATTGAGACCGAGAACTCCACACAACACTCGACTGCTAGCGCGAACCGAGCGTTTCGAAAGGCATTGGACACTCTACGAGGAGATCGCAAGACCACCACCCCCACTGCGTCCGTCATGGCCTCCATTCAGAGCAATCAACCGGCGGCACGGAATCGCTCGATCATTTCTTCAGCTGGTACATCCGCGCCGTCAGTATCAAAGTCGAAGGATCCGTTGAGTAAGTTTCTGATGGAGGCGTCAACTGATTCTTTGCTCAGCGACTACGTCGAGCGTAAACTGAAGCAGCGCCAAAACGGATCGAAGACCCTCTCCAGTCCAGCATCAGTGGCTAGCTCAAGCAGCGTCCGACAGTCAAGGGAGGAACGAAACCTGGCAGAGGTGGAGAAGCTGCGACTCTCCCAGCGAATCCGTGAAGTCAACGATGTAAGGCGAGTCCTGTGGAGCTATGGTAAAGCTCGTTCACTTAAAAACAATTGTGTGGTTGAATGTGTAGGTACTCAATGGGGACATGGAGTTTCGAGAAAGCTGCTTGTCACCATCAGCGAAGAGTGTGAGCAAACCACACTGGAGGGACGGCAATAACAGGAAGTCTATCCGTACGAGCATCGACGAAAACGGTGACGACGACGAAGAAGAAGATGAGGATGATGACCTGCCATCCATGATGGAAAAACACACTAGCCCTCTAGCAGATCGTCGTCCAGTAAGTGTTTCAGCCTCAATTCAGACAGAGCACTCGGAGCAAGATATCATTTCACCTCGACCTGGCCATGTGAAAGCCGAAGAAGTTGAAATAGATTTACCGGACAATTCGCTTGAAAGTTTACCAGTGTCTGAGGCTAGTCACTCCCAACCGCAGCTACGGAGCCAAAGACAACCGTACAACCCACCCAAAGCACGTGACTTCTTTGCGAAGGCGATGTCCCTGGGACTGAATGATCTTACCCGCTCACACCCACGTCCGATTAAGATGGAGCGACAAGATGTACCTCTAGCAAAAACTGCAATGCATGAGAAACTCATTACCCAGACGATCCGATTGAAGCGGAATGAAATTATGAGCCGAGCTTTCGTTCGCTGGCAAAGAGGCCTACGGACACAAAGTCAAAACCGCGAGGGTAAAGCCCGACAGCTTCAAGAGGCAAGCGCAGCACTCGGTAAGCTGCGTTGTGGTCAAGTTTTCAATCACTGGCGCGATGTCGCGGCTACGAGTAGCCAAGTGATAATCTGTCGACTTGAAGCGTACCAACAGCGATGTGAAAGCCGACTGGTTCGTAAATGCTGGATGGCTCTCTACCTGCATCACCTATCGACGACAGAGAAATCAAAGCTGCTATACAGACTTATCGTTCAGAAAGCGACGATAGTGAGGCGCATAGCATTTCGAAGATGGGAACGGTTGGCACTAAACTACACAAGGGATCACCTGATCGAATTGCAGCGCCGCGAGCAGCACAGGCTCGACATTCATCTTGAAAGCATGTCAAAGCGTCACTACCGTCACCGAATTCTCCAGCCCTTGCTTGTCCAGATTATTCGTAGGTGGAGAGCGAAAGCTGATCGGCACAAAAAGCAGCGGCACATGCTGCGGAAGGTTTTTCTCCGTGGTGTCTCCAAACTTGTCCTGTATGCGTGGCGAAAGTGGACTGAGGTCACTCACTTTGAACACTATCACGTAAAATTGAGGACGCAAACTGAGCAGCACGTTCAGCAGACGACCGAGCGTCTTACCAGCCAACACGATCAAGTACAATCTTCGATGCGGGAAAGTCACGCTCAGCAACTGCAAAAACTCATGGAGTTGATCGAAGAGAAAGATCAAGAACTGGAGAAAATAAAGCGACAACAACGGGCAGAGATTCTCGATAAGGTTTGTAGCTCGAAGCGTTTTCCATCAGCTATACCCCTTGGCTAACACGAGCACTAACTTATTTCAAGGCCGCGGCTAAAATGCGGTGGGAGAAAGACTTGCATAGCTTCTTTGAGAGCGCGGTTGTCAAGGTAAAAGCCAGCTCCGGTGCTGCCCACATAAAAAACAGTCTCCAAGCAAGGTACTTATTTTTTCATCAACAGTGCGATGAACAGATCGCAGAGGCCAGCGACCAACTCGAAGGACTTCTCCAAAGAGCAGAAGATGACGTTCTCGCCGCTCGCTTCGGCGCTGCCCAGGTTGGTAGTCAGTCTCCCCCCTCGAAATGTCATCTCCCACCTCCCACTAACTCCGTTCCAATCATCATCAATAGTTCCTCGTGCACTGCATACTTCAGCAGAAAATCTTTAACGCCAACGAGTACATCCGTCTGCACGAAGCACAACTCTCAAAGCTGCCACGCGGGCCATCCCCACCCTCACTCGACCCAACCGACGACCTCGTGTCCAAGCTCTCATCCAACGGGCGGTTCCTCTACGACATGATCCAACAGGTAAAACCAACTTCACCCTCTCACACCTGCATCATCTATCTGACTTCTAATCCCCTCTCTTCTTCTTCTGCAGCGTCTCACACGTCTGCAGCAGCTTCACCAGTCACTAGCGAAGCTTGCAGCAGTCTCGGACGTATGTAGCGGCTCTCTGGACCCGGAGCGTCTGCGCCACAGCAGCTTCCTGGCCGACGCGTTGCTCCAGCGCCAGCAGAGCCACCTCCTCCTCGTCATTGCTCGCTTCCGCCCCTAGAAGTCCAGCAACAACTGCGCCAGGATCTGCTCCACGTGCTGCGGCTCCACCTGCTCGCTGTCGTCCACCATGGCCTCCATCTGCGCGCGGCGGAAGGCCTCCACCACGAACAGCCGCAGCATCTCGGCGCTGAGCTTCACGGCGTCCGCGTGGATCTTGCGCACGCGCGCGGCGGCGGCGGCCGCGCTCACCAGCGGCGCGGAGTCGAACAGCTCCTCCTCTTCGCTGCTGTCGCTCACCACAGTCTCCGCCGCGCTCGCGGCGTTGGCCGCCCACGTGGCCTGGAAGAGCTGCTTCACCAACGCAGGCTTGAAGCTCGGCGCCATTTTCGACTTGATATGTAGCCATGGTGTGCGAGACACGAAATCGGGTGGCACACACTACTTGAAGTTGGGAACGAAAAACTGAAGCAACGTTGCGGTACCACGGGTACACTGTACCCGTTAATACAGTAGCTCAGATAGACGCAAATCGGTGCAGCTTGACCTCAACCACAGCTCGGCCGTCATTCACTCGAAGCTTGTCATTGTTCAATTTGCGCCCTAGAGATCAAGTCAAGAAGAATATCGGACGGAAGATGACGCAAACCCGCAAGCACGTGCTGGTCATTGGCTCGGTGAACGCCGACATCGTCGTGGAGATCAGCCGCCTGCCCGTGCGCGGCGAGACGCTGTCGGCCTCCAAGCCCGACACGGGCAACTTCTTCCCTGGCGGCAAGGGCAGCAACCAGGCGGCTGCGGCTGGCAAGATCATCGGCGCCGACCACCCCACACTGTCGGCCAAGTTCGCCGGTCAGTTCGGCAATGATACGCACGGTGACGCGCTCAAGCTGGCGCTGCAGGGCGCCGGCGTGGACACGGCGCTCGCCGGCCACCCGGACTGCCCGTCGGGCCAGGCCTTCGTGTTTGTGTACCCGGACGGCGACAACTCGATCGTGATCGTGGGCGGCGCCAACCGCGCGTGGTCCGACGAGCTCCCGACCGCCCTCACGGACGCCGTCAAATCGGCGGCCATTGTGCTACTGCAGTGCGAGATCCCCGAGCGTATCAACGCGCTGGTGGCCAAGACAGCTGCGGAGACCAACGTGCCTGTCATGTGGGACACGGGAGGCGACGACACTCCGATCCCGGCCGACCTGCTGCCGCTGCTGACGTTCGTGTGTCCCAATGAGACGGAACTGGCGCGCTTGACCAAGCGCGAGGTGAACAGCACGGACGACGCCGTTGCTACTGCGAGGTTCCTGCAGGAGCAGGGAGCCAAGAACGTGCTGGTCACGCTGGGATCGGACGGATCCGTGTTTGTCCCGGCGGACGGATCGGAGCTCGTGCACCAGAAGTGCTTCAAGGTGGACAAGGTGGTCGACACGACGGGTGCGGGAGACTGCTACCGTGGTGCCTTTGCGGTTGCCTTCGCGGAGGGCCGCGAGGTGCAGGACTGTATGGCTCGCGCTGCTGCGGCCAGTGCACTGTGCGTGCAGCGTGCTGGTGCACTGCCCAGTCTTCCCTCGGGTGACGAGGTCGTGGCGTTCCTCAAGGAGCACGGCCTGTAGACATGAGGTATTCGTATGATGTATGGACTGCGTTGAATATATGCGCGCACGTACAGCGATTTTGAATTCATGGCAACTCACCACGTCTGTTTCTTAGATCAGCTCAAACGAGCTCGGGCAAGTTTTTGTCATGCTCATTGGTTCTGCTGCAACCAAGCAGAAATGCGCGGACTGACTACGTCTGCGGTATTTTCACGCTCCTTTTGTTTGCATTGAATTCGTCGCGTTAGCTTACTGACAGTGTGTTCCAGCCCACACAAGCTTGTGTAGACTTACCGGTGCCCTGATGCATGAGTCATGCAGCATGACAACGTGGTTGAAGTTCAAAGGAATTGCTGCTGAGAGCCCTCCTTGAAGCAGTCTTTGAGCTTTTCCATTCGAAGATTGTCGAGCTATTATCCCGGCCACCAAACCTCGGACGGACTTTGACCAACAATTATTGTAGGGGTTAGTTCCCGTTACAAAACCTATGGCGATAGTTAGATATAAGGGGTAAAATCGCGCGTAGATTCTGAATTTGTGGTCTGTTTTAGCGTATCTCTAACCCTTCATCTTCATTTCGGCTGTTGAAAAAGCCCGCTATTTCTTGCATTATTGTTTGCAATTGCGACATGGCCACGTACCAGCTTTTCAGCTTCACCATTGGCTTAGAGTAAACAACAGCTGCAAATTTCAAATCCTTCCCAATACATTACCCCCATCACGTTTTTTTATCCAGAAAGTTGCAATTCTGCAGCTGGTGTTATAATACCTGTCAAACCATATCAAAACGTCATATTCAGATCATCTCTATATTATCCTTAAGTTTAATTATACCCTGAGACACAATATATCATGCGTCGACTAGTGAAACGGTATTATCGATATGTAAGAGCAACAGCACCAGAAAGCCTTGGATGCCTTCGACCAAGAGGCATAGTGCTGCAACCACGACTCCGTTTTGACTCAAACTTGATTCAACGTGTTGCTAAAGACGCATTTAATCACATCTGCAATTTTGGGGGGCTGGCGTCGAATGAAAGTAAAGTAATGACTAAATGAATTTGATCTAAGTGAATTTGATCTGTCTCGGCACATCATTTTCCGGGCAAAGAAAATAAATTACCGTTCTAATTTAGAACAACCTGTTCCCGTTGTGGAAGCGCAGTTTATCTTATCCGATTAAGCTAATGTAGATTTATCAAATGGCGCAAACCGCGTTTAAATTACTCCAATAGTTGTCTAGTTATGATCGGCTAAAGACAACTGATCAAATTCATGATTATCCGTCCGAGGTTTAATGGCCGGGATAATAAAGCTCATTTGAGACGATCGTCGATCAAAATGATACTAATCAACCAAAGTACGAATCGCGATTTAGGCATACTACTCGAAAGACGTGTGTATTGCGCTTATTTTGAGCTATTGGTTGCGAAGACATGTCCAGTTTCCGAGAAGTTGTGTTCATCTGAAAAAAATATCTCCCTTTTCATGAGGTCAAAATTTTAAGATGTATTCGAGCGCTGTGACTGCAAATTTTTGTCGATTTTAACGAGTTGTATATTGTCGAAAACGTCGCGTGTAATGCGATCGAATTAGAGTGTTAAACGCTTTCTACGAGTAATTTTGGGTTTGAAATTTTGGATGTCCGGTTATGTCCGAAATTTGATTGGTCAACTTCAAACGCGATTATCTCGATAACTCTAAATGGTTGATTAGTATCATTTTGTTCTGGGTCGTCTCATTTCCATTCGAAGATTTTCGAGCTAAAACACACACAAACAATTACCGACGCTCGAAGACGGAAGGACGACCATGACGCAGACTCGCCGACACATTCTCGTCGTCGGATCCGTCGGAGCCTACATCGTGGTGGAGGTTGATCGTATGCCAGCTCGAGGTGAGACGCTGTCTGCCAGCAAGTCCGACACGGGCAATGTCTACCCTGGCGGCAAAGGCGACAACCAAGCTGCTACGATCGCCAAACTCATCGGAGCGGACCACCCCACGTTGACGACTAAGATGGCGTGTCAGTTCGGCAACGACAACCACGGCAACATGATCAAGGAGACGCTGCAATCCGTCGGTGTGGACACTTCGTTGTCCTCTCAGGCAAAGTGTTCGTCGGGTCTTGCTGTCGTGTTCGTGTATCCCGATGGAGATAACTCCATCGTGATCGTGAGTGGCGCCAACTCCGCGTGACCCAACGAGCTCCCCAGCACACTGACCGACGCTATCAAGACCGCAGCTTTTGTGCTTGTCCAGTGTGAAATTCCTGTGCACGTCAATGTTTTGGTTGCGAAAGCTGCAGCAGAGACCAACGTGCCTATCATGTGGGACACTGGAGGTGACAACTACCCGATTCCGGCTGATGTCCTTCCTCTGCTAACCTTCGTGTGTCCAAACGAGACGGAGCTTGCGCGAATAACGAAACTTGAGGTGAACAACATGAACGATGCAATTGCAGCTGCACGGTTCCTACAGGAACAGGGGGGCGAAGGATGTTCTGGTCACTCTCGGCGCCGATGGATCGGTGTTTGTCCCTGTTGACGGTACGGAAGTTCTGCGCCAAAGCTCCTTCAAGGGCGACAATGTGGTGGATACGACTGGCGCAGGAGACTGCTACCGTGGTGCATTTGCTGTTGCGTTCGCTGAAGGTCGCTCGATCCGAGATTGCATGGTTCGAGCCTCTGCTGCCAGTGCTTTGTGTGTCCAGCGTACTGGCGCGCTGCCGAGTCTGCCATCAGGAGACGAAGTCGTGGCTTTCCTGAAGATGAATGGAATGTAGGCGTTGTATACACACGGCGTTTACCCGGTAACTGCTTGGTCGTCACAGATCATCCACGACTTTGATAGCCTCAAGTCGATCAGCCCAGCGCTTGTCGAAGGTCTTTTTGCGTGCTTCCAAGCCGTGTGGAATAATTTGAAACACTTCCACGGTCATATTCAACTGCGGAATCGGGTGCTCTCCCATACGATCAACGTGAAAAGTATGTCCGACGGATGAACTATTCACCGATAGCCATTCTGCAACTCGCCGAGTCACGCAAATCTGCCCACCAGCACCGACATCGCCGATCTCATTTGCAATAACCTCCGATAAGCCTGTGTACGTAACTTTGCCCGTGACAGGATGAATGTCCTTCACTAGGGAGCCTTCCGATTCTTGCGCGTCGTGGATCCCCATCCGAATACGAAGGCCACTAAACACGAGACGTTTGGTCTTCGTCTTCTTGCGCGTAGTGGCTGGTACGAGGTTGTGTAACTTCTTCGGCCAGTGAGCACTTAGCAACTTTATCTGGACCTGGAAACAATACTCGACCGCCTCCTTGATAGTGAAGAAGGCAAGTTGGAAGGCGTCACCGGCCGTGGTGATTTCATACCCACGGAATTGCGCCAGCGACCCACGAATAATATCCTCATGGATTTCATTTGCTCGACGCATCAAGGCGCCGTCCTCAAACCCCCACAACTGCGTAGATGATTCAACGTCTGTGAAGACGAAAATTGGATTCTCCATCGGCGGGCTGTAGCCAGCGGCTGCATTTGCCATTGCAAGTGCAGGGTCCGACATGTAGAAAGCCTCGACGTACTCTTCCGGCACGTAGTGGTGGAAAGACCGGAAGAAACACTCCTGACTACACCCCATCACGATAGACAAAGCTGTGCCCAAGTTGTTAAACAGCAACGTGCTCACACCGATGAGTACTGTCGGCATTCGCACCTCAAAGTGACTGTACAATAAGATCAGCGAGACGATTTGGTACTGGAACGAGAAAGCCATGTACACAATCCTGTCAACACGAGCAGAATAGAATAGCAAGTCAGTGTTGTGTAGCTAGCTGCCAGACCGTCAGCAGAGTATCGAACGTACATGATTCCCTTGATGCGTTTGTACAACGGCGACAGAACGATGGAGCCATCGATCGTCTCGTAGTTTCGACCCGTGCACTTGAGACTGATGAGGATGTAGATCACGTAGACCAGCGTGATGGCTTGCAGCATGTTGCCGCTGATGAGGATCCGGTACGACCTGTTGTTGAAGCCTCTGTTGTGTATGGTGTACGCTGCCTCACAGACCAAGAAGACCACGGTGACCACGTGAATCCACTTGCAGTACCATCTCGCAGCTTGGTGTTCTCCTGTCGGGCCTCGGTCCATGCTCTTGCGTGCGAGTCTCGAGAGCTCCGCAGTCATCGGTACCATCCAGAGCGAGCACGCGAGCAGCGCCGTGTCCCCTAGAACTGCCGTGCACGAGAGCAGAACCGACGTCATGTCGGACGACTGCGCGACGCCCAGCAGCCCCAAGACGTCGTTGTAGTCGGCGGCGTCTTCAGACTGTGAGTCGATCAGTGGCCCGGACATGAACGCGTCCAGGAAGAAAACACCGCGGAAGAGCGACCATAGCCACGAGTAGAAGAAGAAGCAGAAGAAGATGTAGCGCACGGCGGATTGACGCAGTTCCGCGTGGCGATACATCTCCGCAGCGATGGAGCAGGACGCCACGCTCGACACGAGCAGCGAAATCGCGTACAATAAGCTCCACAGACGCATCCACGCGTTTGATTGACACGGCAGGTATTGAACTGAAAGCGCCTTGCTCACGAGAAGACGCCAGCGCAGCGTGTCAAGAGCGTCGCCCATTTTTGCGGCCAGTTCGGATCCACAGATTTTGATTATCTTGATTCTACTATGGACGTAGTTGAAGTTAGATGCGCACCAGAATGGCGTTGGCCCACTATCCGATACCTCTTTGCGAACACGGCGTAGTTCATGAGACTGCCGTGTGTATTACTAGCGGATGTGATGAATCCAACGACTGTAAACGGACACTAGCGTTCAGAAGAAAATCTTTGCTGCTGTAGGTGATGTATCTGCAAGGCACGCAAGGGTCCATTGCGACGACTTCTGCCTTAACGGGTTTCAGACATCTCGCTCGCTTCTGGTGGTAGATCGACCGGAAAAAAACTAGGGCGTCTGCGACTTAGAAGAATTCGTCAGCGCAAAGCTCAACTGAACCTGTCAGGGCGTGCCAAACGCCAATGACACGTACCATGGTTGGCAGTCAGCATGCGCGTGGCAGATCTTCCATCTCGACGAAAGCGTCAAGTGGTACATGTAAGTACCTTCTTTTTGAATTGATGTCTTTCATTTCAAGTAGCGGCGATCGATGATACCATAAATGATGGCTTGGGTACTGCAGCATGGTTGATAAGCCTCGTCATTTCAGGCTACACTAAATTAACTACTACATGTTGTACGCTACACAAGATGCACCGCCTGCCACTCGTGGAAATCACTGATCTTCTCCTGGATGTCACCCTGCAGATGAGTGATGTACGCAAGGCAAATAATAGAGAAACAATAAATACGTGATGTGCTGCTGAATGCGGGTCGTGTCTCGCTTTGTGAGATGTCATTTTCATGTTGACCACCCTTGAATTAGGCTTACAACTTAAAAAACGCCAGCGACTTGGGAAGTCCCAAGCTCCACACTGCTTCGGCCAGTTGATCGATGTTTTCTTGCGTGGAGCTCTGCCCGTAGTTGTCAATCCACTTCTCCAGCGTCGGATCCAGTGAACCGGTATGAGGAAGACTGAGGATAGCCCGTGTGAGAATCTCAGCATCAACTTGTTTCAAAGCAGTGCTCGCTTTCATCACTTCCACAAGATCAATCCAGAGAGGCTTTCCCTCACTGACGATCACATTCGGCACGCGAGGATCTCCATGGACCAGACCTTTCGCGTGGAGCTGCCATAGCAGTCGAAAGAGGTCTTGAACTTCCTGTCGTGACGCTGGTCGAGGCAGAGGATGTCCAACAGGAGACATCAATAACGCCGCGCCAATAACCGCGTTATCAGCCGTGCCAGAACGAATTTCAATGACCTCTCCCACAGGAATTGCCGTCCAGCCTGTACCCTGAGCATTCTCCAAGGCCTCCTTCTCTTGATAAAGACGTTCAACGGACCATGGCTCAACAATTTTTAGCGCGAGATCATTTTGACCTTGCCGAACCTTGAAAACGCATCCATATGCCCCACGTCCGAGAAATGCGTTGCCCTTCTTCACAGCAACGTTTAAGGAAGAGCAAGCATTGGTTAGGCACGCCACCCCTCGAGGCATGATAAAGTTGTGAAACAATTCTTTCGAACCCTTTCTGATCCACATCATGTTTTCAACTTTGAGAATAAGAGACTTGTAGCTTCTGATCAACCAAAAGGAGGAGGTGTCAAAGAGAATAGCGCTTGATGGACCCTCGGGGCAAATACTCTCCAGATATCGTATCACTAGACCAAACGCAGCATCGGATATAGTGAGCTTACTTTCAAATAAAATGACGCAGTCGAACAATTCTTTCTCTGCTACTCCAAATCGAAATTTAAATCCGTCCTTGGGTTGCACTCCATCATCTGGTTCTGGTCTCGCGTGAAACATCTCAGGGTGGGTCGCAAATCCACGGGGTTTGAGATCTGCACTCTTGTGCGTAAATGGAGACCGAGACAACCATTGATCTCTTTCGCTATTGACGAACACCATACCATAACGGTCTAAAACTTCGCTGAAATACGGAGTAATAAATGCGTCCAAGTCAGCCTCATTCCCAATGGCATCGGCTTCAATCTGGATCTCATTCGACCAAAATGCCGTTCCGTTCTCGTCTGGTGCAACATCGAAGACCAATCCGTCTTTTTCCAATCTTTGCAACTCAAGTTGACCCAACTCCCGATCACTGTAGGACTTTGAATTTTTGTGTGGTAATGCTTCCATGACTAGCTCCATTTGCGCTTGAATACGTTTCAGTTCAATGATAGTTTGTCGATGCATCTGTAATGAATCTTGGTCGTTCTCACCACCCTGTTGACCCTGATCTGGCAACTGCACCAGCACGTGAACAGGGGTCGTTTTCACCTTACGATGTTGTTTCGTGACTTGAAACTTCAATTTCTTCTTCGACAAGTCATAGAGGTGGAGTGGTGCTCCCGTATTGTCCAACGGCTTCAGTCCAGTGGTGTCACTCACGCCTTTCATCACGTCACGTCTGCCTCCGTCAGCCACGCGTCGCCCTTCTTCGCCAGAAAGAGCTTCAGGTTACGAGGAGGACACTTGATGTCTTCATTGTCCGTCTTAATCGCCTTCCTCAGGTGACCCACCGTCTTTTCCGCGTCGATGTCCACGACGAACGCGGGCCCAGCCACTCCAACGATCCCACAGAAGAGATTCACCATATTTCCTCGAGAAGGGGGATTCAGGAATGAACAAGAAGAGAATTTGAGGAAGAAGAAAATTTCTGGGCGGATTTCAGCGAAAAATGAAGCTCTCGGACTCCGAGTCGCGACCTCTCTCGTTGGTAAGCTTAAAAATGCTGACGTTTGGCCAAACCCCGACCACGAGTTATTCAGGCTGGCGACGTCACCCTCTTCGGATCAGTTATGCTGTTACCAGCATACTTCTCAACGTGCACGTGCTCCACTGCTACGACTCGTATGGACTCGTGCTAACGCTGCAAAGTGTAGTACATACAAATATTATGGTGTCCGCTCAACTTCCGAAATGGTCTCACCAAATCAACGGCGCATTCCTGACTCCGTCATCCGAATGAATACGTAACAGAGCACGTTGAAGTGCCAACCAGATCGGACGCCCTCTTCGCGTCAGGCGTGGCAGTCGAGCTCATGTTTAACAGACCGCGAGTTCAGTTCCCAATTTGACAGCCATTAAACGAGCGACCATGCCTTCCTACCGCCGCATCCAAGTCCACACGTACTCCACGGACTTCCTCAAAGCGACCGAGATTGTCGAGGAGCCGGCGCTACCCACTGCCGGCCCTGGCAACGTGGTCGTGGAGAACCGCTTCTTGGGCATCAACGCGACGGACGTGAACATCACCAACGGCGGCTACGGTCGCACCACACTGCCAGTGAAATGTGGCCTTGAAGCCGGTACGGGACCCACCTTTTCCTTGTATGTTCCTGCTCTTATTGACTCCATTTGCCCTTGCCTTCATAGCTGGAGTTGTCGTTGAAATCGGTGAAGGTGTCGACGACATCAAGGTCGGAGACAACGTCGCGTACTCAAGTACGTCCACCGTCTCATTTGAAACCCTTACAAACACTGTCATACTTACCCAATAGCTGCTTCTTGTGAACTTACCACCAGCCATTGGTGCCTTCTCCGAGTACTTGGAGGTCCCCGCCTCGAAGATCATCAAGTCGCCAGATCTATCCCCCGCACTTGTCCCGCTCACTGTCTGCGCAGTGTCCGCCTCACTAGCCCTGGAGAAGGCTGGGGAGATGAAGTCCAACGAAACGGTGTTCGTGTCTGCTGCAGCGGGAGCTACTGGCCAATTCGCTGTGCAGCTGGCCAAACTCGCAGGCAACCACGTCATCGGCGCGTGTAGTTCCGACGAAAATGTTGAGTACCTCAAGTCTCTTGGCGTCGATCGACCCATCAACTACAAGAAGGAGGACCTCAACGCTGTCCTCAAGAAGGAGTATCCGAACGGCATCGACCTCGCCTTCGAAGGAGTGGGAGGCGACATGTTCAAGGCGGTGCTGGACAACATCGCAGTCTTCGGTCGCATCATCGTCTTCGGCAATTGCGCTCACTACCACGGCGACGCCGGCGACGATCCACAGTTCGGCTATCAGCAGAACCGCAAGATGCAGCTGCGCTCGGCGTATCTGCGTGGCTTCCAGCGTCGCCACCACCCGAAGGACGAGCCAAAACACCTCCAGCGTCTGCTGAAGCTCGTCGAGGAAGGCAAACTCAAGGC
This sequence comes from Phytophthora fragariae, assembly GCA_009729435.1. NCBI lineage: Eukaryota > Oomycota > Peronosporomycetes > Peronosporales > Peronosporaceae > Phytophthora > Phytophthora fragariae. Next base: position 452,274 of record QQOI01000053.1, read on the forward strand.
TGGCATCGACCCCACCATCTTCCAGGGCTTCGAGAGCATCCCAAAAGCTCTCAACCGTCTGTACGCCCAACAGAATATCGGCAAACTGGTCGTTCGCCTGTAGGTTGACAGCACCAACTTGAAGTGCACATCAAATGGCTACATTTTTGCTAGTCACGCTTGACGGGTCCAACCCGTTCGAAGTGCATACTGAACTGAAGTCTAATATGATTCGTAATCAAGACCCGGGTCTCACACGTCGCATAAATCATTTCGGATCGCGAAAAGCTCAGTTCAGAATTGACACGCAAGTGTTCAGGTCAAAGAAGACAAGACAAGATGCCATCGTTCCGTTACGTCCAAGTGCACACGTGGTCCACGAACTTCCGCAAGGCCACCAAGATCGTGGTGGACCAGGAGCTGCCCAAGTCCTCGGCAGGCAATGTGGTGGTCAAGAACCACTTCTTGGGCATCAACGCCACGGACATCAACATCACCAACGGTGGCTACGGCCGCACGACGTTGCCCATCAAGTGCGGGCTCGAAGGAGGTCCGCAACGATACCAGACAACTAGATATTAATACCATGCTACAAGTACACTAATGTCTGCAATTGGTGGATGCAGTGGGCGTCGTCGAGTCGGTGGGAGAAGGTGTGACCGACGTCTGGGTCGGCGAGACTGTCGCCTACCAACGTAAGCGCACAAATGCATTGAGTCTATAGTGAACTTTACTGACATTTTGTGCGCTATTGATGCAGATCTGGGTGCTTTTGCCGAGTACACGGAGGTTCCGGCTGTCAAGATCGTCAAGACGCCGGAGCTGTCGCCCTCGGTGATCCCTCTCACGGTTTGCGGCGTGTCGGCTTCGCTCGCTCTGGAGAAGGCTGGCGAGATGAAGTCCAACGAGACGGTGTTTGTGTCGGCGGCTGCAGGGGCGACCGGCCAGTTCGTCGTTCAACTGGCCAAGCTGGCTGGCAACCACGTTATTGGAGCATGCAGTTCCGACGAGAAGGTCGAGTACCTCAAGTCTCTGGGCGTCGACCGCCCCATCAACTACAAGAAGGAGAACCTGAGCGAGGTGCTGAAGAAGGAGTACCCAGACGGCATTAATCTCGCCTTTGAGAGCGTGGGCGGGGAGATGTTCAAGGCCGTGCTGGACAACATTGCTGTCCTCGGTCGCATTATTGTGTTTGGCAATGTATCGCACTACCACGGAGACGCTGGCACGGACCCGCAGTACGGATACCAGCAGAACCGCAAGATGCAGCTCCGTTCGGCGTCGTTGCGCGGGTTCCTGCTCTTTCACCATGCCAAGCACGTCCCGGAGCATCTGCAGCGCCTGCTCGATCTGATCAAAGACGGCAAACTCAAGGCTGGCATTGACCCCACAGAATTCTGCGGACTGGAGAGTATCCCCGACGCCATTGATCGCCTCTACGTGCAGCAAAACATTGGCAAGATGGTCATCAAGCTGTAAACTGGGCCGTTAAGGGGCCTGTATAGTTCCAGCGTGGGTGCCCATGAAGGTTGGGTTTGTGATAAATGGGTTCGTAGGGATGCATAGGTAAGCTAATCTTACAGAAGATTTTTTGCCACGCAGGGCTCATGCTCACATGCAGATATTTGGATCAATTGTCGTTGCAATCCTGCTCGCTCAACTTGTTCGGCGGGTAGCAGCGTCTGTCGACTTGCTGGCGACACGTTACCACATCGATGAAAACTGCGCCCGTACACCTCAAATCGTGACCGTGTATTTACGTACGACTCTGCCGATGCACAAGCGTACGTCGCCCCGTCAATTCTCCAGTCTGCAGGCATTTTGACGCGTCGCTTGGTCGAGCCGAGCTTGACAACCGTGTCAAGCAACTCGCAAGACATTGCGCCACATGGACTCGGTGGTTTGTGGGATGATGAAGTCATTGCTACAGCGCGGATTAATCAAGAGAAGGTTATTGTTCAGCATCTGCTAAGCCGAGGAGCCTATGGAGAGGTCTACGCTGGAATGTACAATGACCAGCTCGTTGCGATCAAAATGCTGCAAGAAAAATGGAAAAGCGTCCGGCATCTCAATGAGTTTCTGGCTGAGATGAAGCGGACAGCAATGCTGGATAATCCCCAAATCGTTCGGCTCGTTGGTGTGGCGTGGGACTCCTTGGCTGATCTTTGTGGTGTCTTGGAGTATATGGAGGGAGGTGGCTTGGGAGGTTTACTCGATAAACTCAAAGCTCAAGGACGGTGGAGAGGACGTTCCACACGATCCACCCACGAAGTATAAGTGCAGTAACCTTACCTTGTCCCAGGGGATGTGAGACCAAGGCAAAATCGAGAACTGGTGGAAGGAAGGAAACTCGTACATCTGTCAAAACCCAAAAGAAGGGAGACACAAGAAGAAGAAGCAGAAGCAGAAGCAGAAGCAGCATGCGACGACCAGGACGCTCCACCCCACGCCTGCGGTGGATGTCACCTGCATCTCCTGGTGAACTAAAACCAATGGACAGGCTGATGATTTGGCTGGAGCGCAACCGAGAGGAATATCGTGCGTCGAAGCGCAAAATTGATCTACTGGAACAACTGGGCGAAGAGATGGCGACGAATGGCATCTACGGACTGACAATCAACTCCATCCGCTCGCAAATCTCTCGTTTGAAGCACGGGGTGCAAGCTAAAGCTGAAGGTGGCAAATGCGCCTCAAAGGATGTCAACGCCTACTACGATCGTCTCTTGGACGTCCTGTTCGACGATAACGAGAGAGCTGAGATGCGTGAGCGTGCCCGTGAACATGAAGGTGGGCGTCCACTTTTGTCTACTCGGGGAAACCTCGAAAATCGTCAAGCTCGGACAACTAGGTCGAAAGCTCCGAGAGAACTCCAGACAATCAAGACGGAGTCTGAGGTGACTGATGAAAGTGAAGCTGAAGATCAAGGAACTGCTGCCAGACCGCTTTCAGCTGCCAATTTCCAGCGATTGGCGCCAGTTGACCCCATTCTGGACACTATGGAGATTCGCCGTCGCTATGAGCTTCTTTCTGCGCGTCAAGGACTGCAGTCACAAGGCGTCGACCCCGAAACTATCGAGTCGTTCGTGCCTCTAAACCTAACGTAAGTAAGTTTTCTTGGTTTGGCTTGGCTCGGCTTTGTTGAGACCGTTGGACTGGAAGAAAGTATTGTCAATGGCAAGTTTTTGCTTTGGTCTTTTGGTCTTTTGTCTATCTCGCATCATTGTCAAACATTGCACAGCTCTTCGATCATGCCTCGCCACGGTTCATCACGTCTGGCTTGGCTCGAACCATCATCTTCTGGTGGCTTATGTCCAATGCAACTACTTGTCATCTGGCTTTCTCGTCACTACGCCGCGTTCACTAGTTCCTACTCGAAAGCTGAAATATTGGAAGAACTCTGCCAAGGCATGAGAGACTCTGGATTCCCTGGTTGCACGGTGCACGCAATCCGATCAAAGATCGACGGTTTGAGGAGGGAAGTCCGAAGAGAATTCAGTGGAGACCATCGTCATTCCCGAGCCTTTCAGCAGTTCCAGCAGCCTCTGATGGTAATTTTCGCGAGCGAGGTGGTAGCTACGCGTGAAATGAACGACACGAGCGATACCGAGGCATCGGATAGTGACGATGTTGCTGCTGCAGATAGTCCGGTGAACGACGAGCCTGAAGTCAAGACCGAACCAGCAGTTTTACACGGATCGAGGAGCGCTCCATTTCTCGTAAGCGAAGAAGAGGACATTGGACGAGTTGTTGCTGAAGAGAGACGTCAAAGAATGGTGCAGTCCAGAAGCTTACTCGACGTGACGGAGATTCGACGGCGCTTTGAGTTGCTGTGTGCGAGACATGAACTACAACAACAAGGCATTGCGATGGAGTTAATCGAGAGAATACTTCCGTTGCCAGAGGAATAGCTCCAAACATCAAACAGTTTGAGGACAAGCAGGTGAAGGAGTAAATATACATCGCAAACAAACAATTGTTGCTCAGTTTCGTTTTCAGGAACGTGGAGCGACGCTTCAAAACTGCAAAATGGAGCGGTCTATTGTATCACCCGTGCGTCGTGTGGCACTGGAGCTGGCACCCGAGGACCTGCAGGCCGAGGTTTGATCTGGTTTATCTCAGTTTATTCTCACTATGAAACTAATACCATTATGTTTGTTCCCTACTAGTTCACCAGCTATGGTATCACCGTTGGCGATGCGAACGCACGCTTGGCAGCCTTGCACGATAAATACGACGACGAGTATGATACCGCCGTGGTTGAGTACGAGGCAGCTCTGCATAAACTCGAGATGCAAAAAACGAAACAAGCCTATCAAGACGCTCTGAGCACTGCCGTTGCGTTGGAGCGGGAGGCTCTAGAACGCGAGCCCAAGTCAGCCACAATTGTTCACGAAATCGAGACCAACGTGGCGCCCAAGAGACTTGCAGTGCGTGGAATCTCGCAATTGGCTTGTTGTGCACTGCTACGAGCAATGCGGCACAACACGAACGTGATCTCGTTGGACCTGTCGAACAATGCACTTACTGATGTCATCGGCGTGGCGATAGGGAACATGTTGACTGGAAACAAGAAGCTACAGGTGCTGGATCTAGGCTTCAACCATCTCACCAATGCCTCGCTGCAGTCTATCGGAGAGGCACTTCGGGCCAACACAGTGCTGACGTCGCTGGTGCTGAACTCGAACCCAGTTTTTCAACTACCGAAAGAGCTGCCGACCAACGGAAGTGGAAGTGCTGGCAGTAGTGACAGTATGCAGTCTGGTTCTCCATCCAAGTTGCCTCCTCACTTGGCTGCAGCTTTCGCTCACGTGGTGCCTTTCACGGACGCTATAGTCGCCAACAACTCATTGACATGCCTCAACCTGTTCAATACTGGCATCGCTCATGAAGTAGGGCGTTCTCTAGCTCACGCATTGGCAAAGAACACCAGTTTAATCACCGTCGAGATTTCTGGCAATACGTTGAACCAAGCCGACCTATCTAGCATCGCGTCGTCATTAGAGAAGAACCAGGCGTTATTTTTCAAAGCGGAGGAAAAGAGTGCCCAGTTGATGGAGGAGATGAAGGAACAGGCCCATCAAGTGCAAGTGGAGAAGGAAAAGGAGGCGAAACGAATTGCCGATGCTGAGTGGCACGATGGAAACGCTCGCAAGCGAGCTGAAATTCGTGAAGCGGAGGAATGGGAACGCGCGCGACGCACAGCTGAAGCGGAGGTGCAACATTTGCTAACCATGGAGGCGGAGAACAAGAAGTACTTGGAACGACTCGAGGCCGAAAAAAAACCTGCCAAGGGCAAAGGCAAGAAATAAGTTGCACTTTCATGTTTTCTCCGTAAATGCAGAATGGAGTTGCCGGGCCTCCGTGCGCCAGCTCTTTGATCTTTTCGAGGTAAGTGTGGCATGACAAAAAAATAAGACAAAACAAGAAAAATGACCGGCGGAGCACGTCCCCGACGTCAAAGTTAATCGATTGCTAGCAAGTCCAAATGCAACACAGACAACCAGTAGTTATACATCCCATGGAGCAGAACGGCAGCCTTATTCAAGTAGTTGTCAAGTGCCATTCTGGGGTCTCCAAAAGATGAGATTGATGAGTTTTTTTGCGTGCACAAGCTTAGGCTCCTGTAATTTCTCCAACCAAACTTGGTCACTATGGTTTTGCTCGCGTTCGTTCACGAACCCACCTAAATCTTCGTTTAAATTCGAAAAAATCATTCCTCTTGCCCTTTCCGTTCTCGTCCTCGACGTTCAACTTCTCCTCTCTCGTGTACATGTACCAAAATTTTCCAAAAACAAAAATTCAGAAGTTGCCCAATTCCCTCTTCTCTTTTCCCCCCCAAATCTCATCGCAACTCAACTCAAAATCGAAGCTGCCTGGACAATGTCAGCGCTGGACGTCGAGTGGCATCGTCCTGTGTCGGCGGACGGCCCCACGCCGGTGCAAATCCTCATCGACTGGTTCACGCACAATGGCGTCGTGTACCACGCGTCATCGCACCAGCGGGAGGTGCTGCGTCCGCTCTGTATGGAGCTCAACGCGCGCGGCGTACGCTGCGAGACGGACCAGGTCGTGGACTACGTGAGTTACCTGCAGGAGGCGGTGCACGAGGCCGCCACAACGAGTCAGACTCTACCGGAGCAGCTGCGGCCCTACCAGGCGCAGCTGCAGCAGCTCCTGTTCAAGGACGGTTGTACCGTTCTACTCTTGCAGCACAAGGCTCGCAATCGCCCTACCAGTCGCCTGTCGTGGCTCAAGCCGTCGGCTATCGGAGGCCCCAGTGCCATGGAGGTGCTGGTAGAGTGGCTGCGGGAGAACTACACGGCCTACGCCCACTCTACCAGGAAGGGCGGCAAGGGGAGGATGCTGGAGCAACTGGTGGACGTCATCAAGGAGGCTGGTCACCTCGACTGTGCCGTCAATACGGTGCGGTCCAAGATCGACGTGTTGCAGAGAGAAGTGAGAGGGGAGAAGGGCCGCTCTACTGCCTACGAGCAGTTTGGGGCGGTGCTGGAAGAGATTTTTACTGTGGGGGACGGAGCGGAGGACCAGGAGCCAATGAAGTTGGAAGACGAGGATGAGGAGGGGGACGACCATGAGCCCAGACTCCCTCCTATTCAGAGTGGTGGGCTGTATACAGGGGACGGTCAGCTCTCGTTGGCTGAGAAAATTGCTCGTAGTAGCCCCACAGGTCGACTTTCGTGGATGAAGCCACCTACGTCGGGAGGACCGTGTGCTATGGAGCTGCTTGTGGAGTGGCTGGAAGATAATTATGGGTCGTACACGCACTCGGCTAAGAAAGGAGACAAGGGGAGGATGCTGGCCAAGCTGCTGCGTCAGATTCAAGATAACGGACATCGCGGATGCACGATTCATGCTATTCGCGTGAAGATTGACAGTCTGCAGAGACAAGTGGAGGGGAAGTCTCGACCTTCTGCGGCGTTTGAACAGTACGGAGAGTCGCTGAGAAGAGTTTTCGCAGGGAAGGACAGCTTTGAGCGCGTTACGCACAAGACAATTTCTCCGCGCATTGTCGTGGAGAAGCGAGAAGACGGAGATTCGTACAAGAGTGACAGTGAACGTGAGGGCAGTGAGGAGACCACTAGCAGCTTTCTGACAACATGCGACGAGAATCCTGTCAGCTTCGTGCTGGAACAAGCGGACATGAACGACATCGAGAACCGTGGCGTCGGGAACAGGAACTCGCATACGTTCGACAGCAGTCCGAGTCACGCTTCCAACCCCTTCGATAGCGATGTGGAGGATGAGAGTATCGAACCGACACAGGTGAGCACCCGTCCGATGGTGATGCAGGAGAGAGTCGAGCCGATGAAGGGGAGTGCCAGTCCGAAGGATATGCCGGAGAGAATTGAAGTGACGACGATGAACGGCAGTCCGCTGATGCTGCAAGAGAGAATCGATCTCGCGAAGGTGAACACCAGGCTGGAGGTACTGCAACCGAAGGTCACTCCGGTCAACTCTCCATCGACGAACGAAATCGTGCGAATTGCGACGCTACTCCGTGAGCGACACGACCTTCATCAACGAGGTGTGCCTCAGGACCAGATCGACAAGTTCCTCCCATTGCCCGACGTGTAAATTCATAGGAAGGGAGAGTTTGCATGATATTGACAAGCTCCAAAACATCCATTTGGATTTATGAACGTAATCTAAAGATTGTTTCTGTGTCGTTTGCTCTTGCCATTATAAAAAGTGAGTTTTAACTCACTTTTTATCTTAAAATGCAGCAAAATACGAAGAGAAGTTCTAAATCCCAAAAAAGTATCCTAATCACACAAAAGCCGACCTGTGATTGGTCAATAATTTTCGGTCTCCGCAAAAATACTCAGATTCGCATCACAACTCCATTCGATGTCTCTGCAGACCGTCGACCTCCGTATCAACTGGCTGCGTCCGGTGTCCGCGCGCGGGCCGACGCCCGTGCAGCTGCTTCTCGACTTGTATCAGGAGAATGAAGACTCGTACCTGCAGTCAACCGACCAGCGCAAGGAGCTCCGCCGGCTGTGCAAGCAGCTCAACGGCCTCGGCGTCAAGTGCGACTTGGACGACATCCTGGCCGACTTCCAGCAGTTGCAGTCGGTTCTGCTGGACCAGTCCATGCTACAGAAGGCGGCGTTTAAGAACCTTTTGCCCTTTCGGGAGCGGCTTCTACATTTAGTGCTGATTACTAAACAAGAGCCGGAGCAAGAGCCGCAACCTGCAACTGGTGAAGCTCAACTCAATTCCAGTAACTTAGGCGACCGCAGCACCTACTTTGGCTGGCACAAACCGTCGCCTTCTGGGGGACCGTGTGCTATGGAGATTATGGTGACTTGGCTGCAGGCAAATTATGGCAAACTCTCGCGCGCAAATAAAACAAAACGAAAGAAATTGTTGGATGAGATCGTACGGGAGATTCAGGTCTCCGGTCATTCAGGGTGCACCGAATCGAAAGTTCACTCGCAGATCAGCCATCTGCGCTTAAAAGTGAAGAGGGGGAAGAAGTTTTCGGGTAGCTTTTTGCCGTACTACACACGACTACGGGATATCTTTAGTGAAGGAAGAAAAACCTCGACTCGCGAAAATGTGGAGCAAAAAGGCGACAGTAGCTTAGTGAAGTCCCTGATCTGGTACAAGTGCATGAGGATGGAGACAATGGATTCGACAGTGCTGGCATGGATGCATCTGCAGCTGGAAGCGCTAACACTGACTTGCCTCACGACGTGCCGAGTCAACTGTCGGAAGCTGCTCCGACTATCAAGGTCGAACACACTGGAACACGACGCACTTCAATTGAGTTGGATAAGGACGATGATCACCAATGTGAACACGAACCGCTTGCGCAAATGCACCGTCATCGCGCATACCTCACGTCTCCCAGTGAAGTTGCGTTAATTGCGTCAATATTGCGCGAGCGACATGATTTGAGGGAGCGAGGTGTGCCTCAAGAAGAGATCGATGCGTATCTCCCACTGCCTTAAAAGGGTAAATGTCGGCGAAGCGGACAGTTCAAGTTGCGCTATGTGTTGCAAAGCTGTCTATAATGACTTAAATGTGAAAGCGAACAACTCAGTAGCTGCTGCATACGTAACGCACACAAGTACTGCAGTATCACTTACTACGTAGTATATTTTTAATGTCGAAGTTTATCAAAATGTTTTGCTGGCGTGGCAATATAAACAGAGGAAACTACGAAGTACTACTGTACTTCGAAGTACATGCTAAGCTAAAGCTTGGATCTGCCTGTGCGACTTCGGCGCAGAAGGATTTATAGCGCACTCCTTGACACAAAGGAGAGGTTAACAAGTGCACCATCAACGAAGCACTTTTTTCCTTCTTTTTCGTGGAGTGAATAAATGAGCTCCTTGTGAATCTGCTGTCACGGGTGCAAACTAACTCCCTATCCTTGCAGTTCCAGGCTAGCACTGCCAGCGCGCATATTCTAGTTTTTGTTAGGACCCCGAGTCCTAAACGTGCGCTGATACCTTTTCACCTCCCACTACATCCTTCTTCGACACATTATACGCCGACATGGTCTCATCAGTGTCAGGCAGCTCCTTTTCGATGTTCAGGAACGACGGCATCACGATATCCTGGTCGTTCTCGCACGACGCCTGCACGTGCAATACGGCCACACCAGCGAGTTCAACAGGCTCCTTGTATACGTGGACCTGGAAGGACTGGTTCTTGTACAGGAAACACATGCGCTGCTGCTTAATCACATTGCGCGTCGGGTCACTACGGTGCCGGACGGCGTACGAGTACTCGCGTGCACTGAGGACGCGCTTCAAATGCACCCTGTACAACATCAACCAACAGAGCAATACAGTTAGCAAGCAATGCAGCTGAAAGTCGAATTAGCTACAGTAAACGTACGCATCGCCAGTATCGAGGTAGCGGACGGTGGTCATGCCATAGGCTGGGATACCGTACTGCGAACGGCAACGCACAAACGAGTAATCCTTGCTTGTTTCTGAAACAAATCCGGCAAAAAAATATGAGCACCACAGATACAGCTGCACCCAATACTCCGCAAGCCTAACAACGTACTCGCAGCTTCCGGCTTGAGGTAAACCTTCTCGACTTCAAAGTCCTCGTGGTGGAACGGAATCTCGATCGGCGTCTTGGCGAGCTGGTACTTCCGGGACGCCTTGACAGTGGTGGGAATGCCGCACAGTCCCGCCGCCGTATCCACAAGACGCTGCATCTTGCCCTCAAACGTCGTCGAGTTGTCTGCATAATTGCAACAACTTCATAAGCCATGGAAAGTACAAACTTCTACCTAAAACAATGTTCGTACCGAACACGTAGAGCTTCGGGTGTCCGATCCAGGCGCGACAGGTGCGCGCGTCGATCTCGCGGGCTTGATCAATGGACTCGATGCGGATACCATTGTTCTCCAGCGAGTAAAACTTCTCAGCACCTTCAGCAGCCGTCACCAGGTGAAAAATGGCGATGTAGCGTCTAGAACAGGGAAATCACCACTGTCAGCTTATTTAGAACCGTTTCAGATTCTATTTTTTTGACGTACGTGTCTCGCAGCGTGACGGTGTCCAGGTCGTGCTCGAGCTTGAGCTCTTCCCACTGCTCGGGCGTCATGTAGGCCGAGCCGTCCATCACTCCGCGGTCGCAGAGGATCACACAGGGCTTGCCGCTGTCCTGGGCCAGCGAATAGAACGAGTCCTCGAGCGAGATCTGGAGATTCAGAATCTGCCACTGGAAGTTTAGAATGTCCTTCTCCTTGAGGTCTCTAAAAAGTGAAATGCAACAAGTTGCGCGGTTAGCACCTCGGCGGTTAGGATAGTGTCAACGCGACAGGGGGTTAAGTGCACTCACAGGAAGAAAGCACCACCAGTCTGCAACAGCGTGGACGCCTCCGGCACCACATAGACACGGAAGCCACGGTCCCTAAAGAAGGTGCTGAGCCTGTCGAGCGACGTCGTCTTGCCGGCGCACGGGCCGCCCGTGAGCACGAACTTGTAGATAGGCGCGATGTCCTTCTGGCCGCTGTGCAGCGGGCTCAGCAGCGGTAGGGGTGACTCCTCGTCCGATACAGCGCGGTCCTGCGACCACATCTTGCCCTTGCCCATGCTCATCGAGTCGAGTCTGTGAATGCAAGGCGCTCGCCACTTGCCGAGTCAAAAGCGGAAAAGCTCTCGCCTTTGTGGCAGACGGGATAGGCAACTCTATCCTTGCGAACACGATTTACGAGGATATTAGCAATATTGACAGGATATGTAATATGTGTGAGTACTTTATTGAGGTTTTGGATTATTGTATGGTTTAATATTGTAAAGTACGTTAATGCAGAATACTAGGTTTCGGTGTAACTCTGTTGCAATTTTATGCGAATGCGGTACGATAATCTGTCGGACACCATCCGTTTTGCAGTTGCATGAATTTGCATGGCCGCAAGAGTAAACATGCATACCTTCATTTGCGTGTAGTTTTGATATTGACGACCTTAGAATGTGTTACGAGGTGTGCGTGAAAATGAAATTGCAAACCACGACCTTGTGATCGACGGTGCGCATTGCCATCGTTGCTTGCGAGGAGAACGACTACAGTAGTCATACTGAAGTATTGCGTTATCAAATGCCGCAAATGATTCAGTTCGTCAGTACGCGAGTTTTGTTCCCACTTTGCAGCGTTAGCACGAGTCCATATCCATACGAGTTGTAGCAGTGGAGCACGCGCACGCTGAGTATGCTGGTAACAGCATAACTGAGCTCCGATAAAAGCTGCTGTCGAAGAGGGTGACGTGGTAAGTTGAAGTCCACAACCTGAAAACTCGTGGTCGGGGATTTTTTACCAAGAATCCGGCAGATTTTTTCTTACTGTAATTTACCAACGAGAGAGGTTCCGACTCGGAGTCCGAGAGCTTCATTTTTTGCTGAAATGCGCCCAGAAATTCTCTTCTTCCTCAAATTCATGCTCATTCTTGAATTCACCTCCTCGAAGAAAGATGGTGAAGCTCTTCTGTGCGGTTGTTGGCGTGGCGGGAAGGGCGTTCGAGGTGAATATCGACGCGGAAAAGACGGTGGGAGACCTGAGGAAGGCGATCAAGAAAGAGAACAAGGTCAAGTTGAAGAATGTCGACGCCGGCGACCTGCTACTCTTCCTGGCGAAGACGACGACCGGCGCGTGGTTGACGGAGGTAGACGTAATGAAAGGCGTGAGCGACACAACTGGACTGAAGCCGTTGGACAGTGCAGGAACACCACTCCACGACTATGGCTTGTCGAAGAAGAAATTGAGGTCCGAAGTCACGAAACAACATCGTAAGGTGAAAACGACCCCTGTTCACGTGCTGGTGCAGTTGCCAGATCAGGGTCAACAGGGTGGTGAGAACGACCAAGATTCATTACAGATGCATCGACAAACTATCATTGAACTGAAACGTATTCAAGCGCAAATGGAGCTAGTCATGGAAGCATTACCACACAAAAATTCAAAGTCCTACAGTGATCGGGAGTTGGGTCAACTTGAGTTGCAAAGATTGGAAAAAGACGGATTGGTCTTCGATGTTGCACCAGACGAGAACGGAACGGCATTTTGGTCGAATGAGATCCAGATTGAAGCCGATGCCATTGGGAATGAGGCTGACTTGGACGCATTTATTACTCCGTACTTCAGCGAAGTTTTAGACCGTTATGGTATGGTGTTCGTCAATAGCGAAAGAGATCAATGGTTGTCTCGGTCTCCATTTACGCACAAGAGTGCAGATCTCAAACCCCGTGGATTTGCGACCCACCCTGCGATGTTTCACGCGAGACCAGAACCAGATGATGGAGTGCAACCCAAGGACGGATTTAAATTTCGATTTGGAGTAGCAGAGAAAGAATTGTTCGACTGCGTCATTTTATTTGAAAGTAAGCTCACTATATCCGATGCTGCGTTTGGTCTAGTGATACGATATCTGGAGAGTATTTGCCCCGAGGGACCATCAAGCGCTATTCTCTTTGACACCTCCTCCTTTTGGTTGATCAGAAGCTACAAGTCTCTTATTCTCAAAGTTGAAAACATGATGTGGATCAGAAAGGGTTCGAAAGAATTGTTTCACAACTTTATCATGCCTCGAGGGGTGGCGTGCCTAACCAATGCTTGCTCTTCCTTAAACGTTGCTGTGAAGAAGGGCAACGCATTTCTCGGACGTGGGGCATTTGGACGCGTTTTCAAGGTTCAGCAAGGTCGAAAGGAACTCGCCCTAAAAATCGTTGAGGAATGCTCCGTTGGACGTCTTTATCAAGAGAAGGAGGCCTTGGAGAATGCTCAGGGTACAGGCTTGACGGCCATTCCTGCGGGGGAGGTCATTGATATTCATGCTAGCACGACTGACAACGCAGATATTGGCGCGGCGTTATTGCTGTCTCCTGTTGGGCATCCTCTGCCTCGACCAACGACACAAGAGGAAGTTCAAGACCTCTTTCGACTGCTATGGCAGCTCCACGCGAAAGGTCTGGTCCATGGAGATCCTCGCGTGCCGAATGTGATCGTCAGTGAGGGAAAGCCTCTCTGGATTGATCTTGTGGAAGTGGTGAAAGTGTGCACTGTTTTTAAACAAGTTGATGCTGAGATTCTCACACGGGATATCCTCAGGCTTCCTTATACCGGTTCGCTGGATCCGACGCTGGATAAGTTGATCAACAACTACGGGCACAGCTCCACGCAAGAAAATATCAATCAACTGGCCGAAGCAGTGTGGACCTTGAGACTTCCCAATTAGGTGCAGCTTTTTAGGGGTAAGCCCGGTTCAAGGGTGGTGAACGTGAAAATGACAAAAGCGAGACACGATCCGCATTCAGCAGCACATTACGTATTTATTGTTTATTTTCAATGCGTACATCACTTTTCTGCATGGCGACATCCACGAGAAGATCAGCAGTGCGTCTTGTGTAGCGTACTAGTGAATTTGGTGTCGCCTGAAACGACGAGCGAGGAATCTGCAACGTTGGCAAGGCACCTACAACACCCACAACACACTACTACAGTAGCGAAATCGGCTTAGAACGGCATCGGGTGCACGAATCCGTCGTACGCGCACAGCACGTTTGGCGTGCTATTGTCGCAGACAGCGACGGGTGGCGGCAGTGACGGATACCGCTGACTGAAATGCGTGAGCACGACTTGCCGTGCTCGCATCCGCCGTGCAATGTCCAGTGCCTGGCTAACTGTGCTGTGCTTCTTCTTCACCGCGTCCTCCTCCATCGAGTCGTCGAATGTCGCCTCGTGCACCACCAACTCTGCCCCCAGTCCTGTTGCGTTATCAACAGTAGCAAATGATTCAGACCGTCAGAGCAATGTTATAGCGGTCTTAGAGACCGACACTTACCTGCCAATACGAGGTCGTTGCATGGTTTGGTGTCTCCGGAGTACACAAGTTTCTTCCCACTTTTTAGCGTTAGCACGAGTCCATACGAGTCGTAGCAGTGGAACACGCGCACGCTGAGTATGCTGGCAACAGCATAACTGATCTCCGACAAAAGTTGTTGTCGAAGAGGGTGACGTGGTAAGTTGAAGTCCGAGCACGTTGCCAATCTGAATAACTCGTGGTCGGGGGTTTTGCCAAGAATTCGAGGCAACCAACTCTCCACGTACGATAGCACCGATTGTGGTGCCACCACCACTAGCGGCTGCGGATTATCGCCATTGTTGCGATGCGTCTGGAAATACCAGTATTCGTACAGCACGCGAACTAATCCACAGTGGTGGTCGGCATGGTTATGGCTGATCCAGATACAACGCAAGCCGCCAATGCGTTGAGTCACGTCAGAGCCAAATTGACGCCACAACTGGCCGAACGTTCCTTCGCCACAGTCCACGAGCATACTTTCTACATCAGCAGCGTTGGTCCCTGACAACTCCATGTATATCCCACTGCTTGCGCGGAGCTTGGATGGTGCAGCACTACCGGTACCGAGCACAATGAGTTTTCTTGTGGTGTCAATATCCCCTTGGAAACATGCCGAGCTAGGCGTGTTTAGTTGCTGACCCACTGAATCATTTTTGTTATCGTCACCATCATCATCTTGGACTTGGTCTCTTTTTTGGTGCCACCCGGTGCGTTCGTAGCTAAATCCTAGTCGTGGCTCCTTCGGGTGCATCAAGCGGAACTGTAATTTGCTTTGAGCAACATGAATTTCACGGTCGCAACCCTCTAAGCGCTGAATAATTCGACGCTGATATGGGGAATCAGCAGACCACGACGCGTTCTTCAAAATGTTAGCAAGGTCTTGAATAGCCGGTGTTGTGCTTTGGTTTGTTTTGGACTCCGCTGTCGTTGTGGTTGAACGAATCTGAAGCTCTTTTCGCACAGCTGCCTTCGCGGATGACACGAAAGCGTAGCTGAAGGCACCGTGTGCGACCGATTGAAGCGTGGTGCCGTTGAAAACCAACTGCTCGGGTGGTGAAGGAAACGAGCCGAGACTTTCCATCCATTGTTTATACCTGGCAAAAACACAGAATAGTATGTTAGGATGTATGGCCACGAGAACCGAATGTGTTTTTGGTCACAAATATTTTTTTCTGTACCTGGGTTGAGCTTGCACATTTGGTGGGCTTAGATGCACTACTAGCGATGGAAAATGCGATCCACAGTAGCCCGAGAATGCGCATGCCAAGTCAGAGAGATGATCCGGTGTGGAGCAGTCAATGAGCCACACTACTGGATGTGGAGCGTACTGGAACCTAGATTATAGTGGAGAATAAGCGTTAGTCGACTCGAATCCGTGAGCTTCTCTGCATATACATGAAAAACTCACTGTATAATGTAGCAGATGGGGTTAGTAGAGCCAACCGCATCGTCTAAAGATGAAGAATGCCTCCCATCGAGGCAGTTTTCATCAGCTTGAATTTTGGGGATATTGTCGTCACATCGGTTTCCATTGTGAACCAGCTTTCTCTTTTTTTGCGGTGTGCTCTCGTCTGTGACAGCGGAGCGCCTGGTAGTACTTGTATCATTTCCTCCGTACTTCTTTAGGAGCATTTGTTTGAGATTATCTTCTCGACCGGAAAACTGGCGGAGTACTCTATCGATATGAGATAACTTCTCTGGCTGATGCTCTGCGTAAAACTTTTCCAGCCACCTTCGATCAAGCGGTCGCTCAGCATACTCGAACCCAGCCGCATCATTATCGTCGCTTTCACTATCCGACGAAGATTCTGAGCTGGAGCACGAATCTCTAACAGCAGTTTCGGAAGACAAACTCTTGTCCTCAGTGACATCACCGTACTTCGCACATAATTGAGCTTTCAAGTCATCGTAGCGCCCACGATACCGGTTCAGGACGACATCAACATAGGGAACTTTCGCTGGTACCTTCACGGTGTAATACTGAAGAAGCCATGATCGCCAGTATTCGTGCTCGTCACTTTCGCTGTCACCTCTTCGTCCAATCTGGCTAACCTGAATATTAGCGGCACTAGCTGAAGATTCCTTACTACCTGCCTCTTTCGATTCATCCTGGGGCTCTCGTTTAGGTGCATTCTTCTCACAGAGCATGCAGCTTTTAGACCTCACAGCACCGCTTCCAAGCGAAATCGGAATTATCAGTGCGTGTTGGTCAGTTCGCTCAACTCCTTCCTTCCACTGTTCAAACTCAATCGACTCAGCACCATCACGCGCTGTCACTCGCTCCTCACAACTTGAATCAACGATTTCAACGCATTGAATCTGAGGATACTTCCGTCGCACAAAGCTCCGAATAGCTCCTAGAAACCCTCCGAGCCCAACAGGCCCATGGAGCTTCAACGTAGCAGCGCCACACGAGCCAAGCGCGAAGATGACACCAGGAACACCACTCACTGACTATTGTCACCTGTATGTTAGTACTGGGGAACCACTGCGCAGGAGCACAATCGCACCTTGATGTCGAATCGAGTCAAGTACATGGCGTCGAGCGAGCTGAGCTTGATCCCATTCTCTCCAGCCAGACGCTGCGTGCCTTCTCCACAATTGAATAGGTACCTCTTCAGCACTTTCACGTCGTCGCTGTACAGCCCATGGCGCTGCACTGAGAACAGCAGCGATGGTTCGGTGCCGTCGGACCCAATGCCCACGACCTCTGCAGTCACCTGATCGTAGCATCACCAACGACAATTGCAATAGGACAAAACGTTGTGTCAGATACTCATGCTTCTATTGTATATATTGGTAATTGGCAAGCGAAGGCATGTTGCGGCCGGGAATGCTGGCACACGTACAGAGATCCGATGACTCGACCCCGCCATTGTTGACAAGCTTTTGAGTGGCGAGGCTGCTCGTACTTATTTGGGGATCGAACTTAGAACGGAAGGTTCTATTTTCAGCGAAATGGCTATACATTCTATATTTTTCGATGCTTCCTGCCAATTTGCTATCCTTTTGCTCGAGTGCGATGGGTCTTCAGGAAGAGCAAACTGCTTCGCGTGAGTTTGTGGTGGCGCTGCTGAAGAACCTGGAGGCTCGAGCATCCACGCCGAAGGAATTGGAGATCGTCGTGGAGCAGATCTTACCCGTTCTCGTGCCAGGTAGAAGGAGATGTCTGCTCGATAGTTGCACTTTAGCTGACGACTTCTTCTAGCAATCGTACACTTACTGAAGGCTGTGGAAGCGAGCGAGGAGCAGGATGAAGATGGTAGAGATGGAGGTCCTCCAATTCGACCCTTGGACCACCTCGCTCGGTTCATGCTTCGGCGCAACCCACGTCACAACGAACCGGTACGTTGAAAAGCTTTGAACCTCCCTCGTCTACGTTGCGCGAGCTCTTATGTGTTTATAAATATTTTGCAGACTACGGAGATGATAGAGCTGCAAGCGCTAGCACGAAGACTCCTGCGCAAGTAGAAGTGATACAGCCTCGCAAATATGCTCTCGACTAAGTGAAGAAATGCAACTACCGGTAGCCATAGAACAACATCGACCTTTGTATGACCTCTTCAGCTTCAGCTGCATTGCTTTCATACTCCTACAGTAGGAGTCCTACCACATGAGCAGATTCAACCAAAAACGACTCCAGCTTTTGAACTGCCTAAGGCGATGGCGAGCGCGACATCATCCCCGGCGATGATTGTGGAGATGCCGACGGTAGCGAAGATCCCGAATTGGCAGATCCGTCATCGTCACTGACAGAGGCCGATGAATTCTCAGCCGACTGCTGCTTCGAATTCGCGTCGCTGGAATGGTGGCCGCTATCCATGGGTGGGACACCAGAAGGAGCCGGGGTGGGCAAAAACGCCGGATCCAGAGCGTCGAGATTGAAGCTGTCGTCCGCGTCAAGCATGGGAAGATCGTCCAGCGCCATCTCCAGCTGTTCATCCGATGGAACTTCCACCATCATCTGGTTCGACACGGGAGGCATCAATGGCATCATGGGCATCGCTGGAGCAGGCGGAACATTCGCTGCAGGTGCCGACTCAGACTTCAGTGCAGTCTCGGGTGCTGCTGGATGCGCTGGTTGTGCTATCGGCAACGAAGCCGGAGCCGACTCCATCTTGACAGGTTCAGTGGTAGTAGATGCCAGTGCAGCAGCTACTGGAGCAGCAGCAGTCATGCCATCAGGAGACGGCATCGGCACGGGCGTCCGCGCTTGAGTGGTGGACGCAATCGGAGCCCGAGAAGGAGACGATTGCCGCGAGGTGTGCTGCACACCACCAGCACATAGTTTATCAGATAACTGTCGGGTTTGCATGTGGTTAACAAGGAATAAAACTCACCACGCGCACAGGATACTCGGAGAGCAGCTCCAGCGGCGCATCCAGGTGCTGACGCACACTGCGTGTCATGCGCCCCACTTCACCTGCGCCACGCTTACGCCCTTGTCACAGCAACATACAGTCAGCACGTGCCATCCATTCCACAGTACAGTGGCAAGTGCATTGCGCACCCTTGGACTTCTTCGACGCCCCCTTCTGCAGCGCTTCCGTCGGGTTCTACACACAACAATGCCTGTATTCAGCACTAGACGCTTCTATATAGACGGACTTGATGGCGCACCTCCTGGTCTGCAGCACAACAACAGCAGCAACAGAACGTCAGCGTCAAGTCCTCGCCCCCGACTCTATTGTGGATGGATGGGGGACGTACCGGGGATCCACTTGGGGATGGTCAGGTGGCCCACCGTCTTGAGCTGTTTGCTCCACTTGCGGGTGCGGACCTCGGAGATCGGCGCGCCCGGCAGCGCGCCGTACGCCGCCGCATGACCCCGTCGAGAAGCGCGTGCCGACATTTTGGTCCCTGTTGGTGTTGTTTTTGAGGGAATCCGACTAAGTGCGATATGGGGTGAATGGTAATCGTACTTTAGAGGGAACCGGTCACTGATTCCCGAAGTGAAACGTCCTTCCATCTGGCCGAAACGGCGCGGAAAGCTGGATATTTATTTATTTATACATGTGCAGTATGCAGCATTGTCTCCCCGTGAGCCTCTGTGGGCCACAGAGGCCACAGGGGCGCAGGCTTGCCAGAACACGCCGCTAAAGTATAACATCCATGGTGTAACACCATTGGTGTTTATGACTCGCAACTTGCGAGCTGTGGTGTCGCACACGTAGCCGCACATCGAGCAACAGAAAGTCGTGCATCAAGGGTCCTGCCTGATTCCGGGCTCTTTTGTCAGTGTGGGGTGGCTTTGCCTGTCTGCACAGGCCTGACTGCGAGGAAGCCGGAGCTCGGGAGACTCCCTGATTCGGCTTTGGATACCGTGCACAGTGTCGATGACCAAACCATAGAAAAAATGAGACAAAAGTGATGACACCTTCGGCGTCTTCAATGATGTGAGCGCCAATCTCGTGGGTATTGTAGCTCGATGGAAGATGAACGAGATACAACAAATTTTTGTGTTCTCTCTTCATCGGGGGCGACCGCTTTGTCGCCGCCCCACTGGTCTCTTGCTGGCTCTTAAATATAGCGGCTATCTAATTTTCACCTCGTACTCTTTCACGATACTGCACGGCACCTTGGGCTTATACACTTGCTACTGATACGCGGGGGTCTATATCGACCCCACAATTGGTCCATCCATTCCCACTAGAGAACGGCACGACACGACATTCAGCCGAGGATCACGCGCTGGTGCTCGGCCAGCAGGTCGGCGAGGCGGAAGAGCTGGTGCAGTCGTGGACGCACGTCCTCCACTTCCTGCAGACTGGCCAGCACCTTGCTCAGCGACTCGAGCGTCCGGTCGTTGACGTCGTCATAGAAACTCGGCACGGGGATGCCGTTGCTGGGCTGCATGAGGAACGACACGGGGTTGTTGTCTACGAGGATGACGCGCGACAGGTCGCCGCCGCGCACCACACTCA
Organism: Phytophthora fragariae; assembly: GCA_009729435.1. NCBI lineage: Eukaryota > Oomycota > Peronosporomycetes > Peronosporales > Peronosporaceae > Phytophthora > Phytophthora fragariae. Next base: position 472,527 of record QQOI01000053.1, read on the forward strand.
GGTCCTTGAGGAACATGCCCTTGCGTTGCTGACACGACTCGCGGAAGAAGCGGCCGGCGAAGAGGTTGCCCTTGGGGTCGAGCATGTCCAGGATGGGCTTGCCGTAGGCCTCCAGGCCCGCTGTGAACACGTACACGTCGTAGTGTTTGGCGGCCTCCTCGAGGAAGCGGTCGAGTCCTGGCCGCTTGTTGACGACTGCGCGCTCTCCGTCGTCCATGACAATCTCGAACGAGTCGCTGTACTCCTCTAGCTGCTCGGGGCGGTACTCGCTCTGACGGTATTCAACCTCATTGTGGAACTTGCTGTGCACGAGGCACTCGTCCATGTCGAGCACCAGCGCAATGCGCTCGGACGGCACGCGCACGTGGGCGGCGCCGCGCTTCTTGGCGGCTGAGACTTCGTCTGCAAGCCGCGAACGCGGGGCGCGAGGGGTCACGGGGTACTGCACGACGGTGGCGCTCATGTTATTGTGGGAGTCCGCTTGCTATTGGGGCGGAGGTGACGAGAGGCAAGAGATTGCCGCGTGCTGGTTGAAGTGGAGGAGTTGCCGACACACAGAGAAAGCGGAAGTGGTCGCTCCGACGGGAGCTGGGCTTGGTTCTCGTAATTTCTCGGCGTCACAGCTGGAAGGCGCTGAACAGACAGAAACAGGCGGCGAAACGGACTTGCGGTAAAATACCGTTGGGCGTTTGGGGGCTCGGGCTGAGCTCAAGGCGGTGAATTCAACAATGACGGAGACAGGGACTGGCAAGCCGCTGGGAGCCGCTGAGAGAGCAAAGGATGGAGCGCACGCGAAAGCGTCGAAGGGAAGGCGATAAGAAGGCGGGGCGCTAATTCGTCGCCGCAAAAAGGAGGGTAACTCGGCTGGGTTGTCAAACAGTCGGCGGTTGAGGTTCGTGAATGTCTTGGGTTTAGTATGCCGCGCTAAATCGGCCGCTAAAAGCAGGATGCTCCGCCCAACTGCAAGCAACGCCGCGCGGGTCCCATCTGCGAGCATCACCGCCACTGGCAGCTTTCACCCCGAGTAAAGCGCGACGGGCGCCGCTAAATCTGCGCCCGGCCCGCCAAAACGGTGACGATAATTCAACGACGGACATAAAGTCACGCGCTGCCAGCAGAGCCACGCGCAGGTGGAGCTTGAAATGCGCGTCGACAACCCCGTGAAATCGCGTGAGCACTGCAAAATAAAACCTGCCGAAGGGGCATTTTCGAAGCAGCCTCCGTAAAATACCCGTAATTTACGCGCTGACGCACGCGATTAGGGGAGAATCCTGTAACGGCCGTTCGCCTTCGGCACGTGCCATAGTAGAACCAAGAGAGAGAGAAACACGCGCGATTAAGCTTGGCGCACGCTGATTGGCCCGCTGGCGAAACTGTTCCAGTTAGGTGAACCCGCAGTGACGCCACACGTGCACTGGCTGCACCGAAATCGGCCAATCAGCGCGCGCGGCAGATAAAATGCGCTGAACGGCAGCCTACAGTGGGTTCTGCACGTTGAAGTGCGCGGCGCCGCTTCATGATCTCGCCTGTCCTCTTTTCCGTCGGCGCTATTACAGCGGGCAAGTATGTTCAGCGACGGAGACTACAGCCGCTGTAGGTCTCCGCCGCTGAACCTCATGGGCTAGTCCAGCGTAGTGGCGGCCTTCAAGAAACAATGCCAACCGCCGCGAGCGCTGCATTCACGGGCCGCCTCGACACGCAAGAGACCAATCGCGGCGCGTTCGCCGCCTTCAGCGCCGCTGACGGACGCTGAGGGTTTTAACATTGGCTAACGCTTTTTCGAAAAATACTATACGCAGGTCGGTGCCTTTATATCAGTGAGACTGCGGATAACTTTTGCAGTGCGGTGGGGCTTTCCCCTCTTCTTGGACATTATTATAGCCATTGCTCTGTCATCTGCTGCTATCCTCGACGCGGCCCCGCACAAGTGGAGAGCACACAAGGCCAGGTGGTCTTCTCCTTCTTGGCGCCCAGCTTCAATGTCTCCCCTGCAAATAATCAGATCCCAGCTCGGGTGCCTACTAGGCACTGCCTAGAGAGCGGCGCGCACCATCGCCGAAGCACGCGCTGCTGGTGAATGAATGCACGCGCGGCAAGCCATCCGGGTTGCACACGCGAGGGTACAGCGAGGCCGCCGTGTTCAAGGACAAGTCTTGCATCCTCCACGTGTCTTACAGTACCAGACGGCGTGCCGAGCGACGCACAGGTGCTCGCCACGTCAAGCTGACCAAGAGCTGATCATCGCAGGCAATACGCCAGCGATGGATTTGCAGCTGCAGGGCGGTGTCCCAACCGGCGCCGACCGCTTGTTTTCCGTGTTTGCAGACCTGCTTCGTGTTCATGTGTCATCTTGCTTGCGCTATTTTAACCGCGCTCGCATGGCAGGCGTCACGCCCTGCCGAATTGATATTTGGCGCCGTCATACAGTACTAGCAACAAGAACACGCTGAGAAATGATGTATCTTGCGTGCCATAGCGCTGCAGTATCGATTGGGAGCAGCGCAACGGAGCAACACTCCCGCTCCGCCACTACCGTTGCTGCTGCTACCTCCTACATCCCCGCTACTTTTTTGGATTGCTTTGTGCAACCACGCGGGTACGTTGGGGGTGCGCCCTCGAGTTCAATCGTGCAAGCCGCGCATACCAAGCTCTATCGTGCAGCCTCGCCCTACGGTGCTATCCACATCAACCAATGAGCTTCATATCCATAGAGCCCGACGCCGTTTCACTTACTGAAGCTGCGGCTTCAACAATGTGTACTGTATTTTTTCTGCTTGGTTGCTGTTTTTCCGCGTTTCGATGCTCGTTTCAAAGAGCTGCAGGTTCAACGTCATCTGCCGATCCTGACGGCGTGACAGCGCCCTGTCAGGCATCTCTGCAGTCGTTGCAACGACTGCCCAGCTTCACGGTGCTCCGGTAGATTTGATGCAGACTATCAATAAGTTGGTCAGTACATGTACTGTAGAGCTTTAGCTGCACGATAGCTTACTACTGTACATGAAGTACTAACCAAAAAAGGGGTCCGGAATATTTCACACTTTTTGTCAGAGGCGTCCTGGAGGTTCAGACAGCCAGCGCCGCTGTGATAGCGGTACTAACTTAAGCTTAGACCCGTGAAAAGCGAGCTCAACGCTTATTTTAAAAGAAAAGAATACTGTATATGGTCTACAGTAGCTGGGAACATGAAATGTAGCTCACACAGATGCTTACTTACAGTTCAAAGTGAAGAATGGATATAATACAGTGTATTATATATTCACTTTCAGAAAGTTGTGTAAATATATTAGCTCAAAGTATTGTTCTGAACTTTACCGATAAACCAACTCGACTGAAAATATCGATTGTATTTTCATGAAAAAATGTTGGGAATGCAGGCGCCAAGCATACGAGTCACGTCGGGACGGTTTAGTGGGAAGATTTATTCTAAGCTCTTTCTCCAACTAACGTTACCTGTGCATGCGCTCAGCCAAAAATAACTTGATCGCCACCCTTTTTGTTCACCCCAAACTCCACGGTGCAACTTTCTGGTCGGTTTGGGCTCTCGGAGAGGGGTTACGCTTAGTTGAAAGGCACATATTTGAAGTTACCCATTAGGATCAAACCTGCTACTGTAGAGCTTTGAAAAATAACAGGTAAGCATCTGGAAATATATATATTGGCGTAGCGCCGGGGTCCTAAAAATATTCAGACCATGTTTGTTGAGGCGAGATAATGCCATTTAATGCCTTCGGAGCAAAATCACGCCCACGAATCAAAGCGAAAGTAACATTATCACGAAAGTTTTAGTTGCCTACACTTTTTTGGAAGGGCTACAATTCCTATTCGCAGCTACTTCAGTATCCAATAATGCCAAGATTTCGTTTTACCAGTACTTCGAAGCACTTCGAACTACTTCATTTTTTTAGTTAAACGGGTTGAACTCACTTCCCACGGGCTTACCGCTGTCGCCTGAACCGCCAATATTAGCTTTTTTGCAGCTAAAACGCTACCAACCATCTTCATGCAGTCAACGCTAAAACTACGGGAGACCGTAAAGCTGGTAAGCGGCCTTGGTAGTCGTTGCAGGGATGCCTGACACGGTGCTGTCACGGGGTCAGGATCGGCAGACGACGTTGAATCTGCAGCTCTTTGAAACGAGCATCGAAACGCGGGGAATAATAGCCACCAAGCAGAAAAATACAGTACGCATTGTTGAAGCCGCAGCTTCAGCAAGTGAAATGCGTCAGGCTGTATGATGCTGCCTGGTTGTATGCGCGTCGTATCAGCGTGCACTCCGGCTGAAGGGCGAGGCTGCACGATAGAGCTTGGTATGCGCGGCTTGCGCGATTGGACTCGTTGGCGCGCCTAGGCTGCACAAGCCACAAGAGTACCTACAGATGGGACTTCAACTTGCGTGTAAAGCTACTCTGCGTACACCAACGCGCCGTTGTCCTGTGATGTTCCCAGTCGATGCAGCACTCTGCAGGCATAGCGTGCTATGCTTCCCGATGCCATTTTTGTCAGCACTTCCAGCACAAAGTATCTGCTCGGCAGGCGGTGATGCTGGGAGCAACGTTGTCGTGTTTGTTCATGTAGTGAGTGCCTCTCCACACCAAAAAATAGTCGAGATCGGCAACCGAGATGGGGCATATAGACTTACAGCGTCATCTATTCCTCTCACCAATATGAAACTCACTCACAGTATAATGATACGCATAATTTACCAATATGAAACTCAGCAGCATTCGTCAACCCAACTTCAGCCAAGTCTTCGGAAACATGTCCACACGAATCGTGAGTCACGATCGGGATAGACAGGTTTTCATCCACCCCCTATCCCTAACTCACTATGCACCAATCACATCGCGCTGCGGGATCCGGCGCTCCGAACAAGAAAACACAAGCCAAAAGCGCAGTGAGCGGGGCAAGCAGAGCCGAGCCCCAGTCCAGTGTTCAAACCCCACGCCGTGTTCCTCGCCCCGAAGCGTCGCTCGCTCTCTGCCCAAAGCTTCTCCCATCCATTCACCCAGTCACTCAGTAACCCAGCCATGGACCCGTCCGAAGTGACGGTGCTGGTCGTCGAAGACGACGAGTTCACGCGCATGGCCACCATCGACATCCTCAAGTCGTGTCGCTACACGGTCTTCGCGGTGGAGAACGGGCAGCAGGCGCTGGACGTGCTCGTGACGAGCCACGCCAAGTTCGACCTCGTGCTGTGCGACGTGATGCTGCCCGTGATGACGGGCATCGAGCTGCTGGACGAGATCCAGAAGCACAGCGCCACGCTGGGCCACATCCCCATCGTCATGACCTCGAGCAACGAGGAGATGGACGTCGTCACCTCGTGCCTCAGCAAGGGCGCCAAGGACTACCTCATCAAGCCCATCCAGGTCAACACGGCCAAGACGCTCGTGCGCCACGTGTGGCTCAGTCGTCGCCTCGAGCGCACGTCCAACAAGAGCATGTGGCAGGACATTGAGGTCATCCGCACCATCGGCAAGGGCACGCACGGCACGGTGGTGCTGGCGCGCCGCAAGCTGGACGGAGCCGTCGTGGCCGTCAAGCGCGTGCGCATCTCGCAGATCTCGGAGAACGGACGCAAGCAGGCCGACAACGAGGTCATTCTGCTCAAGTCGCTGTATCACGTCAACATCGTGCGCTTCTACGACCACTTCCTGGCAGACGACGAGCTTAATATCGTCATGGAGTATTCGGACGGCGGCAACTTGCGCCAACTGGTCAAGCTGCGCGCGAGGGAGAAGATGGGACCGTTCCCGGAGCCCGTGATCATGAGCTGGTTCGCGCAGCTGGTGCTGGCCGTGGCGTATATTCACGGCAAGAATGTGCTGCATCGTGACCTGAAGGCGCAGAACGTCTTCCTCACGCACAAGAACGTCGTGAAGCTGGGTGATTTCGGGATCTCCAAGGCCCTGGCTGGAGACGCCACGGCTAACACGGCATGTGGCACGCCGGAGAGTATGTCTCCTGAAATTTGCCGCGGAGAGCCGTACGGCAAGAAGTCGGACATTTGGTCCCTCGGCTGCATTCTGTACGAGATGATCATGCTCCGCCGCCCGTTTGAAGCGTCGACGCTGCCGGAGATCTTCACCAAGATTTGCAAGGGCGAATTCCCACCGATTTTGCCGTCGTTCTCGCGCGACCTGCGTCTCCTGGTGCAGCTTATGCTGCAGCAGGATGCGTCGAAGCGCCCGTCGATCGAAGACATCTGCCGATTCCCATTCGTGCAGAACCCCATTCAGGCCTTTCTGTCAGAGCACGTGTCAGAGTTCCAGGAAGCGCTGGAACTGGAGGCCAAGCTGCACCAGCCATCGCTGTACAGCGCGGGCGCAGTCAACCCACCAGCCCCCTCCGTGTCGCCAACGCAGCGTCGACGCAACCATAACAGCAGCAGCGAAACCCCGACTAGTGGCTTTGGTGATTCGGCTCCTGATTCGGGCTCTCCTGTTTCCAGCCGCAGTGATGGCTCTAGCAACGCTGGAATGAACAATGGTGATCTGCGCAAATCGGCAATTGCTGCTGTTGCTATTGGTCTAGGCCCCGACTCGATTCCTGGCTCGAACGCGCGCCCACAACAAAATGCAGATCTGTCCAAGATTTCGGTGGACTCTCCTGGATATGTGGAGGATACTTTTGCTGACAAGCTACGTGCTCAAGTGACAATTGGCGATGTTCGTGTCGGACTTTTCACCACCTACACGGCGTGCATTGCAGCTGATGAACTTGTCCGCGTGCTTAAGTCCAAATTCAACAAGTCGGATGAGGAGGCTGCAAAGATTATGGATGAGTTTCTCAAGACACGCGTGCTCAATGTCGTGTTCGCTGAGGACAACACGCACCCGGACTTGACTGCGAGCAGCACGTTTCTGCGTTTCCAGGTGGACGAACTGTTCGTTCCGTTGAACATGAAGTACGCTTGCGTCGACGATATCCAGCAAGGAGCCATGGAGGTCTGTCTTCGAGTCCGTGAGGCGATTGCTGAGCTTCACGCTCTCAAATCCTTCCCGCGGGGTATTGCCACTGGCTTCAGCCTTCCTAATCACGTGTCGGTGACTGGAAGTAGTTCCACGGAGTATTTTGATGCGCCGTTGTGCCTGAAGTACCGTCGTTTCCTGAAGCTAACGTCGAAGTTGCAGAAGGTTGATGTCGGCAGTCTGCCCAAGCATGAGCGCCAGCCCTTCTTTATCAATATTTACAACGCGATGGTGCTTCACGGACTTGTCGAGTTCGGTGTGCCGCAGAACATCGGGCAGTACAATGCTTTCGAGCGAGACGTGGCCTATACGATTGGAGGACTAGACTTCACTTTGGGTGACATCAAGCACGGTATCTTGCGTTGCAACCGAAAGCCACCTTCGAATTATTGGGAGCGTCAGCTTCAGGCACAAGACCCAAAGCTGCAGTTCCGACTGCACATCCGTGACCCACGCTCACTGCTCGTGCTGATCGACTGCGCAGAGCCCCTCCCGACTGCTGAAGACGTTCCTATTCTGAAGCCCGGTCGCACGGATACGGATTTGGAGGAACAGGCCGAGAAGTTCTGTGAGCGGCTGGTGGAGGTGGACGACCGTGCCGGTGAAATCGTGCTGCCGCGTGTACTTCGTATCTTCCGCGATGATTTTGGGTCTTCGGAGGCTGAAATGGTGTCGTGGCTGGTGCAGTACATGGATAACGCACCGGCAAACATTGTCAACTACCGCGTGAGGTATCAGACGGGCATTTCGTCGTGAATGGAGCGATGATGTTAGGAGCACTCTCGTTGAGAGCTACTCGGTCCGTGTTGAAGTGGTGAGCACGTGGGTGAGCCTGTCCACTGCTGCTTACACATCTGGAAGCCAGATTTGCTGCAAGACTCCCACGTGTGACGGAGTAACGTTCGTGGTGGTGGATGATAAGCGAGATTGACTGATACCTTAGCGTGCCGTCTCCGATTATGACGTCTTTCCCATGATAGTGTTCCTTGCCAAGGTGAATTAGCGCAACCGACTTAGCGTCAGCAGCATGCATTATAAAACTACCGCCGTTTTGTTTTTCCAAGACCTTCATTTGTTTTTCACGACGACAAGAGGAATACTAGGCTGTTTCTTGTCTTTTCATTGTGCTGTTATCGGGAAAAATGTTGATACCAACCGAGTCTCCCACCCTCGCCACGACGGACACGTAACTCCACGCTGTCAAGAGGCAGCAAACTAACGGACTGGACGGCGAACGAACATGTCGTGGCAATGACAGCGAGGAGTATCGTGGGTAGGTGACTCGACAGCGTCCGTGAAGCAGCGACCAGGCAAGGTGAGTGAGTGCCGGGATGACGAGTGGCTAAATGGATTCAGAAGTGGGCTAAACTGACTGTTGTATGTAAGCAGCATAACGCCGCGACGAGAAGAGTAGTGCCAAATGGCCCTGCGCGACGCGTCGCAACGTGACGAGAGCTTGAGAGCTCTGTGCGCTTCTATAGGATGGTGCACTTGAACCCCGACTTCTTCTGCGGTTTCTGCGTGGGTTGCTGTCGCTCGACACGGACAGGGCGTTCGGCTTTCCTGATCTCACGCACCACCTGGTAGAAGCACTCCTCATTCAATATCTGCAAAATAGCACCATATAAACAATTTATCGTCAGCTTCTCCTCCCTCTGCAGCAAAAACTACCTAGCCGACGTACTCTCTCCTTGGCACTCGTCTCCATGAACGAGCAGCCCCACTGGCGCGCGAGCTCCCTGCCCTCATTGGCAGCCACCTGCCGCTGAGCCTCCAGGTCGCACTTGTTCCCCACCAGCACAATGGGCACGTTGTCCACGTCCTTGGCACGCAGGATCTTGTCCTTGAAGGCGGCGATGTCGTCGAACGAGCTGCGACTGGTCACGCTGTACACCAACAAGAAGCCTTTACCCTCGCGCATCCACTACAAAAAATAAAATAAAAGCAATTAAACAACGTCCAAGTCAGCTTTAAGACCCTAATTAACGCAGCCTGTACGCCGCGTACCTGGTCTTGCATGGACGTGTACTCTTCCTGTCCCGCCGTATCCAGAATGTCCAACAGCGCGGGGCTGTTGTCAATGGTCGTCTGCTTCCGGTAGCTGTCCTCTGCATAGCATCACAAAATAACCAGCAAATTACGTAAGCAATTACTTACTTGATTATTTACCCACCGAAAGATGATAAAATAAAGTAAAATAAAAAGCTCCGTTTTACCAATAGTGGGGTCATAGTCCTCCAGGAAGTTGTCGGTCACGAGGCGGATGGTCAGCGCGGATTTACCCACGCCACCGCTGCCCAGCACCACCTACAGCAAGGAACAACAGAGCACCACAGTCAGCTCTACACTCGGGGCTGAAGGGGGGACGGGGAGTGGGCGTTCTCTCCTCCGTTCTACCCTGTTCTACCCCGCTCTACTGCACGTCGTACCAGTTTGTACTCCTTGTTGTCACTCATGGCGAAGGCGTCGTAGGGCGCAAGGGAGAACGCGGCGGTGGGCGGCTTCTTCCCTCCCTCGGTGACTCTGTGTTTGAGCCTGGGCGTTCTCCCGCCTGGACTGAAAGTCTGCGCACATAAGCCGGACGACGGGTGCGCATCCCTGCATGCGAGTCGGCGATTGGCAGAAAAGGCGGCTTTTCCACCAATCGTCAGCGGGGGTACAAACGGGCGACGTGCCTTTCGTTCGTGTACCCCCTGGAGGGTACAGTCGCAATAACTCACCCGACAAGAACATGGCGATGCTTGTACTCCTCGCGACGGGCGGCCTCGGCGCCGTCGTCGGCTTCCTCGCCATGTACCTGCCCCATGCGATCTTCCCACTAGCAGTGGCCTGTACGTATACAGTATACTGCATTGTAACGTTAGCTATACGTCGTCTAATCCTTTCTATCTCTGCAGTCGGCTTGCCGGTCGTCATGTACGCCATCATCTCACTGCTGGAGCTGATCATCCTCGGCACCAAGCGCAACCAGACGCAGAACCAACAGCAACGACGACAAGCGCCGCGCGGCGTCATGCAGATGAGCCGCGCGCTGTACGAGCAGCTGGACGGCGAGATGCTGCAGCTGCTGCTGAGCAACCGCGACTTTGACAGCAACGACTACGAGCGGCTCATGCGGCTCGAGGCGCTCAACGAGCGCAAGCACGAAGGCGCCACACCGCTGCAGATCCAGCAGCTGCCTATCGTCGCGGTGACGTACGTAGCTCATCACTCTCTCTCTCTCTCTATGGTTGACAGGCTGACCATAGTGGACTGTTGAAGTGCGAAGTGTTGATGGTGAATAACGCCTATTGTTTTGTTTCTGCTGCTGCAGCGAGAGTATGTTGCAGGCCACCGAGAACGCGAGTTGCACAGTGTGTCTAAGCGCCTTCGAGCTGGACGGTCGTGTGCGGATGATGCCGTGCTTCCACCGGTTCCACCCGGAGTGCATCGACCCGTGGCTTCAAGAGAAGGCGTTGTGTCCAATCTGCAAGTTCCCCGCCATCGCTTAGGCTGTCACCAGCTACATGTACAAACCCCGGTGGGCAAGCTGCCAAGACAAGACACCATGACGAGCTTCAACATGTACCGTAACCCGCATAATGTAACCCGCTTCTGTGCACCTGTATTTCTTATTCGGCGTCACTTCCCAATCTGCGGCCGAGCCCGCAGACCAGAGTCCGGACAGAGACGAAGACCTCCGAGAGCCAGTAAAACTGGCCCCTGCCTTGGGTGGGAAGTCCCTCATACTGAGGCCAAGGTAAAAAGGGGGAGGCCTTCTCTCCACTGCGTGCGCCGCGGGGGCAGCGCAGTGGGCAACCCGAGAGGTGAAGCCTACCGTAAAGTTACGACCCGAGGGGAGGGGGCGTCGGCCGCCGGAGCGTGTCGACCCCCTGAACCATTGCGAATTAATTCCTGCTCTTCTTCGTCCAAGTCCAAGACGCCACCCCGTTCGCTGCGCCCAAGCCCAGTTCCATGGTAGTGAACTCCTCCGAGACCGTGATGCCCCGTTGAGATCCAGTACCGGACCGTGTTTGTAGGAGCAAGCACGTCCAGACACCTCTCCGTCCAGTGATGACAAGGTTCCGCAAGCGCACGTTTTCTTCAAGACCGTCAAGGAGAGCAAGAATTTCCGTTCCATAAGGAGATGTCAGGGTCAGTGTCAAGGCGCAAGCTAGATGGCGTAAACGCTCCGGTTGAGATCCGGTCGCCCGTGCCCGCCCAATGTCCCCTGTCCCAGTGCGATGCAGTGCCCCAACCAATGAGCTACCATCCGGATCGACCGTGCACGTATAACTAACCCCGGACTTGGTCAACGAGTCCACGGGACCTCTTTGGAGTGCCCCCCCGTGACGTCTGAAGTCCCAAGCCAGCAGAATGAGACAGCGAGGAGGATGCAAGCGAAGTCATGGTAGATGACAAGAATCTCTCAGCTTTCAAGCAACTAAGTTATTTGCTCGAGTAGGTAACTAGTTAAATTGAACCAGCTGACTCTCTCTCTCTATTTCTTATTCGGCGATAACCCCTACCACCCCACTTTTCCATTGGTAAAAATAAATCAATACAAAACCCGACACAAAGATCCGCCCCCTTCATACGTTCAAACTCCATTACGACTCAAGTCTCCGCTCGCCACCTCCTCGCCGCCCTCCATGACGCAGCCAGCGCCCGCCAACTGGCGGGGCGTCTCCCAAGCCAGCCGCGCTACGTCTGCGGGCAAGGCGCGTCCATCCTCTTCATCGGCGCGCTCCAAGTCGCAGCCCAAGCAGCACAACGCCAATGTCAAGTCCAAGCCCCCCACCAAGCCAACACCTTCCGCCTTCGAGCTGGGCGTGGCGCAGGCGCGCGCGTTCGCGGACAGTGCGACCCCCGAGCAGCTTGAGACGCGGCTGCAGCAGCTGCTGCTAGGCACCAAGTTCGCCGACGCCGCCTTCCTCATCGCCGCGAGCGCGCACCTGAGCTCGCGCTTCCAGACGGCGGACGTGGTGCGTCTCATACTGGAGCGCGCGTGCAGCCCGCGCACGCTGGAGCAGGCGGCGCAGCTGGTGCGCGACCTGCAGCTCAAGGACAACGACGCGCTCGTCATGCTGCTCATCAACGAGATGGTGCGCGCGCTGCAGTTCGGCGCGGCCGTGCGGCTGGCGCAGGAGATGGTGCCGGGCTTCGACCAGTTGGCCGCCTCGGAGCGGCCCAGCTGGACGCCGCCCGCGCTGATCCAGGCCATGATCCGCGTGGGCAAGTTCCGCCCCGCGCTTAAGTACGCCAAAGAGTTCGGGCTGCTGGACACGTTCCCGGCCCCGCAGCTCGTGGCGGGCATGTTGGAGACGAGGAGCTGGGAGGAGGCGGTCTCGAGCGTCATGGAGTTCCAGCTGTTCAAGGAGTTCCCGCTGGAGGCGCTTGCAGTGGAGATGATGAAGCAGAGACAGTGGACGCAGGCGGTCAAGTGCATGAACAAGCTGTCGGACAAGGACGACACGCGCGCCAAGTTCTACGAGGCGCTGGTGCGCGAGACCGCACACGTGGGAGACTTTGTCACCTCGCTGCGCTATCTGCGCGAGTTCAAGTTGGAACAGGGCAATGGAGACGCTACCGTGAACTTGCTGCGGTACTTGGTGGATACGATGGTGGTGCATGGTGAGTTCTACAAGGCCATCAAGTACGCTATCAAGTTCAACCTTGCCAAGAACCCGCTTGATGATGCCATTGCAGCGGCGGAAGCTGCGCTCGCTGCTGCAAACGGTGAAGAGGTGACACCCCCGAAGGTAGTGGACGATGCCGAGTACCTGCCGCAATACAGCGTGGAGACCCTGATCCGCAAAGCCATGGAATGTGGACAGTACCACGTCGCAACCACGTACATAAAGAAGTTGCGTCTCCGTGAACGGTTTGCTGACGAGCTTGTGGCGATTGAGAAGGCACAGCAGACTCAACTGCTTGAGTTCCGGCAGTATGCACAGCTGCGGCTTGCGCAGTTCCAGGACCCGACGGTTCAGAAGAGTCTGCACACGATGCTGGGAGAGCAAGCGGAGGATGAAATGGTTGAGCTTGAGCCTGTAGAGGTGGAGATTGTTCTATCAGAGGAGCAGGAGATCTTCCCGCGCAAGAAGAAGACCCAGCAGCTCAAGCAAGAGGAGGAGGACGTCACGGTTGATAAAGACGACCAGATACCCGCTCCAGAATCCAGTAAACGTGCCGAAGAACAGCAGCAAGAGCCCAACCCGCCTGTTGAATCTGCAGGGCAGTCGCGCTTTGGCTTTGCACGGGCCTCGTCACCTCCACGCCCTCCTCTTCCCAGTGCCCCTGCACCTGCAATTCAAGCACCCGCCGTTGATACTGATAGCCAGCCTCGCAGCAGGTCAGTGCCGTCTGGTAGATCGGCTCCTCCACCGGGGCTCTTTAACGCCTCGGAGGGCGAATCTCCTCAAGACAGTGTGCAGGATAGCGCTGGGGGCTTCAACTTCGCCGATTTCGCCAAGTCCGTCCAGATCAGCGGCCCAGCACCGCCTGCTTCGGTTCCGTCATCGCAGCCCCTTCAACAACCACCTCAGCCACTGCAACCACCTCAACCTCAGCAGCAGCAGCAACAACCATTTTTGAACCAGCAACAGCAAGGCCAAGGCGTGTTTGGACGCCCCATGCCCCCCATGCCGAACGGTCAGTTCGCCGGGGGCCCACCGAGATACCCCATGCCACCGATGATGCCGCAGCAGAACCCCATGTACTTCGCTCAAGGAAACATGCCTCCTCGCGGCTACCCGCAGCCACCTCCTCCTCCCCCTCCTTCGAGCAACGGCGGCGGTGCGTTCGACGTTGCCGCTCTCGCAATGCAGTTCCACAACTCGGGTAGCAGCAACGGTTCGTCTGGTTTTGGTGCCTTAAGTGGCCCTCGCCCACCCATAGGCTATCCGCCGAATGGCCAGCAACTCTTCCCAGGAATGCCTCCCCCACCATTCGGCATGCCTCCTCCGCCTCCGCAATCCACCTTCAAGCCCAGCATGTCGTACACCTCGGTCACTACGACACGCCAAAAGAAGTAACTTTTTGGACACCTGCAAGCTTCAACTCCCGTACAGTAGTAGCTCAATCTGCATATTTGCATGGTTGCACGTTTGCACGTTTGCATATTGCATGTTTCGTAATTTTTCCGGGCTCAAAAATGCCACAATGAAGAACAGTATCCTTCTTTATTCACTAGGAAGACGTACGTAACTGTTGCTGCCAGTGATCAGAGGACTTCGCAAGCCCCTACTACAGTCACCGTGGTGCTAGCGGCGGATTCTTTTTCTTGGTCTTGAGTTTGGCATCGATCTCCTCCCACTTTTTCCCTCGAACACTAAGCAGGCGAGCCGCACGCTCAGTCAAGTTGCCACTGTCGAGCAAAACACAACTTTAGTTAGTATTTGAAAACACCATAATCCAGGCATCACTTGCAACAACGTACCCGCATTTCAAGTCACGACGACTCAACTCCACCTTCAACCGCTCTAATCCCAGCGCCTCGAGTGATTCGACGGTCTCAAACTTCATCAGGTCAACAGGAGGCTCGCTCGGAGCCGACTTCTTCTCCGGTTCCTTTGCTGCGTCCGCCTTCGCTTTCCTTGATGGACTCTTTGTCTCAATATCACTAGGGGCTACTGAGCTCGAGTTATTGCTGCTGCTAGCGGTAATACTGACTTCGGTAGCAGTCTTGCTCGAATCTGGGTCAATTACCGCGGACCCGTCCAACGTTTCGGCTTCGAGGGCATCAATGACAGGTTCAAATCCAGGCGCCTCGTACATGAATGGTTGAGAGCCGATGTTCACTAGCAGGATCTCTGTCTGCTCAACACTGATGGCCGGGAAGAAGCCCTGATCGCTCGATGTGTGTTTGACATTGCGGAACGCCACCCCGAGATCAACGCCATTCCTGGTAAACGCAACCGTGCCTTCATCTAGATCCAGCATGCAACCAATAACGTCGTTCTTGCTCCAGGATTCACCTGTAGCATACCTCTCGTCCTTCCCGCCATTCCACTTCACTTTCCGGGCACCATCGTAAGCCCAAGACCTTTCGTGGTCGCCGACTCCATCTCCAGTTTCCGAGTTGGCCTCGAACGTCGAGTCCGCCCAGCCGATCTGCACTACGCCAGTCGTGACCAGACGCACCTCATAGTACCACTTGCCCTTCGTAACCGCGCAGCAGTGTCGCGCCGCCGCGGTGCCGAAGTTACCTCGGCCACGAAGTTCGCACAGTCCGTGCTTGAACGCGGTTCCAACACTAGCAGATCCACCGTCCTCACCTCCCTCACCCACAAGCTTCAGCCACTTCTCCGTCGCCGGCGGGTGCTGCGCCGAGCGTACACTGATGTACGTCGTGGCATCGGGCGGCAGCACCCGCGCGTTCTCTTCCTGCAGCTCCATCTTCGCCTTCATCTTGGTCTTACGACGTCGCAGGTCGCTCTTAATCGCGTCCAACACATCGTCCGGCATGTCCTGCTCAAAGTCCACGTAGCTCTGTAGTTCCTGCTGCTTGGCTCGCTGAGCCTCGTCCTTCTTGGCGCGCTTGAACTCCGTCAGTCCTTCTCCTCTTAGCTCCTCTTCTCCATGAGCGAAGTCACAGTCCCGTCCACGCGGACAGCCCCACCACCGCGGCGCGCCGGGCGGAGGGGCGCGTCCCCCCTCTCTGGCCTTGAGCCAGCTCGTGCACAGCACCGTGTTGCGTCTTCTCTTCATGTACGACTTCTTGATACCCTCCGCCCACGAGGGCGTGGCCAGGTACCACCCGGGGATGCCGCTGGGCGTGTCTTCATCCAGCGTCTCTCTGTCCAACACGCCGTCCTTCTCGCGCTGCGCGCGCGCGTCTGCGTCCTTCTGCCACTTGTGCATGGCCACCTCTTGGTTCACGTGGCGCAGGCGGCGGCCGTGCAGGTCTCGACACGCGCCGAAGTCCGTGGTGGCCTTGGCGCCCGACGCCTTGCCCATGCTACGCAGCATGGCGCCGAAGCCGCCTTTGCCGCCGCGCAGACCGCCGCGTAGCCGCGCGCGGATGATGACCGGGAAGCTCGGCACATGACTCGATAGTGAAAGTTTGTGGCCGTCCACGTACAAATCAAGCAGCGAAGATGGCACGCCCTCACGCGCCTGTATGAAGGAGATCAGGCGCGCTACGCAGGCCGCGGGGGCGGCCAGCGACACGCACAGCGTGCGGTTGAAGTGCACCAGGAACTGCAGCTCCTCGGACATGGTCTAGCGACTGGAGGAGTCTTGGCTTGCGCAGGGGAAATTGTGCTTGAATTTGTATCCCTGACACAAAACCGGTATTTGTGAAATCTCAATAAATATTTTACAAAACCGGTATTTGTGTAACAACAAAATATTATTTTTGCGATTACACTAATACCGGTTTTGTGTCAATTCTTACGAACAGCGAACTTTTGGCTACCCGTCTCGCCCAATGAACTCCTTGACACTGGTGATATCCTCCCTGCTGCTTCGAGCGGCGCATGCTTCGCCTGCATCATCGCCCGTATCAATCTCTTACAGTGTGCTGATAGCCACGTCCATTGCGCTTCTCGTCACGGCGGTTGTGGTAAAAAAGAAGCTCTCGGCGCCTCAGGAGGCGACTTCGCCGCCCCGCGCTTGTGTACTGCAGTGCGACGAGGCTCAGGAACGACTGGCGGAGGCGTCCACGCAGCAATTGCCGGTAAACGCTGCCGTGACGCTTAAAGAACCCAAAAATGGTCACAACTCCGGCTCCGTGCGCAGTTACGACGGTGATTCCGACACCTACGAGGTGGAACTGGTCCCAAATGAGACCGTGGCGCTCAAATCCTCCCAGTTGCAGTTCCCCAAAGTCTCGGGGCTCTTCGTGTACCCCATCGAGTCCTGCGCCGGCATCCAGCTGGACGAGGCCCAATTGACGCCAAAAGGGCTGCTGCACGACCGAGAATGGGTCATTATCGACGGAGCGAGGGACAAGTTCGTGACCCAAAGGAGATACCCCAAGCTGGCGTTGCTGCATCCGAAGCTGCTGCCAAGTACAGACGCAGCTCAAGTTACGAGTCTGGTGCTGACTGCCAAGGGGATGCCGGAGCTGGAGGTGCCAGTGGTAAACACTGGAGAGGGAAAGCTGCGAGTTGTGAGTGTCTGGAAGGACAAAGTGGAAGCTGTGGACCAGGGAGACGCAGCGGCGGAGTGGCTCGACACCTTCATGGGGGAAGAGAAGTGCGGGTCAGAGACGGATTCACGCGTCATACCAAACCCAAGTACGCGCCCGGACACTCGACAAACTTCGCCGATGCTTTTCCGTTCCTGCTCGCCCTTGAGGAATCGCTGGAGTAGTTCAACACGACTCTGAAGACTCCAGTGCCGATGAACCGCTTCCGACCAAAGTACGTTCGATTGTGGTAGTGCTGTGTGTGTACCGAGAGTAATTCGCTTCTTGTTGTTGATGATGTTGATAACTATCTTTCACAGCATCGTTCTGCGCGGCAGTCCGGCGTTCGCAGATGAACACTGGAACTGCATTACAATTGACGGCTTTCAGTTCCGCAATGTGCGTCCTTGCGCGCGTTGCGGCATGCCAAGCGTGGACCAGGCAACTGGTGAGGTCCACCCGGAGCGCGAGCCGTCTCGTGCGATTGTGCGAGAGCGCAATGGTGTGCTTTTGGGGGTTACCGACGGCAAGGGCTTTGAAGGATACTTCGGCTCCAACATGGTGCTGGAAATGAAGGGTGGGAATGCGAACCCTCCACGGCTGGCCGTTGGCGCGAATGTGAAAGTGCTCACGCTGAAGACTGAGGTCGTAGCCTGAAGGACTCAGCAGGTATCAGTTCCTCTGCAAATCCGTACCGTCAAAGTGTATGAGGCCACTCATTAAGCCCACGCGGCGATAACCGAGTGTTTTATTGGGTTTCTAGGTTTGTTTTTTCTGTAGCTTACTGGTACGAAGAGCTTCACTTGACTGTGTTCCCTGTTTTTCTGCTGTAGCGACCTCCGTCGCGTACGCTTGGAAGTGCCGGGGGATTCTTATGAAGACTGCTACTTGTGAGCTCTGGCGACAGGGATAGCGCGAAGTTGTCAGTGCTCAATTCCGACTTCTTGTCTGGAGTTGGTTGGGGTGGCAATGGACTGAGATCTACTTTCTTGGGAGATGAAGAGGGCGAAGAAGGTAGTGCCAGAGCTTGAGGTTTGCCTTCCGTTTTGTCGTCTTCTTCGCGCCTATTGAAACTCGCTGGGAGAGGATCAATCTTGATTGGTGATGTTGATCTCGGTGACGGCCGTGGGGATGTTGATGTGATAGCAACAGAAGAAACATTGCTTGGCCGTGGATGTGCCTCACCTTGGGGTTTGTGAGGCTGCGGAGGCGAAAATGACTCCGTAGAAACTGGTGTTTGAGGTTGTAAGAGGGAGTCGGGGATGGGGATTTCTTCACTTAAGGTGCCTGGCAAATTGTCACGAGGGGTTCGAGCAGGTGAAGAAGTTGGTGATAGTGTTAATGACCGAGTGGGGGACGCAGTGGGGGATATCACCGAGCGCGTAGGTGATCGATTCGGTGAGTGGGGCTTGGATAGTTCTTCGTCCAGCGGTGGTGCATTCTCCTCACCATCGGAATTGTAGCCCAGAGTGCTCGCAGATTGAGTAAGGCGGCAGCTGGAAGGTCTATGGATGCTGAGCTTCTGCAGCGTGTCCAAGTTGAGCTCTAAGCGCTTGGGGGCGTGCCATTTGTCGATCAGTAGTGCAACGCAGTCTGCATGCCGTCGAAGCGAAGATGTCGAGCAGCTAGTGGTTGAGAGATGGAATAGCGCCATGGCCGTGCGTACGCAGACAGCATTGAACAGAATATCTCCGGTTGCAAATTGCTCGAGCTTAGCCTCGAGAACACGTAAGCACGAAAGCACCCGGTCCAGAGACCTCATCGCGTACGCTGGAAGCTGGTGGAGCTGTTGGAATCGGTAATTTGAGTTGGTAGCGCTGCTGGAATTGCCGTGAGTTTCACTCTCACTTCGTGCATGGACCATTGGATTCGCGTGGGCTGTTGTCTTTGCAGGAGACGGAAGTTTTAGCGGAGGTACAGGTGCTACGTACAGCAATTTCTCGACGTATTGGCTGCTTAGTAGTGGTTCACGAAGATGTTCCAGCCAGTCAAGCAGCAGTATGGCGTGTATCGAGGCATTTGGGCACAATGCCGAAGCCTCTTCCCAATTCCATTCACCGACGTTGAATCCGACTTTGATGGGGAAAAGCTGCTCTCTGGTCACAGCTTCAGGGGCTTCGATGACGTCGAAGGAGATGCCGTTGCTCTCATTCAAAGACTCGTTCACTGCTCCTCCGATGAACTGCCGATGTCGCTCAAGCAATTCAGCCGGTCCTGAAGGCGTCGGACGATAGAAATCTTTGGTGCTCTCGCTCGTCCGGGGCCAAGCTTCTTGCTGGCGAACACACAGATGATTAATGAAAGCTGACGCGACAGTCACAACATCGGAGGATGCAGTCACAGCTCCTTCGACTTCGGCGCAAAGGAAGTCGAGCAGTCTGGGCAGATTCGAGTTCACTGCACCTTCGCCGTGTAGACGGCGATTTTGGTGCTCCACAGTCTCCGCAAGAGTAAATCGGTCGTGCACTTTCGGCAAGGCGAACACAACGCGTGCTGCATTGAGATACGCATGGAAGTCGTGTACAAACTGGACCTGTCCAGCAGTTTGTACCGATCCCGGTCGGTCGCGACGCACGAGACGAATCGCTAACTCGGGTGGGATGTTGTGCAGGAAGATGAGTGCACACGCTATGGTGATGCCCGTACGTCCATAGCCGGCGTGACAGTGTACAGCTACTCGATGGTGACCGGTGAGCAGGACCGACGCGATCACTTTGACAATGTCCATCATGAACGAAAGTGTGGGTGTTGTCATATCTTCCCAACCGAAGTTGTAAAAGCGGACTATGAAAATGCCAAGACAAGGAGTTGAATCTGGTTAGTTCGCTGGCTGGCAACCGTTAACGTAAGAGAATCGGTTCAATTTCGTACTGTTTTGAGCCATGAGGTCCTTTTCCGGGTCATACGGAAAGCCACTGGGGCCAAGACCATCACCGCAGTAAGGGTGTTCTCCTGGAAGTGTCAGATTGAACACAGCGGTGATGTTCAGTCTGCAATGGACAACAAGTTCACATTTGTTAGTATCCAAGTGATGTATACTGTACGAAGTTTTCATCAGGTTGACATACTTCTGGAATTGCTCGGCGATTTTGTACTCGTTCATGAGTCTTGAGGACGGCCGCATCATGGCCAAGGCGTAATCTGCCACCCAGTCTGAGTGAAGACCTCGCACGGGTGAATCCGACTTGGCCAACGCAGCACTTTCACTGCAACGCTTGCACCGTGCACCACCGCAAAGTCGACACTTGACTTTGAGCGTCTTCTCCCATTCGCGAGCTTTCACAGGCGACCCCATGGCTCCACAATTGCCAAACCGAAGACTGCAGTGAGTATTGATCGACTTGAATCAAGAAGACATGAAGGCTAAATGCAGGTGAGAGAGACTCAACCATCCATCTCCGCCATCTCCTAAAAATATGGAGCATGGCTACCTTTTCCTGGAACATGTAGCCATGTTTCTTCAACGGACACGGCACAATTGGAGCGAGATTGGTTTGTGGTGGCTGCTGGAAGCTTGTTAGCTTAAGCTTTGATAGTTTTAGGGTGAGATCAAAGCCTAAGGCCGAGTCTCGTTCCAATGAAGTCCAACTCGGGTCGAAAGCCTTCGTCGAACGCACTACTCGGTGACAAGCGTTCGCCTCCGGTGACTGCCAAGTTGAGGCGCAAATCGAGCACTGGCAGCCATACAGACAACGCTGCTGCATACAGCACTTTTGACTATGATCACGGACGTCAAGTGTCGCCATCTCCGCAGATTCTGCCAGTGGGCGGCGCAGACTTGCTGCCTCAACTTCAACAACTTCAGCAGCACCAGAGTCTTGCAGCTTTTTGCTATCCTACACCAGGTCCATCGATTCCTCACACCTTATCACTTGGCCCGAATGCATATCAATCTGCAGCATACATGCCTCCGTCAGGACTGCAGCAGCAATTTTTAAGTGCGCCGGGCAGTTCCAGCGCTACTCGCGAATCGTGGGGAGCGCCACCAACTGAGAAAAGCGGCCAAGTCTTGGAGCAGCTTGGCTCAGTGTTGCAACAAATGAAGCAAGAGTCCGAAGGATCAGCGGCTGCATGGCGTGAAAAGCTCGCGGAGACAGCACAGCTGACAGATCAATTAGCGCAGACTCGAGAGCAATTGAATGTTGCCACGAATAATGAACGCGCTGTGAGCACTGAGCTCGCTCGTGTCCAAGAGGCTCTCAAGACATTAGAAGCTGACGCAGCACAGAATGCAACGCGCCACCGCGAGGAACTTTCAGTGATGAATGACGAGGTGCAGCGACAGCAACAATGTGCTGATGAAATCCGTGAAAAGTATGAAGCTGCACTCGACGAAGTTCGCACAGAACTCCAGAGTACATGCTCTCGTTACGAGGAGCAACAGCAAGCACTGCGTGATGAACACCGAGCAGAGCTGGACCAGTTTCAACGCGCTCACGAGACGAAGATCCAGGAACTTGAGACTCTGCATGGTGCAGAACGCAACAATCTACTTGAGAAGTTGCGTGAGCTGGAGCAGGCCAAGCAAGAACTTGGTCAGCACCTTTGGAGCGCCACCAAAGAGTTAGAAGCTACTGCTCAGCTTCGCGAGCAGCAGCTTCGGTCACAAGCTCAAGAAGCTCAGCAAGAACTTGCACAGTTGCAAGCATCCGCCGTTGCTCGAGAACGCGAGCTACAAATGAAGGCAGAAGCTCAACGCAAAGAGCTCCTTGATGAGCTGAACAAACAGGTAGAAGCTGCTCGAGCTACTGCCAACGAAGAACGAGCTCAAAAGGAAGAACTCAACGCGCTTATGGTCGCTGAGGTGTCTCGATTCCAAGGTCAATTGGAGCAAATGGGCCAACAGCATGCAACAGCACTCGCCGAACGCGAGAAGCTAGCACAGGAAGAGCGCGTGCAGGCTTTGGAGCTGCGAGAGAAAGCTGAACGTGTTGTACGCGAAGCTCAGGAAGAGTTACGAGAAATGCGTGCCGAGCTGCAGAGCACGAAAGCGGAGAAGGTCCGCTTAGAAGCACAGGGGTCTGCAGAGAATGGCACGCTGCAAGAGCTGAACGAACAACTACGCGAGACCGCAGGACAACTGGAAGACTCGCACAGTCAGCTCCAGCACCTCTCAAGCCGATGCAAGACTGCCGAAAAACTGACCCGGCAGTGTCTTGACCTCATTACTCAAGCGCCGATAGGGAACAGTACGAGTTCTGACGAAGAAGATGGCGATGAAGAAGGCGATTCTGATGATAATGAAGACCCGCTAGCACAGTTACCATCGGTGCTTCGAGCGCTCAAGCAGCTTACAAAGGCGTCTGGTGCGTTGGAGCCATTGCAACTGAAAGTTCTCCGCTTACAACAAGAGAGAGATAGCGATCGCGAAAAGCATCGCGCGCGTGAGCAAGAACTGCAAACTCAAGTGCAAAACTCACTGCAAGAGCTGGAAACTGCCCGTCGAGATGCTAAAACATTAGCTGAAGAACTGGCACAACTTTCTCAGGCTGCAGGGGGGCAGGAAGCACAAATGACTCGTTCGAACGAGCAGCTTCGTCAGCAAGTCCAAGAACTCGAGCATCTTCGTTCTGTGAGTGCGTCGCAGCTTTTGCAACTCCAGAAAGCACTGGACGCCCAGCGTGCTCGAAGCACAGCACTTGAATCTGAGAAGCGTGATTTACTAGCTGAAGCTGAACAACTCAATGCTAGTCTGGAGGCCCAGTACCGGACAGTGAATGACAAGCAACTAGAACTTGAGCAGCTACGCGGATCCTATCGTGAGCTTCAACTCACGCATGGCGATCTGCAAGAAACTCATGCCGACTTGGAAGATAGTGCTAGGCGAACAAATGAACATCTCGCTACACAGCTTCAAACCGCACAGCAGGAAGCACAGACTAGAATGCGTGAAGCCGATGAACTTCGAGGTGAATTGGAGCGAGTCACTCAAACTTTGAGCGACGAGCGCGATCAACTTGTACGCGCTCGAGATGCTGAGCAAGCTCAGCGTTCACATAGTGAACAGGAATTATCTCGCGCACTGGAGGAGAAAACACATCGACTTGAAGAGATGCTCGCCATGCTCACTCAGCTACAGAACAAGTCGGAGCATCTAGAGCAGGCTCGTGTCCAAGACGCTGAAGTTGCACGCCAGCAACGTGATACCTTCTCGCATCAATTGGCTGAAGCTCAACAAGCCCAAGCACGAGCAGAAAGCGCCTTGGCTGTAGCTTTGCAAGCTCAACAAGACATACAAACACAAGCTCGATTCGAGGTGGAGCAGCTTCGAGCTACTTTGACGCCTCAGTTCGCTGACCTCGAGGCTCAGAAGGAAGCTCAAGCTGCAGAGCTGCGCAAATTAGAGGCCGAGCTCGAACGCGCCACACGAAACAAGCAGTCACTGCAAATGGAGCTCCAGCGAGCTGCTGACGATACTCAAGATGCACTACGCGCAGTCGAAGTTGCTCGTCGGGACGCTCGAGCACAAGCTCAACAACTAGGTGAAGAGTATGAGAGACTTCGACAAGAGCTTGAAGCTGCACGAGCTGAAAGTCAAGAGAATGCAGCGCTGTCGGAAGAACTGCAGAACAAGATCACGACTATCCAAAGCGCAGCGAATGCTACCATCGATGACCTTGTGTCGGAGCTACAAGGTGCGCAGGACGCTCTCGACCTTGAGCGTGCTCGAGCCAAGAAGGAGAAAGATGGCGGTGGATCACGCTCCCAACTGCGTGAGCTTGAGGAACAACTGCGGTCTCGAGAAGCTCAGCTTCGTGAAGTCCGCGATGAAGCTTCACGCACCCAGGAGCAGCTCGAAGAGCGCTTGAGCGAACTCGAGCTAAGGTTTCAACGCACAGCAAACACCCTCGAGAGTAAGAAGCAGGAGTGTGATGCCAAAGCGCGAGAGATGGAGCTACTATCACGACGTGCCGGTGAGGCCGAACGTAAATTGGCGCCACTCACTGCAGCTCGTGATGCTCTTCAAGCCAAAGCAAACGAACTGAAGCAGGCGCTGGACGCGAAGGTTCGTGAGGCTCAAGACAGTGAAGAAAGAGCTCGAGATGAAGTTCTTCGAGTTGCACGCGAACGCCGTGCGCTGGACACTCAACTCGCCGAACTTCGTGATGAAAGTGAGGCTTCGCGGCAGCAGGTAGCGCGTGCACAACGCGAGTTGCAGTCGATGAAACAGGCGCTAGAGCGGGCAAAAGGAGAGCTTAGCCGATCAAGTTCGGAGCTCAGAGCAGCCACGCAACGTCTCGAGAGCGTTCAACAAGCTGCCAACCAAACAATAGCCGACGCCACCGCTCGAATGCAGGCAGCGCAGCAGCAAGGCGAACGTACCGTAGTACGATTGCAACAAGAACTCGATCTGGAGCGAGAACGACGTCGAGAGGCAGAAGTTCACCGAGCTGAGCTTCAACGAGCATTGCGACAGCAGCACATCCATTCACCGGCCGTATCCACAGGCTCGAGAAGCGATGACAACCAAGCGCGAGTCAATTCATCAGACAACTTCAACTCGAGTCCAGAGCTAGCAGATCGACCAGCATCAAGTCAGTCGACTGCGGGTACAACTGAGTACCGCAAGTTCTACGCGAACGAGCCGCTCACTTCGGCCGAGCTCTCAAGTTTGCCCATGGCGGTCATCAAAGCTCAATTGGGACTCGAGTTCAGCCAGAATAACACGACCACCTCAAAGGCAAACAAAAGCACGAGCAAGTCGAAGATTCAGCATCAGCATAAGGAACGCTACGCAGCCAGCAGAGACAACCACACAGACGAAGATGACGACGCAATCCCGCTCCTACCGCTGGAAAAGCTTCCGTAGTACGTACCTCTGCTTTGGTTTTGGTCTCAGCACCGGGTAGACTCACTCTACATTGCAGTACTCCAGAGGCTGACGGCCGAGACAGTTCTCCAGACAGTCCGACGGATGTGGTGCCAAGCGGTGGTCGTTCAAGCTCACTGAGCTCTCGAAGTACATCGTGGTCGGCTCGGTCAAGTAGCAACAGCCATCTCTCGTTCTCCAGGAACAACGCCGCCTCTCCCGGTACCAGTGCCAACAGCAGTCTGTCGACTCGCAAGAACTCCATGCCAAGCGCTGGCACCAAGAAGAAGAAGTCAAAGCAGTCGCGTCCTGTCGGACTTCCCTCAGCTTCTGGAACGCCTTACAGCGCCGTCTCCTCCAGTCTGTCGCCTACAAAACACCAGAAACCTAAAGCACGCGGCAAACTCTTGCCCCGCATCAGTCTGCAGTGAAGTGAAGCCCAAGCTTGTAAAAACAATGAACACGTCGTCTTAGGTCCCATTATCCTGGTTAGTTGCACAACTGCAGCGCGGATTCCGGTGACGTAGGGAAGTGATAAATGTACACGGGGAACGCCACGTCCATGGGGTCCTCCCCTTGCTCCGGAGCTCGCTCCTTCGCCGGTACGAGGTGCCTCTCGACCGACGTCAGGCTCGGGATCCGATACAAATACGTGACGACGCGGCAGTTGCTCAGCTTCTCGAGCTTCGGCCGCACCAACCTGCAGTCAATACATGAACAGCAACAGCAACTGGTTAGTACATGTACGCAGCTGATCGTGGTTGGCGGCCGACCTGACGTACGACAAGCCGCGGCCGATGAGGAACAGGAAGACGACGGTGGCGTCCGCCGGGATGTCGAACTCGAGCGCGTTGGCCTCGTGCACCGTCACCAAGTGGCCCACGCCGCTGGCCGCCGCGGCGTCGCGCGCCTCTTGCGCTCGCTTGGGGTCGATCTCCACGCCCACGGCACGCACGCCGAAGCTGCGCGCGGCCTCGACCAGCAGGCGGCCGTCGCCGCAGCCCAAGTCGTAGACCACGTCGGATTCGCCCACACGCACGAGCTCCAGCGCGCGGCGGAACGCGCTCAGCGGCGTCGAATAGAGCGTCTTGCGTGGCGCCAGCATGGGGACGAGAAGGCGCGTCTTTGGATTGCGAGCCAAGGACCGGAAAAAAAATGTGACGAGGCGACTGACCGTTGCAACGATTCGGCGGCAATGGACCAAGAAGTAATCGATACTTTAAGTGTGGGGCAAAAATGAACTTATTCTTGTTGTGGTTGTGGATTCATCTGCTCGGTCGGACCGAGGCGAATGGGGAAAATAGATACAAAAAGGTGTCGCCAGCGTCGAACTGGCAACGGACTGCGCGACTGCAGTTCTCTCTTCTTCTTCTTCTTCTTCTCTTGCTGTCGTTGAGGAGGAAGCTTGGTTCGCTCGTCTGGAGCCGCGCACATAAAAATATATGGAGGTTTGTGTCCTGTTCTCTCTTTCTCTGGATGGACGCGGGGCGAGCTACCGCGTGCCCTTCCAAGGAAACGCGACGTGCTGGTGGAGTTGTTCTTCTCGCTCGTGCTCGTGCTCGGCTGCGGCGCTGCTGGTCTTGTTCTCGGCGGGCGTGTGGGTTGCGGCGTAGCGCGCGTAGCCGGTGATGCCTGCGGACGAGAGCAGCAGCGGTAGCACGGCCATCGTGCCGGCGCTGGTCGAGTTCTTGCTGACAACGGAGACGATGGAGGAGAGCGGCATGGCGAATGACTTGAGGGACTGGAGCTTGGGGAATGTGCGTGCGTGGCGCTGGCCGGAACTTCGCTGGGCGACCGGGCAACTTGAGGCTCCGCGGGCGAATCTGGCCTCTGTACCCAGTCATGTCCATGCAAATCCATAGACGAGTCTAATTTTACTGAAGTAACTTGCCATACATTTTGCCATATTCAACATCATTTTGGGCAACGTGCCACTATTTTGGGCGACTGACGCCACTAGGGGTAGGTCCGAGAGCTGCGATTGGCTGATAAGATCAACCGCATTTAGACGGATCCCAACGGTGAGGAGGAAAATCTTTTTTGGGTAGTTGGGGTGCGCCACACATGTCCTGAATCTTCGCGTTTCAGTGGACGATTCTGCTGCAAATCTTGGCCGCGATGGTCGGGAAGGGTGTGGCTTCAGTAGAACTTCCCTGAGCCAGAATCCTGGCCTACAGAGCCTCAGGCTAGAAGCACTGCATCAAATCGCGCCGTGTTCACCGTGTTTAAACATGGCACACAGCGAACACTATCGTCGCAGCCGCCTTGTCTGCAGTCTCGGTGCTCGCTGGTGGCTGCAGTCGCTTTTCGCTGATTGCCGCTGGTGTCGACAATGGCTTTGCGGGCGCCCAGGCGCACTCTTTGCCGGCAGAAGAAGCACCGCTCTGATACATGTGAATGGTGCCCGATCCGCCTTCACTTCGCCGTTGCAGCCAATAACACCAGCACCGGGCTGCAACGTCGTTAGCTTCAGTACTCACGTACCGATACGTACATGTAGTTGCACTATCTCGACGGCTCTTGTTCGCAAGACGAACATTATGAGCTCTCGACCGCTCTTAGACACGAAGTCTGCGGCGGCGCGGCAGTGTGGATACAAATGATTGCATGCAGTACATCCAGGTGAGCTCGCGAGCTGGGCTGTTCAGCGCACACCGAAAGCAGCAGACTGCCGCTGCGTTGACACGACGAGGCTGTTTTGGCAGCCAGCCAACTGTCCAGGGCTGTCAGGCTGCCTGACAGCGACTCAGGAAGACGCTGATGGACACACTGCAATACTGTACTGTATCGCGCCTGTCGGCAGGCACCTAATCCTCCCAGCACAGCCGCTGCCGCCGCCGCAGACTTTGCAGCAAGCGGCACAGTCTCCACCACTGGCGAAATATTCGAATTTCGGTGAATGCGGGAGAGCTCACCGTGTCCGACGTAGCCATTTCGCCTCACGGGCTCGAGACCTCGACACTTGCATTTTCTTAGTCCGCGGTGCTGCTTGGGCGACGTAAGTTGAGTCCCTTGCAACGCCGCAACACGCGGCAAAGTCAGTCAGTGTGACCGCCGCTGGCGGCGCCGTCAGCAGGCAGACAAGCCAATGGGATGCGTCCTCGGGACGGCAAACCGGCACCGCACTGACAGCCAAGCGACCTTGCCTGTCAGCGCAGAAGCGGAATCCTGAGGGATGGAGCCATTTGGGGGGAGGAGCCATTTGGGGGAGGGGGGCAGACGAGCACATAGCTGCCTTTGGGTACTACCCTTTGCACCGAAAGTACCATGGCCACAGTATTGACGGGGCGCTTCGCCGCAGGCCCGCAGCGACTTCGCTTTCTGCGCGAGCGCTGCGACGGAGGCGCGTCGCAGCGGCAGCTCGGCCATGGAGCTTGAGACGTCGCCTCATTCACTCTTCGTTTCTGGAAGAAGCAGCAACAAACTGAACGTTTTCTCGCCAGCTGGGTGACTTTATCTCCCCGTATTTAATGACCTCCGCAAATTGCGAATCTTATTCGCACTAAGATGATTTGTATGTGCACCCATCGCTGTCCTCCCCG
This sequence comes from Phytophthora fragariae, assembly GCA_009729435.1. Lineage (NCBI taxonomy): Eukaryota > Oomycota > Peronosporomycetes > Peronosporales > Peronosporaceae > Phytophthora > Phytophthora fragariae. The sequence goes on from QQOI01000053.1 coordinate 500,964, forward strand.
GGTATAGTGACACGATGTTATAACGACGCGCACGGGCGATCTTTGCTTACTGCAGCCTCCCGTTTAAGTCCGAGGTGTCCGCGCGGTGGTTGGGCAGCGGCGGGCCAGGCTTGCCGCTTTTACGGCAATCAAATGACCAGAACGAGGCACGCCACGCCAGCCCGCTAACTCCCGATCGATCCCTCCCGCGCGGGCCAAACAAGGCGCGCCTTGCGGCAGACAGCCCACAGAGACACACAGAGCCGATCCTCGCCAACTATTAGTCCCACCCGCGGCCGGAGTCAATTTGGCCGCTACGCCAGCCAAGAAAACAGCCACCGGCGGTCCGTCCAGCCCAGCCCAAGCGAACCGAAGCGAGCCCTCCCCCCTCTCACATCGAGCGCGCGCAGCGAGCGCAGATGAATGAGCTCACGCCCAGCCATCCCGCGCCTCCGCCAGCGCCGCAGCCGCCGCAGACGCGCGGCCTGGCGCCGCCCTCCTACGCCTTCGGCGCCATGAACGCCAACGTCGTGAACCTCGCCGCCATGGACCGCAAAAGGTTATTTACTTTGCTTGTTGCCTGTTTCTATTATGGATACACTTTTTGGCTGGCGAAGTTGAAGAGCGACAGGGCTGTTATGTGTGCTTTTGCTTTTCGCTCGTTCCCCCTTCCCCCCCTCTCTCCCCGGAAACGAAAGGAAGGAAGTTGCCGTTGGTAACTTTTCGTCTACAGCTTTTTTGGCTTCCCCTCAACCCCAAGCGACCAGCTGAAAGATGAACGGGGACGAGGGGAGGGGATAGTGGAAGAGGAATGGGGGACGGAAGACACCGAAAAGCGCCCAAAGCTCCACCACTTTTTTTTCGCCCGAATCGGTTGGTGGCTAATCAATTTGCCTTCTTGTTTTTGTTTTATTTTTTGCATTTGCCATGCAGCTTCCAAGCAGTTCCTCGAGGTGCGGGTGTCAAGTACCAGTCGCAACAAGCTCTGCAACTGGTGAACGAGTACCACGCGGGGCCCTACGGGTCGGCAAATTTCTCGCATCTCAAAAGCCCAGTGGACAATCGGCCAGTTGGTAGCAATAACGGAGCCAAGTTTGACTACGCACCCAGTCAGCAGTACTCTCAGCAACAGCAACAGCAACAGTCATACGCTGCACCATACGGCTACCAGTCATACGCGCAAAACTATGGCAACACCGGAGACTACCAGCAACAGCAACAGCAACAGCAACAGCAACAACCGCAACATCAGCCGCAACAGCAACAGCAACAGCAACAACAGTACCATGGCAACTACAATCAAGTCAGCGATGCAAACCCTTTGGGTATGTTAGTGAGTTCGGCCACGAACCCGCAGGCTGATGCCATGCCACATGAGCATGTAAATATCGGACTTAAAGACGCGGGTGACCGCAAGTTCAGACAGCCGTACAATGTGGACTCGTTCATGAGCTCAAGTGGTGGATATGTGCACGGTGTGGAGCGTCCTGGCAATGTGGTGCAAATCAAGTCGACCCCAAGCAATTCGCAGCAGTCAAGGTACCAACGCTCGAACATGTACAACGGAGGAGGTGGTGGAGCACTTTACTATCAGCGGACACAGGAGCAATCCACGCAGCAAAGTCCATTGGATTTGGTACCTCCAACTGCCGCAAACTTCGATGCAAACGGTAGTGCAGGTGCTTCTTCCAGTATGGGACGGGGTATCAACGGCATGTTCAGTGCGGGATCCCGTATGCCGCAGTTCAGTCCGAGTGCTTTAACCACGCGGTTGAAAGACGGAGGTGTCGATATCTCGACTGGAGCTTCGTCTTCTGCCAATGGGAACCACCTGCCGTTTATGCAGCAGTCTGTCGCCAAGTCACTTGATGCAACGCACCCGACCACGCTGTACTCAGATGTTGCGAGCTCCACGACGTCCATGGCGATGGTGAGCCTTGGCTCGGATGGGGCCACCACGACGTCGGGCAATGCGAACGCGCTGTACCCGCCGTCGTTAGCTCCTCCGACGTCTCAGCTCGGAGCCAACACTGAAGACTCGTGCAGTTTGTGCAGCGGTGCACACAGCGACAGGGTGGCCAGTCATTGCGGACATCGATTCCATGCTCAGTGTCTGCAATCGTGGGGGGGATTGACGGCGTGCCCAATTTGCGCTCAGGTTTGTTTTGCTGCTCAGATGAACCTGATTTCGTCGAAATCGTGCTCACAGTGTTTTTGATTTGTTTTTTTTCTCGTTGATCTGGGGGTATTAGGCGTCAAATAGCATCACGAGCGTGACTCAAGCGACCCCTGTCAACTATGGCCTCGGTGTCGACAGTGTCTCGGTGTCTGGGCTGTCGACGGGACAGAACGAGTTGGGTGGAGCTATGAACAACGGCACCACCAGTACGAGTGGCAGCAACTCGGTGTCCATTTCACCGAGTTCCGTGAGATCAGCACAAGTATCGGGGATCAACAGCCTGCACATGGGCAATGCCGTGCAAGGTGGACGCCCCCCTCCGATCGACACCCGCATTGTTGATACCCGCCTGGGTGCAACGACGTTGAGTGGAGAAAAGCGCAACTCGGCCTCTACTCGATCGGGTTCGAGTAGCGGTGGGCGTGTCCGCAAAAACAAGAAGCTGAAAGACTGCTCCGTGCCAGGCTGTGATCGCACGGTCCGCTCTCGCGGTCTCTGCAAGGGTCACGGAGGTGGCCGTCGTTGCGGATATGCCGGGTGTGGCCTTAGTGATCAGGGCGGAGGTTTCTGCATCAGTCATGGCGGCGGTAAGCGTTGCCAGCACGAGGGATGTGACAACTCGGCTCAGTCGCGAGGGTTGTGCAAGTTGCACGGAGGAGGTAGTCGCTGCACTGTTCCGAACTGCACGAAGAGCTCTCAGGGCCGCGGACTGTGCCGTGCGCACGGTGGTGGTCGTCGATGCATGGTTGAAGGTTGCAATAAGACGGATCGTCGTGCAGGCTACTGCGTGACTCACGGAGCTGACAAGAAGTGCATCATCCCTGAGTGCTCCAAGACCGGCCGCATCGACAACATGTGCACCAAGCACTACTTTGAGCGCCACCCTGCTCAACCGCCCGGAACTGTGAGCACGACTCCCCCTCCTGTTATCACGGTCAATGCTAACACGACTGCTGCCAGAGCTCGAGCGGAGAGGAAGCAAGCCGCGGAACAGGCTGCCGCCGCCGCTGCTGCTGCCAACAGCTACGCGGCGACGTCATCAATGATGCTTATTGGCTCGGTTCCTGCACCCAGCATGTCCTATGACGGACGGGTAAGCGGGTCAATTACCAAGACCGAGCCGTTCTAGGCATCTATCCTCGCTTGCTCGCACTGACGCTGCTACTGGCTCCCGCACTGACTAGGAGATTGTACAAATTTGACTCATGGTCGGATGCGCGGCTAGACGGCGGTGGTGCACATGGAGCAAGTGGGAGGATGATGGTCGGGCGGACCGAGGAATGTATTTGTAACGAGGCAAAATACGCGAAGTGGAATTACCAGATAAAGACGCGAGCTGGATGGAGACTCGAGAGATAAAAGAATCGGCTGCGCGGCGACCGAGATGAAATGGGCGACCGACAGAATTGAAAAAGTGAAGGCGAATGGTCACGATGAAGTTTTGAAGTGACCTAGAAAACTGAAGTTGAAGACAAGTTGAAGAAGATGAAGAAGACGCACAACGCGGAATGAAAAAAAATGGAATAGTCCAAGGCCGGTTGAATGAAGGAGGGCCGCAGCGAAATTGCAAACTGCACAAATTGCACACCCCGCCACCAAGTGAAAATGAAATTACAACTTTTGAAGCCCAGGGAGGGAGTGCGAAAATGCGAAATGCAGTAAGAGAAAAAAATCAAGAAATTTGAAAAGACCCAGGGTAGCTCAACGCTAGCTAGTTAGCGTTCCAGTGCTCTTTTGAGCTGCGACGGACAAGGTGGTTCAAGGGGAAGGTCACGTACGAACCCATTGGAGCGAAAAGAGGACACGACAATGCAAAACGAAACGAGCGAGGAAGCGACCCATGCATATAGGAAAATCAAGTGACGTAGTAAAGCGAGCGCCTCCTCCGGAATTAAAATTGGGGTGGAAGTTGAAAAAATAACGAAGCTCACAGATGAATGTTCAGACAAACTCGATATCGACGGAGATTGACCATCGGTCTGAGCCTCAGGCTGATCGGGTCTGCACTGCAGCAAGTTCTCGTTTCAGTTCTTGCTGCGTTTTGAGGGAGACGGTGCGTTTCTCGATCACGGTCCGAAACATGTTTTTCAGCTCTTTGGCCCGCTCTTCTTTGGCCAGTGCACGAGCCACTCGACGTTGCTCTTTGTCCGCTTCGACGACGCCAATCCGTTCTAACAACAAGTGTCTGCTTTCAGCGAGTTCATCTTCCGACAAAAGTTTTTCGTCGCCTGTACCATCTTGTTCCAGGTACGATTCACTGATTCCTTCTGGTGCTGCGACCTTGCTCTTGACAGCTTGAACCCACTCGAAGCGGCCTCTCACCTTCGCGATTTGCTCGTCTGTCATGTTGTCTTGCTTCATTTTAGCCTCCGCTTGATCCAGTTTCCCAAGGTACAGCAAGCGTGACACGGCTCCGTTCGTGGTTCGGTCCACTGCCTTTTCCGCCCATGACGCTCGAATCGCCTCATATTGAAGCTCCTTGGTGTTGTCTTCTAGCAACTTGACCTCTTCGGTGCTCCAGCAATTGACTCGCCATTTGATGCCACTTGAACCACGGGAAGAACGAGCAGTTGCAGGAAGGTTAGACTCTCCCGACGCTGCAGCTTCTGACGACTCATTTTCGTCAACCGGAGTTGTGGTGACTGGAGTGCGACCGGTACTACTTCGGAATGGACGCAGCGAATTCAACTCGTCCGGTACAATGCAGGTGCTCCTATCGATGCTACCTTGAAGGATATAGCCGCGCTTATCATCTACTGGAGGTTGGCTGACTTCACCTGCAGGAATACACGGGAGCTGCAGGAGACGGACGTCGCCCTTGGCACTAACTTCACCGATCTTCGGATTCTGCTCAGTACCAAGGTCGAAGACTTCCAGCTTTGCAGCGAGATTATTCACAACTGCTCCGTCCTGAAGAAGCTGGAGCTGGAAACTGGTCCAAATTGAGTTCTTTGGTGCCATGATCACGTCTCGGAAGCACAGAAGGGGTTTGTTTGGCTCATACACGCCTTCGTATCGGGTCATTTTCATCTGATGAGTTGTTGGTTTGGTGATATCCCAGTCACTAGCTAAAGTGAGTTTCCATTTGCCTTGACGGACGTGGAAGTCTCCAGGAGCGCAGTCAACGATCAACGTGTAGGTTGTAGGGGTGAATACTCCATCGTTTGAAGCAGCTGGAAGCGAAATCTTGGAGCAAAGCGTGGCTGCTCTTTTAACTTCACCGGTAAAATCATTGACAACCGAGATATGCGTGAAGCTACCCAGTAGTTCCTCTGTGAGGTGGAGATCAATTCTCAATTCAGGCGGTGATACATTCTCTTCGGTCAGCGGGGAGAGTTCAAAGCTTTGCTTGAAGATAACATTCCACGATCCAGGCAGCATGACTGGGTACGTTCCATCGCACTCCATGACACGAAGGTTACTCAAACTGCGCCAATACGTTGGTGCATCTTGGAATGCTACCTTGTAATCCGACTCGACTTGCATGCTATAGCCATAGCGCAGTGTATTTTGCGGATACATGCGGTACACGATGCTACCGGTATCCACGGCTGGGATGTTGATGTATCCCGAAAATGTCGAGTTCAGTGTTACGATGACAGGCAACGAGGACCGTGAGTTTTCCTTCTTTTCCTTCTCCTCGATTAGAATGACGCTGCCATTGGGATCGACACCAAGGTAGGTAGCTGTTAATGCTGATGGTTTGCTCAGGTTGTCCACGCTTTGATCGGGGTTATATGGTACTTGGACAGGTGTAAGCGTGGCAACAAGATTCACATATTTGTGAGAGATTTCAGTTGAATTGTCACCTGCCGGTTGCTCAGCCACACGGTCTTGCAGCGTCACCACCACAAAATGGACGCGCGATGTCTCGAACGGGGCGAGTGGTGCACCTTCAAGTGAAGACTCGGGATTTGGGAGCCATGCACGAACGAATGTGTCAGAATATTGTAGCAGTGGATGAACCAACAGGAAAACGAGGTCGTTGACTCCAGTGACCTCCTCAGATATTGCTGCCGGGGAGCCTTGATGAACTACTTTAAACGTAGTGTTTCCTGTGTCGCCCACTACGTCAATCACCAATACCGCCTCGCCAAAAACTAAATCAGCGACTCTGTCTCGGCCTGCTGAGCAAATAACAGCTCGCGGCTACAGAAAATTTATAGTGATTAGAACATGAACGTTGAGTGCGAGCGAGAATAATTGTTTACCTTCGGTCTGCTTTGAGTTGCTGGCTTATCATCCATCTCTTCCACTACTGGGGGTATCTCTGCTGTACCGTCAGCAGCAGAGTCAGCTTCCAGTGATAGTTCGCTAGGCTCGTCGATTTGTTCCGGCTGCTGCGTACGAGGCACAAACTAAAAGACCATCCACGATATAAGTAGGGAGAAACAAGTCCACACCCAGTCAGGAGCTTGCTTACCTGTTGCAGCTGGTGGTAAATGTTTTCACTGAAACTTTGGCTTATGCCCGGCTCCCAGCGAGATACTTTCCAACTTGTAAGTGTCAGCATAATTTGTACCATTCTTTGGCACATACCGTCGACCAAACTTATACTTCTTGCGTCAGGTTCTGCGCTCTGATTGTAGTTCGGATGTAGCCAATACATGACTTTATACAGCGCCTTCACCAGCAGAGACGGCCAGACCTCGTTTTTCATGGAACTCGCCAGATAAACGACATTCCCATCGGAATCCAGCGGCAGTCTATCGTCGACATCAACTCGACGCCATCGACCGCAGACAAACAGCTTCACGCTGTACTTACCTCCAGCGTTATACACTGGATGTCCCGAACTGTCTTGCGGGTAAATTGCCTGCCACAAAAATGGCGCTGAATTGGGAAAAACACCAATACTTTCGTCACCGGAAGTGTAGAGTTGCTCCACAATTCTAAAGTAGGATGCCATGTCAGCGTGAACTATCTCTCCGTGTGGAATTTCAGGCTTGTACACCGAGTTTGGGGCCACTTCAATTCGTGGAGGTGGCACTACACCCCACGGAGACGTGGCGTTGCTCACATCTACATCTCCTGTAATTGCTTCGTCCTCATCTTCACCGTCGTCCACTAAATCGTCCGCGTCAAAGTCCACTTCTGCTAGAAGATCGCGAGGACGTTCATTGACAATGTACGCGATGGCATCCTCGAACCCCATGTACACGCGCTCCCGATTCTGTTGTTCTCGCTCGATGCGCTCTTCCTCTCTGCCCCAGGCTTGAAGTGCATCAATTTGTTCTGGACTCCACCGTCGCTGGAAATCTCGAGGGATACGCCATTCTTGGTCGTGATGAAGATCAGATGCTGTCGATGGAGCTGTGACCGTTCCAGAAGCAGAAGCTCCTGCTTTCTCGCTTCTCAGAAACCCATAATCTCTCTCTTTTGACCTCGGGAGGAACACCTATTTCAGACAAGATACACCCTAAGTTTTCAACAACGTGTGCGAATTCAGCAAGAAAACCTGCAAACTTTACGTGTGCGTGCTTCGACGGAGGCGGTTTCTTCGGAGGTTCCGGTTCCCCTTTCTTTGCAGTAGGTGCAGCTCCTTTCTTCCCTCCTGCAGCTTTTGGCTCCGGAACGACAGGTGGCGGCGTTGCAGGTACCACCGGTAAATCTGCAATGACTGGAAGAAACTCACACGGACGCTTCCACGTGATCTCCTCTTTGTAGCCAATTGCCTAGATCCATAACCCACTCCAAGTATTTTAATACTTAAAAAAATAAAAAAATAGCAACAAACAGCAACAATACACCCACCTCCGTCGGCACAAGGAGGTTCTCAGGCGACAGTTGATCTTCAAAAGGTTCTTCCGCTGTGCCCCAATGCTCCGATGCTGCAAAATAAAAAACAAGAAAGAAAAATACATCTCTATAAAATAAATTACCAATAAAACACTTTATGACGATCGGACGTACGCAGCGTTGACGGGTCTGTCCATTCCGGGAAAACTTCGGTCGGAACTGCATTGGGCGTCCACAATGGGGGAATGGAGTCCGACTCGGGCAAATCTGGCGTCGGTACTGGTTGTCGATAGCTTCGCGCTGTTGGAGGCGGGTTCAGCGATGACGAACCCTGTGCCGTGAGCTTGGACGGCAGCTTCTTGGGCGGCATCACAGCTAAAAAACAAAAATCCTGACAAAAGGTCGCATTGCATGTTGAAGAGGGCCGGTCACTAAAAACGTCACCTCGTTATAGTGACACCTCGTCACATGTCCCCAACTGTCAACTCAGACGCGAAGAAGGACAAAGTAGAAGGCCCAAAGATGGAGAACAGCCAGCGCGTGTACGTGCCCAGTACCCTACCGTAGTTTCTTGTGCTTCCTTCTCCGTGTAGTTATTTACTGTAAATCGTCGTGGTTTTACCACCTAATTCTTACCGTTAATCGCTGCAGGATGCTCGAGCACAAGACGGTGGCGGGAGGGAAGGACATTCACGTCGCCTGTGCCACGTGGTAAAGACAATTATATTCGCACTGTTATATTTCTGTATGCAATTTTTTAATTGCATGTTTTGGCTGATATTTGTGGATGCAGCACGTTCCTGAATGCACCCGACGTCTCCAACTGCGGAATGTGCGGGTGGGTACAGTCGAATGTTGCAATTGGTGGCTTTTTACGTTCGACAAGCTGCAAAAAAACAATTTATTCACTTTATTATTGTTATTTTTTATTATTATTATGGGCTGTAGAGCGGAGATGAAGCCTCCGACGCATGATGTGCAGGCTGATGGGAGCTGGAAATGTGGAGGCTGGTGAGTAGATGCACATTTTATTTTATTTTTTTAAAGTTTTTTTTTTGTTTTTGCTGATCGAGGATGTGATACTTGATGCAGTGGCACGGAGAACCGACGAGCAGTGAAGGAGTGTTGTCAGTGTCGTCTTCCGTTCTATTCGCTCGTGACGACGGCAGCGCCAGCTCAGATTTTCTGCTCTCGGTGTGGGTTTCTGAACGACGGAGGCAATCTCACGTGTGTGCAGTGTGACTACACTATCCGGTCGACGCTGGATAAAATCAGCACGGATCTGCGAGACAGCACCAACTTCCTGGCTCGAGATATGGGCGTGAACATTCACGTCAAGTGTCCTGGGTGCTTTGTGGTGTGCTACGTGCCGCCCGCGACGGCGTGTCTGCGGTGTGGCTCTTGCCACACGTATTTTGCGTCGCCTTCGGTTGGGGAGGTGACGAATTTCCACATGACGCGTCTCGCGTCGTCCATCTCGAGCTCGTTCATGGGATTTTTCGGAGGCAAAAAAGGAGGACGCGAAGAGAGCGAGGACTCGCGCCAACAGGAAGAAGCGCGAGAGGCGCCGGTGGGCCGGTTGATTGCTGCCGGTCAGGGTGTCGTGAATTCACCACGCCACTCGTCGACTATTAGTGAAGCGAGCGAACTCTCTACGAGTCTTCAGCACCTCGAGGACAGCGAGGCGTCTGGAGATGAGACAGAGGAAAAGCCCGATGCTTATCAGCTTCAGGAACGCGCTAAGGACTCAAAGGCCCAGGAAAACCAGACAACTGAGAAAAAGGAGGAAGCGCAAACTTCGGTGAATTCATCTCCGGTTAGTGAGGATCATCCCCCGTCGCCTGTGCAACCACGAAAGCACGAGCCGTTTTCATCGTTGGGCCTGTCGTCGAGCACAAGTAGCCCTGGAAAGGAGCAGGAACAACCGATGCTTGCACGGTCCATGCCACTTCGGGCCGCGCTTCCTGCGCCTCGGCAAGAACTGGTTGAGGTGGAGGGAGATATCGTGGAGCTGTAGCCGTCTGAGTGGGTCAATTCTATTGGCATGATTGGGAGGGCTCAGTGAGAATTTTTTGAGTGGCTTTGCCTAAGCCTGCACTAGCAACTGCAAGAACGGAAAATATATGATTTGATTAGGACGTTCGCTCACCTCAAAGTCTGAGTCAGTTTTTGTCTCTGGTAGCGTCCTCATGCAAAAGATGCAAACTCGGCGTCGTCTCTTTCCAACCTAATACCAAAAGGAGTATTGCACTAGCGGAGGCGAAGCAGCAGCGTAGCCTACAAGGTCAAGCTTTAGCTTTGTTGGTTTTGCTACACTTTGCTTGCCTGCCTGCCTGGCGGCAATACTGATAATAATAATATTGTTAGGAAGGACGGTATGTGTGTGATGTGATGGCCATCACCATCGCCGGTCTTCGTAATGGTTGTTGTGGCGATCTTCGGGCATTGAGTCCCAGCGAGTACGTCGGCCCTGGCGCGGCGGCGGCGGCGCATGGTAGTTGTCCCTTGGAGAAAAGCGGTTGTCTCGAGGCGAGTACGACGTCTGCCCCCTTTCCACAGCAGCGTACTGGTTTGGCTGGAAGCCACCCCGAGGAGGAGAATAGCGAGAGGCCTCCTGCCATTGCACGTTCTGTGATTCCATGCTGTGCGAGTGGTGCAGCTTCGGCCGCTTGCTCATCGAAGGGGAATCCACACCATATCGGTCGTTCTGCGGTCCACCGTAGTGATGATGATGATCGTTGTACCGATCATCCGTGTAGCCATGATCCGTCACTGCCGAGGCGCTGTTGTGGCGACGAAGAGTAGGTGATTGCTGGGGCTGGTCGTAGTCGTAAGTAGATCTCCGGTGTCCCAGGTGGCTGTTTCCACTGTCACTTTGACCACGGCTTGACGTTGTCGGGGTGATTGGGCGGTAGGAATCCTCCATCGGTTGGTATGACGAATACAAGGGATCCGAAGAAGACGCAGCAATGGACGCTTGCCTCGCTCGGAACTCTGCTCGCTGCTCCTCCAGCTGCTTCAGCTCCAGCACATCAGCTTCGCACGCCACCGTATACAGTCTCTCCAGCGCTCGCTCTTGTTGTTCGGCCTCCGTTGTCGTTGTTGAGCCCAGACGGAACGAGAACAAGTCCTCCTTCTCCAGGCCACGCAGCTCTTTGACCAGCGTCTCGCGTTTCGCAGTCTGCTCCGTAAGGTTCTTGCGGTACTGCTCCACATGGCCGCGACTGTTGTCCACATCCAGGTCGTACACTTGCTGGTCCATCTTGCCCCAGGCGATGCCTCCGACCGACGGGAACGTCTTGTCCTCCTCCTCTCCAACGACAACAACATCATCATCCTCTTCGTCATCCTGTTCACCGCACGCATGGTGGAAGACACTGATACTCGACTCCAACTGGAACATCCTGTCACTGAGCATATCTGCGCTGATCGTAGCATTGACCAGCTCTTGCAGGTGCGCAGCGAGCCGCGTGGTGGCCGCGGACTCCACCACCTCTGGCATGTCTTCCAGGACGCGCTCCACTGCTGCATCACTCGTCATCTCTTGCAGGAGCTTGGCCCTGTCCTCTTCAGCCTTCCCGACCGCTTCCGGGACGATCTCTCTGCGCGAAAAACACGTATAACCATTAGAAACTCACGCTCTATCCAACGGTGCAATGATTGCACTCGTACACGGGGGGCTTGCCGGCGCAGACGTTCTCCAGCATAGCCAGCATAGACGGCGTGACCACCCCGCGCTCCTTCCAGATGCCCACGATCTTGATAGCGCAGCGCTTGACCTTCTCCTCCCCGTCGCGCATAATCAGCTGCACAATGTCCACCAGCTGCTCCTCGAAGGCCGCCGCGATGTGGCGCCCGAACTTGCGCACGCCCACCTGCATGGCGTCGTTGGCCACGTAGAGGTACACGATCTGGTGCTCGGCGTCGCCCTCGCGCAGCAGCTCGCGCCAGAGCGAGACCATCTCTGGCAGGTGCTGGCGGTGCGTCAGCATCCACTGCGACACCTTCTGGATGCTCTGCGTCGTCACCTTGGCCTGCCGCAGCAGCCGCTCCAGCTTCTCGCGCGAGAACACCATCCACCTCCAGCAGAGTGTATCGAAGCTTTTTGCGTTCGGCTTCGGCTCCACCGCCTCGAACGAACTGGAGAAACACATACCGAAAGGGGATTTTATTGAATACCGGTTTTATACCGAATGTACTGGTAATACCGGTAAAAAGGCAACTTTAGTTTTTCAAGTTGAAGTTGCAAGTCACTTGATGCACTGATGCATCTGCTACATTGTAGCGTTGAAGACGGTGTTTACTTGCTTGCTCGGTTGGTTGGGTTACGGCTGAGCGCCAACGCCTCTGGCTGCATCGCATGAAGAAACGGCTTCAACGACTCCAGGAATAGGCGGGTGTGGTTCTCTGTTGCCTGTGTGAACGGGAGGCTGGGCAGTTGCGCCTTGGTGCCTTTTCCGTCTCCGCCTGCCCGTCGGCGGCTAGTTGGGGTTTCGCCTCTAGCAAACGAGTTCGAAGACGAGCGCAGGTTGTTGGTTGGGCAGGTGACGAGCTGGCACGAGCGACGCAGACGCCATTACCATGTTCATGAACGGCTCGTCGTTCGATGACGACGCTCCCTCCCGTGGCGGGTCGAGGGGGCGGAAGGGGGCGCGCGAGGACGAAGTGTCGGACGCGGTCGAAGTGCTGACGCTGTATGACCATCGCACGGGCAGCGGCGGGATGTCCGCCCACCCGAACTCGCTCAAAGACGACGACTTGGAAGGAGAAGTCGGAGGCGTCGAGTACCTCTCGGGCGCGCGCTCCAGCGTCATCCAGCAGCAGCGCGAGCTGCAAAAGAAGAAACTGCAGGAGCGCATGGGAGGAGGTGAGCGGCTGTGGTTGGGAATCAAGCTCGAGTTCTGTCACCCCGTGTACTAACTGTCAATGTGGTTGGTGTTTATGTGTGAAGGTGTGGTCCGCACTTCACTCCCTAAGCAGTACTCAGCTCCGCGCTCAATGGACGTGGACGAACGACCCTCGTATGTGTGTTTCCTGCAGTAAGGTATGGCTGTTGTTGCCTTCTAACACTTGAGTTTCTTCACATTCTTTCCAGACGCTTTGGTCGAGACGACGATGAGTTAGATGATGAATCGCCTGGAGGTCGACCTTCAGTGCGTCGGGCTGGTTCTTCGCGGCCAAACGTGAGTGGCCGTGGCAGTTCTGGAGCTCAAGCATACTCTCGTCGTAGCCGTGATGACGACGACGATGATGACGACGACCGACGGCCGAGTCGACCAGGAGGCTCTCGCGACTGGGATCGCGACCGCGATCGTGGTCGTGATCGGGACCGCGACTACGATCGGGATCGCGAACGCGACCGAGGTGCCACCAGCCGTGACCGAGACCGCGATCGTGACCGTGGTGGCCGCGGCGATCGCGGATACTCTCGTGATCAAGACCGTGATCGAGGCCGCGACCGTGATCGAAGTGACAGCGATGACTCGGATCGTGATCGCTCTCGAACACCTAAGGGGGCACGCGGCGGGTCTCGCCGCAGTAAGGACTACGACGATCCGCCACCAAAGAACCCCAAGCGTGGAGCAACGAACAGGTACGCAACATAGTCAACATTTGCATCGAGTTTGGCGCCAGGTCTAAGAGTTTTTTGTTTGTTTTCGTATTGCAGCGGACGCGGTGGGCGTGACGACGACGACGATGATCGTCGCGGTGACTCCGGCGGTCGAGGAGGATTCACTCGCAGTGTATGTGTTAGCTTGTATTTTTTGGCATCGGTCTAGCTGATAGAGCGTGTAATGATCCTTTGTGTATGTGTCTGGTTCTTTGCAGGCAAGAGGACGTTCACATTCCCGGTCGCGTTCACGCTCGAGATCTCGTTCTCGATCTCGGTCGCAGTCCAGGTCGGCGTCGGATGCTTCGTCGGACGATGATCGCAATCGTAACGCGGCAACTTCCTACGATCCATCGTCGAATGGCCGTGACGCTGACCGAGCGCGCGCTGCCGCTGCCAACGTGCGGAAGCCGAAACTTGACATCACGGACATGCGTGCGTTCATCATGCGCCCCATTTCCAAGGCGTACGACGTGGTGGAATGCTACATCGAGCGCAACAAGTCGGGTGCCAACAAAATGTTCCCGGAGTACTGTCTGTACATGAAGGAGGGCGACCGCTTCCTGCTCACAGCGAAGAAGCGTCCGAAGAACCGCACAAGCAACTACTTGGTGTCATTACAGCGCGGCGACTTGCTGCGTCGTGGCAGTGACAACTACGTGGGCAAGCTACGCGCGAATTTCTTGGGCACGGAGTTCACCATCTACGATAACGGCTCGAACCCGAAAGATGCCGACCAGCAGACGATCACGAGCAACCCCGCGGGAATTCGTCAAGAATTGGGGATCTCCATGTACGCAGCCAACGTTCTGGGTCACCGTGGGCCACGGAAAATGAAAGTCTGCGTGCCTCGAGTGCGTGAAGATGGCACGCGCGTGGTCTGGAGACCTCTCAACAAGGACGACGAAATGGTCAACAAGTGCAAGGAACAAGACCACACCAACCTCACGTACCTTATCAACAAGCCACCGCGCTGGAACGACCAGGTATGCGCCTACGTACTCAACTTCAACGGCCGCGTGACCATGGCCTCAGTCAAGAACTTCCAGCTCGTGACACCGGAGGACCAAGAGACCGTCGTGCTTCAGTTCGGCCGTGTCGGCAAAGACCTCTTCACTATGGACTTCCGATGGCCACTTTGCCCCCTCCAGGCCTTCGCCATCACACTCAGCAGCTTTGACTCGAAGCTTGCATGCGAATAAGGCCAGGAGAGAAGTTTGGCTGCATTAACAGCCTAAAGTGGAAAAGTTCCGCTTCTCGATAGCTTCATATACCTCATCAAAAAGAATAAAAAGTTTCTCCACTTCTTCTCCTAGCTGGTGCATCGCACTTTCCTATATATACAAACACGAGACAAAGCAAAGTTCAGGCGCTTTTTGGCATCACAACTGCTTTGGACGACCCAAGCATGACTCTCGATCGACGCACCGATTTTGGGATCAAGGCATCAAGAAATGTGAAAGGTGCCAATGTTGCAGCGCCAAACCAATTCGCCAGCATTCAGGAGCGACGCGTAATGAAGAAGGTAGCTCAACCAGAACATGCGTACACGGGCTGCGTGCCGTACACCTCAGAAGACGACGAGTCCGATGTTGTGCCGAAGCGGAAAAACCCACCGATTCTCGGCTATCGAGGACATCTTCGTCATGATGAGGACCGTATTGGTACCACATTCACGCAGGGGTTGGCGGTCGCAACCCGGTCAGCAGAGCCTGCATTGCACCTCCCATCGACAAAAGCTCGACCGCTGAACAACCAACCACGCCAAGTTCATTTCGTTGAGAATAATAATCGCCCACCAAAGCCATCAGGGCCCAAAGCGATAGGCACGTCATCTCGATCGAGATATGGGCTATTCGATAATGCGAACGGGTATGAAGACTTCGCTGCACCGCCAGCGGCGGGCGGCAATAAAGGGATGTCACCACGATCGGGTTATGGAGCATTCGACAACGCAAGCGGGTATGGTGCTTTTGGTGCCCCACCAGCTCGCGGAAATCTATCTGCTCGATCGGGATACGGGGAATTTGAAAATGCTAGTGGATATGGCGCGTTTGCAGCCCCACCGAAAGGTAAAATGTCACCTCGATCGGGTTATGGAGCATTCGACAATGCTAGCGGATATGGAGCTTTTGGTGCTCCACCTGCTATGTCATCACGATCAGGCTATGGTGCATTTGACAACGCTAGTGGTTACGGAGCATTCGCCGCACCGCCAGCCATGTCACCACGATCAGGTTATGGAGCTTTCGACAATGCTAGTGGGTACGGTGCATTCGCCGCTCCTCCTGCAGACATGTCACCTAGGTCTGGCTATGGCGCATTTGATAATGCCAGCGGGTACGGAGCCTTTGCTGCACCCCCAGCACAAGGAGGAATGTCACCGCGGTCAGGATACGGCGAATTTGACAATGCCAGTGGATATGGGGCTTTTGCTGCCCCTCCTGGAGGAATGTCACCTCGGTCGGGGTACGGCAAATTTGATGATGCTAGTGGCTATGGCAATTTCGCGTTGCCTCCCGATCCAGTTGCTAGCAGTGAAAGACAAGGCGAATATAACCCACCTCAAGGCGTTCACTCCCACGAGCGCCGGCCGCAGCAGCGTACGATTAATCCAACCAACAAGCTAAAAGGTGCCGATCCAGTTCTTCAGGCAAAGTATCAGCAGGCTGTCATTCGCATCGGCGGGGAGCAAGCAGCACTTCGATTATGGACTGCAGCCGCTCAGACTGTATGGCAACGATACACAAAGCGTACGGAGCTGCTGCAAGCTGTGAAGCGAAGTTTCGAAAAGCACGAGCGCATGAGTATGCTGCATTTTCACAGAGTTCATGAAATGTCTGTGCAAGCAAGCTAACTGTTTATTTCTACTGCATCAGACCACGGATTCATGACCAAGGTACAATTGAAGGAAGCACTTCGAGACCTTGCATGTGTCTTCACCGATGATCAGGTGCGAAATTAAAGCGTGACAGATCGGGTCATGGTAATTGAAATGAACGGTGTGTTTGTGCAGATTACAGCTCTGTTTGGGATACACGACAAGCACTGCACTGGTAAATACCCACTCAATGACCGTAATCGTGTCCATAGCGACCTGACACACGTTGTGATTTTCTTAATGTAGGAGCCGTGGCAATGGGGGAGCTTCTCCTCGCCTTAACTGACCAGCTATGATTTTTTTCTCCAACAACCACCAAATGAAAAAGGCTTTGCTTTGCTATCATCTCGATGATTTCAATGAGATTGATCCTCAACGCCTTATCGTATACCAGAAGCCAGAAGCACACTGGCCACGGTCCAAAGCCCAAGCTCCAGCCTGAAAGTCATTCAATACACGAAGCTGCCGCCTGATGTACTGCTGGAACTTTGATGAGTACCAATACCGGTACTGCTAACGTAGCTCTCTCTCGCAAACGCAGTTGTCATTGTCGCATCGACTGCGTCGGAGCGCTTTCGTACAGCTTCAAGCACGACAACAACAGGAAAATCAAGCCGCCCACCGCTGCGACCAAGCAAGCACCCACCTAGTACATGTACCTTCTCCGCCGCAAATACATGCACCGCGCCAGCAGTGAGTCACGCTGCATGTGCACTGCATCGCAGAGACTCTGCGAGTCGCAGACTGCGACGCAGAGATCAGCGTGTCGTGCCGAAAAAACGCCCTGGATGATCCAGTGGATCTCCATGACAACAGTTGCACCTGCACCAAGATGCAACTGTTGTCACGAAGAATCCAATGTGCTGTGTCGATCCATGATGGAGTGTGAAGTGATGAATTACGATTGAATATGGGGCTGCTATCATACAATAGTCGGTTGCTCTAAGGACTTCTACGCCTTGGTGTAGTGGTGTCTCGGGTACTCCACTGATGGGGTGAGTGGGTCATCTTGGAGCACGACGCGGCTGCGGCCGAGCTGCTCCCTGCGGCGCAGACAGCACGCGAAGATGATGAGCGTGAGTGCACCAGCACTCACGAGCACGCTGCCGACGCCCAGGTACATCGAATAGTCCTCCACTAGATCCAGGAACACGATGCGACACTGCGTGTACGGGGCTGTGCCCACCGTGATGTTCTTCAAAGAACCCGAAGCAAGGAACTCGCCGCAGTACCACATCGTCTCGTTGGAGCGGGGACACTCGTCGTTCGCCCAGTCAAATACCGTCGTGTAGTTCTCGAACTCGCGCGCCTTGTCACATCCGTCACAGAGGCTCTCGAGTTCACTATAGTCGTCGAGATAGTCGTCGCACAAGGTGGCGACACCTCCAGTCACGTTCTCGAACAGCTCCACGATCGCCGAGTCGAGCTGAGGAGCGAACATGGTCAGCGCCTCGGACACCAAGGCCTCGTTGCAAATGTACTCGCCCTGGGCATAGCAGTAGACCTGGTCGAAGTCGGATTTCACTGACTCCTCTGTACTCTCCGCTGGATACGCCTTGTCACTCCAGTCGTCGGCCTTGGCCATGAGGATGAAGGCGGCGATGGCCACCACCAGGAACAGGATCAGGAACAGCAACACGACGATCGCGTACGTGCAGAGGCCGAATCTCCAGCGATAAACTGCTGCAATGGAGCCCAGCAGAGCCAATCCGATGATCACTCCGCCCAGGACAATGAGTGCGGTGACGGCATCGTCGATGTTGGACCAGTACCCGCAAATGATGTCCACCCAGCCAGCATGACGCGTGTAGATACCCACGTAGAGCACGAGGGCGCCTCCGAGCGCCAAGACGCAGTTAATCGCGACCAGTATCAACTGGGTGAGGTATCGGCCAAAGCATTCACAAACTCCCATGGCGAATTGAATAATGAGCTGATCGGAAATACATGTGCGCAAGCGTGTCAACTTCATGTAACGCGAGATTAATTCTGCCAGGTTGGGTTACATACATTACTCAAGTCAACAGCCGTTACATGGTGCATTCTTTCGAGTACGATATTCCTTACTCAAAATCTTCGCGGATTTTTGGGAATCGATTGACATGTGAATTGATCTGCTCGCTGTTCCCAAAGCGAATGGTCTCGTCCAAGTGACGGCGGGAGTCAAAGCCTTGACGGCTAAAACCTGCTGGTAATTCACGAGTTCAACGCTGTAAATTGCCAAGTTATGTTGGAGCAACATCTCGCCATGGCTCTGCTCGATGTCCATTTTGCCGGCTGGTATTCCAGGCTGTTAGAAGCGACCGTACGCTGCCTGGGCTTGTGGACGTCGATCCCGGTGCCGCAGGATGCAGGCGAAGGTGACCACCATCAACGCTCCGACACACACGATAAGGCTGCCAATGCCCATCCAAAAGGCGTATTTTTCAACGAGATTCAGGAATTCTGTGCGGCATTCCGAGTACGGGGCGTCTCCGCTGGAGCTGTTGGTGCTCCCGGACACGAGGAAGGCTCCGCACCACACCAGGACGGCGCTGGTAGGCTCGCACTGTTCGTTTGTCCAGTCGATCAAAGACGAGAAGTTCTTGAACTTCCGTGCCTGGTCGCAGCCGTTGCATACCTTCGAAAGCACGTCGAAATCGCTCAGGTAATCATCGCACAGTGCGTTGACACCACCTGTCATGTTCTCGAAGAGCGACGTCATGGACGAGTCGAGGGTCGGGACGAACATGGTGAGAGCGTCCGAGACCGAGGCCTGGTTGCAGATATAAGCGCCCTGAGCGTAGCAATACACTTGGTCGAAATCTGCTTTCACGGACTCCTCCGAGCTGCTGGCTGGATAAGTCGTGTCCTCCCAGCTTTCAGCTTTGTGTCGTAGCACGAAGGCCGCCACCGCGACGACCACGAACAAGACGAAGGCGAGGAGCACCACAATCGCATACACGCACAGTCCGAAGCGCCAGCGACAAAGCGCTGCGATGGAGCCCAACACGGCTAGGCCGATGATAACTGCACCGATGACGATGAGAGCTGTGATGATCCCGTTAATCGGAGACCAGTAGCCTTGGATCACTTCCACCCAACCCGAATGCCGCAAGTAGATCCCCACGTAGAGCACTAGCGCGCCACCCAACGCCAGAACGCAATTGATCGCGATGAGAATCAGCTCGCTGATATACTTGGCCACGCATGAACAGAGCCCCATGTTGTCTTCCTTGCAACCTGCTTCCTCGGACCTGTTGTCCAACGCACGAATAATGCCGAAGTGCTGACCATTAAAGCACCTTTTTGCCTTCTTGGGTGCTCGTTGTAAGCCATCAATCGATCTCGAGACAAGTCGATCGACAGCCACCAACGCCACCAGCGTTTCAGACGCAAGCCCAGTATCGCGCCTCGCTGGCTTGATCGCTACCTGGCCAAGCTCACGGAGGTGTGTGTGACCTTGTTAGCAGACACTTGAATCCTTATATTTATCACCCACTTTCTATCTTCCCTACTCATGATACGCCTCGTAGACGTCGTACATGTCGTGGCGCCGCAGGTAGCACGACATGAGAATCACCGCCACTGAGCCGATGACGACGATAACGCTTCCGATCGCTAGATACAGCGAGTAATTGCTAACAAGATCGAGGAAGGCGCTCCGGCAGTGCGTGTACGGTGCTGTCCCTGCTGTGACGTTTGCTGCGCTTCCGTCGAGGAAGAATTCCCCGCACCACGCCAAGGTGCTGGATACCCGTGGACACTCATTGTTCGACCACTCGAGCACCGACGAGAAGTGCTGGAAGTTGCGAGCTTTATCGCATCCGTCACACACTTCCTTCAGCTCTTCATACTCACTCAAGTAGTCGTCGCAGAGCGTGTTGACCCCTCCTGTCACGTTCCCGAGGACTGCAGCGACCGTCGAATTGAGGTCGGGGGCGAACATACTCAACGCGTCGGATACGGAGCCTTCATTGCAGATGTACACACCCTGGGCGTAGCAGTAGACCTGGTCGAAGTCGGCCTTGATGTCGCTCTCGCTGCCGCTGGCCGGGTACGCGTCGTCCTCCCAGTCCGAGAACATGTTCCAGAGCAGGAAGGCGCAGACCCCCACGAGGGTGAAGAGCAGCAGCACCAGCACCACGAAGACCATGGAATAGCAGAGACCCGCTCGCCAGCGACACAGCGCTGCAATTGTGCCGAGCAGCGCCATGCCGATGACGACACCAGCCACGACGATGAGCGTCGTGGCGAGACCGTTGATCGGCGACCAGTAGGCCTGCACAACCTCCACCCAGCCGGTGTGACGCACGAACACGGCCACGTAGAGCACCAGGCCGCCGCCCAGCGCCAGGAAGACATTGATGGTGATCAGCAGCAGCGCGCTGACGCATCTCGCAAACCAGTCGAGGCAGCCCATGGCCCACACAACACCTTGACGTTCCTTCCGACGGGCTCAAAACTCTGAAAATTCAGGCAGCGTAACGTTGGATAGATAGCGTCTACATTTTCGAGTCAGAGCTGACCTGTGGAAGTTGATGGAGGTATTAGATTTTGAGGCACGGGTAAACATAACGCGCGACTTGATTGCAGCGGATGCAAGTTTGCGGTGCTGCTTCGGCGGCAAATGCATCTGCAATGGCATGACTCGTTTCCTCGCTGACTCGCTCACTCAATTGCGCAGAGATGAGCTGGAGTGACTGCAATCTATGAACGCCGAAGGCATCTGGCCTGCAGAGATGGTCTTAGCCACGCGATGGTGGAAAAAGCGCTTACAACTTGCGGCGCAAGGGGCCCTTGCCCTTGACGGCGCGGTGCTGACTACATGTACTGTAGCTCGGCTCCGAGACGGATTTCTAGGATAATCACCGCGTAAACCGTACGCAGCAGCATGTTTCCAACAACGCAACGCAGCGCAGTGTCTTGTTGACTTTGGAGACTATCTACTGGTAGCCGTATTGGTGAGATTGCAACAGTGTGAAAAATACGACGACGTCGAGCTTGTTATTTTGGACATGCGGCATGCACCAGAAACCTTGATCTTCTGTACATGGTACAGGAAGCCTCGGTGAAGTTATCCCAAGGTGTTGAACCGCTCAGTGAGCGGCTCTCACCTCAAAGCGTGTCAGAGTCTGACAGTCAGACCGTATTTCGCTGCGATGTTTGATTCGCTAAAATATCCGCTAAAGCCACCTCTGATTGGATGGAGCCTGAATTTCCTGAAATTTCATGATTATTCATGATTAGTTTGTAACTTTTGCTGCCCGAAGGATACAGCTGCAGATACAGCTGGGATTGACCGATCAGGCTGAGGCGACTCTACATGCGGCGGTACATGTAGGTAGAAATCATTCTCGTTTCGGACAACTCCGCGGACATCCATCGATTATTCCCGACCACCATGGCTCGCATGACAACTGCCGGGGTGCTCATGGTGCTGGTGAACATCGGCTTTCTGGTGGCCGGCGTCATGCTCATGCGTTTCAGCTCGTCGCTCGAGAGCAGCGGCTGGGCCGACGCGCTCACGGGCACCGACTACGAGTCCGCCGCTAGCACAGCCACGACAATGCTGCGTATGCTGGGCATTGGCGCCATCGCGCTGGCCGTGGTCGGCATCGTGGGTGCCATCGTGCAGAACCGCGTGCTGCTGCTGCTGTACTCGGTCGTCATGGTCATCGCCATGTCGGCCTTCGGTGTGCTCGCCGGCACGGCCTTCACGTTCAAGACCAAGATGAAGGACTGGGAGTCCGCCACCTTCCCCGCCGAAGACCAGGAGACCAAGCTGGCCAAGACCTTCAACGAGGTCTACTGCTACGCCGAGGGCTACTACTACTGCAACAACGCCACGGCACAGGAGACCTACGAGACCTTCTTCCCCAACGCCTCGACTGCGCTGGTGAGCCTGCTGCCCAACACTTCCGGCGTTGTTTCGGTCTGCGATGAACTCCAAACTTCGGCCATCTCAGTGGATGGACTGTCGACGGTGTGCGATGCCTGTAACATGTCGACCACGTACGCCAAGTACGACAAGATCCTGACCTGGGCCAACGACAAGTGTCCGCGCAACGACGTGACCGGCACTTGGTGCGCCTCGTTCCTCTCGACGGGCACTGCTGGAGAAATCTACAACGGCTCGCCGTACGGCCACTGCCGCAACATTTTCCTCGACGTGGCCATCGACTGGAGCGGCACCATCGCGACTGCAGGACTGCTGGTGGCCATTGCCGCCGCAGCTATCGTGGCGATGGCGTGCTTCGCACGTCGCTCGAAGAAGGGCTATCCCAACGAAGAACGAGAACGCCTGACGAAGGTGTAAGCGGAACAACTTAGCTCTGTTCAAAGTAAAGTACTAAAACGCGTTGCAGCGCTTCGTATGAATATGAAACTACAGTTTGCAATGTTCACTACCAAACCGCTCTGTTAGCAATAGCAACACTACGGAAAACTCAGCTTATCAATGACCTATGCCTTCAAGGTGCGGTAAGCTTAGCAAGTTGTGGCATTGCCACCGCCTTCATACAAAATTTCACTTCATTTTTGTTCCAAAAAGTATTGTTGCACGAAACCGAAATATTCGGTCACACCAACTGTACACCAAAACTAGTCTCGTTGGCTGGCTGGCAAACACCGCTCGGCTCCAGTTGCAGCATTTCCGCCGTGCAGTTCCAGGCCGACAGGTTCCGAGACTTCTAGCGACCGCATCCATTATGGCGACCAGCGGCGAGTTCAAGCGTCTGGTGCTCAAGCAGTTCCCGGCCACGACCGAGGTGGACACGGCCGAGAACACGTACTGGAAGAAGTTCCACGCGCCGCAGGAGCTGCAGCAGGTCGGACCCGTCACGCACATCGACGTGTCGCCCGTGGCGCCGCACCAAGTGGCCATCACGTCCTCCACTCGCATCCACCTCTACAGTACGAAGACCAACGAGATCGTCAAGACCTTCAGCCGCTTCCGCGACGTCGTGTACTCGGGCACCTTCCGGTCGGACGGCAAGTTGCTGGTGGCCGGTGGAGAGTCGCCCTACGTTCAGGTGCTGGACATCAACACGCGTGCAATTCTGCGGTCGTTCAAGGGCCACTCGGCCGCCATCCGCAGCACTCGCTTCTCGGCCGACAACGTGCACGTGCTTTCGTGTTCCGATGACAAGACGTCCCGCTACTGGGACCTGTCCACGGGCAAGCCTCTTGCTCTGTTGGGAGAGCACAGTGACTACGTGCGCTCGTCGGCTGCTAACCCGTCCTCGCTCAATGTCTGGGCCACGGGATCGTACGACCACACGGTTAAGCTCTGGGACCTGCGCACGTCCGACCAGACTGTGTCCAAGAGCACCATGAGTCTGGACCACGGTGCTCCCGTCGAGACGTGTATGATTATGCCCGGTGGCAGTCTACTGCTCTCAGCTGGAGGCAACTCGATTAAGGTGTGGGACATTCTCAGTGGTGGACGTCTGCTGCACTCGTTCTCGAACCACCAGAAGACCATTACGAGCCTGGGTCTCGATGGCAGTGGCACGCGTCTCATGTCGGGATCGCTGGACGGACACCTTAAGATTTACGACCTCAAGACGTACGAGCTGGCGCACGGATTCAAGTACAAGAGCGGTGTGCTGGCCTTCGGGATGTCCCCGTCGAACTCGCACCTTTTCGCAGGCACTGTGGACGGCATTCTTGCTGTTCGTCGGCGTACCGTGAAGAGGGCAGAGCAGACTGACGCCAAGAACCGTCAGGCAATCATCCGCGGTGGTAGCTACAAGTACTTCCTGCGTGGCAAGAACGCGCAGCCGGCAGCGGCTGATTACACGGTGGCCACCACACGTCACAAACGTATTCAGCCGTACGACCGTGCTCTGCGAAAGTTCGATTACAAGAAGGCGTTGAACGAAGCTTTGGACACGCGCTCGCCGGTCATTGTCGCTAGTATGTTGGAGGAGCTACGTCTTCGTGTCGGGCTCAAGCGTGCTCTGGGAGGACGCGATGAGGAAACGCTCGAGCCGCTCCTGGCGTTCCTCATCAAATACGTGACGGACCCGAAGTACGCTTCGCTTCTTATCCACGTGTGCACCATTGTGTGTGACCTATACGCGCCGAAGCTCAGCCAGTCCATGCTTATCGACAGTCTGTTCGTGAAATTGCGTGAGAAGTTGAACGAGGAGCTGCGCGTTCAGAAGCAGGTGCTGGGTGTTGTGGGCATGATGGCCTCGGTCATGGCCGCTCAGTCCAACGGCACCATTGGGGTGGAGGCCAGCAGTTAGATTAGATCACAATACGATGCTGATGGCTTGGTTTATAGATTTCCATTTGTGTTCACTGTGATAGTTTGTCGATTTTCACGCAAGTGTATTCTTTCCGATGGAGACCCCATGATAAGCTCAAAAGCGGTAAATTGCGCAAAAGGGCAGCACGTCCACGCAGAGCGCGCACGGCGTACGCCAACTCAATTCGAATCCTTCGTCCATGGTCCTTCACTATTTGCTAGTTCCGTTCCTACGGTTGTCAACCTCCACCTCGTTTTACAACAAATCTATCTAGAAAGGGTGTGGATGACCTTGAGCACGTCCTCGAACTCGATGTTCTCCTGGACCTTCTTGGCCTGCATCTGGTTGTCCTCGTTGGGGTTGATCTGGATCAGGTTGGCCGCAACAGTCCACTTCTCGGCTGCAACACAAAAAGCAAAAATTAAACACCGAAATCAGTTAGGGTACAGCTTCAACATCTAGGATCAGATACTGCCACGTACCAGCGACGATGTCAGCCACCTCCTTGTCGGAGACGTTGAGCTTGGCCTTAAGGACGTCCGTGGAGATGGCGCTGTGGCTGCGGCTGATGGCCGTCAGGATGTACGCGCGCCCCGACTCCAGGTAGCCCGGCACCTTCTCGGCGAAAGCCACGCTCTCCTTCCAGAAGTCCTCAAACAGGCACGACTGCAGCAGGAAGCCCGCGTGCAGCACCGCCGTCACATTGACATCCTAAAATACACAACAAAAACCACCCAAAACAACGTTAATACGACTAAAAAAATTAAAATGCCCAATCTGTGGCTGAAAATGTGCCACACGCACTTCGCGGATGTTCTCCGGGACCATGGTGGAGGCGCCCGTGAAGAACGTGGAGGGCAGCGCCATGACGCCCTTGACCAGCACCGTGGCCACATTCTCGGCGTTGGCCGTGGCCGGGTACACCTGGTACAGCTTGAGCAGCGCCAGGTTGGCGTCGATGTCCACGGTCGAGTTCTTGACCTGCTCGGCCAGGTACGTCTCCAGGACCTTCACGCTGGCTTGCTCGCAGAAGCCGCGGCCATTGTGGACAGCCTGCAGCTGCTGCTGCGTGGCCGAGGCGCCCTCGGCCGACACGAAGTCCACGATCGTCTGCTGCAGGAAGGCGGGCATGCTTGGCTCTTACTGTAATGCTCTCCCTTCCGCACGGTCGATTGGTTGGGAGGCATCGAATATGCGATTTTACAGGTCGAAATCGGCATAGCCGGGGGATTCGGTGTGGCAGAACAGCAACCCTAGCCTGATCCGCATCTATAATTACAGCCAATCATGCCGCGTCAGAGTCTGAAAATAGGCGCGTCACATGGCTGCACACGGTTCAGGTTCAACCGCCGGTTGTCCTCACGCTAACGATCTCGAGCTGCTCGCGAGCCGGTCAATGGATAGCGGCGATCGATCGGCGCTGCTTTGTCGTCCAGAACGCGCGTTCATGGGCAAGACCAAGCCGTCAACGCTGCGCTCGCCCGCGCTCTGTGGCACGCGATCCAACCAGGATGACGACGGCGACACCAACAGCAGCGATCGCTGCTTGGTCGGCAGCTGCAGCACCACCAAGAGAAAGACGATGCAGCACTCAACTTCGAACATGTACCGCGATCCTCGCCACGAAGCAGCATTCGCCACGTCACCGGCCGAGCTGGACCGCTCCAAATCCGTCCTTGTGCTTCGACGCTGCGAAGATCTGAACGTGCGAACTGGCGGCTTCCAGAAGATCGAGGAGGCCGCGCATCGACTGGATATTCGCCGCCAGCGACAACAATCCACAACATCAGCACCAACGAGACCAGCAATGAGCTCAGCTGCCGAAAGGCGGCCGCTCTCAGGAAAATAAAAAACAAAACTTGACTTGCTTTTACTATCTACACAAGCGTTACATAACTTTCTATGTTTTCATTTTTTCATTTTCACCGTGCATATCGGCGGTACATTTTCCAACGATGGCGAGCAAGAGTGGGGACGTGACGGACGAGGACGACCTGGACGTGGATGTGGACGCCGAGACGCGTCTGCAGGCCATGGCGCTGGGCATGAAGCAACAGGCGGACGAGCTGCTGCTCGCCAACCAGCTCGACAAGGCGCTCACGCTGTACCGGGAGCTGCTCATGCACCTCACGCGCTCGCAGGTGACGCTGCTGCGACAGAAGGAGCTGGTGGTCTCCTGCCACATGAACGCGCTAGCGGCGCTGAGCAAGGCCAAGCGCTGGAGCAGCGTCGTGTCCGAGGCCGCGGAGACCTTCGTTGTGCTTGCGGAGCTGAAAGAGGCGGCGGAGCTGCCGCTCGACGACCAGCAGAGAGAGAACCAGGTGCTCGCACGTGCGTTCTACTTCCGGGGCTTTGCCTATATGAAGCTGGGCACGTTCCAGTCTGCACAGCAGGACTTCCGACAGGCTATGGAGCTCAACCCGGAGGATGAAGCCATCCAGAACGACTACAAGGAGCTGCAGACGGCGCTGCTGGCCGAGCAAAAGGTCAAGCAGTGCATTGCTACGTCCATGAAGTTCTTCCAGACAGGCAGCTACAAGTCGGCGGTGGAAGCGTGTGTGAGCGCACTGAGGGAGAGTCAAGTGCTCCAGAAGACGGAGCTCACGGGGCTGATCCATGGGAACCTGGCGGCGATCTACGTGAAGATGAAGGACGACGCCAAGGCCATTGAGCACTACAAACGCACCATGCTGCTGACTCGCTGTGGGGGCAATCCTACGGCGGCGCAAAACGAGCGGATGTTTGATATCCTGGACAGTCTGGCTGGGTGCTACTCGCGCAAACGGGACTATAGCTCGGCGTTGTCAGTGATTGAAGACCAGGTCAAGTTGTTCCCACTTTGTCCTGACCGAAGAGATCGCGAGGCGATGATGTTTCTGAACGCTGGACGTATTTGTGATACTATGGGGAGGAGTCCTCAAGCCGAGGAGCACCTGGAGAAGGGATACATCGCGGCGCGAAAGGTATCAAGCCAATTGGACGTCGCGCTGAATTGCGCGTACTGGTTAAGCAAGGCCTATTTGAAAAACAACAAGGCAGAAAAGGCAATGGAGACGCTGGATGCTACTATTCCGTTGGCTGAGGAGGACTCGGCTGGTGCTTCTACGGGAGAGCTACTCGAGAAGCTGATGATGGCAAGACTAGACCTGCTCGACCCAGAATTGAACACATCAGCGGCTGAAGGTTCTACATTTAAGGGCTCACTCCGGGAAACACAACTTTGGCAGACTCTTGAATACTTCGAGGGCAAGCGAGAGATTTGCGGCCACGTACGAGCTGCAGAAGTGCTCGTTTCTTTCTTGCAAGCCAATGGAGACCATGGCGAAGAAGGCAATTCTGCACTTATGCGCGCGCTAGCGCAAGTTGATTGTGTGAATATTGGGAAACTCTCAACATCAGAAGCCACGACTTTTGCGAAGCTGGCTCTGACCAAGGTGGATTTAATGAGGGGTCTCAGCTCTACCAGTCAACAAGAAGCGAGGGCTTTGCTGGTGAAACTCTTACGGGATCTGGAACTGCCTGGTGGTGCCGATCCGTGTTGTCGACAGCAACTGCGTGCAAAGATTTTATGCAGACTGGTGGAACTTTTTGACGGCGAAAATGAGAAAGACATTGATGATGATGATCGCAAGCTTATTGAGAATACGGTTGACGTACTTCGCGATAGCAAGGCCGCAAACGATCCAGCCGCAAAGACAAAACTAGCGGCGTTACTACCTTTGGTGGGGCGCTGGAAAGCCGCTCGAGGGGATATTGTAGGGGCTGAGGAAGTTCTAAAGGAGAGTGTCGAGCTTTTACGCGGCGCCGCAGACTCGAACAACGATCGTTTGGGCGAAGCGCTGATCGGACTTTGCGTCGTGCAGATCAGACTTGGGATGGTTGAGGAGGCTACAAAGGTCATGGCAGAGATTGAGTCGTTCCCCATGATTCAGAACTCAAATGAGTTGATGGTAGTTAAAGGCCGACTAAATTCTGCTGCTGCCGCGGTGGCGCTCAACGAGAAACATCAGAAGACTGAACGCGCACGGAAGTCTTCGTTGTTTGAGAAGCAGCAGTGCACTGCTGAGCAGAGTACTTTCCTGTGCGGGATTAGCCGAGTGTGGTGGGGGCGGTGGTGTGGACCGCTAATTGCCTGCGTGGCGGCAGTCGCACTGGCTTTGATGTTTGCATAAGCTGACTGTATGCGCGGATTATGAATTGTAGGATAAGGCAATTGTGGTCGTGAAGACTGTACCGGTAGGGTAGTGTACGAACTCTTTCTTGCTGCTGATACATTACTCTTCGTCATTGTTCTTTGCGTCAGCATCGTGGTCTTTGGCTTCGTCGGTGCCACGTTGTTCCTCTTCGTCTTCCTCTTCTTCCTCGTCTTCTGAACTATCGTCATCGTCATCTTCCTCCTCCTCCTCCTCCTCCTCCTCTTCCTCTTCTTCCGCCTCTGCAGCAGCTTCTGTACGTGCCACCATCACCCAGGGAACATGAGTACTGTACGGTACATGCACTGAGACCAAGGGATCAAGTGTCTTCACCCACCCATTGCGTCCTGCTGCTTCATGGCATCCAGTAGATCCTGCACAAGGCGGTTGTAGGGCTCGACCCCCAAAACTGCAGCACACAGCAACTCAGATCCTTCTCCTTTGTCTTTCTCCAGCCACAAGTTCTCTCACTGTCTCGTGCGGCACGTTCCGCCTCGACGCTGTCCCTCTCCTGGACGCACTTGAGGAACGTCGTCAGCAGACTCACGGGCGCCTTGCCCGGAGCCCACGCGCCGTCCACCTGTTCATCCCAGACCTTGTCCACACATTCCGGCCCTCGCGTGGCTTCGTCCTTGGCCTCGAGCGCCGGCGGCATCTTCAACTACAACAAGTACCGTATTATACGTTACGTTATCTGTCGTTTCGAGCCTTCGTCCAGTATTAAAGGCGGTTCGTTTCACTTGCTATTTGTATATAACATATGTAATCTTAACCCACCTGAATACTGCGCCGTGTCGAATTTGCTCCAATCCGCGTCGCACTAGAGGTTATGGCAGCGAACGGCGTGAAGCGCGAAGACGCGGCGGGTATCAAGGCGGAGGAGGCCGTTGACGAGGCACAGGTGAAGCTGGAGGCGGAGGAGAACAAAGACAATGTGAAGGAGGAGACGGATGGCGTGTCACACGTGAAAACGGAGGCGTCGGAGGCCTCCGAGGACGAGCACAAGGAGGTCGAAGTGAAGCAGGAGAACGGCCGCGTCAAGGCGGAAGACGCGCCCAACGGCGTGAAGCTGGAGCAGAAGATCAAGAAGCAGGAGCTGGAGGAGGTTGAAGCGCCGGCGGTGGCTGCTATGGACGTGAAACAGGCCGTGAAGAGGGACGTCAAGAAGGACGAGGGCCACGGACAACAGGAGGACCGCTCCCACATCCGCCGCAAGGGCGTGCAGTGTGACGCGGCTCTGTGGGACTCCATTGAGTGGGCAGTGGCTGCAGGTGCCGAGGTGGATGCGGGTCAAAGGCTCGGCACAGCCGGGAGACTGGAGCTGGGCAACCAGCGACCCATTCAGGCGCCGTGCAAAGGACGGCTGTATATTCTGACTAAAGAGCAGTCAGATGAGATTACGGGAGACACGAAGGAGGCTGCTGTGAGGACGGTGGCCTTTGTGGAGTACTGCATCCATCCTGTCCGCAATGGACGCACGTGTTTGATGTGTCTGGCGGTGGTGGACGACGAGGAGAACGAAGACATGGAGAGTGTGAATGTCGTCTCGCACGGACAGGTGATTCGACTGAATGTCGAGGAAGCAAGTACGTTTATGTGGTAGGAAGGATGTTAAGGTTCGGTAGGCTGACTGCGTTGTGTGTTGCTGGTGGTACTAGAAAAGTTCGACTCGGACAACATTCGCCGCCAGCTTGGGGCGAAGAAGCTGTCGCTAGTGCTTGATCTGGACCACACTCTGCTTCATGCAGTGCGTGCGGACGACGTTATTGGCGAGATCACGAAATCAGGTAAGGTGGTGTGAACGGATATGGAGAGCTTCCCTCTTTTCAGACGGTTTGACGGTGTCTTTTGATGGGTGCAGACGACATATATTTCTTCTTCATTCCAGGGCTCGCTCAACAACACGTGGTGAAGCTTCGACCAGGGTTGACGGAATTCTTAACCGAACTTTCGGCTTTGTATGACCTCTTCATCTACACGCACGGCACACGGCTGTATGCAGAGCAAATTGTCAAGATCATCGACCCTGATGAGTCATACTTCAAAAACCGAATTGTGGCGCGAACAGACACACCAGACATGCTGCACAAGTCGCTCAAGC
The DNA here is from genome assembly GCA_009729435.1 of Phytophthora fragariae. Classification (NCBI taxonomy): domain Eukaryota; phylum Oomycota; class Peronosporomycetes; order Peronosporales; family Peronosporaceae; genus Phytophthora; species Phytophthora fragariae. The sequence goes on from QQOI01000053.1 coordinate 531,884, forward strand.
TTCTTTTCCCGTCGTGTGACGACTCGATGATCCTTGTTCTTGACGACCGGATCGACGTATGGAAGGAAAACGAAGGGAACGTGTTCCTGATCGAGCCGTATCACTACTTTAAGTGCACGTCTGAGATCAACAATGCGTCAGGTCGTGGCGTGGCAGGTCTGGGCGATTCAGATTCTGAATCCAGCGAAGACCGGCATCTGGCGCAGTCGACAACCGTTCTGAAGGTACGCATTGCTCTTCGGAGACATTCATGACTGTTCTGATTTTCTAACGATGCCCTTGTTCCCATCATCTAGCATGTTCATGAAGCGTTTTACGCGGGCTACGACACTGGTATGAGAGGTACAACTGCCGAGGAGCAGATGGCTGGCAATGGCCGCGACGTAAAGGCAATTTTGAGCGAGGTAAGTTATGACATGAGCTGTAACAAATAGGTATGCTATGCTTCTAACATGGCGGTGTTTTTGCAGCAAAAACGAGCGATTCTGCATGGTTGCAGTATTGTTTTCAGCGGAGTCTTCCCCATTGTTGGTCCTCAGAGCCATGAGTCTCACTATTTGTGGCGTCTGACGGTGGATTTGGGGGCCACCCCCAGCATGACGCTCAACAACTTCCCGTTTACACACCTTGTCATCCACCCAGACCGGTTAGGAACTCAAAAGCACATCCAGGTAAGTTAACCCCCCCATGTGTTGTAATGCTTTAGCATGTGGATGCTGAACTGTGTGCAATGTTGTGGATTCAGGCAAAGAAAACACCCGGAGTGCTTATCGTAACACCTGACTGGATTATTAAGTGCGCTCGCTCCTGGTCTCGCGTTCATGAGCAAGATTTCCTTGCGGATCAATGGAAAGCCAAACACAAGAAGCCAGAACCTGAAAAGCAACAGGACGGTACTACCGTGTCCTCCGAATCGGGCGAAACATCTGAAGCTAAGGATCCGTCAGCCGAAGCCAAAGTTGATGCCGAAAGCAACCAACCGCCTCCAGCTTCTGTCGTTGCTGATGAAGGAAAGGCGGTGTCTAGCATCCTAGTCAAGAGGGAACCCGGGGAGGCAAAACCGGGTAAGCAAGTCACGTTTGCAAAGGTTATTGACGACTCGGGTAACCCTCCTAGTGAAGACGGCACTGTGCAGAAGTCGAAGATGGTGAGGAGGTCACGAGTAGTTCGCAGGCCGTCTGGCGCTGGTCGTTCTCGAAGTATTGCTGCCAGGACCGTTGCAACTGGTGTTGTGGCGACCGGCGGGACCTTTGATTTCCTGTCGAAAATCAAAGCAACAAAGCGCGATCCGCCTCGTGCCAGCGTCAAGGCGAAACAGGTCGAAGAGGCAAAGAAAACACCGGCACATTCATCTTCTCCACCCAAGGTATCGTGGTGTCTATAATATTTGATGTAGGATGCTCCGATTTTGACCCCCATGTGTCTGTGATCACTAGGATGTGGACGATGCCTTCTTGCGACTGATTGAAGCGGAGGAGCGCGAAAACAAGAAAGAGGAGAAGAGGAAGCATTCTTCAACAGACATTAAGGACCAGCTGCTCTCCCGTCGAACCAAGACAGACAGTACTAAACGGGCTCACGAGTCGGTTGCTGATACTGCAGAATCAGGGGAGAAACGAATGCGGGTCTCTCCTTCAGGGCAGCAAAATGACGAGACTGAAGACGCTGAAGAGGAGGACGAAGAGGTGCGTTATGCTTGTGAAGTTTACAGCTTCTGCCGTTGTTGCTGCTGATGCTGTCATTCTTACGCTTGCTCCTCTTTTGCAGCTGGACGACCTCGAAGCCGATATCCTTGGGGATCTATGAAGACAGCACGGAACTCCAGTCACCGTCTTACGATCCGAAATGCTGCGGCGTGCTGCTGGGGACGTACAACAACGAAAATAAATAACCGACCCCGCGAACACGTCAACTCCACCATAGCTCTTGCCCCTGCTACCACAACTCTGTACGGCGCCGCTAACGTGTTGAATTCGCGCGCATGGTACAGTACTACGCCCCGTCACGGAACGCACTCTTCACCGTCGTCCCCAAGCTTGGGTAGCGAGCGAACCAAGGTGAACGAACACTCAAAACTTAGGCTCTTGATTACTAGAAAAACGTTTGACGACTTGAAACGGAGACGATCCGTCAGTAGATAGATAAGTAAGTAGGTAGCTCCCCACCGAGCTAGCGTCTACCCCTCCGACGCCAGCTGCCGAACACCTTGCAGCAACGCGTCGTAGCGGGTGTTGGCTTCTTCCAGCTGCACATCTTTGCTGGCGATGATGGCGCTGAGCTCACTGATGCACTGCTGGAGTGCCTCCACCTGCTTCTGCAGCTTGTCCTGCTCTGCGAGCTGCTCGTCCTTCTCAGCGACTGCAGCGTTGAGCCCCGTGACCTGCTGCTTGAGCGTCTGGATCTGCCTGACTCCGTCCGAGATGAGCTCGTCTTTGCGAGCCACCAGCGCCTCCAGCTGCGCCACGCGATCGTTCTGCGGCTCCGGCTCGGCTGTGGCTTCATCCAGGTCGCTGATGCGCCGCTTGGTGGGGCCGCTGGACACGAGCCCCCGCTTGGAGAGTTGCCGCTTGACCGCTTTCCCCTCGCGCCTCAGAGTCTCGTACGTCACGCCGACGAACGTCGGACTCTCGATCAACTTGCGCCAGGCGATCAGACTCCCGCTCTGCACGGCATCGCAGATGATCTCACTCAACGCCTCTCGCTGCGTCAGCGACAGCGGCGGGCTGCCCCCAGCCACCTTCAAGCGCTTCCCCGCCATTGCTTGAGCTTCTTGCTTTCCTCTTCAGGCCGGAAACTTGCACTTCAACTCTCAGGTAAGCCCAAAACCTAACATGTTAAATTATGGGTTTTAATAATTTTGGTTTTAATGTTTTGAAATAAAATTGTTGCTTTTATTAAAAAAGCAATAATTTGGCTATTTTTTAAATGTTTAAAAACATTTTCTAAAAGTTTTAGAACAGTGGGGTGGGTGGAATAAATTAAAAACCCAATATCCCAAAACCCACCATTCGAAACCGCAAGGAATGGCGGCGCCTCGACCTCTGCTGGCTGTGGAGTTGGTGTTCCGAGAGAAGCATGCGTTTGCTGGGCTGCCGCATGTGAGTGCGTTGACAAGTGAGTTTTTGGATGGCTCCGTGGGGTTGACGCTGGCGGCGGCGTGCAAGTTCGGCTCGCGGAAGCTGCTGGACCGGATCTGGGACAGTTGCTGTACTACTCGAGCTGATACCGACAGTGCGTGGTCCATCCGCAACTACCTTCGAACAGATCGCCATTACTTGCAGTTTCAGTTCCGGTGCTCGTTGTTGGAAGCTGTCAAGACTGGGGATGAGTATGTGGTAGAGTGGCTGTTCGAGCACTGCACGGATTGCTACGTGCCAGTCGAAGTGGTGGAGAAGGCTGCAGAGCTTGGCAAGCTACACATTTTGAAGTTTTTTCGTAAGGCTGCACCACTGAGACAACAAATTCATTGGGGAGGAAGAGACGCTGAGAAAGCAGCTTGCAGGGGGCACAGCAACGTTGTATGGTGGTTGCTGGCTCATGCTCCAGCACAGCGCAATGTGGGGAATATCATGTCTGCGGCTGTCAGAAGTGGTGATATTCCGTTGATGGAGTGGTTGATTCGCAATGAGTTCAACCGCCACATCCACGACAGACCAAGAATTAGCGACGCCGTTTTAACCGGAAGTCTGGAAGTGGTGAAGTGGATGTACAACCATGGATTCACGGATAACGGCGACGAAGCGCTGATGAATGCTGCATCGAACGATGACCTGGAAATGGTATCGTGGCTTCTTGATCACAGAATTGGCTTAGATTCGATTGGTGCTTTCAACTCGGCTCTTAGAAACCGCAGCCTTAAATGTGCGAAATACCTGGACGAACACTACGAGCTCATGGAAGTTGGACATTGCTTTGAACAGGCAATGATGATTGCTAGTAATAGTGAGCTGGAAGCGGTGAAATGGTTGGTTGAAGAGTTCGCTGACGACCCAGATATTGATTTGTTTGAGCCTGTGAATACGTTTCCGGATGAGCCTAGCACCGTGCTCGACGCTGCTGTGGAAAATGGCAAACTCGACATTGTGCAGTACTTGCACAGGCTTAACTTGGATATGAAAGCCTTGAAACATAAACGGAGAAAGCATGGGAAAGCGCAACGAAGAGGAGGCACATGGAGAGGTCGTGGTGTGACGTGTACCGCTGAAGCTATGGATTTCGCAGCTCGAGATGGGAATCTTGAAATCGTGCAGTGGCTGCATCACAATCGGTCAGAGGGCTGCACGAAGGGCGCTATGGATTCTGCGGCAGGAGAGGGTCATCTCGAAACGGTTCAATGGCTCCACGGAAATCGAGCGGAAGGATGCTCCGTAAAAGCAATGGACAATGCTGCAGGCAGTGGATATTTAGAAGTGGTGAAGTGGTTGCATGAGCATCGCCACGAAGGGTGCACAACGAAAGCTATTGACACTGCAGCGAAAAACGGTCATCTACACGTTGTGAAGTGGCTGAGCAAACAACGTAGCGAAGGATGTACGACAAATGCAATGGATGGAGCAGCAGCAAATGGACACTTGGATGTAGTGAAATGGCTGCACCGAAATCGAAGTGAAGGCTGCACTACGGAGGCAATCGATGGGGCTGCCGCAGGGGGCTTTCTGGACGTGGTTCGATGGCTTCACAGTAATCGAAGGGAGGGTTGGACGAGTGCAGCCCTGACCCGCGCAGCAATGGAGAAGAAATTTGAGGTACTTCTGTTCTTGCATTCCCAGCAAACGGAGGAGTATAGCTACAGCTCGGTGAACTACGAACGACGAAACTACTTAGGAGAATTGGAGATTCTCCCAGAAATTCGTGTGTGGGCGTTTGAAAATTCCCCGCCTTGACAGTCTATTAGCTTTTTTTGATAAGCTAAGCTTACCACCAATACCTTGTGGGATTTTCTGGTGAAGAAGCCCACAGCTTGTAAGTGCATCAGCAGGATACCACCCAAGTCCGTACAAGAAATCAAGGTGAGCTAACCAAGACAATTTCAATTTACGCATTAACCACTGTTACACATAGTCCTGGGCTCACTTCGCTTCGAGATGAGCGATAAGAGCGACTGCATTGAGCCAACTTGCTGATGAAAAATCGCGCCGAAAACTTATACACACTGACGCAAACAGATCTACGGAGACACAGCCGCCGGCTGCGCGTTGTAGAACTCCGAATACCATTGCCACGTCTTCTGCAGACCCTGCGCCAGCGGGGTCGTGGGCTTGTAGCCCAGCAGACGCTCCGCCTTGGAGATGTCCGCGCTCGTGCGGGGAACGTCACCCGGCTGTTCCGGCAGGATGTTGATCTTGGCCTTCTTGCCGACCAGCCCCTCGATGATCTGGATGAAGTCCGTCAGCAGCACCGGCGTGCCACGGCCCAGGTTGAACACCTCGCAGCCGTGGCCGCGGTCCAGACTCAGCAGCACACCCTGCACGATGTCGTCGATGAACGTGTAGTCGCGCGACGACGAGCCGTCGCCGTACTGGTCGATGGCCACGTCGCGAGCGATGCGGTCCATGAACTTGAACGGCGCCATGTCCGGGCGGCCGCGAGGGCCGTAGACCGTGAAGAAGCGCACGCCGATGGTGTCCATGCCGTACAGGTGGTGGTACGTGTGCGCCAGCAGCTCGCAGCTCTTCTTCGTGGCGGCGTACGGACTCACGGGGAAGTCCACGACGTCCTGCTCGCTGAAGCTCTCCTTCATGCTGCCGCCGTACACGGAGCTGCTGCTGGCGTACACGAACTTGGTGATGCCGAACTCACGACACGCGTCCAGCAGCACCATCGTGGCCACCACGTTCGCGTGGATGTACAGCAGCGGGTTGTCGATGCTGGGGCGCACGCCGGCGCGGGCCGCCAGGTGCACCATGGCGGTGGGAGACGTCTCCTTGAGCACGCGACGCACCAGCTGCGCGTCGCACAGGTCGCCGATCACCACCGTCACGCGGTCTCCGTAGTTGTTGGTGAGCCAGTCCAGGTTGCTCTGCTTCAGCTGCACGTCGTAGTAGTCGTTCAGCTCGTCGACGATGACCACGTCGTCGCCGCGTGCAAGCAGCGCCTTGGCAGTGTGGAAGCCGATGAAGCCGGCGGCGCCCGTCACCAGGACGCGGCGGCGTGTGGCTGAGGTGCAACTGGCCACGGCGGCGATCGCATCGGACACTTCGAACGGGTTGGGAGCCATGGTTGTTGCCGTGTGATGGAATGTATGAGGCTGCTTGGGCTTTAGCTGGTAAATCGGAGAGTGATGCGAAATATATGTGCTGCTTCACATGTCAGCCTACGGATGTCGATCTTACGAACAAGCATCCGTTCTGCAGAGGTGCTGCGCTGCGTGCCGCGAGGGGTGCGGCTTTTGACTTCTAGACAACATGTGCTGGGTAAACTCCGATGAAGCGTGCCATGCAAGACTTCGGTCCCTGTCCAGTAGGAGTTAATTAATTTAAGTAGATTAAAGCTTTTCTACCGGTAGGTGACTCGCAAGTAGGCATTTTTTGCAAAGCGCGGAGATCTCTCGATCCTTTTGTAACAGTACTGGTTATTGCAGCACACGGAGTCCACTACGAGATTTAGTGGGGTGTCAACCCCAGCAGCTTGCAACAGCAACCACCCTCGTTTAATACAGACATGCATTAAACTTATCAAACATCTAGCTATTTACTCTGATGATGTATAGCAGCAGGGCAGGGACGCATGTTGTTTGAACACGTGCTGGATCGGTTCACTTTGCCAACATTCGTGGTTAACCCCCCCTTGTTAGGCTATCATCTCTACTGCTTCCTACCAATTATCAGCACAGTTTCGGCGGGTGACACTGGAGGTTGCTGGTTAGCTGAGTTAGTCAACTGGATTTCTGAGTTAGCCCCAGCTCCATACAGAGTTGAATACTCTGCATCTGTCGACAATTGTAAAGCGCTCAGCAGTGCCCTTCAGCGCCGTGATAAATGTTTGCACGGAGTGACATATTAGTCGAGCACAGTAGCCTACATCATAACCAGGGGCACCAACCGGGTAGGTGCGATGTCGTCCTCCACATGAAGTGCAAGAAGTAGACGTGGAGATGCCATGCTGTACAGTGGGCCCCGCGCTGGATGCCCGGTCGGAATTCAGTGGGTTGCTCTTTCTGGCATTTTGCAACAACAACAAAAATCTACTTACAGTTTTACATCAATCTACTTGAATTGATTAATTACTCACCTGTCCGGTCTGCTGCTTTTACAGCCATCCCGCAGGAAGCGCCATCTGTGTTTTATATGTATGGTGCTTCAGAAAACTTGAAAACAAAAATCGCCGAAATCACGAACGTACGTTTTCATAAACAGAAGCATCGGTCAGCCGAAAGACAAGGAGCTCATGGAGGGCTTCGTAATGCCGAAGGAGTCGACTGAGTAGGAATTTTCCTCTCCGCAGCTCTTGCTTCTCTTCCTCAAAACCATCAAACGTGTTGTATGTATGCACCGTGCGCTCGGGTGGTGCCCAATTCACGGCAGAATGTAGAAAACGTATACTGTACAGACTGTAATACTGTACAGTACAGTAGCAATTAATATATTTTTTCCAGTGATTGCGAGCGTAGATAGCCGTAAAAACAACCGAATATGGCCACTGTGCATCATGGTCATGGACAGTACCTGAGACTTGGCACGATGCCATTTCCAACACATGGTGTCGGATAACCTGACCCAAGACACTTTCCTGCCAGGAGATAGACCCAGAAGTTACGATGGAAAATGGGCTACAAGTACAGCAAACAAGGATAGCGTGTCGTTCGCACGATTCTACCTCGCAGAACTCCATTTGCCCTTGTGGCATTGAGGCTCCATGTTTGTTTTTCGGTCGTATCATATAGTACGTAGGAGTACAGCGTAGGACCACTTGCATGCTGCCACAAACATTGCAGTTTCTCGATTTTCTTTCGTATCCAAGAAGGAGCTGCATGTAATACAGTGAAAACCGTAATTACTCTGGATGCCTGTTTAGTTTGGTTTCCCTTTTGCTATCCTCGTCTCGATGTCAAAATGGTTGCTTGCGCAAATATGCAATGCGAATTTTCCTCAAGTCGGGTGATAAATAAGACGCATGCAGGGGCTGCTGTCGCGGGTATACCCGTAGGTGGGCTGCGCGTGCGCGGCTTTGGGTACAGTCAGCCGTCTAAACCGCAATCAAATCAAATCAAAATTAAATAAGATGCATGCACCCTACCAATGTATCCAAGCAGGATTGCCCTGTGACGTAATCGAGCGAGCTTGCTCTCCATCGTCAAAGCATTTCTCTTGTGGGGCTACAAGCTGGAGACTGAAGAAGCCTGCGGCAGTAAAAAAACGTAATTTGTATCCGTCCGGGAGTATTTCCGGCCACCTAACTGCCCATACACATTCTGGACTTTTGTATGGGCTGAGTGACCGGAAATATGGGTACATGCCACTCAGAACGCAAAATGGCGCGCACCGGACCGTGCCATACCTCAAACGAAAGAGCAAATGAGCGCCAATCCAACAGTGAAAACTATCCAATCAGACGGCTAGTTTTAGATACGTGGGGCCTGCTGAAAATTGGTCAGTTGACACAGAATTGGCTTGACCGGAAATGTGTCCCGGCCGGAAATATGTCCGGGACGGATATGGTCCAAACTGCGCAAAATTCCTGGCGGTCAAAGTCATCCACACTAATAAGGTATCCATCCTCACTAAATAATGGTAAGATGCCAAGCGCTTGCCTGTTTGCGTACAGTACATGTACCGGTAAGTTATGCGATTCCACTTCCTACACAACAACAACAGCCAGCGGCGAGATCCACGCGACCCCATCTCGACTCCAGCTCTTCCTGAAGCAAGCTGTTGAGGCAGATTCGCATGGCGGCACCAGCTGCGCGAATTTTTGATCACGAATACGGTGGCGTTGATTAGTCGCAACCAAACGGTAATTGGTCCAACTCGCCTCCTCATTGGCCACCATCCTCCCACCAGAGTGATGGTCAGCCATATGTCACGTGACGTGCGGTGAGGAGTCCTCACTGAGGCAGCAAGTCTGAAGCCGCGGATAGACGTAGGTGGCCTGCGCCACCCCACCGCCACACAGTCTCCGATTTCCCGGTCTCAGCGCACTCAGCGTCTCACCAGCTTCTACACACAGCAGAAACAATGGCTCCCAACCCGTTCGAAGTGTCCGATGCGATCGCCGCCGTGGCCAGTTGCACCTCAGCCACACGCCGCCGCGTCCTGGTGACGGGCGCCGCCGGCTTCATCGGCTTCCACACTGCCAAGGCGCTGCTTGCACGCGGCGACGACGTGGTCATCGTCGACGAGCTGAACGACTACTACGACGTGCAGCTGAAGCAGAGCAACCTGGACTGGCTCACCAACAACTACGGAGACCGCGTGACGGTGGTGATCGGCGACCTGTGCGACGCGCAGCTGGTGCGTCGCGTGCTCAAGGAGACGTCTCCCACCGCCATGGTGCACCTGGCGGCCCGCGCCGGCGTGCGCCCCAGCATCGACAACCCGCTGCTGTACATCCACGCGAACGTGGTGGCCACGATGGTGCTGCTGGACGCGTGTCGTGAGTTCGGCATCACCAAGTTCGTGTACGCCAGCAGCAGCTCCGTGTACGGCGGCAGCATGAAGGAGAGCTTCAGCGAGCAGGACGTCGTGGACTTCCCCGTGAGTCCGTACGCCGCCACGAAGAAGAGCTGCGAGCTGCTGGCGCACACGTACCACCACCTGTACGGCATGGACACCATCGGCCTGCGCTTCTTCACGGTCTACGGCCCTCGCGGCCGCCCGGACATGGCGCCGTTCAAGTTCATGGACCGCATCGCTCGCGACGTGGCCATCGACCAGTACGGCGACGGCTCGTCGTCGCGCGACTACACGTTCATCGACGACATCGTGCAGGGTGTGCTGCTGAGTCTGGACCGCGGCCACGGCTGCGAGGTGTTCAACCTGGGCCGTGGCACGCCGGTGCTGCTGACGGACTTCATCCAGATCATCGAGGGGCTGGTCGGCAAGAAGGCCAAGATCAACATCCTGCCGGAACAGCCGGGTGACGTTCCCCGCACGAGCGCGGACATCTCCAAGGCGGAGCGTCTGCTGGGCTACAAGCCCACGACCCCGCTGGCGCAGGGTCTGCAGAAGACGTGGCAATGGTATTCGGAGTTCTACAACGCGCAGCCGGCGGCTGTGTCTCCGTAGATCTGTTTGCGTCAGTGTGTATAAGTTTTCGGCGCGATTTTGATCAGCGAGTTTCACGCATTTCCTCGAAGCGAAAAGATTGTAGGCAACTCGGTGAGCATTGTATGAATTGAAGATAAATGTATCTAGTTTGAATCGGAAGTTTGATGTCGTTTTCAAAAGGACGTGCTCTACATGTAAGTACATGTATTGAATTCAATTAACAAGTCGGGCATTGTGTGTGCCCCACGATTCGTTCCACCAAAACTAAGACCGAGGGAACACAAGAGAACTCTCGCAGAGGAATGTTGGTTCAGTTGGTTCAGCTTCTTTGGTGATCTAAAAGATCACTGATCTTTTAGCCGTTCCCGCCGAATTCTTGATTAAAGAAAAGGGGAGGTCGGACCCGTCCGACCCTTGTTTGGTACAGATGTCCCCCTCTGCATGCGCAGTCGGGTTTCGAAATCGATTTGACAGGGAATTTGGGATGGCATGCAAAATTGCATGTTTGGACTTTCTAAACCACGCATCAGATATAACGGGGTATATAATCATCGAGGTGCGCATGAAGAGGGGGACATCTGTAGTACCAAATTGGTACTTCCTCCGCTCATTAAAATTAGGGACATTTGGACAAAAATGTTATAGCACCACCAATAAGCGCTCGATTTCACCGAGCTTTGCTCCAATCGCAAGATCTCTGCAAGATCTTTCTGTCCATACAAAGTTGACACCACCAATCCAAATATTGACATCAGGGTGGCCTTGACAAGACCCTCCTGACAACATCCACTTTTGTTTCGACCCGCCACGCCTCAAGTACCGACGCCACATCGCCGCAACCATGGGGAAAAGGAGCCTAGAAGACAGGACACGCCATGCAATTTGGTGGAGGACCTGAAGGTTAGTGCGGAAGGAGAACTGACCCGCGGCGCGAAGGCATCCACCGCAGGCCTTTTTTCAGTACGCAGGCACACTGCTGACCGGATTGACCGGATCTGGGGCCTCTACAATGAAGCTGTTGTGGCGGGAGACTCGAGTGGCTACGTGCTAAGCAGATACAAGGAGAATTCAGGTCGTAAGGGCTACGACCGCGCAGCTCTCGTCGAGGAGATTTTCACATCATATGATATCTTGTTTTTGGTTGGGGTTGGGGTGACGTCCTCCCCCGGAACGTGTGGCCAGCACGATGCTAGCTACGCGCTTCCGGCAGGTGCTCTCGGGCATCTGCAAGTCCTTTGCGAGTCTCCGCATCAGTCCAGCCCCAGCATCAGTCAGCCCCACTCCTCGTCCTCTCCGACCTAACCAGACTAACCGCCTCAGAATCGGCACGTTTAACGTCCAATCATTAGGTTCTCATCGCAAGCAGCACTACACTCCCCCCCAAGACCTCCAGCGTTACCGGATAGACATCCTCGGCCTCCAAGAGACCAAGCTCCCAACCCTCGGACACCAACAGATCGGGACTCACACACTCCTGACACTACCAGCGAGCCAAGAGCGACACGGCGTGGGTTTTGCAGTCTCTCCCCGTATTCGCCCATACCTTCACCGGTACTGGGCCCACGACGACCGCATCGGAGTTCTTCAGCTGTACTTGCCGCACACAGGACGTGTCAACGTCGTGACGGCATACTCACCACATAGCGGGCGACCCCTGACTGACATTGACAGCTTCTACGGTAGCCTACGGTCACTTCTCGACCAGTTCGCGCGCCGTGATATCACCATCATAACGGGAGATTTTAACGCCAAGCTCGGGCGCCGATCACCTGGGGAGCCGTTCATGGGCCACCACGCACGCGGCATCCGCAATCGCAATGGCCATGCACTCGCAAACTTTTGTCTGACTTACCATCTCTTTGCAACTAACACAGGTTTTCGTAAGCGAGCAACCCACAAGACGACCTGGTGCCAACGCCGCACTGACTACCACGTCTTCGACCAGATCGACTACATCCTCTGCCAGCAAAACTACCGACGCTTTTGTATGGATGCCCAGTCGTGGGGTGGAACCACAACGGCTTCGGACCACAAGTTAGTGACGGCGGACTTTGTTCTCACACAAGCACGTAGACTTGGATTCCCGCGACGCCCAGAAGCAGCTCAGAGTCTTCATATTGCACGAGACCGACTCACCTACGACGACGCCATCCAAGACAAGTACACCACAGCGCTCAAAGCCGCCATCCGCCCCACGAACGAAACCCCGGTCGCACAGCAATGGAACAGCCTCATGGACCTCATCCACGACACAGCAGAAGCCACCATCGGCGTCAACACAGCACCAGCTAGGTCGAAACGGTATGATGACCCTGTCCTCGCCGCTCTCTCCGAGCGGGAACGTGCGCTGCAGATCCGTATCTATCACGACCGCCAAGCATCCACGTGGACACTTCGACAAGAACGGAACGCCATCATGCATCAAATCCAGCTCCGGTGCCGAGACCTGGCAAACAGAGCTCTTGACGAGCAGATCAAGCTCATCGAGAGCCTCAGCCCCACAGCCAAAATGTTCGAAGCCGTCCGCGCGATAAACCACACTCGAGTGCAACCCCTGCTACTCCACGACGCAACAGGTAAGTATATATTGCACGAACTCACAGCTAACAACCTAGTGCGCTCTCACTTCCAGGAACAGTTGTCTACCCCGACGAGACTCCCTATCCACCCTGACCTTGAGGCACGTGGCCTCGACAGCCCCATAACGGCCACCGAGTTTACCACTGCGCTCCACCGACTCAACAATAGACGCGCGTCCGGTCCCGACGGCATCCCCGGCGAGCTTCTCAAGTATGGTGCGGAAGCTCTCGCTCCTCACCTGGCCGATCTCGTCAACAAAAGCTTCGAGCGGGGACAACCACTCAACCTAGGCGAAGGTACCTTACTGGGCCTCCCCGAGCCCAACAAGCCGCGCGGCGAGTGCTCCAGCCTCCGCCCCATCGTTCTGCTCAACAGCATACGCAAAGCTGTTTCTATCCTAGTCCTGAACAGAATTTCGCCAGCAGTGGAGCGGTTTCTCTCGCCACACCAGTGCGGCTTCCGCAAGTACCGCAGCACCGCTGATGCCGTCTGGACGCACCGGTGGCTCTGCGCACGCGTTCAACGTTATCAAGAGCGCATTCATGTTCTCGGTATCGACCTATCACGAGCGTTCGACACCATAGACCGCCACAAGCTACTCGACGTACTGCGAACATTCCTGTCCGACGATGATATCCGACTCGTTAGACTCCTACTCGCCAACACGACGCTGGCTCTCCGCTCAGGCCGCCGGACGCTGGACCCGTTCGTCAGCAACACCGGAACGCCCCAAGGCGTCTCTATCTCACCTGTTTTGTTTGTAGTTTATTTAGAGGCAGCACTTCGTGATTTAGCACGTGAACTAGACGTACCTCATGCGCTCCTAGAGCAAATGGTGGTGTACGCGGACGACGCTGACTTCATCTGCCGTGACCAAACCGCTATCCAAGTCATTCTCTCCAAGGCACCTGACATACTCGCGCGCTGGTCCCTCACAATGAACATCGTCAAGACGGAGATCACGGAACTCTGCCGCCACGTCAATCCTGGAGGCCACAACCGACTAACACGCGCGGCAGAAGAACAATGGCGCTCAACGCGGAAGCTCGGCTCGCTGCTCGGCGATTCTGAAGATCTTACACGACGCAAGGCCCTCGCCGCGGCAGCACTACGGCGCATCTGGACGATCTTGCTACGCACGCACTACACTACGGATACGACTTGGATACGGCTATACAATTGCTATGTGCTCCCGGTGCTTCTATACAACTGCGGCACCTGGGCTCTAACCACTTCGGAGCTCCGAGGCCTGGAAAGTTTCCACCGACGACAGCTTCGCAACGTCTTGGGTATTCGCTATCCTCGACACGTCTCGAACGCGACGCTGTACGAACTTTGTGGCGAGCGACCGCTTCGCCATCGCATCACGACCGCCCGTTGGGGTCTATTTGGACACATACTACGGCGCCCAGACATCCCAGCATATACACAGATGGCAGCTTACTACGCCCCCAGTGACGCGGGCAAATGGCGTGGCCGTCCCCGCACCACACTCCCTGTCATTCTCGACGCAGATCTCGTAACTAGTGGTCAAGGCTATCGACTGCGAGACGAGCAAGATCTTGAGGAGCTTCGCAACCTTGCTGATGACAGAGGGAAATGGAGAATACTGCTGGCTGCAATTGCTGATTCGCTGCCGGCTGATGGAGACTCGACGTATGCGGACACCACCCTATGCCGCCGACTAGCTAAGTTGAGCCTAGCGCAGGTATAATTTGGCTCCGCGAACACGTACACCATTACATTACATTACATGATATCTTGGGTTATTTCGCCCATACTAATTTGACCATCATTCCCTAAATGTCCCTAATTTTAATGAACGGAGGAAGTACTCGATATGAATACTCAGCTCAGCTCAGGTACCGGTACATGTACCGGCACAGTTTACCTGTCGACTTGCTGCAATGGCCGACTCACGCCAAGCTCCACGAAGTGGAGTCCACTACAACAATTGCGCGCACTAAGGAGCTCTGCTGGTAGGGGACCCAGTGTTACCCAGTGGTAGAAGACTGTTGCAGCTCCTCGCCTACCGCACTACTACGATGGTAGATACATCGACTACTGTACCGGTAGTGTCACTTACGTGCATTCTTACATTTGCGTGCCCGCCTAGAGAGAATCGCACGCATCAGCGCTGGATTGGCTGCTCGTCGAGTGACGATTCCCGACGCAGGTTTGCGCTTACCGGTACATCCTTACAGGTGTCAAGTTGCTTGCTCGTCTAACACGAAACGTGATTGCCCTCCGTGGATCGCGCTGCATCAGGCGGCACACACACATGACACGATGCCAATTGGATAGACGATCATGACAAGACGGCTGAGCAGAGGCTTTAGGTCGCACTTGCCCATCATTTCGCATCCGACTTCAAATACAATAATGGTAACTTGACAGAGCAGGCTGCAGTCCCATCCAGTGCTTTACAAAAGCAAGGAGTATTATACCAAGAGGTGCCTTGCATGCTGAACAGCAAGGCAAGACAAGGCCTGGCAAGGCAACCAAGACTCTTGGGCTCACACAGTCGCTCCTTCACGCGATGCACCTTCTATAACACTAATCTCGGCTTCTATTTTTTAGAAGGTCGCGCGAAGGTCGCGTGATGAGATAACGAGCCCCTATATACGAGTTACGTTGTCCCCTCTTAACGGGTAGCTAGCTCTGATTTCCGCGCTAGTGCTTCGAAAGCCGCTCGGATTTTAGCTGCACTTTTGGAGAGGCTGAAGCAGAAGCGCGCGATCGTGGAGGGCCCCTGGACGCGCCGCCGCCCGTTCATTCTTCGCCGTAGTGACTCCATCAATCAGCCCCAGCTCAGCTCCTCCAGTCGCTCTCCATCGACTCGGCACTAGTGAGGACTACGGTACCAGCGGATGGGCAAGCGCAGTCGCGGCAGCAGCGCCACCACCGCCAGCAACATGAGCAACGCGCCCAGCTCCGTGTCCGCCAGTACCTACGGCACCATCGTGAACCTGGATCCAGGCTCTGTGCCTGAGCCCCGCGCCGCCGCGAGTGCGTTGGTGGGGCCCGTACCCGCCGGCCCAGTCACGGCGTCGAACAAAACCGACGGCAAGAATATCTGGGACGAGTACTACCCGCTTGTGCAGCCTGCGCACCAGTACCACCACCGCAACGACCGCGGCTCGTCCAACTACTTCTTCCATGGCATGTTCTCCGCCGACGTCATGTGGGCCTACCGCGACGCCGTGATCGCGTACCTCGTGTCGCTCTACTCGATGGTCGTGCTGTCGCTCACGGGCCTCGTGTTCTGCAAGCAATGGGGCATCCCGCCCAACACGCCTATTGTGTTTGGCTTCCGCTGCCTCTGGTTCGTGAGTCCAGTCATTGCGTCGCTCGCACTACGCAACAGTACGGCTGTGAAATGACGAGGAATGAGGAGATTGAGGGGGTTCTAGTGCTGATGCTGTACTCTTTGTTTGTTTTTTTGTGTGTGTGCTGATGCAGTTGCGAAGCTGAGACTGCAGGCTTGCAACACGCCACCGCACTGGAACATTCCACCACTTTACCACTTGTTCAGGAGCTCCCATTCGTCGAGATCCATGTCCCGACTCGCGCTGTTGAGCTATGCAGTGCCAGTGCTGTGCGAGCTAGCAGCATTTTCGTTCACAGCCGCCACAAGGATGGTGAACCCGGTGAGTGCATTGTGCGGGTGGTGTGGATCTTAATTCGTCGCTGACGTTTGTTGTCCCGGGTAATGCTTGCAGTTTAATCGGACCTTTGTGCGGAAGCTGGAGATGGTTTTCAGCTTCAACGACGTCGAGGCACTGGATTCCGGGCTGGTGTTCTATGTGTTTTACATCAGTTTTCTCGGGATCTTTTGGGACCCGGTGCCGCCGCAGCGCTATGACGTCGGACTCTCGATGGGGCTGCGACCTTTAGGTTGCGTCGCTATCGCTTCCACGGTGACGGCTTTGTGCTGTGCTATTTACTGATCTGATTTTATTTGGTTTAATTGCTCATAGGTACAAGCTGGTTCTTCTTCGCAATGATCCAGGAGATCGGATGGAGCGGGTCGCTGTTCCCAGGTGGGCCTCGCCTCATCCTCCGATTGCATTTCTCGAAGATATCACATCTCCCGGCTAATGAAACTGTTGCTCACATTTTTACTACAGCGCTGGAGATTGTATTCAGCCACTCGACTATTCTAGCGTCCGCCATCACAGGCTGCATTTGGGCCTTATGGCACTGGCCCATGATCATTGCCGACGCGCTGGAAGTCGTGCCCAAGGGGTCAGGATACGCAGTCGCTGAAACCCGCGACTTTCACTTGATCTACGTGCTCGCAGTGTTCACACTCCTGCTAGTGGGCTCCCGCATCATCATGTGCTGGATCCAGGGCAACTCCAGCTACGTGATTTGGTCCAGCGTCGTCTATCACTCCACACACAATCTGTACGTTGTTGGCCACATCCATCGCAGATTGAACACAGAGGAACTAACTAGTGCGTGCTTGTTCTCTTTGCGGCGTAGTTTTATTACCTCGGTGTTCGGGCAGCTCACAGCCCCACTCTACGAGAAGGCCCAGCTCTTCAGCTTCTTCAGCTCGGAGGCGTCCATCTGCCTGCTGGTGACGGTTTGGTTCTCCACGTGCATCCTCTCGCAGATGTTCCGATGGACGAATCTCATGCCCATGCTGCGTCGAGCGAACCCGAGCGTCACGCGTGCGCTCGCAGCGTAGTGCATCACGCAGACTGGCAGGTTAACCCCGTCCACATGTTACCGGTAGTTGAAGTCGAAAGATTAAAAGATACGACGTTGAAGTTTACTGTATTTAATCGGGTGACGACGGTACTTCCGACAAAAAAATCTTATGATTTGATGCAGTGGTCAGCGTCTTCCCGCCCGACATCAGTACAGTCAGTCTCATTCGTTGATTGGCATCGCCTGCCTGCTCTACTCTCTCCATGGGCTCCCTGCGTCTCGTGGTGGCGGCGGCTCTAGTCGGCAGCCTCTGCGACGCCCACCGCGCACACAACAGCGCCGTGGCGCTGCAGACTCCCTCCGTGATCCTGCAGCAGGTGGACTTCGAGGCTTCGATCGAGCTACCGGAGCTCAAGAACGGTACTGCGTACAATGAATTACTGTGCAATACAGTGGGTTCCCGTATCTGATCCATTTGATACCGACAGGCTCCGTGTACCCGCGGCATTTACGGTACCGCGTGCAGGACACGGACGGAGCGGAGCTGAGGAACGGCAGCGTCAAGACTCTGGACGGTGACGGCAACTTCCGCTCGCAGCTGTCGATCGCCATCAAGCAGCTGCAACTCCAGTCGTTCGGACAGCACAACCTCACCACAACCGTGTGGGAGGAGGCCCCTCAAGCCAATGATACCAGTGCTGCCGGTGACGCGGTGGTCCTCCCCCCTACGGTCGAGTTGGACGAGGTGTTGCTGTTCCAGGCGACGCACACGACGTCTGTGATGGTGTCGCCTGGGTGGGTCTCGCTACTTCCGCCACTCGTGACCCTAGTCCTGGCGGCGGTGCTGGGCCAAGTGACGGTGTCGCTCCTTGCTGGAATTTGGTGCGGCGCTATCATCGTCTCGAATGGAGACCCGTTCACGGCCTTCCTGCGCACGTTTGACCAATACTGGGTGAATGCGTTCACGGTGGACGATCATGCGGGCGTGCTGCTGTTCACGATTGTGCTTGGTGGAACCATTGGCGTGGTTCAAAAGGGTGGAGGTGGCCATGGTCTGGCGCTGGTTGCTAAGAAGTTTATGACGTCGTCACTGCGAATGCAGCTGTCGACTTGGCTGCTGTGCTTGGTTATCTTCTTCGACGATTATTCGTGCATCCTCATTGTTGGAAGCTCACTGCGTCAAGTGCTCAGCCAGACGGGAGTTAGTCGTGAGAAGTTCGCGGCTATTATCCACACTGTCGGCGTCTGTTTGCCTTCTATGTGTAAGTATTTTTGCACTGCGTTTGTTGCTCATGCTTTTGGTACTAACTTGGTTATGTTTTAATGGCGTGCGGCAGCTCCGGTGAGCGCCTGGATTGGTGTAGAAATCGGTTATGTGGCGGCGCAGCTCCGAGACCTGAAGCTCGACTGGGACCCGTTCGTTACATGCCTTTCGTGCCTGCACTACCGGTTCTTCCCGATCCTCTTCATCGCGTTCATCTTCATCACGATTATTTGCGAGAAAGACTTCGGCCCGATGGTGCAGTTCGAGAAAGATGCAGCGGCATCTCCGATCAACGATGGCCCGATGACCCCAGAGTTCCAAGGACCGATGGACAGCCCGAAGCCTGAGCTTGCACCGTTGGAGCCCGACACAACCAAGCCCTTGCGGTGGCAGAACGCTGTGGTGCCATTCCTGACCATTGTGGTGCTGACGTTCGTGGGGATGATTGTCGATGGTTTCAACACTCAGTACACGCAAGACCCAAATGGATCTTATGGTATCTTGGATGCGCTGAGCCACTGCGACTCGGTGTCCTCTTTGATCCGCGCGTCTGCTGCCGGCTGGGTCATCGCTGTGACGCTGTTGCTGCTGCAGCGCATTATCACGCTGAACGAAGCTACGAAGGCTTGGATGGAAGGAGTGAAGGATATTCTCGACCCGACGCTCATCCTCACGCTTGCATGGGCTCTTGGCTCGGTTATTGGCGAGGTGAGCACGGCTCCGTACATCGCGTCGGTGGTCGGTGGCTCGATCCCGAAGCAGTTTCTGCCGGCCATCACGTGTATTCTGTGCTACGTCGTGTCGTTCGCAGTGGGCAGTGCGTTTGGCACGATGGCCATCATGTTCCCGATCATTGCACCGCTGTCGTGGTCTATCAGCGGTGGAGACGCCGAGAACCTGCGCCAATGCTTCGGCAGCATCTTGGGCGGCTCCGTCTTCGGCAACACGTGCTCGCCCATTGCAGACACGTCCATCCTGGCGTCTCTATCGGCCCACGTGCCGCTGGAAAACCACGTACGCAGTATCCTGCCGTACGCCGTGCTGGTGGCCGTCGTGTCCGTGGCGGGCGGTTCGCTGCCCATTGGCCTCAAGATCTGCAGCACGTTCACAGCTTTCGGCATCTGCCTCGCCGTGCTGCTGCTGGTTGTTTTCTTCTGCGGCACGCGCGTCAACATGCGCTACCGATCGCTGTCCTCGTTCAGCTGCATGAGCGTATCACCTCCGACGCGATCCGAGAGCGAGAGCCAGCCTCTGGTGTCGGCGTAGACTCAAGTGTCCGTTACATGTGCACTTCAACTTGCCTAGTGTAGCCATGTTTAATCACTCGGGATGGTTAATCCGAAACATTCAATTTTGTCCAATCACCACGAACCGTAGCTCTTCCAGCCATTCACAGTCAAGTGTCGACCATGGCGGAGGCGCTGGAGCTGACGACCACGAGCAACCCGTACCTGGACTTCTACCGCAAGTTCGTCCACGAGCACCCAGGAGAACTCACGGCTGTGTTTGATCCGGAGCTGAGCGATGAGGCGCGCTCCGAGATATACGCGGCGCTGGACGTGAGCGTCGCAATGGTGAGCAACACAGAACATGAACACTGTTATAATTAATGTCTCCGGAGTATGACGAAGCTGATAAATTATTGCAATGTGGTGAAATATTGTAGAAATACTCTTGGGCGATCCCGGATGAACGTGCGCTGCAGATTATCAAGCATTATGGACCGGTAAGCTGATATTGGCGTTTGTTGTGATGTAGAGAAGCATTGACGGTTTTGGTTGGTGTGACGCTGAACAGATTGTGGAGATGGGAGCTGGTAGCGGCTATTGGGCGCGTCTGCTGCAGCTTCGTGGGGTGGATGTCGTTGCCTACGACCTTCACGTTGCTGGTGACGACGATGAAGAGACCAAAGAAGAGGAGAGCGATGAGAAGGAGAATGGCAAGGCTGCCACGAGTGGAGAGGAGAGTCAGGGTGATGCAGAGGAGACTCAGGAGAGCGACGGAGAGGAAGCTGATGAGGAGCCTGATGAGGAGGAGGAGGAAGTTGAAGAAGAGGAGGAAGAGGAGGACGAGGAGGAGGTGGAAGTTGAGCAGGTTTACTGGACGGAAGTGCTCAAGGGAACGCCGAAGGTAGGTGGTTCATGTTGTACTGGTACGGGGTTTCGCTTCTGGATGTTACATCTCATGCTGGTCAGGACCTGCGCAAGCATGCAGACCGCGCGCTATTCCTGTGTTATCCTGACGATTTTGAGGACAGTCATGAGTCTATGGCAATGGCGAGTCTGTGCAATTATGCCGGTGATACGGTGATCCATGTTGGCGAGCTTTTTGGCCACACCCTCTGCCTTCCTGGAGCATGGTGAGTGAATCAGCTTTGACTAGATTTGGCTTGCTAAACTCTAACATCGGTGTTGACGGTTTGATAGGGGCCGAACGTCGTTGGAAGAATTCCAGACTCACTTGGCGACTGTGTACCACAAGGTGCTACAGGTACCGCTGCCGTCTTGGCACTCCAGTATGGACACGTTGACAGTGTGGAAGCGCACCAAATCTTCCATCACGGATGGCGGCATGTACGCGTTCATTCCGGATGAGGAGCGCATCGACCTGGTTGCTGCATCCCCATCGACGCGCCACTTGCTGCTTCTTGGCAACAGCGAGGCAGAACCGATTTCTGCTACCAAGTCGAAAAAGAGACGCAGAGGTAAGAACAAAGCCAAGAATGCGTTGGCAGAGGACGCGGAAGCGAGCGAACAAAGTGACAACGATGGCAGCAAGGCCCCGAGTTCTCAAAACGAGCAGAGTGAGTCCAAGCGGAAGAAACCAGGCAAACAGGCCAAGCGTTCCTAGCTCAAGTGGCTGTGCAGCGGCCAAGATGATCTTCACAAACTTCAGTGCTACATAGAATCAAGATCGTTGATGCCCCACGTCTTATTCCTGTGCCCTGTGCAGAGTTTGCCCTCCCTGAAATAGACGTTTAGCTCTGCCTTCTTCGCTCGGCGAGTCCGCCACAACACCAGCAAGGATAAAGAGCTTCACGAAATTCCGCTGGTGGTCTGTGCCGGCTTCATGACCAGGCAGCGGCGCTTGCTGGCATACTCGGCGGAGTATGAATTCGGTGACGAGAATATCTTAACAGCGACGTACCTTGAGGAGACACGGCTCCGCAACCAACAGCGCATCAAGCACGCACAATCTGTCCTTGACACAGAGAGCGAAGACCGCACTGTCAATAATGCCAAGCGGTTTCAGCAGGAGCTAGGTGCGTCTGCCTAAAACACTTGGTTAGCACTTCGACCGACGAGCTCATGACTCTGTTCTTCGATGCCCAGATAGAGAGATCGAGATCTCGCAGCACAACCAAATCCTGCTTCAACGTCTCGAGCGCATCCACAAGAATAAGCTCCCAAAGCAGTTCGACGTCTCGCATCACACCGAGGAGCACCTGAGCGCTCAGCGACCTACCAACTTTCCACACTGGCAGCGCGAGCAAGAGCGAATCGCCGAGGAGAACAAGAAAATGAAGAGAAGGTTAGACCAGACCAAATCATTGTTCGACTCCAAGCAGCTAGCAGCAGACGCGGCCAAGTATCGCTACTTCTCCGAGCAGCTTTCGAAAGCGGACCGACGGTCCCAGGTGAAGCAAAAGTGCAAGCAGCTCGAGCTCCACACCAACTCCAAACGCAACAGCAATGATATCCACAGTCATTCACCGTCCAAGGCACGCCACCGCCACAAGCGACATCATCTTAATGCCGTCCAGCAGGAGAGCGAGCAGTGCACGTTGGAAGGTATTCACGAGTGTCATCCGGACCAACACGACAGTCGTGGATCGCGCGAATTGCCGCGAGTCCGGGCATCCCACAAGGTCGAGAGCAAGTATTCAATGTCGCAAGGAAGCTTCCCAACGGTGACAGGCACCTCCAAGCTCATCCGTGCGTCAGACTTGTTACCGCGACTCGGACACTAAAATGTAGCCATGTGACTTCAACTTGCGCAATTTGCACCAATCGCATCGTTTCGTAACTCCTCATGCGCGCTTTTACACCAATCACATCGTTTCGTAGCTCCTCGTGAGCGCATTTCACCGCCTGTCATGAAGGTCGCCAAGGGCGTACGTCACTTCCACTCGACGGCGCCCAAGCTGTGGCTCATCCCCGCGGGTCTCGCATGCGCCGGACTGTTCGTGGGCACGCGCTACATCTTGCGCGCCCAGGAGCGCGTGCGTCGACGGCGCGCTGGTCTCCCGGGCGAGGGGGACGAGGTGGACGAGGGCGCGTCATCGACGATGAGCAAGATGCAGCAGGTGCTGGGCGTGGACGTCGGCTCTGCGAATCTGCGCGTGGCGACGGCCTCGCTGCTGGACTCGACGCACGCGGCGCGCGTGATCGAGAGCGCCGACGGCCTTCGGGCGACGCCGGCGGCCGTGGCGGTGGACAACGGCAGCGTCTCGGTGGGCGCAATCGCCAAGGCCTTGCAGGGACGAAAACCTGGCTACACGGCAACGGCCACGAGGTTGCTGCTGGGAGGTGCGACGAGGGAGAGGGAGGAGCTGGTCAGGACGCTGCCGTACACGGTGCATGAGCAGGGAGACACGCTGCAGCTGGAACTTGACGGCAAGACGTACAGCCCAGAGGTATCATATCATCTCAAAAGGTTTTGGTTGGGTTGGTTGGTTGCTGACTCTAGTGATGTATAGTGGGCGGTGGAGATCATGTTGGACCATTTGCATACGACCGCGGCGGCGTCGTTGGGAGAAGACCCGATTGAAAACTTCCCTGCGGTGCTTGCAGTGCCAGCGGGGACGGGTGAACAGGAGCGTGCGGCGTATGAGAAGATCGCGAACAGTGCGGGATTTACTGTGTTTGCAGCCATTGATGAGCCTGTGGCTGCGTTGCATGCCGTGGAGAGGTGTGCAGTGCAGGAGCTGAAAAGTACCGATGTGCTGTCGAGGAAAGGACCGATAGCGGTAGTCGACATGGGCGGGTACGTCTCGACGGTCTCACTGCTCGAGAAGGAGCGTA
The DNA here is from genome assembly GCA_009729435.1 of Phytophthora fragariae. NCBI lineage: Eukaryota > Oomycota > Peronosporomycetes > Peronosporales > Peronosporaceae > Phytophthora > Phytophthora fragariae. Next base: position 555,616 of record QQOI01000053.1, read on the forward strand.
GGGGCAGCGGGTTCAACCTGCTTCACACGCTGTCGACTCGAACGGTGTCAGGGCATCGGGTGAACGAGCTGCTGTTTCGGTCGGTGGTCAAGAAGTTTGAGGAGGAGCATGGAATCGATTTGTCCGTCGATTATATGGCCAGCTACCGCATTTTGGAAGCTGTGGAGTCTGCGAAGATCGAGCTGTCAAGCCGCGGGAGCACGGACATCAACCTGCCGTTCATCACCGCGGACCAGAAGGGCGCCAAGCACTTAGTGCACAAGGTCACTTCGTTCGATCTCGCGCGGATTCAGGAAGGCCCAGCCCAGGAAGCGATCGCGTTGTGCAGCCGCGCACTCAATGACTCAGGCGTTTCGAAGAAGGAGCTGAGTGCGCTGGTACTTGTGGGTGGAGGTGCCAAGTCGGAGTTCATCCGACAGCAGCTCGAGTCTTTCTTCGAGCTGTCGGCTTTCAACACGAAGAGCTTCAGTCCCGAAGAAGCCGTGGTCTTAGGTGCAGCAGAGTATGGTCGCAAGCTGGTGCAGGAGTAATATCCAAGTAAAGCCAAGGCCATCAAGGTGCAGACAGACGTGTGTTGTATTTATGAGCATCAAACTAAGCTACAGTCGGTGGCCGACTTCTCCATCCAGCAGTGCTTTGCTCCCTCTTCCAGGTAAATCTCGTCACTCACACACCGATAGCCGCACTTGAGGTAGAAACCTTTGCGTCCGTACTGCGAAGACAGCACAAACTTGTCCACACGGTTTCGGACGTGCTCTTCGATGCCGTCCATGAGCTGCACCCCAAAGTTTTTTCCACGACATTCCGAGAGCACCGCGACGCGACCGAACTTGGCCTTGCGGTTGGACTCGTCCAGCAGACAGCGAGCCACTGCCACGTACTCGCCCGTCTCCGAGTCTCTGCCCAGGAAGTGGATGGTGGTCGGCTTGTCGTCGTTGGGGTCCTCCGTCTCCACGGCTTCGCGGAATCCTTGCTCGTCGATGAAGACGCGGCGACGCAGTGCCATCGCCTCCTGCATCTCGGCGGGGGTCGACACGGGGGTCACGATCAACGGCATCTCTTGGACGGAAGAAGTGAATTGGGAAGTTAGAGGGCTGACTAATGCATCAAACGTCGTGCGTCGATGCACTGACCAACAGCTGCGGCTTTGATAGAGTGAGTTGTCGCCCCACCCTTGCACTATCGGGAGGTGATCGACCTGGTCAAGCAACATGTGAGACCGGAATAAGATCAATGAAGCCATTCTATTAGCGTTACTGTAGCATTCTACGTGCTGATGGACTTGACCATCCAGCAGTGCTCGACGCCCTCGTCGAGGTGGATCTCGTCGGGGGTGCGTTGGTAGCCGCACTTTTCGTAGAACCCTCTCTTGTCGAACTGCGCCGACAACTTGAGCGTGTCGACGCGGCCGCGGACGTGCTGCTCCATGCCCTGCATGAGAGCCGCGCCGTAGCTCTTGCCTCGACACTCCGAGAGCACCGCCACGCGACCGATCTTGGCTGTACGGCTCGCCTCGTCCAGCAGCACGCGCCCCACGGCGACGAACTTGTCCTGCTCGACGTCCTTGCCCAGAAAGTGGATGGTGGTGGGCTCGTCGTCGTGCTTGTCGAACTCCAGCTCAGGATCGAAGCCCTGCTCTTCGTGGAAGACCCGCAGACGGATGACCTTGGCCTCTTGGAACTCCTCAGGCGTCTTCACGGGCGTCACTTGCAGGGTCATGTCACACGTCTGTCTTTTTGAATAATAGCGCAAGTCAAGAGACTCTTCCTCATCCCAGCGCACAACCACGAGCCAATCGCAAGGGCTGGACACTTTGATCATCAAAGTCTACCAGCTCATCAAACATCAAAGTTTGATGAGGTGGGGTACAGTATCACTCGAGAGCCCCGAGGACTTTAATTAAGAAGGCCAAGAGTGCGCCAGGTCGCCCACACTCTGGCTGGCGGGCTGTGAAGCAAGATTCGGTCCCTATGCATGCGGTTGTCTCGAACACATTGCACCTTTACGAGCCTGAGCGCGGCGCCACTACGAGCGCACGACTGCGGGGGAGCGACCAAGACCAAGAGGGAAAATGACATAACCTGCAGCCTTTCACAAATTCATGACAAAACCTGCAATTTGCGTGACATAACCTGCAGCCGGGGAGGGGGTAGCTTTCTGTGTCGAAACCTGCAGCCAGCCTCCGCCATGCAGGTCGTTTGATGCACGTTTTTAAGCCAGCGGTTTCGACCTTCTCCGTTTCTGAGCAGTGTTCTTTACGGCTGTAGTGTCTGGGCGAGAGACTTGGCAAGGGAGCGCTTGGTTGCAGACGAGAGCTCGCAGCGATCAACAATGAAGCTAAGCAGGGCGTGAGCAGTTCCTTAGTCCTGTGTCGTGTGTGAGGTAGCACCAGCTAGCATGGAAAGGTGCACGGTGGAAGCAACGGTGGCGGCGACAACAGAATCTAATGTCATTTCTAAACGACAGAAATCACGCGTCAAAAGCTGCATCCCATTCTTCATCATTACGACAAAACCTGCATCCCTGCCTCGTTCCTACGACAGAAAAGTTGGTGGGGCAGGGCCATGAGGTTAAATCGCGGCGGATGCTGGTTTTGTCATGAATTTGTGAAAGGCTGCAGGTTATGTCATTTTCCCAGACCAAGATGGCTTCTGGGGCTTTGTTGGCGCCGAGTCCAGCGTTGACGTTGGAACGCCGCGGACGCGGAGACTCTACGCGAACTCTCGTTGCGTAATGTGTCGCCTGTTTTCTTTCGTGTGCATTCGTGTCGCTGGTGGCCGCGACGTAGAGCTCCTCGGAGGACGCCGACAGCTGACTCAAGGACAAGGGGCACACCGCACCTTGTGGTGTGATCCTTGCATTGTTGAGGCCATAGCGGCAGTCGGAAGCGGATGATCCGACGACTGCTTAGAGGCACGCGCGCTGCTCGACTCGAAGTCTTGAGTGCGTTAGTGCGCTGCGCTTGACGCTCGCAGCGAGCCCCAAGTTTCTGTGGTCTAGCTCTCTGGGAAACGACCTCCGATGGGGAGGCTCATGTTGAAGCGCACGCCTCGCGGCCGCGATTTGCAGTACCGTATCAAGACTCACAGAGCTGTGGAGTCACCTTCGCCACAGCGAAGGCGGCTGCCGGTCAGAGATTCCACCACCACCACCGGCACCGCAAACTCAACTCCGAGACTGCCGCGGAGCAACGTCGGAAAGCAGCACCGACCGATGAGCTGAGCGGATACCGTCGAAGCTGAAGCCTGTCGTGTGCTGGTTCGGCTGAAGAGATGTGCGTCGCGGTCACGACTCGAGTGCACAACTCACCCGCCGTTGCGCTACGCTGTAGCCTACAAAGTAGGCTACAACCCCGCGGAAAAGGTCCGCCAGGGCGGCACACCTCTGCATTGCACTGGTTGACTGACCGACATCTTCGTGAACCACCTGATATCATGACTCCACCTGGCAGGAAGTTCGCTGTCATGATAGAGCGCACGTGGAGTGATGGCAGCTCGTATCCATGACAAGCGGCGCAAAAGTTCTCCGCGCGCGCAAATTTGGATATTCTGGTGTCGGGGCTCTGCACTCCGAGTGCCAAGCCCAAGATACACCAAGGCACCAGCAGTGCGCGATGAAGCTCGATTGGCATTGGCGCGTGTATGAAAACTCGGCCGGATATTGCCGCGCTATGACACGAAAGACTTGGTTGATGGTTCGAATTTCGTCACATAACCGTGACGAACAATAATACACTTGGGGAGCTAATTGCTCTTAGACGACGCTTCTGATTCGGAAGGCACGTAGAGCGACAACCTACCAAAAACACCCAAGCAAATCACGTCCTTCAATTAAGGGTGATACTGGGGGTTGCACCCCCAGACCCCCGCAGTAGAAAAACTAACTACTGGACAGGGCAACGGGTCCGCTCGCTGGAATGCTCGTCGCTGGGCCCGCCTCCGCAAATACCGCGCGGCCCTGCTTCGCGGGCTCCCCGCGCGGGGTTGCTATGGCTACGCTCCTCGCACCCGCTCACAACCGCCTTCTAATATGGTCGACCTAACCCTTTTGAATGGTGCTCGTGGTAGTTTTTTTGGTGTTTTTCGTATTTTGTCCACGAGAGCTGGTCTCGACCAGCTCCATGGGCAAGACTCAACAACGAACTGCGGGCACACGTACGTCTCTTCTTCTCGGTGCAATCCAGATTCATCCGACCCACTTCAATGAAGCCCAGTACGGTACGCGCGCTGAAAAAAATGGTGCAAAGTCAGATACTTTCGTGTTCACTTCGATGACATATAGGCACCTCAAGCAATGACAAATACTAAACAGTGTCGTCGTTTGCATGCTTTTCAAAGAGTTAAAGCACTTCAGCGGTGAGCGTGTGCAACGAGCCCTGTACCCCTGCACTGTCTTTCAGTGCACTTTTGCCAGCGTTACATTCCCTGCGAAATCAATGCCCTTAGTTAGTTTTCCGTGGTTAGGTGAGTCTATATCCCAGTGCTTTCCACTAAAAGTCTAAAACCCACCCGTATTTTTCCTTTTATCTCTACTTTCCCAATCTCACGCTCTTCTCCTTGCTCTACAGCGCAGCATCTTTTTCAACTCCTACACTTAGCGAGCAGTCGAAATGAGCCCTTCGGCGACGCACTTACTCTCACTGTTGCCCGCTCCTCTGCAATGGCGCACCTCGGAGGCGCGTACCGCCAGACTGTCTCCGCGCGCGTCAAGTCCCAGGAGGCCATGGCGTCCTTCCCGCTGTCGCAGCGCGCGTTCCCGCGTCTGGAGCTCAGCGAGAGCGAGCGCCGCCGCTTCCACACGCAGGCCACGGAGCTGCTGGGCCACGCGCTGAGCGCGTACGAGGAGTTCGCGCTCATCCGCCACCGCCAGGTGGACCGCCGCCGCTGGAAGCCTCTTAAGAGCCACGAGAAGCTCGCGGTGTACCGTGAGTCGCGGTCCTACGCCGTCAGCCGCTCGCTGAGCGTCGAGGACGAGGAATCGTTCGCGCGTGCGGCGGCGTTGGCTCCTCCTCCTCCGCGCGGCTCGCGCTCCAGCTCCAGCTCGGGCGGCTCCATCCACGAGCTGCCGGCCCATCAGGTGACGGAGCTCGAGCTGCTGACGGGATGGGGACCCACAGCCACCGAAGCCCGCGAGCAGAAGAAGAGAGCCAAGAGCAAGTCGGTCAGCGCCAGTCCCGAGCAGTTGCCAGTGCTGCTGGGCGTCGGCAACATCGTCGGCTCATTGGACGACGTCATGTACGGCGTTGCAGCGCCCGACTGCGCCAGTATGGCGCTCAAGAACGGCTACGCACATGGAGACGTGCTGGACGGAGACGTGCTGTGCGCCATTGAAGGGCCGTCGCAACGCAGCCCCTTCCGGTTCCTCGGCATCAAGTGGCTGGTCAAATCTGCGGCGGCTGGAGGAGTTAAGCACAGACTGGCCTCGCCTAGAGACTTGGTGTACCTGGAGGCCACGGGCGTCATCACGCGCGGCGACGGCGTGCGGATCGGATACCAGATCATGCAGTCGGTGAAGCTGCGCGGCTGTCCGGAGCTCGACGAGTCACATGGCGTGGTTCGGGCGCGGTGTGAGAGTGTGCATCTGTTTGTCGAGCTGGACAGCAAGACCGTGGATGTGTTCCTCAAGTCTAAGGTGACGCCGAACGGCAGGATCTCCGAGTCTGCGGCGCTGCAGAGCTGCGCGAACAATTTGCTGTACTGCGGCAAGACGGTGCAGTGCTCACAGGACAAGAAGCTGGCGTGGCGACTGGAATGTCAACGCGGCAACCAGCGCGCGCACAAGAACGACAAGGCCAAGGCCACACAGTGCAGCATCTGTACCAAGACTTTCGGCCGATTCCTCCGACAGAGCATCGAGTGCAAGCTCTGTGCGATGGCCGTGTGCTCCAAGTGCTGCGTGGAGCGCACGCTCCAGCACGTTGATACGTCGGGTAGCAAGCGCCACACGAGCAAGCTCGTAACCACGAGTGTCGTCGAACTCTGCACGACCTGCATCGCCACGAATATGCAAACAAGCGCGCTGATGATCGCACGAGAAGAAGTCATGTCCGGGCGTTTCGGACGCGTCGCCAAGGGCTCGGCGCTCCCGCCCAGCCAACACCGTGGCAGTGGCAACTCGGGGGAGTACACGTCGTCGATTGCTACTATCGGTATCGAAGATATTCCAGGACAACAAGAACACCATGCCCGCCCGCCACGCCAGTCTGATGGAAGTTCTCGGAGGAACCAACGACCTCAGCACAGGGACGAATCGAGGAGAGGCCACCGCGACCAGGGAAGATATCGGGATGAGCCCGAGATGGAAGACGGCTATGGAAGAGGTTATGAAGCTCCTGAGACTGCTCCAAGAAGAGTCCATGCATACCGTGAATCGCCGCCAATGAGCTCGAGGAAGCACGCGCATCCCGACTTACATAAGCTCCGAACCCGTTCGGATGCACCCCGGCCGGTCTTCAGGCGAGGCGATTCTGACGAAATGTACCGAGAAAATATTCGGGGTGAACGTCGCTACACTGAGCGTTATCCTCCTCGAGATCCCATCCTGCGCGGCAGACACCATCCCGTCTATACTGACTCGCCTGTGGAGCTTGATAACTCAGGAAGAGGTTTGCCAGTGGACCTGTGCGATCTCGACGATTCCTCACCGTACACTTCGAGTAAAGAGAGCATCCGAAAGACGACGAGTTCCAGCGGTAGCAGTCTGGAAGGCATTCACACGGAGGATGTTTTATTACCGTTGCGGATGACGGGCCACGAGTCTGAATCGGAGGAGGGGGAGGAGGACGACGACGAGGACGACGCTGAATCGTGTGACACGTTCGACAGCTTTGGTGACCTCATCGACATCCGCTCGGAATACGACGACGTGGATGAAACGCTGGACACCAAGGACATGGAAGCCGTGAAGCGAGCTTCGCAGGCCAACGGCCAGTTGTGGCAACAGATCGCTGACCTTCGTGACGCCGCAGAAAATGTCTACCTGTACACCAAAGAGAGCACTGCGATGAATATGACGCGGGGCGGCTCGATACGGCGGCGTCCTTCGAACCCTGTTCGTCCTGGGTACTAAGATCAGATCGTTTTGACCATGCCCGACGCATGGATGATGGCAAAGAATAATGGCAGGAGCCTATTTACTGGAATACAAGTTTTGAATCGAATATCTGATCGGACAAGAACCTTTGATGACATTGAGATGGGGTGAGAATTTTGAGGTGAGACTGTGCCTGAGATCCAATTTTGGTGGAGAACTTGTGCTTGTTCTTGAGTTTGTTCTAATGCTGTCGCCGTGGAAATGAAGACTCGAAACGGATAAGAGCGTTGTGAGCGCACGGGGATATTATCTGGCCCCATGGGAGGACGAGGCGGACTCTGCGATTAGCCTCGGCGCGAGCCACCCACCAAAGTTCAAAGCATGAGCGACGACGGAACCAGTGGCGATGGGGAATCCCGTCTCGAGATGTTCCTGGCCGCGGTGGAGAAATTCAACATCGAGTTGGATGATCCCGTGGAAACGGCGGAGGAATTTGAAGAGCTTGAAGAGCTTGACCTGTCCGAGAAGGGGTTGGCTGAACTGCCTGGAGATTTGGTGCTGGCACTGCCGCCGAATATCAAGACTCTCGCGCTTGAGAAAAACGGACTCACCCAGCTACCTGAAAGCTTCGGTAGCGATGCAGCATCGACGGCTGCGTGGGGACAACTCACCGAGCTCTACGTGCGCAATAATGAGCTCACAAAACTACCCACATGTATCGCTGAGCTCTCCAAGCTTGAAAGTCTGTACCTTGAAGACAACAAGTTGACAAGTGAAGGCATCCCCGATGAGGTCGCCCAGTTGTCTGGCTCCCTTGCGGGGCTTTGCCTGCATCGCAACCTGCTCACGGTGAGTCATACGCTGAATGGTGCACTTTGTGGTAAAGCCCTTGTCTAACAGTCTGTCGTTGGCGATTCTTACAGACTTTTCCTGTCAGCTTGTGCCACCTCATTCAGCTGGAAGAGCTGTACCTGGATGACAACGCACTCGAGTATCTGCCGGAGGATTTCGGGATGCTGCAGAACCTGAAAGAGCTCGGCATTCTCGGGAACAAGCTGACTACGCTTCCAAACTCCTTCAAGAACTTGCATCGACTCGAAATCCTGCATGCTGAGCGCAATCAGTTGGTCAAACTTCCCAAACACTTGGAGGAGCTCCAGTCGCTGCGTAAGGTATACCTGCAAAACAATTGTCTGACCAAGCTGCACGCTTCGCTTGGCCGCTGCCTGAAACTAGAAGTTCTCAACATCGAGGAAAACCACCTCGCTAAAGTAGCCAAGCGAATTGGAGACCTACCCAAGCTGAAGCACCTGCTGCTGGCCAACAACAAGATCACCGAATTACCGTTCAACCCGGTCGAGAAGAATCCGAATTTGCGCCGCCTAACGCTGTCGGGCAACCAATTGTCACCCGAAACTCTAGAGCTTGAGAAGCAGGTGGCCATGGCAAAGGTGACCGAAGAGGATGAAAATGACGACTAACTACAACATATTGAGACACAAAAGAGTGCATAATATACCGCCATTGCTTCGCTTCGTATGCATACAAGTCACCACGCCACTTGATTCTTCTTGACCCATCGGAGTCTTCGAAGTAATGGTAAACGTGTTTTCAAGTGAAAAACGCGTGGGTGTCTAGGTCCGTCTTAATGGGCGACGGTAGTGGCAAAGGTGATGGCGGGGGCAATGATGACACACCCACTGACTGGTAGATGTTCATGTGCTGATGCTGGTTGTACGCGCGCTTTCCTGCGGGCGTGCGCTGCTGCTTGGCTGATCGAATCGGTGTCCGCAGAAAAGTTCTCGCGTCCATGCTGATCGGAGGCAGTGTCGTGGTCGTAGGTGTAACGTTAGTCATCAAAGAGCACGGTGCTGTCGATCGACCTGCAGATGGCCGACTCATGTTGCTGTAGTGCAGAAGACGTTTGCCTCCTTTCGCTGCCATCTCTTTCTGCTGCCCAACCTGCATAGACATCCTCGCTTGAGTTCCGGGTCTGAAAAATAAATTCTCGAGAAGATAAGTTCGTACCAGGTAGTTGAAGGCTATGATCTGCTCCTTGAGCTGCAGCTGCAAGCTATACGCGCGGAAAAACGTCGGGTTCTGCTCCTCAAGTTTCTGCCACACCACATTCGCAAAGGCCGGATCCACATTGGCCTGCTCCTTGAGTGTTAGCAAGATATCGTTCTGCAGCACCACACGAACAAGTAAGTAAACAGTCGATTTTTTTCAGCGTGTAAAACGTGACATCCGTCCCTCACCTTGCTCAAGTACTGCTGAAGACACCGTTCGATCAAATTCTGCACGCGCAGGATGTCATTCCACGAGAGGGTTGGTGGTGACACGGGCGTTGGAGGTGGTCGCTTAGCACCGACGCCGGAGGTCCCCGAGCCAGAGCCAGTATTGATCGTGATGGCCGGCTTCGGCTTGCGAGGGACCGAGGCGACTCCAGCTCGTCGCGGTTGCTGAGTTGGTTGGTCGGGTGCACAAGTGCTTGGTGGGAGGGTTGGAGCAGTAGTCTCCGCTGTCTTGGGCTCCAGTTTCTCAGTGTTCGACGACGCAGACGTAGAGTCCCCACTCCCACTCGCCTCGTCCACCGTCTTCGTGTCCTCCGACTGATTGTTTTGCTGCGTCTTCTCGGCTTCAACTCCTTGAGTCCGCCACTGCTGCTGGGTGTCGTCGGAGAAGCCGAAGCCGAACGTGTCGTCCGCCGGATTCGTCGTCGAGTCCGAAATTGTCGTCGACTCGGTCGCAGCATTGGCCACTGTCGACCCGTCCACGAGACTTTCGAGCGTCGGTTGCTCGTGACTTGAACGCTCGTCACCCTTGAGGTCCCGCTCCGCCAGCTTGAGCTTGCGCTCGTGCGCCGTGGGGGTGTCACGCGCGTAGAGCGATTCCATCCAGTTTGTAGACTTTCGTGCCTTTGCCGACTGCGACCATCCGAGGGGCGCAAGGCGGTGAAACGTCGTACCGGATCCACAGATCCGTTACAGCTTTTGCAGCCAGGCGCATTGCATGGAGAACACTTCAACTGCGACAAGAGAGAATCAAGCGCCCATCCATTCAAGTCTATGAATTTGTCGAGGAAGTATGGTTTATTTGAGGAAGTTAAATAGTTTGCACTATCCTGCTGCAGTATTTTTTTTTGCGGTTCCACGAGATTCGATTCGGTTCACTTCAACTTGGGCATTCTAAAAACAAATCACATGTGTGCTGGTTATTTTTACGGCTTTCGGTGGTAATTTATTTTAGTTTTGCTGGTCATGATAGAAGTCTGTCCGTCCGCCCGAGCATTCAAGACGCTTGATTGAGACTTTCGAGTGAGTTGTTGAACTCAAGTTGTAGGATGGCGGACGACAGCTCCGACGTCGAAGTGCCGCGAGAAGAAGAAGAGGAAGAGGAAGAGGAAGAAGAAGAAGAAGAAGAGAAGGAGGAGGAGGAAGAAGAAGAAACGTATTCGGAGATGCCACTGGACCCACCGATCCGTATCACCATTCCACCGGTTGAACACGAGGTCTCTTCCTCTGTACAATCGTCAGTCAGTAGCAGCGGCAGTGCCACACCGTCCCTGTCAATTCCACCTTCGATCGGCTCTTCATCGATGGGCACAACGCGGTCACTTGGTTCAAGGAGCTCGTTTGACGGGTTTCCCAGCAGTTCAAGCTCCACTTCATTGTCGAGTGATAGGGAACTCGTACATCAAGCCTGCACTTCTCTCCGACAAGCGCCGGTAGAAGTGCAAACGCTGGATCTGAGTACAAACACGAGGAAGCCGCGTCGACCGCTCAAAAATATCAAAGCGCTCGCCGAACTGACCAACCTCGTGCAGCTCGATTTATCGGGTAACGCTGTTGAACGGCTGGACGGCTTGCAAGTGTTCACGCAGTTGAAAGCTCTGGCGATGCCTCGCAACCATCTCAAGACGTTGTCAGCTCCTCTGTTCGCTCTCAAAGGACTGACCCACTTGGATCTGTCGGGCAATTTTATCGCTCATTTGCCACGAGCTTTCTCGGGGCTTACCATGCTGGAAGAGCTCAACCTCTCAGGGAATAACTTGGGCACATTGCGCGAGGTGGATGTACTGGCACCGCTGGCGAATTTACTTTCGTGCAGCCTTGCAGCTAATCCATTTTGTCGTCTACCAACGTACAAAGATTACATTCTCTGTAAGATCCGATCGTTGCAGCGTCTCGACGACGTTGAGATCTCTCGAATTACTCGTGATCGAGCTGCGAAGCGCTTTGGCAACGCAATGTTCTCTCAGGACGCGTGCCTGCGTGAGGCGGATCGAGTACACGAAGACGAACAGAACCGGTTACTTGAAGCACAAAGCGCGTTGGAAGCCGAAAACCTGCGACTGAAAGGCGAGCTGCAGGTCAAATCGAAGCTGCTGCTAAATAAATCGCGAGCCTGGTCGAGCGCTACGGAACAGCTACTGCAGTTGCAGCAAGAGGTGGCGATGCTCAATCTTGACCGCCGACGTTCCGTATCATTAGCAGAGGATGAACCTAGTGACGCTGAGCAAATAGCGATGGCGATCGCAGCTCGACATCGACCCAGTCACTCTACGCTACAACGACCGCAGTCTGCTCCACGGATTCCATCACCCGAACGCAGCATTGAAAAACGAAGAGGGTCCTTCTCGGACCGCGATAGTCATCTAAGACGAAATGAAGATGATGTGGAGAGGACCATCGAGTCGCGAGATGCAGCGTGTATGCCAATGTCTCCGGGCTTAAATGTTGCGTTAAAGCGCAGCAGATGCAAAATGTTTGTAGATGCATCGTGCTCTCCGCTACGAGTGATTCCTCCGGTGATTATTACAAAACTTTCCAGTGAGAAAGATGAAAAAGATGATGATGCTGGCGAAGCTGACATTGCAGATACAGAAGATGAAGCGAAAGTCTCGTCACCACCTCAGACTTGGGAGCAAGAGGAGTTGATACCTTTGACCCGGACCACAACTCCACCGGCGGTGAGTTCTGCTTCCGTTCGACAGCAGCGTGAAAGTGTCCAAAGTCTTGATCAAGTCCGCAGCGCACTGTCTGAAATTGCCGCAAAGCCAGAACGATCAGCACGTCGTACATCCGCGTCTGTGGAAATTGGCCTTGAAGACGACGAAGCATTGGGTTTGCGTGATCTCAATGGTGGTCGGTCATCACGATTCCCCACCTTTGAAGACGACACGGGTTGTCCAGCATACGAAGATACTACTCACTATCCAGCTTTACAAGTGCGGTCATCGTCTGCCAGTGCGCTTGGCAACCGAAGGAGCGCATACCACGGAAGCACCTCTACAACGTCTCCTTCCGGTAGTCACTCCCTTCCGCCGTCTCCAACAAAATCTCCGTCCCGAATACGGCAGTGGTATCGCAAACAGAATGAAATGCGGCTTCTAACACCGCCACCTTCGCCACCTAGAAGGAGCCCTTCGCGTCAATACAAGGCGGCATCTCGTCCACCAGTTGAAGCTTCTCCACTTGCACCATTCGTCGACAAAGACGTATTGACCCGACAGATTCAGGCATTGCAATCGTGCAAGCAATCGCTATTGACAGAGATCCGAAACGAGGAGCACCTACTTCATGTACTCAAACAGGAGAGTGCACAATACGCAGACCAGATCGATTGTTTGAGTGTGAATATTCAGGCGTGTCTCGATGGTGACCCAAGCGCTATACGATTCTCCTTCTCTCCACCAGGTTCACCCCGTGGGAAAAGCAAGAAACTACGAGAAGAGGAAACTGGACGTGCCCGACTTGAAATCCTGCGAAACAAACTTCGGTTTGCTGAGGACAAAGAGAAGGAGATCGAAACTACGATGGTGCGCATGACCAAGCGCGTATTACATGCGGATCTGAATCCTCCCGGTGGGAACTCGAGTTTTCGTGAAAAGTTTAGTCCAGTGGAGTCATCAAAGCCCCCGGACGTGCAGTTCGACAAGGAGATCTTCGCTCTCACTCACAAACTGCAGCTTGTGATCGTGGAGAAAGAAGAAATCCACATGCAAATGAGGCAACTCATGGCTCAACTACGTGGCCAAACTACTGCAGAATTCAACTTCGACGACGACGACAAGGTCACTTCAAAGCAGGTTTTATCGCTGGCAAAGAGCCGTCAAATGGTGGATGAACTCCGCACTCGCCATCGTGAGGTGGCCGAAAGAATTCTCCTGAAAGAGAGGCGTATTTCGTCACTTCTCGAAGAACTGAGGGAGGTTGAAGCGGAGCTAAAGCACATCAGTTCCTTGAACGAGTCTTCAGCGCTTAGTCCACTATTTCAGCGAGAGCGTACAGCTACTATCGAGTTTTTTCAGGCAATGGGCTCTCAGCATGGTGGCGATAAAACCTCAAACGAAGGCGGTGATACAGTTGACGGAAGCACTGGCATTCCTTCCGTGGCCTTATCTGCTACCGAGTCATCGGAATCACCAGTGAATGGATCAACCGGCGACGGCACTGAAGGTAGTTTGATACCTCAAAACCTTCAGTTCAAAGAACTGCTGAATTCGGACATGCTAGAGGAGATTAAGGCGGATATCTACGAGAAACTATCGCAGCAGCTTGCAAGTAGATCGGATGAGCGCTCTGCAGATGGTCGACCTGACTTGCACCAAGCTATTGCTGCAGCATTGGACACTCGGCTACAACTGGGGACTAACGCTACCAAAGACACTGAAGATTGTGACGTCTACCAACGAGAGAGTTTACAACAGGACAGTCCCCATGAGGGTGAAACCTCGATAACTGCGGCAGTACCTGCTGATGCTCCAGCCGCGGACGAAGTTTGCTGCGATCACTTTGACGAGTTTGCACCTGTTGACGTTTACTATGCGAGGAAGTACGTGACGGTAAAGGACCGAGTCTCTGCTTTTGTGAAGAGCATCACCGACGACGAAGGAAATATGAACTCGACACATGTGACGAGCGCACAGCGGATACTGAAGATATGTGAGCGTCTGGATGCTGCAGAAACGAGAAGCAAATTCGACTCTGTAAGCAAGATTGAGGTGGATCAGCAAGGGAACAGTCGAGGTTGCCTGAAAATTCAGCTCTCGGCTGCCCGAGACCTCCCCACTGCCCATTTGAGAACGAAAAATCTGGACCCGTACGTGTGTTTGGAGGTTGTCTACCCTTCTCATGCTCTACCCCCGTCATTGAGCGCACACGCTGCAGTAGGTCGAGTTTTCCGCAGTCAGACGAAGAAGAAGAGCATTTATCCCGTCTGGGATGAAGACTTCGAGGTTACTCCGATCCTCTCTCTGAACGGATACCTCCATGTCCGCGTTCTTAACGACCGCAGACTCAGTCGTGAGCAGCTCGTAGGCGAAACTCGAATTCCTCTCCACACTCTTCTGCACCAAAAGCGAATCGTGGAATGGTTTTCTCTGGGTCTGAGCGTTCCGTCTTCATCCACGGGATCTGCTGCGTCTGGAAGTGTCGTCTCCAAGTTGTGTGGTGGTGCTGTAAGACTCCAGCTGCAGTTGTATTTCTCGAGTGTCGAGAGGTACAAGCACGTGGTGGACGAACTGGTGACACGATATCTCAATGACCACAATCAGTTGCCTCCGTTCATCGACGCAGTTGGCGAGTGTGGGAATCGAGGAGATGATCAATCCCTTGCGGTTGAGCAGCCAGAGCAGAACGGCTTTGAACCAGCATCGATGACAAGCAACGGCAGCGAGTCTGCATTGTTTGATCAACGACGACGGATGGATGCAGACACCCATTTTCCACTTGACGAGTTTGCGACTTCGCTGCCCCCGTACACTGTCACGAGACCAGCCAAGCAGGACGCACCACTGTCGCAAAGTACAATGATTCTGGACAGTCAAACCAGCGTGACGTTGACTCAGGAACCGACTCAACTATCCTCGGAGCGGAGGAAGTCTCTGTGGGAGACAAAACCCTCTGTAGTGAGTGACCGTGTCGATGACAAGAAGCCATACTTTGGGTTTTCTGCGAGCACGACAGAGCGGAGAAGGCAGCAACCAGCTCCAGTGCTGACGTCGACTGGGGGCCTCCGTCGCAGTCAAACTCCGACGGCGCAGTCCAAGAGGATACGGAACACTGCTGCTCTGCAACAACACCGGAGGAGTAGTATGGAAACGCCCGAGTGTTTTGACGAGTACAGTCCGTACCACCCGGCCTTCAAGAGCGTTGATGCCCTCGACGGATGCAACAACGAGCTCGGGGGCGGTGGGAGGAACTGTCGGATCACACCGCGAGCCGCAGACGTGAACCGGAAGACGGACCTGAGCATTTTCAAGAGCCCAAGTTTGACTCGACGGCCGCCCAGCTCCGGCTTCCCAGAGCGGTACATTGGCCTGGACAACCAGACGTGCGAGCGATTGAAGCGGATCTTCGGGCGGATGGATGGCACGCCCACCAGCTAGCTAGAACTATAGACTCCGTGACGTACTGAATGAAGTTGAAGTTAGCTCTTCACATGGCTACACTTACGATCAGCAAAATGGGTACAGTATGGACATAAAGATTTGTCAGCTAGCGTTCAGTTCCGTCGCTCACAGTACTATACGTACGTCGCCGGGCCTACTTTCTGTCAGTCTGTTTTTTTGTATGCGAGGGGCATGAGTTTGCTCCGCTCCGAGACGCTGCAGGTGGTGGCCCAGAGCCTCGGCCTGGACGACCTGAGCGACGACTGCGTGCGCGAGCTGCTGCCCGAGGTGGATCTGCGCGTGCGGGAGGTGGTGCAGGACGCGCTCAAGTTCCAGCGGCACTCGCGGCGTCCCCAGCTGGACCCCACGCACGTCAACCAGGCGCTCCAGGCGCGGAACCTCGAGGTACAGTACAGTGCCGTCTCTAATATAAGGGAGCTATATATAAATAACGCACTGACGTTATTTTCGACCCTTCACCTAGAGTTTGTATGGCTTCTCGGCCCCGGGCACCGTTAAATACAAGCAGTGCGAGGACAACGACGCGTTATTCTTCGCCGAGGAGGAGGAGCTGGAGCTGGGCGAGCTGCTGAACGCCCCGCTGGGCCAGATCCCATTGCACCCCGTGCTCAACGTCCATTGGCTGGCCGTGAACGGTGTGCAGCCGCTCATCCCGGAGAACGAGTCGGTGGAGGACGACTCGACGTGCCACACGTCCATCAAGGACGAGGCCTTCGTGAACAACGTGGACAGGAAGCAGCGCGTCAAGCACGTGCTGACGGAGGAGATGCAGCTGTACTACACCAAGGTGACAGACGCCGTCAAGAGCGACGACTTCGAGCTGCAGCGCGCGGCCTTCACGAGTCTGGCGCAGGACCCGGGCATCCACCAGCTGCTGCCGTATTTCTCGCGGTTCATCTACGAGGAGGTCAAGCACAGCAACCACGACCTGTCGCTGCTTTTCTCGCTCATGCGGGCGTGTCGCTGTCTGCTCGTGAACCACAATCTGCACGTGGAGCTCTACGTAAGTGTGCACGGATTGAGTTTTTTTTTTTACTTCGTCTGCTAATTGTTTTTAACGTTTTTTTGTTTTTTTGTGTTTTTTGTAGCTGCACCAACTGATCCCAGCGATCTTAACGTGTGTGTTGGGCACGCAGCTGTGCGAGAACCCGGCGGACGACCACTGGGCGCTGCGCAAATATGCGGCCAAGTTGGTGGCTCAGATCTGCGAGCGATACGGAGAGAAATACGCCAATATTCAAGCACGCGTGTCCAAGACGTACCACAAGGCGATCACAGATCCGGTGTGCCCGTTCTCGACTCAGTACGGCGCCCTCCACGGTGAGCTACTGCCCCGTTTTGGTTGTCGTCTTCTTTTCAAACAGCTGACAACTCTGTTCTGTTTGAACAGGCATGTTGTTCTTGGGTCCTCTTGTGATGGAGAGCTTGCTCTTCCCAAATTTGGAGAGATACTACCGACGACTGGAGCCGGCACTGTCTTCGTCGAATCCCAATATTGTCGAAAGGCTAGAGGCACAGAACTGCCTCGGCATCCTGGTGGTACGTAGAAGCATAATATGCTGTACATGGGCCTAATCTGCTAACCGTCCACTGCTCTTTGATTTTGTTCATGATGTTCTACCAATTCAGCACGCCTCGGGGACCTATTTTTCAATGTCCAAATCGATGGATCGCGGTGCGTCGCCATCTCTGTCGCCATCAGCTCTAGGCGACATCGTGACTCTCTTGTACGACGCGTTTGGCGAAAGCCTGTTGCCTTACATTCGGCCCGAGCAGCCAACCAGTATGCTGGACCTGTGCCTCTAAATTTCTCATCAAGTTGGTGGGTAACAAGGAATGAATGACTCAGTATTGGCACGTATCGCGAATGGGTATTATACGCTGGAAAAAGGTATGTATTTGTTGAGGATAAAGAACTTTTGTTTCGATCCTGTGCATGCAGAGGCTGGCCAGTCGAACGGTAAAAGTCGAAAATACAGGTCAGCGTACGGGTTGGTTATTTATTGTAGACCTTGTGGACGCGGCACACTTGAGCCGAGGTGCCAGCGATGGTGGTTACCGTTGCCGTAGTGGGGGCTGAAGTCGGGGCCGAAGTTGGTGCTGAGGTCGCAGTCGCTGTCACCAAATTCGGGAAGCCTGAAGCCTTGGCTACCCGGTTCCACGTGTACCAGCCAAAGTATCGTTCGAGGTCAAGCTCCATGGTGGTGTCATCAGGTCGACGATCAAAGACCATGAACCAGAAGACCTCCTGGCCGCCACTATCAGGCGTCCAATTCAGAAAAGCCTGGTAGAAGGCGATTGAGTTGGCAATGCTCGGTACGTTGTACGGTGCGAAAGATGGCGGCGACCCAGCAGTCGGATACCCAATCTCCGTCAAGCGAACTTTGTCTGACGGATAGACGGTCAGCATACCATTCCAGGCACCGTTGAGCATGGCCAGTGGGTTACTTGCAGTGTACGAGGCATCGAAGAAGGGGTAAATGTTAACCCCCAGGATATCGCAACCGTCGGCGAGCGCTAGCATGGCGGATCGAGTACTGCTATCCATCCACTCATTGTGACGCTGCACTGTGCCGATATTCACCGTACGCCCAGTTTCGCTCAGAATCCGCGCCCGAATTACGTTAATGCGACGCAGGACTTCAGCAGGTGAGTAAGGACCAGCGGGGTAGATGTTCTCGTTGCCTACAAGGATGGCTTTGATTGTGTCTGGGTAGTTCTTCACCGCAGCAACAGCAGCGTTCACTTGATCGTCGTACCAGCTCTCATCTGTCATGAAGACCCCCAGGTAGAGTTTGATGCCGTACTTCGCAGCATAAGGAGTGACCGCGTAGCCGTAGAAGTTGGAGTAGTAGGTGCGAACAACCGAGACGTAGTTCCGCATGATGCTGAAGTCCGAGTCCATGGCAGTGTCCAGTCCCGCAGCACTTCCTCCATTCAGCGGATACTCCGAGTTGTGGAATGGGGAGTAGCAAGCCCCCTGGATGATCGGAGACGACGACTCCACTCGGTCCGGCGGGAGCGTTGTGTTGGTGTAAGGGCGCAGATTGTGACCCGTGAAGCCTATCAAATTCAACGCGGTGGTTCCGGAGAGCAGCGCCAATACTCCGACGAGCTTGGACACAAGTCCCCACATCTGCATCTTTGGCTGGTTCTTCAAGACGGGAAAGTTGGGGAATGAACAACCGCTTGGTGTCGAACGCAGAGCAGAGTGAGCGGTTATAAGAAGTCTATTGCACAGAGCTGTTAGAATATTCGTAGAAGTCGTTTCCTATGACAACCTCTATTCCGAGTAGAGCACTTCAAGCGACTGGATTTGTGTGGGATCCGCGAGATACCGTTTCCAGCTCTGAAGCGAGCGCGTCTGGTTGGCGTTGTAAGTCCACTCGAGTACGCGAGCACGACGCTCGAAGTCGGTGAGACCGTAGGCTCTTCCGAGTCCAATGCCACCTCCGTAGCAGAGCTGGATGCCTTGACGCAAGTAGCAGTACTCGTTGACGTGATCGTGACCCACGAAAGTCGCCTTCACGTCCCCCACTTCAAGCAGAGCAGAGAACAAGCCGCTGTTGACCGCAGCGCTCGCTGTCTCCTCATTCTTGTCGCCGACTCGGGTCAACGGAGAGGCCGACGCGTACTCTGGAAGAGGGATGTGGTAGTACATGACTGCTGGTACACTGGCATTCTCGGACGAGCTGTTGTCGCTGCTGACCCCTTCCGCAATGTGAGACTGCGCCAGCTCCCGGTAGAACTCGATCTGAGTCTCCTTGATCCAGTCATAGTCATCAGGGTCGCTCACCAACGGGTACGTCGCAGTGTCGATGGTGGAGTGCGAGTCCAGGAAGTACATGCGGAACACCGTCGACCCCTCTTCACCCCACGGACCTTCCGTCGGAGCTACGATATTAACCTCGTAGTTTCCAACGCCACCGATGTCACGAGGTCCGTACTTCACGTGCGAGTACTGCTTCCCTTCCGTCATGAGCTCCAGCATCTCTTCTCGGGTTAGTCCACCTTCCGTGTCGTGGTTGCCAAACACTGCTGCCCACGGGATTCCTCGGCTTTCCACACGAGCAGCGAAGATGTTCATGGCGAAGGTGTGCATGGTGGTGTCCAGATCCGTCTGGACATTGTCGCCCGAGAAAACCACGAAGTCAGGTTGTTCAATGTCCAGAAGTTCATCCAGGAACGCGACCGTGACCGCCTCGCGACATTCGTTGTACATGGGGTCACTGTCTTCTCCAGCACTTGCTGAGCTCGACGAGTTGCTCTCCTTCCTCAATTGCTCCGCGATCACCGAAGCGGCCGCTAAAAGGTTTGCAGGGATTGTGTCCGGGCCAGACGAGCACGCGTAGTCCGGATTGCCCGTAAGGTGCATGTCCGCGATCTGCAGCACCTTGAAAGAGAGCTCCTCACTCGAATTCGACGCCACTGCCGCCACGGACGACGAGACCTCCTCATCGCTGCCACTGCCGCTTGATGTTGCGTTCAGCACATAAGGCTCGAACTTCCTCGCGAGGAAGAACGTCTGCATTGTGCCCGTAGACTCGTTACCGACGACATCCCAGTCACCAGGAATCGTAGAGGAGACGTTGAAGTTCTCCGCTTCGTCTACTACCGTTTCGTACAGTGCCAACTCGGCCACGAACGGAGACGTGGCTTGACTGGACACGGAACTGGTGGAATTCGTACCGTCATCGTCGAATTCCACGACACCCCACTCAGCGCAAAGCTTCACTCTTTCGCTCGTGATTTCTGTGGTCGTAACGTTGTTCACAGCCTCGGGGCACGATTCCGTCGGTAGAACCACAGAGAGGTCGGTCAATACGGTAAGAGAGCTGTTGGTTGCGTTGGCAAGCGGACGCTGCACACAGACGACGACGTCGCTGGAGTCGTTGCTGCTGGCCGTCGTCTTGAGCACAAACCCAGGCGTTTCCCACTCCCCTTGGGGCTCCAGTTCTTCGCAAGAGGAGTAGATCGAAGCGGTGTCGATACTGGTGAGCACTTGCAGCGAGACAATGGGGCGAACCGCGTACCGAGCACTGAGGTAGACACTGGAGGCGTCCGACTCCATCTTGAGGTCCACCGGCCACGTGATCCACCCCGGGGTGTCGTGGTTGTAGAACGACTCGGTGGTTGTCATGAGGTCCACCACGTACTGCCGCGTGTCGAAGGCGGAGCTCGCAGTCGCGAACTCCACACACACAAACACGTTCGAGCTCGGATTGACGATCATTTGCATGTCGGTCGGGCAGCTGTCCGCGTCCGTCACGACTACAACTCTCCGGATCACCGACACTTCGTCCAGATTGACGGATCCGACGTCCTCGTCGCTCTGTGTGGCCTCCACACTCTGCTGCATGCACAGATACCACACGGTGCTACCGGAGGAGCCCTCCCAGTCGACACCCGTGGGGATAAAATCGAGCTCGACGCATCGGTCCTGGGCGTTGTCGTCTGATGCGGCGCTCACCATTGTCACGTTGGCAACTGCGACGTGTGGCAGTGCCAATGAGGTGCTGGTGATGTCGGTGGAGTCGTCGTCGTCTGACTGGGTCAACACGACCGAGAGAGTGACGACCGCCGCCACGGCGATCACTACAATAGCGGCGATGAACGCCTTGCGGCGGTTGCTGATGGAGCGGATACCTTTGGTCGGAGCTGGCTCATGGGACGTCAATGGGTGGAAGTCGGTGTGCTGCACGTCGGTGGCTGGAGATACCGGCACGGCCGCTGTCGGGTCGGTCATTCCGTTGTGAGTGCGAGGGCGCAAGATGAATTGTGAGCTTTGAAGACGGCGGAGAATCTGGTCGATGGAGGCGGAGCGAGTTAGAATTTAGCTAACGTGCGATATGCCATCGACAGGTGTCGGTCAGTCGGAATCGCTTGACACCATCAACATGCTGCGCTCTTGATTTGCTTCATGTTGCCTCACCGACCGCTAGGATGGGCTTATACTTCTTGGGAGGTAGCGATAACGGTAAATATGTATGGATGGTATTTTTCCGGCTATTCGATTTAGAAGGTATTAGTGATTAAATTGTGTGTCACTGTACGTAGCCATGCAAGATTATGCAGCTCATCTTTAACGATCCTTCGGTTTACCGTACATGTTACATGTAATAACGCGAGGTGACCCAGCGGCGGCGCCGACGGTGCCACCGAGAGGTGCGACGCTATTACATGTATACATGTGTTGATCGCCCAGCACACCAACAGGCTGACAGCCCTGCGGGTGGTGCCATCGGTGCATGAAGCAAAGAACAGTACATACATGTAATCATCTGCAGAGCACGCTGCCACTTGATTATGGGGGGGGGCAACGTGGCCGTTGGGCTGGTGATCTTTCCGTCTCGTCTCGACCGATCGCGGCGCTGTCCAACGCCGGCCGGCCATGGACATCAATGTGTCGTGGCCATCATGGACAGCTCCAAATGCGGGTGCAAGTCCTACGAGGGGTCGGACTCCGACTCCAAAGCGTCAAATATTGGCCGTCGCTCACAGAAGCGGCAGTGATCGGTGGATGCAAGAAATTCTACTAGAAATATGCTGTGTGTTTGGTCGGTGTGCTACATACTCCAGCCAACAGCTTGTTGCTATGATAGCAACCTGCATTACATCTCTGGCTCGCTCAGCGGCATGCTCACCACTGCCGAAACAAGCGGGACGCAGCTACAACAGCATCGATGTAAATGAGTTAGTGGCGCTGCGATGTAAAACCGATTGCACCTCAAGGAAGCTCCTACCTGTCCTTGCCGCACACGAAGATAGACACGTTGTCAGCGGCGCCGAGCTCCGAGATGCTCTCCACGTCCACTGCGTACTGGTATTGCACATTCTGTTTGAAGCAGAGGCACAGGAAAGGGCAAACAAAGCTTTAGCATCGAACAGCAAAAAGAGAGACTGTAGACATTTGTTTACTCACGGGAATCACGAGCGGAATCAGCAGCAAGCTCTGCTCGACGCGGTACAACTCATGATCGTAGTGGAAGGCGACGGTGATGTCGGTCACCGCCTTGGTGCCAGCATTCTGAACGAATTTCACACCGGAATAGTTAATCTAGGCAGGTACAGTATATCGCTTAGCAAAGTACAGTCACAAACCTGAACATTCAGCTTGATTCGGAAGAATGGGCCGATTCCCTGCACCTGCGCGTTCAAGCGAATTGCTGCACCCGTCGAGTACGATACTGGTCCCTGTCAACATGTAATCAGACATCAGCTCCTGCTACTTTTTATCAGTCGGTCGAGCTTCTTGTACCTGTCCGTCCTTGATGATCTTGACGTAGGCTCGAGCCGTGGTCAGTCGTAGCTTACACAGGTCACGCTGGAAATGGCGATGCATTTCGGTGGCATGATCTCGCTCGCGTTGGGTTTGCTCGACGTACAGGGTTGTCTTCTTGGGGATATTCAGGGGGATATCTACCGGTAGTACAGGGGTCCACAAATTAGTGCATAGGATAGCCCCAACAACAAAAGCTAAATAGCCTGACCTTGCTCCGGGGGAGGGCCAGCTGCCTCAGAAATCGCCTCAAGACTGGCTGTGCGCTTCAGGATCTTCAACGAAAGCGCACCGCTCTTTTGAACGAGCACAAGCGACGCCTCCTCGCGACCGTACTGACCAAACCGCATTCCTGTCAGCACCGTCTCCGTGCTGAGGGTGCACACTTTCACCTTTTCGTTGTATAGCGTGACCTCGCCATTGCGCAACGCCACAAGAACACCACGTGTGTCTTTTGTACGACGAAGGCTGAACGCCTCAAGGGCCACAATGTCGTCGCTCATGGTCAAACTCCAGTTTTTCTTCCCCTTGAGATGATACGACGTAAGTTTGCGGCTTATGGACGCAATCACGATGCTTTTCTCCAGCTGCACCAAGCCGCACGCAGGCGACTCCAGCTCGATCACGGACTTCAGCAACTCTCCATTCTTAACCATGTATACGGAGCCGTTGCGCGTCGTAATAACCAGTCGACACTCAACATCGAGCAACCCGACAGCTACAATTTCCACTGGCACGCCCGGCACCTTGATCTGCTGAACAAGCGACGTACCCTGCGGATCTAGCACATACACCATGCATCCTTCCGTGGCCACCACTAAGCTGAATCAATAAAAAAATCAAACATCAATTCAGCATGAGCTCTCCAAGTGTGTTCATCATTGTATTATAGCCGTACCAGCTCACCGCGTCCTTATCATCCATGTTCTTGTTGATAGACGTCATGCAGGTCACGCACGAGCGTTCAACAAGGGGGTCATCCATGAAGCGGGAGACGTATTCAGCTTGCTCCTCAATGTTGTCAATTGCCAGCAGTCCTCGCGAACGCTCTGACAACCGGATGCCTAGCCCACTGGTCGTGAAAGTGTTTAGTTGCAGTGAATACCCTGGACGAGATCACTCATCAAACGTACCGCATGGTTGAAAGCTGCGCAAGTGCATCAGGGACTTCAATCGTGCACTTCGCTAGAGCCTCCCAAAGTTTCGTCTCCTGAGCATCAATTTCGATTGATGGTACCGTGAACTTGTAATGCGGGCGGAAGTTGCGATAGATGAAGATATATGGACCCGATGCGACAGCGATCGCTGGAATGCGTGGTCGATTGTTGTCTGCGTTGACAACAGAAATCGAAGCGTAGTGTTAATGTAACCCGAATCCAGTCACTTTCTTCCCCGTTAGCGCACGCACCCGAGTAGAAGTAGCTCAAGGCCGATGGAACTCCTAGAACTGCCTGTTCTCCGTGAAGCGACGACCCTGGATGATTCAACAGAGTAAAGTTGAGCTCAAACAACACATATACTCCGAGTTAATGCTTGATCTCCCACCTTTATACATCTTGAGCCGCTGATCCCCGTCAGCAACTACGAGCTTGGCATCGCCGTCGCCGTAGACATCCACCAGTTGCATGCAACTTGATGCCGCTTTGATCCCAGCCACGGAGTTGTGGTACGCGGACAGCCATGGGCTCATCACTGCCTTCTTGCCGGAGGCATCGGCAGCAACAGCGGGTGCATCCTTCTCAGTGTCTTCAGTCGTCGACATCGTGGGCGTAAGCTTGTGAGCTACTGGTGTCTGAGTCTACCTGTGAAGAGGCACTTGGGGCTGAAAGGTTGGATCTTAAAATTCAATTCACTGTTCACGAAATGCTGCGCTTGCGCTTGGCAAAGTGACTGATAGGCGAGCCTAATAAATTACTGAACTGGTCGACGTCTTCGACTGAGCGGGTATCGAGGACCATAAATCGGTTCGAGACGAGATCGTAGTGCCTCCAGATCACAGACTCGTCTACTACGGACACGCGAATGATGCCGCGATGGTAGCTGTCGGGGATCAGTCCGCAACGGCACGTGCTCAGCGAATTGCATCGTCCGATGCGTCGAATGGGCACCCACAGCGAGCTGCACGACTCTAGGAACTCAGGCTCAAACTCGCATCCGGTGCACACAACGTTCACTGCGAGCACTGCAAACTCGAACATCTGCAGCTCGATCAGCTGACTCGTCAGCGACGGGTGCACGTCCACGCCATTCACCGCCAGCACAACTGGCGACAGCTGCTTCAGGCGAGCCGCATCCTCCGCTTCAAGCCTTGGAGGATTCGCAACGTGCCCGACGCCGATAATCGTTCCCTGGATCCCGCCCTTCATGCGGACTTGCAGCTCCTGCAGATCCACAGTCAGCGGCTGCACGCGCAGATTCTGCACCACCACGCGCAGCTGGATGTACTGCACGCCCGCCGTCGAGAGCACCTGGCAGTTGGAGCTGTGCGCCACCGTCATCCAAACGTCGGCGCCTTCGTCTCGCCCGCGTCCCCACACGATCTGGTGCTGCTCCCACCGAAAGCGCCACTGTGAGTCAACGTCCAGTTACTCAGCCATCCACACAGCGACCGCACCTTGGTCGTGTACTTGCCGCGCGGCAGGTAGCGCGCGCGGTCCAGATACAGGAACAGCTCGTAGAAGCTGTCGGTGCCTGTGCTGCGTTTGAGGCGCTCGGGACGCGGCAGCAGCCAGCGCGTGACGCACAGGCGTCTCCAGATGACGTCGCTGGAGCACACGGCGCCCCACCACGAGTTCACTTGGCTGCGAAGAGGGAGGAAACGTTCAGAGCAGAGCGTCAGTGCGCGTGAGGCCGGCGAGCGGGGCGAGTAACGCACATAGCGGCCTGCAGGTCGGCGGGTGACAGGAAGCCGGCCACGTAGTGCACGATGTCGTCCGTCATGAGGTCCGCGGAGTTGCCCATCGTCGCAGTGGTGAGGAAGAGAGAAAACAGGAGTGATGGTCGGTCGTCGGGACTGCAACTTGCATAGTGACCTATTAGACCCGGTCACTTGGACGCCAGTTGATGCAGAGAACGCTCCTGTTAAACGACGAGCTCATTGGACATAAACACGAATCGCGCTAGTCGCGGACGCGATGATCGAGGATTGGTTGAAATCTAATCTTCGAGCACAGATCGAGAATTGGTGAGGCGGGTACAATGTACCCATACATTGATGTGGGCCACACCTCAATTGGTCTCGGTCAGACAGTCCAACGTTACAAGGAACTTTCTGCCCGGAAGTTTCCTTCGTCAACCCCGCCAACAAGGCGATTTGCGTCGGGCGTTGCGCGGACTCGTCCATTGGGCATAAAGCGCAGCGCTGCCGGTCATCTCTCTCCTCGCGTTCTCCAGGCATCGGCGGGCAGCGTCTCCCTCGCTTTTCTCCCTCCCCCCACTCCACAGCAGACCGAAGGCCCACGAGATCGCGAGCCGACGGCAAAGGGATCCATCCCATCTGGTCTGATCGTCGACGGTTAGCTCGGTGCGTCGCAACGCAGGACACACACACACAGGCAACAGGCAGCTCAGACCCATGAACCAGAGCTCAGCGGTGCCTCCAGCGGCGGCTGCGGCTCCCAACGTCGCGGAGGACAAGGACGCGGCCGTCCACGCTGCAGACTGGAGCGACTCGGCAGACAACTCGAACTCACAAGACGACGAGTTCCTGCCACAGCCACAGGGTCCGTCGCTCTCGTACGAGCGCAAGATCCGCCTGCACAAGTACGCGGAGAACCGCGCGCGGTCGTGTCTCGGGCTGCTGGCCGACTCGAGCAGCGCGCTGTGGAAGGTGCACGACTGCAAGAACGACATCGGCGTGTACAAGCCCAGCTCGGACTGGTCCGAGTCCGTGTCGGCCAAGGCCGTCGTGTTCGCCAACGCGGCGTTCTCCAACGTGCTCAAGACGATCTACGACCTCAAGACGTCGGACAAGTTCAAGCTCTTCATGCGCAAGGTGCTGGGCGACATGTTCCTGGACGCGGAGGTGCTCGAGGACCTGAACGGCACAGGCGTCTACCCGAGCGCCAACCCGCCGCGAGACGCGCGCGAGATGTACAAGCAGGCGGCCATCAAGTGGTGGGCCATTAAGTCGGGCACACTGGCTAGCAAGTCCTCCGACTTCTACGTGCTGGAGGTAGGTGCAGCATTGCAGCGATGCAGCAACCACGTCGCGACGTGACGCGCGGCGGTTCTTCCATATTCCAGCCGTTACTTGCTATGCTGGCCACATTGACGGGCGGGTCTTTAACTGACGATGTTGTGCTTGTGTCTATGTGTGCTGTATGTAGTACATCGGCATCGAGACATCGGGTGGGGATATCGTTGCGTGCTATCTGTTCCAGGAGTCGCTGGCGGAAGTAGGCGGCATGCCGCACATCCAGGGCAACAATCTGGAGCGGTCTCAGTTCGACGCGCTGATCTGCAAATTCGAGCGCACGTCCTCGCCGGACTACAAGGACGACTTTGTCACGATTTCCATCGCATTTCAGCGTCCCCCGCCCATGGTTAGCCTTTTCCGCAGCAACCCCGCGGTCGAGATGGTTACCCAGCTCGCTCGTGGCCTACGCGACTTGCTCGAGGACCCGCCAGAGCTGCAGGAGATCTCTGTTGTAAAGACGTCCGCTTGGGTGAAAGACAAGTACGTTGCTGTACCAGCTCCTGCCGTTAGTATGGACATCGTTCTGTTGCACACAGTCGGCTTACTTAATGAGCATCCCTTTTCACCTTGCCTTGACACAGAGAACGTCGCTTCTGCGTGCTTTGCAATCGGCGCTTTTCCCCGATCTTCAGGCGGCGCCACCACTGCCGGACATGCGGTGAAGTGATCTGCTGGGCGTGCAGCAGCACCATCCGCGTGCCCTCGATTAGCTTCACGCACAATGACACAGGTAAGCAAGTGCTGTCTCGTCACCAACCGAGTATCCGCGTGTGCAGCAAGTGTGTGGTGTCCCACCATCGGTCGAAGAGTGGGAGGGAGCTGAATAACCAGGAGGACTTTAAGGATTGGATTCAACGCAGCACGGAGCAGCAACAACTCGCTGCAGGTGGGGAGGGCGGCGTTGGAGTGCAACAACTTCGACTGCCTAGCCCTTCACACTCGCAGGACCTGTCGGGTGCTCTGGAACCCCCGCTCGACGAGAAGCAGCCAGTTCCCAGCTCGAAGGAGGAGCGCATGCCTCGTAAGTACCGTCGCATCAGCTTGGACAATGACGAAGAGGAAAAAGAGGATGGAAACACCCGCCCTCACCACCAGTATCGTGAACTTCCAGATACTATTGATGATCGGCAGCGCCGCGATTCGAACTCGCGGACGTCACGCAAAATCTCTAGCGGTAAGCAGCGGCAAAGCAACTTGCAACTACCACAACGCCATAGCTACGGTGAACAGGCAGCTCGCGGTTCCAAGCATATGCGCCGGGTACGTCGATCTCACTCTGAAGTCAGTGTCGAGCGCGCAACCGGCCACGGCCGGGATAACCAATTGAATGTGACCAAGCCTGTCACCACAAAAAGCCCAGGTAACAGAGGGCGTCCCACCAGTGCTGGTCGTCGTGGGCCTTCCCAGGATCCTGTGCGACAGTCTGTGCCACCAGGTCATGACAATCAGGAGGAAGCAGAACGGCGATCAAGTTCTGTGGAGAGACTGCCAGTACAGAACAGTAGCAGCTACGTTCATGCTGCATCTGCGTGGGCTACAAACAAGACAGAAGTTCTCGCGATGACTGGGGCCTTTCAAGAATTGATGACAAAACTCGGAGGTGATGTCCATTTCGTGGTCGTCGGCTTCTCCACGGGCTTTAGTGCTGAAATAATTGTTAACCTGCTCCGCCAGTTAGCTCCTGGGGTGCCTTACATCGGCGGTACGATCGCTCGTGGTATGTGTGACGAAAATGCGTGGGTATCTGTAAACCGGCACAACGACGAAGGACTAGTTACCCTATGGGGTGTGAATGACCCCCATGGAATTTACTCCGTTGTCCACGCAGAGTACTCACAGAGCGATGCACATGAGAAGACGTATGCTGCGGCGAAAACAGCATATGCCCGTGTGGCAGGTGATATCGATGCTGGTGAAAAGCCGGCATTCATCGCAGCGTATGCATGCCCGCTCTTTGTGGAGCACGCTATCGACGGTATCCGCGAGGCGATTCACTGCCCGATTATCGGTGGATGCTCTTCCGACGCCACGAGGCACGGTGAGGGCGAGGTATCGGTGTCTTGGATTCAAATCAGCAGCAGCAGCAGTTCGGACTACACAAAAAGTGTTCGTGACGGGCGAGGTGACTGGACCGAAATGGGCATAGCGTTTGCGCTGTGTTTCCCGAGTGTGGAGACGTACGTCAGCTGGTTTAGTGGCTACAGTCCGGTCGGAGTTAATAGTGAATACTGCATGGGAACTGTCACGAAGGCATCGAACAAGACTATTTACGAGATCGACTGCAAACCAGCGGCGGAAGTTTATCAAGAGGTAGTACCTTGCTTTTGATACTTCACAGCTACTGTATGGTGTCACTGTGTCTAAATTGTTGCTGTTTTGGTCTTGCAGTGGCTGGATATGGCGTCAGACAAGAGCCAGACTGAGCTCTCATCAATTGGGTTCCCTCGGCTCGGCAGTCTGCACCCACTGGGCACTACGATCGACTTCGTGTCGAACCAAATGGAGATCGACCGCAGCATTGACGCCAACTCGTCTTCATCGCTATGCTCCATGCAGTCAAGCGATTGGTCCAAGCTGATCAACATGACGGCGGTGATTACTGGCATCAACGAGGATGGCTCACTGAGCACGACTAGCTCAGTTGCCTCAGGCACGAACGTTGTGCTGATGGAGACTTCAGCGCAGTCGTTGAAGACTGCCATCAACAAGGTTTGTGTTGCTACGCTTGTATTGTATTGGAAGTATTATATCTAACTCTTTTGGTTATTCAGATGGGGGCGCAAGCTGTGGAAAGTAACAAGTTCTACATCCACGAGACGATTGGCTGTCTGATGTTCCTGTCCGCCGGAGTGCAAGCTCTGTTGGGCCACAAGAGCATGGCCGAGATGGCAAGTTACAGTGCTAGTTTGTGTACCTCACCAGGCGTCTGACTCGATGTGTGTTTTGTGTTCTGTGACGGACGCAGGTCGGTGCGTATAAAGATTGGTCGGGCGGTGCGTCGCTCATGGGCATGACGACGTTCGGCGAGATCGGGCACCTGCCCAACTCGAACGACTTCCCGCACTACGACTCGCTCATGTTCGGCGCCATCACCTTCTCAAAGCGCAAACGGAAAGAATACCTCTACTTCTAAGCCCAAGAAGATCCTCGCACCATCTGGTGCAGAAGGACGCTAGTGTCCACTTTTGTCCTCCAATGTCGACATCTTTTCAGTTCATTGCATTCCTTTTCATCCAATCTCCTCCCTCTCCATCTCGATTATTACCCAATGACCACATCGGAAACCGCCGTCGGTTCAAAGTACCAGCCACAGATTCCTCCATTATCCAATTTCATCGCCATGGCGCAAGACGCCGCGAGTCCGAGTCGCCAGCGGCGGCGGCGCAGTAGCGGCCGAAGCCGCAGCCCGAGCCAAAGCCAGAGCAAGAGCAAGAGCCGCAGCGCGCGCGCGTCCTCCCGCCGCCACGGCGCGTCATCCCGTCGCAAGCGCTCGAGATCCCGCTCGCCGTCGTCCAGCGGCGCGTCACGCTCGAGATCGCGCTCTCGGGAGCGCGAGCGCCGCCGCGCGTCCAAATCAGGCGACAAGCACCGCAAGAAGCGCGTCAAGAGCGAGCGGCGGGAGCGGCGCCGCTCGCCGTCCCACTCGCGCTCGAGATCGCGCAGTCGCTCGCCCAGGAGGAGCAAGTCGAAGAGGGACAAGAGCCGCCGAAGCGTGCGCAAAACCCGCAGAAGCCGAAGCAGAAGCAGGAGCCAGACGAGACGCAGGAGGTCCGAGTCCAAGGAGGAGCCGAAGGAGAAGAAAGATCTTGAGAAGGATGAAGCCAATGGACGCGCGACGGAGGTGAAGATTGCGGTGACTGATAAGGAGGAGAAGAAGGACGTTGGTAGTGATAAAAATCAGGAGAAGAAGAGGCCGATGACAGCTGCTGCTCCTGTGGTGAAGAGCGGAGGCGCCACTCTGAAGAAGTTCAAGTTCAGTGGCATCTCGTTGAAGTCGGGCAGTCAGGCCCCGAAGAAGAAGCCCGCGCCGTTTTTCAACGCGTTGAAAGGAGACAGCAAACCGCCACTTAAAGAGGAGAATGCGGCGAAGAAGGAGCAACGAGAGAGACAGAAGCTGCTGATTGAGGAGCAGAAGAAAGAGGAGAAGGCCAAGTTCCTCGCGGAGGAGGATGCCGTGCCCAAACAGTTGGCTCTCTGGACGCCAGTGGAGGAAGAAAAGGGTGAAACTGCGGACGAGAAGAAGAAGAGAGAGGAGCAAGAGGCGCGTCAGCGTGAACGAGTGCAGAAGGTCGTGGAGGAGGTGGACCCGCTGGACGCCTACATGGCTGGGCTGGTGGATGAAGCCGCTATCAACAAGTCACGCGCGAATCCTGCTGCTAATGTGATCTCCCAGTCCGAGATCGAGGCCAAGGGCAAAATCAATATTTATGGTACGTTCCTGCCTCCGGATGCCGCCGAGCAGGCGAGCGCGGCCGCTCCAACGCTTTCGGCTGAGCCCAAGCAGGTCGCAACTAGCGGAGCACAAGAGACACCGGAAGAACGTGAAGCGCGCGAAGAGCGCGAGCTGAAGGAATTTATGCGAGCGATCAAGGAGAAACGCGAACAAGAAGAGAAGAAGGCTGCAGATGCTACAGCAGCCTCTACAAGTCTAAAGAACGGAGCAGGACCAGAAGCCGAAGAGGACCCGATAATGAAGAAAGATGTCACGGGACGCATCTACCAAGGATTTGAAGAAGATATTATTGGAGAAGACTCCGAGCTGGTGGACCAGCGCTCAGCACTGGAGATTTTGCAAGAGCAGCAAAAGAAGAAAGAGATCAAGCCTGTGGATCACTCGAAGATGAACTATCTCCCATTCCAGAAGAAATTCTACGTGGTTCCGAAGGAAATCAAGGACTTGTCGGAGGAAGATGTGGAAGCTCAGCGCAAGGAATCTGAAATCAAAGTGCGCGGAAAGAGTTGCCCGCGCCCGCTGCAAAAATGGACTCAATGCGGCTTCAGCGTACGGATGCTTCAACTCATCAAGAAACACGGATACGAGGAGCCGTTTGCTATCCAGAAGCAGGCATTGCCAGCTATTATGTCTGGACGTGATGTGATCGGCATTGCCAAAACAGGGTCGGGCAAAACGCTGGCGTTTCTCCTCCCTATGTTCCGTCATATTCTTGCTCAACCCCCACTCCAAGAAAATGAGGGACCGATTGGTATCATCATGGCACCTGCTCGAGAACTTGCCCAACAAATTTACGTGGAGGCCCGACATTTTTCGAAGGGCCTTGGTTTGCGCGCTACGGCTGTTTACGGAGGATCCTCGGTCTCAGAACAGATCGCCAACCTAAAACGTGGCTCAGATATCGTTATTTGCACCCCAGGGCGCATGATCGACATTTTGTGTATGAGTGCGGGTAAAATGGTATCGCTGCAGCGTGTAACGTACGTGGTGCTGGACGAAGCCGATCGGATGTTCGACATGGGCTTTGAACCGCAGATTACGAAGATTATGATGAACATTCGGCCAGATCGACAGACTTTATTGTTTTCGGCAACGTTTCCTCGCTCGGTGGAGTCTCTTGCGCGCAAAGTGTTACGAAAGCCAGTGGAAATTACCGTTGGTGCACGCAGCACGGCGTCGGGCGACATTACGCAATACGTTGAAGTGCGCGAAGAGAATGACAAGTTCATGAGACTGCTTCAACTCCTGGGTCTGTGGTACGAAAAGGGAAACATTCTCGTGTTTGTAAACAAACAGCAAGCATGCGACCAGATCTTCCAGGACTTGATGAAGGCTGGATACCCTGCGCTCTCTCTCCACGGTACGTCATGAAGCTGAATTAGACGCTGATGGATTTTGAGCTTACAGTTCGTTGTGAATACGATATTTATTTGTCGACAGGCGGCAAGGATCAAGTTGATCGAGATTACACTATTGATGACTTCAAACGCAAGGTGCGGACCGTGATGGTAGCGACGTCTGTCGCTGGTCGAGGTCTTGACGTCAAGGATTTGGTTCTTGTCATCAATTACCATTGCCCTAATCACATGGAAGACTATGTCCATCGCGTGGGACGAACCGGACGAGCTGGTCGGAAGGGTACAGCCTACACCTTTATCTCTCCGGATGTACGTTGCCTGCTCTGTTAATGTTTGCTAGACCGTATGATAGTGAACCCTGGCTGATATATGCGTGTAATCATAGGAGGAGGAGTACTCGGTGGATCTCGTGAAGGCGCTAGAAAATGGCAAACAAACTGTTCCGCCCGAACTGACGGCACTCGCCGAAGGGTTTAAAGCGAAGGTATGGAATTGCTCACTTCAGGATAAGCTGTGCCTCGTTGCTAATTACTATCTCTTGTGCCCCAGGTTACACGCGGTGAAGCAAGGTATCACGGCAGTGGCTTTAAGGGCAAGGGCTTCACGTTCGATGAAACGGAGCGAAATGAGACCCAGCGCACAGCAGATCTTCAAAGACGCCAATATGAACTGGATCAGGGCATTTTGGTTGAGGTACGTTGTCTCTTGAACGGTAGCTGGCTGAATCAAATTGGTACTGATACGTGTCTGTTGTTCTAACTTCGTAGGAAAACGGCACCGCTAACGAAGATGACACGGATGAGCCGAGCAAGGAGAACACTGGTGCTGCGACTGACAAACCGTCTTTGCCCGCCGTATCAAAGCAGTTACATGTTGATAGCGAAGCGATGTCCGCATTCATCAAAGCGCAGAAAATCATCCAGAACTTGGATTTGCAGTACAAGGGCAATGGCGACGGGTCTGGCGAGAACCACTTCGTTGAGGAGCTCGAGATTAACGACTATCCTCAGCAGGCGCGCTGGAGAGTCACACAGAAAGAGGCAAGCGACTCAGTAGGGGAACTTACTGGCGTAGCGGTTATTGCGAGAGGATCCTACATTCCTGCTGGTCGCAAGCCGAATCCATCAGAACGGAAACTTTACTTGGTACGTCGAATGATTTATACGATAGCATTCGCCCCTGCCTCATGCTAATCGATCTGAATTATGTGAATGTAGGCGATCGAGGGTCCGACACAATCGTCGGTTATCGAGGCCAGGCGGGAGCTGCAACGTATCCTGGACGAAACTACGATGCAAGTTGGCCTGGGTGGCGACAAATACGGGAAGTACAGTTTGTAGTATCTCTTTCAGCGAGATCACGCCTGTTGCTCCTGTTGAGCTTCGTTTACAATAGGCCCGTGGCTGGTGCATGCGCAGCAAACGACCGTGGCGGTGCTACCTAAGCAACGAGCACAAGGTAAGAAAAGGTTCCAAACTCTAGCGAATTATTCGGCGCAGTCTCATTAGTCGTTGCATCTTTATAAATGATTTCTGCGTAGCTCAACGTCTGTGGGGAATGAACACAATCGACATCACGAGATTGCGGCTCTACAATTTTTATGAGGCTCGACAGCTCTATGCTGCAACTCCGAGGCGTAAACCATCGAGACACCAAATCTCGACTGGAGCTTCAGCGGGTAAATCGAGCTCCTGTAAGTTGAGCCGAGTGATATCAGGTGCCGACATCTGGCTAAACACGTGCACATCCTGGGAGTGGAGCGTCAGGGTCGGGTAAAGCTCGCTTTTAGGCGGAAATGGAAGCGTGAACTCCATCACTCGGTTACTGCTATCGCGGAGTGCAACCCCGTCCACAGTGAAACGCACAAAGACTTCACCGACAGGTGTACCAGAATCACTCGTAGCCGATGACGAGGATGGGGGCCGCGATACACTTGCAGGAGCTGCGTCCACGTTCTCATCGTCATGGTCGTCATGGTGGTCAATTACCTGGGCCAAAACTCCAACAGTAGATTGAAAGCCGTACTTCCGCCCAACTCCTATTGAGCGTCGCCTCTCTGTGCCTATAAGCACGTGGCCAGCGGAATAGAATCCTATCTGCAGGTATGAACAAAACAATAGAAGTTAGTCCCCTGCATGCTAAGCACTCCGCAATTTTTTTTAGTATAGACACTTACAGAATATTTTGATGTTCCAACCAGCGTATTCAGCGGCATCAGACGCGTCGATAGTCCAATAGAGACGCTTGCATCGATGCCAGGTCTGTCGTTCACATTGTCATTATTTGCACCCGCCAATGCAGTTGAGGACCCACGTGCTGACTCCGAAGAAGTCTCTAACCTGTTGGCGCTCGGGTTGACTCCACGGACCGGCGTTCGTCCTTGCTGTAGCGTCATTTCGAAGTACACGAGCCGATTCTTCGGCAGCGGCACCGAAGCACGCACACTGCGATACATGCCTGTGCCCACCTTAGATGCACAATGGCGACCACAGGATAAATAGATATCTTCGTGACAATCGTGCGCGTTGAATCTTGGCACGCGTAACTCACGGTCACCCGTTAGCGTTGCCGCGCGTTCTTGCCGCAGTCGATCACGCGCTTGATATAACACATCGTCCGAAAAGTTAGAAAACGCAAGCTGTACGCGCTTGCGCGCCATAGGTGATACTGGAATCGACCGCGGCGTTGCGGAGCTCAGGTGGGCATAGCTTGAAGTGGTCTCCTCCTGGGCTCGGCTGTAGCTTCCAACACTTGCATCACTGGTAGTTCTACTCCAGCTGGAAGCAGCTTGGACATTCTCTGGAGGCAACCGCACAGTCGCCTCAAACGAATGCAGCGGGATCTGGAAATGCATGACACGCCGTATCCTCCGATCAATGTTCAATGGCACCATGCACTCCTTCTCCTTATACTCCAACACCACCGCAGTCACTAACCGTATCCCACAACAAATTCGTGAATTAAAACCTCATAAAAACATTAAAAAAAACACACATCACGTACAGCTCGGGTCTGCCAAATAGCTTTCAGCACCGCGATGGTGTCTGTGATGCAAATGGTGATAGCTTCGACTGCGTCCACTGCCAGAGCCCGATCCCCCCATCCCCACCCCTGCCGACGCAGCTTCCATGATCTCCTCCCCAGACAGTCTCAAAGTGTCCTCCACTGCTTGTAGCAGTCCGTAGAACAGTGAGCACGCAGTGGAGACCCCCGGCAGACTCATGATCAGCAAGTAGATG
This sequence comes from Phytophthora fragariae, assembly GCA_009729435.1. Taxonomy (NCBI): domain Eukaryota; phylum Oomycota; class Peronosporomycetes; order Peronosporales; family Peronosporaceae; genus Phytophthora; species Phytophthora fragariae. The sequence continues at coordinate 591,591 of QQOI01000053.1, forward strand.
CCGTGGCACACGCCCAGCGACGCACTGACCACCAGCCTCTGCAGCGAACTCGTGACTGCCAGCACCCAGTGCACCACTCCATGCACTTCGTCAGGCTTGGCAGCGTCCCAGACGTCGCTGTTGGCCACGGCGTCGCCCAGTTCGCGCGCACTTGGACACTTGGTCTGCAGCCTCACGGACGACCTGGTCACCATCGCGGCCAGCCGGCGCTTGAGCTCCTTCACTATGGACGTGGGCAGGTGCAGTCGCTCCTGCAGGCGATCCAGTGCCTCTAATAGCCCTATGCAGACCAGAATCAGCTGCATACACACACCAGGTTAGATAATCGCCAGGTTAGCACTAGCCTAAACGGAATCAGATTTTTTAACACCATACAAAACTTACAGTGTCTTTCGTTTCCGAGAGAGAATGCAGCGCGTACGAATAGACTCGACCCAGCGGCTGCGTCTGAGTCTGTGACACGCCGCCGCTCATGGCAAATGGCAAAATGGCAAATGCGCGATTCCTTGGGCGACTGACTGCACAGCGGAACGACTGGCGAAAGTTCCGGCGGGACGTCCAAGCGGAGGATCTGGCGCTTGCACACACGCGGTCCGACGGGCTCTGCTGGGTGTCAAGAGGGACAGGAAACTCAACTCGCGGCGCGCGCTCCTCCCGGCCGCCGCCTGCGTCTTTTTCTCTTTGAGCTCTGGATATCGACACAAGTTCAAACAGAGATGGATTGCACCCTACCCCTCTATAAGGTCCTAGACTTTGCGGTATACAAAAAGTAAGTGCTCGGCCGTTGGATGACTTATTAGGGAAAGGCTCAAGTCTGTTGAGCTCACATCTGTTGAAAGGAGCCAACAGAGAGACCAAATGAGATGGCACTGTGGCACCAACCTCTCTCGACCAATATAGATTCGTGGTACACTGTACCACATAGTGCTTTGACTGGACTCAGTGCATCCAGTCAAAACTTGCAAAGAGGACGGCCAAGATTGAGCAGCACTTGCAAACAGGACGAGCAAGAATGAGCAGCGACGCAGAGTTCGACGAGGCCAACGCTCTTTCGACGGCGGAGAAGACCGCAGCCCCCTCGACGCCGACCAAGCGCAAGAGGTTTGTGTGGTCTGAGGGGATGATTGAGTGCCTTCTGTCTCTGCGCCTAGGCGCGATGGCTTTCTCCTTCAATGGCAGTCGTAGCGTCGCTCAGCTTTCGGCTGCCTGGGAGCGCCTCCGGCTCAAGTTCGCTCTTGTCCAGGCTGTGCAGATCGAGACTGCACAGCTCAAGAACAAGTATCAGGCGTTGAAGAAGGAGTTCTCGACCATCAAGCTCGCGGAGAGCGACACAGGCAACAAGACAAACGAGCCTATCGTGTACCCAGCGTACTGGGACCCCTTGGTCCAGTACATCGGTGACAAAAGCGGGTTGGGCTCCGTCAACTTCGGCCAGAGTGTGCACTCGGACTCATCAAAGCGCAAGGCGGAGGTCGACGCTGAGATCGAGCGTCAGTGCGCGCAGCGCCGCAAGAAGGAGAAGGTCGATATCGGTCAAGGTACTCAAATTTACGATATATTTTTGTTTCTTGACTATAACATCTAATATTTTTGATGTGTGCTCTATTGCAGGTCTCGTTCTACTTGGCGAGAATCTCGCGAAGGCGCTCGTGCAGCGGCAAGTCCCCCAGCCGGTGCTTGCCCCCACCTGGCTTGCCGAGTTAGCGTCCAAGCAGTACGCCATGCTTCAACTGATAGAGTCGAATCAGCAGCAGGTCGCGGCGCATATTGAGAGTGCAGCCGCAGTGAATGCAGCACTACTCTCCTTTCTGAGCAAAGAACATTATGCACCCGATAGCTTAGGCTCATAATGCTCAATCAATACATGCTCGTCACGCTGAATCACAACGTTGTCATATATTCTTTTATTAAACTGGGACGGGTTATCGCAAGCTCGTCGAATGCTGCATATTGACTTCCTTCGGGGACAAGATCCCCACCGATATGCGTCCAGTCTTCCACCTCGTCCGTCGCTGTAGTATCATTTAGATCCACAAGCCAGTTGTGTAACACGATACTTCCGGATACGATGCTGGCCATTTTAGATGGCGAGTGGTGCCCGAGTGGCAACTTGAAAAGTCTAAATCGACCTTTAAGTAAGCCAAGAGCGCCCTCAACGACAATTCGCATTTTGCTGTGCAAATAGTTGTAGCGGGCTTCGTCGCGAGGCATGCCGTAGTAAATCTTAAACGGCGTCATCACGTGCGGTAGTAGTTTATATCCAGCGTCTCCCAGGAAAAAGCAGCCGGCTGGGATCGCATCGTGGCATGTCTTACCGAAGTCAGAGTTGTTGAACACGGCCTTGTCATTTTGAGATCCACTTCTAATAGAAAACGACATGATTCTCTTGTTGGAGTCGACTACAACCTGCAACACCAGTTAGTTACCGGAAATACCTTTCACACACGGAATTTTTTTTACCTGCATGTTGAACGCTGGACACCCTTTCCTACAGTACCAACCCTCATAATCTGCGAATCGGTGCACAGGAAACAGCGACCCATCGATTGCACCTGCCACGTTGGGCACACCGTACACTCGCTCAAAGCCCATCGAAACTACGTGCCACACGTGAAGCGTTTGCGGTAAGCGGACGGTGACCTCTAGATAGCAGCTATTTAGTATCGCCACAACCTACGCAATAAAAAAACGTACGCAAATACTAGTTAGTCTACCAGGAAAGTATACTTAATCATAACACAGCTTACTTGGTCCACATGGGCAATTGCCTGAGCCTTGCTCGCCCCGAAAAAGCTGCCAGCGACTTGATATGACCCCTCATGCGTAAGATAGAACAAAGTCACGCCGACGCGCGTCTCGATGTCGAATACAGCGTTGCTTCCCAGCGGCAAGTTGATGTCCGTCCATTTAGCCTCAATACGGCCAACGATCGTCTTGAAGTTGGCGAATGTGCACCGTAGATAGCGTCGGTACCAGCCACAAAACAATACATTACCCCGCACAGAATCCCACGGGCATGTACGTGTAGACCAAACTGCAGTAGATGGCTCTCTGCTGTGACGTCCATCGTGTGTCGCAGCTACGGCTGCAGCGAGGGCTGCAGCGACGACCACGCACTCTTCATCGATGTCCTCCGCCATCGTTTTGTGACTGCCAAGCATCTAGCTACCTGTGTAATCTAATAACCGATGACCTTTCGACTGAGCAGAGGTCGCCGAGGTGAGCTGAGTTGGCAGAGATGACGACAGCAGATTGACCAATAAGATCGTCGTATTTTTCGACTGAGGAGGCCGGTAAAAGACTTGAACCTTCCTCTTACTACTTGTGGTCAGTTGCACGTGTTGAAGCAAAGGGCAACAAGGCAGCAACAACGGCATTTGCTCGTACTGTTCTGTACCGATAGATAGCTGCAGTGTTTCGCTATAGCTGTAGCTATGTATACATGCAAGATTATTTGGAGCCCATCGACTGGTTCATGCATCACTGGGTTGCTACACTCAGTGTCTACACGTCCCACGCTCCTGCTTGTGAATCTGGTCACCTGAGGGTCAGATGCAAGTTGCTCTTCTCAACGAGCTTCTCGATTGGCAGGCGCCTGCCAAGCCAACGGCGTATTTGCAAGTCTCTTAAATAGAGGGGTCAATGCGCTCATCAGTGGACTCTTCATGACGACACCAGCACCGTTGTGGGCACCACTTCAAGCCACGATCTACGAAGTACTTCAGTAGTGCGTGACTGCAAAGATAGACAAGGAAAACGAAAGTTATTAGATAAAGTTTTGCATTGAGTCGACAGCCTTGATGTCACGGCACGCGCCAGGAACTATTCCAAATTCAACTCGTATCATATCATGCTCTGCCGCACCGCCCACCACCAACTGTATGGCTCACAAGCTGACGTCACTCAGACAACATGAACGTCTTGCGTGGTGGCACCCTCACTGGGTGCCTGCAGCCATTTCACGCACGGCGGTCTGGATCCGTTTGCTGAACTGGCAAAAACTCAAAAACTCCTTCTGTCGCTCCTTGTCCAGCTGACGAACCTCTTCCTCCCCCTGAGCGATTTCTGCCCCAAGGCGTTTGACCTCTTCGAACGCGTCCTTCTTCATGTTGATCAACTCGTCCATGTTCCGCTGGATCCTCTGGATATTTTCCAAGTTTGAGCGAATGTTGGCCTCTAGTACGCCACACTTGCGGTGACTTGCATCTTGAGCATAAGGTACATCGGCTGTGCACGTTTCCAGGAATGAATTGAGCTCTTCTGGATCAAACTTGAGATACATGACAATGTTGGCCACTACTCCGTCTCGAGCTTTTTCTGCTTTGACGAGATCTTGGCGCAGTGTCTTCGACCTGGCGCTTGCTTTTCGGACCTCGTTCATATCCATTGGTTGGGCGCTTGACAACTCCTTCGTTTTCTTAATAGCTTCGTCGTAGTCTTGCTTAATGCCGTAAATCTTTTCGCTGTGTTGGTTGTACTCGCCGACCATTGAGCGCAAAATGGGGTCTTCGTCATCGCCCATTAATTTCTCCATCAACTCGTCCACATCCAGCACTGGGTTTTCTTGAGCAGCGGTAGCTGAGGTCAGCCACGCACTTTCAGACTTAACGCGAACCTCTTCTTCGATCTGTGGCTGGGACGGTGGGTGAGAGCTCGTACTGGTCTGCGAGTCACTGTCATCATCAAGCGTCAGGTCGACAATTGACGTGGTATTCACTCGCGACGAGGGCTTAGCTTGGCTCTCAGGCTCCTCAGCTATTGATTGTGGAATATCTGCCGAGCCAGTTCCAGTAAGCGACAAATTGCCCAACGCCGCGGCCGTATCACTTGGTGTTGCTGCAGCTTTCTCCATCTTGACACGCGCCGCTGCAGTAGCGCTGTACTTCTCTTCCGGCACCTCCTCCGCAGTTTTATTGGCCTGGTCAGCGGCTACCTCCGCTGCGGCAGCCTTGTCTTGCAGGTCTCCCTTGCTCATCTTCACCATCTCCACAAACATCAAGTTCCAGCTAGCAAATGGGAACATCCTAGGCGACGACCCTGTAGCAGACAAGAAACACGTCAGCTTATTAACCTCCACATCTCATGACCATCCATCCAGACTCCCAACCTTCCACACAGAAGAAGAAGTGCGACTCCGGCTGCAGGTGCTTGGAGGCGCAACAGTTCTCACACTGGTACATGTGGCAGTTGACGCAGAAGAACTCCATCGTCTTCTGGCCGCACTCCTGGCAGGCTACAGACAGAGCGACAGGCGTCAGTTGGCATTCCTCTCTCTCTCTCTGTATCAACCGCCAACGCACCGCTGATCCACTTGAGGAACTCCTGGTGTGGCCGGCCGTCGCCTTTGCTCTCCTCGTGCTTCATGGCCAGCGCCGCCAGTCGGTGGTGGACGTCCAGCTCGCACTGTCTGCAGAAGTGCTGGACGCAGCGCTGACACTCGTAGTCGGCGATGGCGACGCGGCATTGATCGCAGTGCGGCCGCTGCAGCTCTGCACACAGACAGCGAACGAATTAGTGGTGTGATCAGGCGAGCGTGGGCGTAGCTTCAGTGGACGCACGCGCAGGCTCCTGCACCGACGCGAAGCTCGGGTCCTCCTGCTCCTCCAGTGGCTGCATCTTTGATTATCATGGCAACGGCAACTCGTGCCTATTTCAGCGAATCAGCGCTGTAAAAACAAAATGCCTGTGTCTGATTGGTTAAAATACCAAGATATCGACGCCGCCTTGTCACTGGTCAAATTGCTTCAACCTGAAGAACCAGGCAGTTGAGCCCGGACAGTTGACAAGCAATACAGTACTAAGTAAGCTATGGAGCTTACGCTGCAGAGGGCCGACGTGTTGTGGCTGGCCAAGCCGCCCGCGAAGCTGACGGAGGCGTCCGACGCGCCGCAAGCCACTCGACTGGCGGTGCTGCTGCCTGAGCGAGACGAGGGACTGCCGCTGCCCTGCAGCGTGTCCATCCCCGTGGAAGAGCTGGCGACGCAGCACAAGACGTCGCTGCTGGACCAGCACGTGACGTTCCAGCTACTGGACGAGGATCTGGTGGTGGCGACGCACGCGCTGACGCTGCGCGAGTGCGTCCCCGTGCTGGCGGAGGGCGCCATCCATTGGACGCAGCCAGTGCAGCACAAAGGCGTCCGTACCGTTAGACTGCGTTGCGTTGCATTTGTATTGAGTGTAGAGAAAATGACGGAACGCTGTCATTACTATGTGTTTTAAGGTGTATTGGGACGTGGAGATTTGCGTCCACGTGACGACTGACCGACGTCCGCGTGCGCTCATCTCTCATGCCATTGCGATCAAGAACGGAGCGAGCGACGTCGCGCACCAGGTTGGAAGGAATATGTTGCTGATACTCTTTAATGACTGGTTGATGGAATGTCGGTGCGTTGATGTCTGCCACTTGCAGTTGTCGCTGCACAAGAACAAGGCTGTGCTTGGGTTGTTGCCGGCTGTGGCGGGCTGCGTGGTTGGCGTCGTGGGGACGTCCCCAGTCTGGCTGCCACTGACGCTACTTGTGGGCGTGATGGGGTTCCCCATTTGGCTGGTCGTTGGTGTTGCAATGACGCTGGTCACGATCTTTTCCACTATATCGGCGGTCGTGACGGTGAAGCTGGCACACTCGAAGAGGGTCAAAGGCGCGTGCCAGAACTTCTTGACCAGTCAACAAGGCCAGTTGCTGCTGTTTGAGGGTATGCCTGGAGAGGAATCTCTGTCACCTTCGGCTCTATCCACTCGTGCGAAGGAGTATGTGCTGGAGAACCCGTCTCGCAAGTTAGTTGCCAGTTTGGCGATCGACTTCTTGGGAAATGCAACATTTGTAGTTCCCGGCGTGGGCGAGCTGGCGGACGTGCTTTGGGCGCCCGTGTCGGCGAAGATGGTTGACACGCTGTACAAGGAATCGTCTCCGCACGCAAAGTACGTGGCGTTTATGGAGGAGGTGCTACCCTTCACGGACTTCATCCCAACGGCGACGCTCGCATGGTAAGCTACTGTACTGCTAAAAGGTGGTGGAGAAGTCTATGCAACTAACTTGGGGCTGTCCTTGCAGGATGAAGGAGAACTGGAGCTCGGCCGAGCTGGACAAGCTGGTCGCACTCACCAAGTTCGGCAAGAGAGCGTAAAGGCAACATGTATCATGTACTGGCAGTACAGTACTGCTACTTTCGATAGTTGTGCCAGCTGTGGGAAAATGGAAAACTTTGTTGGTCGTTCCACTTCCAACATGAAGGGGCACACGCCTTTCAACTTGCTGCATATCTACACATTTGCGGTACGCACTAACCCTGGAAACCTCAACGACAAGATGCCTGCCATCTGCATGCACTCTGGAATAGAACAAAATTGTACCGCAGTCGCCATCAGAGGCGGCGGAACGCAGCGTATTTCGGCGATGCGAGCTGCCGAGACCACATCTGCTGATCACGCCTTGAATCCGCATGTCTGGGGCTGCATCGCCAGGAAAAAGGCCAGAATAGGCGGAAAGAACGATCCTAGGTCCCATTTCGGAGAGGTCATTCTAAAAAAGCACTCCCAAGGCAACTTACGCCGACAAGAACTACCCACTGAAGCAAGCAGCTAAGATGGCCGGTGAACTCGAGAGCCCAAACAATCAGATCCTTAAGACCACCGACGGAATCATGACCCCACCCAGGAAACTCCGGTACGAGTAGCGCTACGGCTATTGCTGAAGGCAACAGTGACTCACAGTGACTCACGCTCTTTGTGTATTGCAACTTACCCTTGCAGTCAGCTGACGTCACCCCCGAAGATCAGTCAGACCCGCCCCGTTTACCCGATGCGCTTCGGCCCTCTGATGCCATCGTTCGACGACTGGAGCGACGAGGAGTCCGAGGATGCGGAGCCTGTGAAGCCGTGGTCCCGATCCGCATGAAATGCTCAAGATCGAGGCAGGAATGAATATTTTATGAGCCAGCGAGCAGCCGGGGGAAGCAGCCGCCACGGCGTGGAATCCACGGCGAGTCAACGCACAATATTAACACAATACAAAAGCCATGAGCTGCAAGTTGCCGTTGCCTTTTGGCGCGCTGTTTGAAATTCAAACAGCGCGCCAAAACTTTGAATCATCAACGGTCGTTTTCCCAACGGTACGTTTTCCCAACGGTCGACGAATGTGATTGGTTGGACAAGAATTTGAACCGGCCAATCATCGACCGACTGGTGCGACTCATCTCAGCAGAAAGTTTAGACGGCAACATGTTTGCGTTTGCGTTACTTCCACTGTCCTCCATTTATCATGCTCTTATCACTTTCTGATCTCCATCAAAGCGATAAACACCCGACACACCCTCCATCATGACCAAGCCGACTGTCTGCATTCGCCAGTTCCGCGACGTCGATTTGCCTGAAGTCGCCGAGATTTTCGAGTATGGTATGATGCTGTACGCGAAGGATGACCCTGTGTCGAGGCAACGGTGGGCGGAGTACGTGCGCAAATGCCTCAAGGATGACATGGCAGACGTTCATGACACGTACATGGCGCCTGGCGGCAATTTCTGGGTCGCAACGGTTGAAGACAACAACGGAGAGAGCAAGGTCGCAGGCATGATCGCACTGGAGCCGAAAGGCAACGGCGAATGCGAAGTGCGGCGAGTTTCGGTGCACTCAGGCTACCAGCGCATGGGCATCGGTCGCGAGTTGATGACGCATCTGGTGCACTGGGCGACCACCCACAACTTCAAAACGCTGACGCTCAATACAGCACTCTCCGAGAGTACCTCATCCGTTGCGTTCTACAACTTGTTTGGCTTCAAAAGTGGTGAGACGGTCACGCTCTGGGAAAACCCGACGCAGGAGATAGTTTGGATGAGGAAGACTTTGCCGTGAGTTGCCACCAGCACCTGCGTAAAACTCTTGGCACTATTGAGAGACTGCTACCACTCAGATGTATCGAAGTACTAACAGTTGGAAAGACATTATACTGCAAAATAAAAGTAATCTATAGGATTACCATTCACTCCTCCACATCCGTGGCGTCGTCGCTGGCCTTTTCGTCCCTCTTTTCTGCCGTAAGAACTAGCAAGCAGCCAAGATGGCCGGTAAACTGGAGAGCCCAAACAACCAGAAGGCCGCCGACGGAATCATGACCCCTCCCAGGAAACTCCGGTACGACCAGTGCAGTGCTGAAGGCAACAGCGAATCACAGTGACGCCATTTGTGTCGAAATTTGCAATTGCAGACAACTGACATCGCCCCCGAAGAACACGTCCCGTGAACCCACCCGATGCGCTTCGGCCCTCTGATGGCATCGCTCGACAACAGAAGCAACAAGGTCACCGACGACGTAAAGCCCGTGAAGCCGTGGTCCCATCAGGACGAAGTGCCTGGCACAAGGACAAGATTGGACAAGGCGAGGTGGCGAGGAATGAAAATTTTATGATCCATCGAGCAGCCAAGGGAAGTAGCCACCACTGCGTGGAACCCACGGCGAGACTGTTAACAAAATACAATAAGTTAGCGCCATGAGTCTATGAGCTGCAAGTGCCAAACAACGGTGCCGATCCCTTTGGCGAGCTGTTTGAATCATCAACGGTCGTTATCCCAACGGTCGATGGATGTGATTGGTTGGACAAGAATTTGAACCGGCCAATCACCGGCCGACATGTGCCTCATCTCAAGCCAAAGTTGAGACGGCAACATGTTAGCGACTGCATTCATGCTTTCACTAGCTGCACCTTCACGGGCTCCCGTCATTTAAAGTGCTAAGGGAATATGTATCACTTTCTAATATCCATTGAAGCGATAAACACCCAACACATCCTCCATCATGACCAAGCCAATTGTCTGCATTCGCCAGTTCCTCGACGACGATTTGCCTGAAATCGCCGAGATTTTCGAGTACGGCATGATGCTGTACGCGAAGGATAACTCTATGTCGAGGCACTGCTGGCGAGAGTACGTGCGCAAAAGCCTCACGGCCGACCTGGCCGATAACCAAGGCACGTACCTAACGACTGGCGGCAACTTCTGGGTCGCAACGGTTAAAGACAACAACGGAGAGAGCAAGGTCGCAGGCATGATCGCACTGGAGCCGAAGGGCAACGGCGAAGGCGAAGTGCGGCGAGTTTCAGTGCACTCGGGCTACCAGCGCATGGGCATCGGTCGCAAGCTGATGACGCATCTGGTTGACTGGGCGACGAACCACAACTTCAAAAGGCTGACGCTCAGTGCTTCATACGCCGAGAGAACACCAGCCGTCGCGTTCTACACCTCGTTTGGCTTCAAAAGTGGTGAGAGCTTTACTTTCATGGAAAACCCAACGCACGAAGCCTTTTGGATGTTCAAGACGCTGCCATGAGCTACTGCACCGAATCCAGCACCCGTGTTAAACTCTTCGCACACTTCAGAGTCAGACGTAACGAAGTACCACGATCTGTGTATGGTTGGAAAGACATTATATAGCAAAAGAAAAGTAATCTATAGGGTTGCCATTTACTCCTCCACATCCATGGCGGCGTCGGCTTTGGCTTCGTCGCTGGCCTTGTCGTCCCCCTTCTCTGCCTCCAACTTCTTAATGTCATCCTCGGTGACCAGGCCACTCTTCAGCAGCTTGGCCTTCTCGCCGTCAACGTAGATGCGGTGGCGCTTGGCATCCTTCTGCAGTTTCTTCTTGGACGGCCGGGGCTTGCGCAGCACCGTGCGCTTGCCCTTCTGCAGCACCGCCACCTTCTTCTGGTTGCGGATCTCTGCGCGCTTCTTGTTGAGAAGTTTCACCTTCTTCTTGTTGTTGGTTTGCACTGCCTGGCCGTTGGCGCCCATGGTGATAGATTGGTGTTGATTCCTGTGCTGTTGCTGAACCTGTCGGCCGAGTTCTTGCTTGGGGAATGACGACGGAGCTCTTCGCAGTCAAAATCGATGCGATCGACTGGACACCGCTAAAAGCGGTACATGACTGGTACAGTCGTACTTAGCACAGGTGCATTACCGTCACCACTCTGAATATGATGCATGCTGGTTGACGCCGATGAAGCACAGGGCTAAGCGTCGGAATTGCCAACACGGGCGCTGCAGACTGCAGCCTGCAGTCTGCAGCTGGATAAAAAAATGGTAGCAAAAACGCACACTCAGGTAAACAAGCACCTGTAACGTATTGAACCCAGATTGGCAAGCGGTGCACTGAACGCGGCACTAAAGTAGCTCTAATGGTGGAAACCTGTCTTGGCCTTAGATAACTACCGCGATGGACGTAGTGCAGCAGCATAACACCTGCTAGTTTGCACCTCTGCACTGTCCTCACAACCAAGCACCCTGACGCCTCCACCGTTACTGGGCCATATTACCCTGTGTCGTCCCCCTCTCTACTTCTTGGAACGCTTGCCTGCACCCTTCTTGGGGATGGTCTTGCCCCGTCGCTTCATCTGGTCGAGCTTGCCGAGACGCTCCTCGTTCAGGATCTCAAAGTTGGGGTCGTCGCCGCCCATACGCAGGAGCAGCGGCTTGTTGAACCACGAGGCCACCTTGTCGCCCTTGAGCTGCTTGCTGATGACCTTGTTGCCCGACGGGATGTTGCGCTGCGGCAGACGCTGGAAGATCTTGCGGCTCAGGTCCGCAATCTGCTGGGGAGACGCCATCGTGCTTGCCGGCAACTCAGGAAGGACTCGCGCGCGCTTGTCGGATGCTGGTTCGCTGCTGCTATCGTAGCCGCTCGTCCAGTCTGTCACGAGCGTAAATACAGCTACTATGATTGGTCAAAATTACATCCATATATTGCAATTATAGCCACCCAATTATAATTCATATCTGTATCAACACTATCCATACACGACTTCACATACAAACACCTCGTCATAAAGAATCTGCTAATTACTTCTTGTGCGATTAGCGTGACCCTGATGACGTTCCACCTGCAATCAGTGCTGCGGCTGACACCTCGTCATTGTCTCACTCGCCGTCGCTGCGTGCTCCCGTCGACCTTCACCTCCCTATTCCCTAGCTCCTCTTCCATCGCCACCATGTGCCACGGCTGCGCGTGCAAGATCGGCCCTTCGCTGCTGGCGTCGGACCTCTCGTGCCTCAAGGACGAGGCGCTCAAGGTGGTGGCGGCGGGCGCCGACTACCTGCACCTGGACGTGATGGACGGCCACTTTGTCCCCAACATCTCGTGGGGTCCTCCAGTCATCAAGTCGCTGCGGCCGCACACCAAGGCGTTCTTCGACTGCCACATGATGGTGTCCAAGCCCGAGCAGTGGGTGCCGGACATCGCAGCGGCTGGAGGCGACCAGTTCACGTTCCACCTGGAGGCGACGCAGGACCCACTCGCCCTCATCAAGCAGATCCGCGATGCTGGCATGAAGGTGGGTCTGGCCATCAAGCCTGGCACCAGCGCGGAGGCCGCCTTCCCGTACGTGGAGCTCGTGGACATGGTGCTGGTCATGACCGTGGAGCCGGGCTTCGGCGGCCAGAGCTTCATGGCCGACATGATGCCCAAGGTGGAGACCATTCGCGCCAAGTACCCGACGCTGGATATCCAGGTGGACGGCGGACTGGGCCCCTCTACCATTGACGCGGCTGCGAAGGCAGGCGCCAACATGATTGTTGCTGGAAGCTCCGTGTTCAAGGCTGCGGACCCGAAGGCGGTCATTTTGCAACTGCGACACAGTGTCGAGAAGCTCGGCAACGGCAAGAGCGACGACCAGTTGACCAAGCTCTGAAAAAACGTCATAGAGCAGTCTCCTAAACATACACCGTTTGGTTGACGTACTTTTAGAGCGTTTACGATTGAGAGCATCTCCAGCGGTAGGACTTATTTTTCGGTGCTATCGAGCCCCTTAAGACCACGAAAATTAAAATAAGTCGGTGTTGAGAGGACAGCTCCCCACCAGGAGGATGTATTCGCCGTCTTAACTAAATCCTTGGCCCCGAATTTTCGCCCTGAGCAGCTTCGATTATCGACCTCCGATCCCCATAGTGAAAACAAGTCAGAAAGGTTAGAATTCGAGTCTTATTTTAAGACCGAAGAGTCAAAGTATAGACCCTGGTAAATTTAAAACCCGCGATACGACTCACCGGTGGGACCGTTAAATCTCTCTCAAGTCTCAACGGCGTTACTTTTACGATAAAACTGGTGTTAGAGCTTACCGCTGGAGATGCTCTGAAACAGATAAAGTCACACATCGTTTAACGTTCAAACCAAAATGATACTAAAAGTATTACTACCTCCACCAGGAAAAAACGCGGGTATGTAGCGTACACGAAATCGTTTAAAAGTAATACCCCGCTGAAATCGATCGCATGAATTTTCCCGCCCGAATTTCGCCTGACATATCCAGCGCAAGCGCTCAGTATGCAAATCACCGGCCACAGAACAGTCCCCCCTCCCTCGTGCGCCCCACTCCTCGTACGTCCCCCTCGTGCCCCCCCCCCTCGGGCGCTCAGCTCCCCCCTCGGTCCCCATGAAACAAGCAACCGCCGACGAGTGTCAAGTAATATGGGAGACTTACCGGCTTCACAGCGACAACGACAAGCTCGAGCATGGTGGCATGGCATGACGAAGATCGCAGGAGATTTCCGCGTACCACCAAGGACTTGATCAAGGAAGTCGAGCTTTTCGGAACCTGAAGCTGGTGGTGAAACTACTAGGCATCGACTCGGTGCTACACTACGTCGAAGGCAAAGCCAAAGGGCGACGAAGAAGGTAGCAGCAGTCAACAAAGCGAGGGCGTCGACTCAGGGCGTGAAGGTGGAGCACACGTCAGCATTCACGCCGTCCACCTTCTATCGGTTCGAGTTGCGGTAGCCGCGGGACCTCCTCCTTTCAGGTGACGTTGCCGACGTCGGTCCGTGGACCCGCTCCCATCGATGATGTCAATGCTCAACCCCGCCGTGGGATCCCCGCGCTCAGCCGCGATCGACGACGAGGCCGCCAAAGAAGGCGAAGACGAAGACGACAGGGCGGCAGCAAAACTCGTCCGTTCCGAATTGGATTTTTCTCTCTGCTAATCTGGCGGAACACGTACGCCACTTGCTGTTTCCTTCTTAGCTGTCGCCTTCTTGAGATGCATGTAGCGACCGCCGACCGCAAATTCGAATCGCGAGTAAGAAGAGCTAACCTTTGCATATCTTATACCCCGATGAAAAACGAGGCGGAGCTCTCGTGAAATTTTTTTGAAAACCGCGTTTTTTTCTTAGCGGAGGTAGTAGTAGTAGATGCAAAAGTGTAGTATAAAGAAGATGCTAGGCTGCACAGCGAGACGATACTCTTTAACTACGTTGCATGGTGTGCATGCCTCGCCGTTAAGCTCAGCTCGCGACTACATCCCATATTTACATATCCTCATCGGACTCGTCATCGCCGGTGGTAACGGCGTCCTCAGCAGCGAGCCGCTGGTACTTGTCCTTGGACCAGACACTCAGCATGACAAGCTTGAATTCGGCCATTTTGCGGTCGAAGTGCACAAGCAGCTTGGCCTGCTCGGGGGTCAGCGTCTGTCCAGGCTTGCAGATGGTGAAGTTGCGGCTGAGCACAATGGCGCCGTTCTTCAGGTCCACAGGCAGCCCCAGTCCGCGCAGCGACTCGAGCATGCTGCCAATGAACTGCGGCAACGGACCCTCCGGGATCGTGACGGTGTCCGTGGCGACGAAGCCCGAACGCGGGTAGTCACTGACCGAGAGCTTCGCGAAGTAGTTGACGACCTCGTCGTGCGGCTTGCTGGTGAACAGCAGACCAGTGTTGCCGCTCACGTCCTTGGAGAGACGGAAGAGGTTCTCGGCGTACTCCTCCTCCTTGGAACGGCCGAGCGCGAGCTTCATGACCTTGTTCTTGCCCAGGAAGAAGCGGCTGTCCTTGAAGTCCATGCGCACGTCCTTAAAGTGGTTCGTGCGCATGTTCTGGAAGCTGAAGACGTAGGCGGACTCGTACGTGTCCACGGCATTGCGGATGGCGTCCACCACGTTCTGCTTGAGCTCGTTGCCCTTCTTGTTGGCCTGCGTGAGCGGCTTGGTGCGTTGTCTCTTGGACTTGGGCATGGCTCTCGACTTGCGGCGACGGGCTTGGCTTGGCTTGTGTCTGTGACTGTGTCAACGTCTGTCTGTGCCTCTTGCCGGTCAAGTCTCCACCAACCAAAAAGTCAACCACTTGCATCACCTTCTTTTCGTCCAATCAGACATCGACAATACAACCTCCATATCCGATTCGCTAAAAATATGTTTTGACACGTTTTCATTGGCTGAAACCCCGTCTCGGCCAGCCCAGCCAGTCGTCCGAGTAGGGGGAAATCCATTGTCATCCCCAGACACCCACCCGGAAGCACCCCGACCGACGACGACCATGGCTTGGGGTCTCGACACGACGCCGACGCCGGCACGGGCGCCCATTGCTGCTGCACCTTCTGCTGCGCCTGCTTCTGCTGCCCCCGCTGCTGCTTCCCCCTCCCCCGTGGCGGTGCTGGGGCCCGCGCCCGAGTCCGCTGAGTCCATCGACATCTTCGACGGTGTGACGCCCGTGACCAGCGTGGCGCTGGAGGGCGTGGCGCTGCTGCAGATCATCAAGCACTGCCACGAGAGCCTCCCGGGCGGCGTGGCCGGCTCGCTGCTGGGCGTGGACAAGGAGCAGGTGCTGGAGGTGACCAACAGCTTCCCGTCGCCGCCCAGCAGCGAGCGCAAGAAGGGCGCGGACGAGTACCAGCTGGACATGATGAAGAGTCTGCGTGAGGTGGGCATGGACAACAACAAGGTGGGCTGGTACCAGTCCGTGGCCATGGGCACGTTCTGCACGGCCTCGTTCATCGAGCACCAGTTCCAGTACCAGAAGTCGCTGGGTCCTAACGCCATCTGCCTCATCTACGACTCGGCCGAGACGTCCAAGGGCTCGCTCAGCCTGCGCGCTGTGCGCCTAACCAAGGCCTTCGTGGACACGTACAAGAGCGGCGCCTTCTCCAAGGAGAGCTTCGCCAAGAACGACATCCGCTCGGCTACGGTGGTGGAGGAGATCCCCATCGAGATCCGCAACTCGGACATCATCACGTGCTGGCTGCAGCAGATGGCGCACGCCGGTGACTGCGCCACGGCCGGCAGCTTCGAGCGCCTCGACCTGGCCACCAACGCCTACCTCGAGAGCAGCCTTAAGAACATGACGCTGTGGGCGGATGAGCTTGCGCAGGAGCACTACAAATTCCAGGGCTATGAGCGCGCATTATCTAAGCAGCGCGCGGCCTACCAGCAGTGGCAGAATAGACAGCGGGAGGAGAACAAGACTCGTCGCGAGAACGGAGAGGAGCCCGTGCCCGAGGAGGACCCCAACTTTTTCGAGTCGGTGAACCAGCCCTCGCGGCTCGAGTCGCTCCTCATCACCAAGCAGATGAACACGTACTGTGAGCACATCAACCGTTACGCCGGAAAGTCCTTCCAGAAGCTCTTCCTGGCCGCGAAGATTCACCAGAACGAGTAAACAGGCAGGAAGAAGGCAGAGCAGGCAGCGTCTCTCTCATCTTGTGGATCCCGTCGGCTTTTGGCGCGGCAAACGCGTACTCAGGCTCAACAGGGCCAGACAGGCAGCAGAAGGCCACGAGAGGTCTGTGAGTAGCTGGTTGGTGGTTTGGCAGTGGTATGGCAGCAGGGCTAGATAGAACAAGGTTGGATGGAATCGGGTGCTTCCCCACTTTGAGGACTGAGTTCCATCCGTTCGCTCGTTCATTTAAAGGAGAAATCCGTTCATGTGCTTTATCCAGTTGCGTATTGTTGAAATCCTTGCATGTTGAAGTTGTTAAAGTTGAAGTGTGAGCTGTACACATGTATCACGTCTCTCTTCACCTGTACAGGTGGTAAAGCTGTGGGTTTGCTCTGATCTCAGCGACCTCGGCGTCCATCTCGGCGGCCCGACGCACCAGACGCTCCTTCACAGACATCAAGTTCTCTGGAACGAACTTGATCACTAGCGACTGCAAGAACGAGTGCCACGTATTGGACCCATCCATGACATCGGCCCGACGTACTACACGATCGTTGTGGTTGTTGGTATGCAGCGTGGAGCCTGTTGATCTGCTGGTTTGCCCTTGCTCACGATGCTCCGGGTTGTTTTCAGGGGCCAACGGGGCCGTATCGCCGTTTCGGATGAACTCGAACAGAGCGCACAGTTGGTTCATCGTTTCCACCCGATTGCCAGGCATCACTCTAGTGTCGTGCTGGTTGCTGGCAGATTGATCGTGCATCCCGAGATCTATTCGAGACAACACCCACTTGACGCGGTGCAGCAGCATTTGATCTTCCTGGGTTCCAGCCCCCTTTGAAGCGGTCTGCACCTCCAGCTCCGTTCTGTCCAGCTCAATTTTTGATAAAAGCTCTTGCCGTTTGTTAGCGTGCAACGTGATGACGTCCTTGAGGTCTTTTGATAGCAGCGGGTTGTCCCTGTACATTGTCTCGATTCGCTCCACTGTGCCGGGATGAACAACTCTCACGGCTTCCAGCATTCCTTGTACACGAGCAATACTCTGTTCAGCTTTGTGAATCCCGAAACGCGTGGCCTGAGTCGTCTCGTGCAATTGTGCAAGCTCTTGCTGCTTATCCATCAGTTTGTCCTCCAACTGCACAATTGAAGCCTTCAGCGCCGCAATATTGTCTCGGTAAAGTTCTGCGTTGGCCTCCAACCCGAGACACATCCGCTTCTGGTCCTCAAGGCTGCGCAGCAGATGAATTTTCGAGTGCAGGCCTTCGATATGGCCGAAAAGAACTTGGTGTTTCCACAACCGGAAGAAATTGTACTTGGTGTGCCGTCGCTGGCGACGTTCATAAGCTACGCAAATGCTCTCTTTGGCAGCTCGAGCTGCACGTTTGCGCACCATGAACACGTACCAATGTCGAAATGGAATCATGTAAATTCGCCGCGAGTACGCATTCCATTCCTCCACAGCATTTCCTCGTAAGGCGCGCTGGTATTGAGCCCGTATGTGCCAGCGCTTCATGAGCCAAGCAAGGGTCTCCCTCGTGCTACCCTCGAACAACCGGCGTACTCGACGAATAAGCTGGCAATGCTTCGCCCAAGCACGCAGGTGCTTGAGCATGTGTGTACGTTGGTAGTGGGCGTCAATTTTACGGAGGTTAAAGTGCTGGTCGTATCGTTCGAGGGTGCGGCGATCCACGACACTGGCAATAGCCTTGTCAATCTGCGTTGCGCGGAAGACTCGCACCCATTCGTCGACAACGCGTTTAAGTATTACTCGATGGTCATGGGCGATGGCAATTTCCATGTTCTTTTTCATGGGAAGATAAACGACGCTCTTTATCAAGTGGAAGTAGCGTTTCAGCACGTGCATTGGGTGACGTGCACGAATTCGACGGATGTTGTCTTTGAGGAACTCCTCATGCACCATCTCCTGGGTAATAACATCGAATCGGTCCATCGCCTCCAGTCGCTGTCGAGCTGCGTAGTGGCGCGCCCGAGCATCTGCTGATGCTTTCTTCCGACTACGCTGTCCAAGGGCTGCCGATTTCCAAGGTAAGAACACGTACTTCAGGAGATTGCACTGCTTTTCCCGAAAGCGATGCTCGGTCTCCTCAAGCCGCGACATTTTCAGTGGCAAATTCATGAGCACCACGTCACGAATTTCAGCTAACACGCGGCGTAGAAATGATCGAGTTCGTTCTTCCTGCATTAGCACGATCTGTTTGTTGACAAACTCCTCTCGCGCTGCAAACTGCTCCATATATGTGAGAAATAGAGCACACTTGCGAGATCGCCATCCCCCAAGAGCAGCTTGCAACTTCTGGAATCGGCGTCGCACCACAAACCCTCGACACATCATCGATATCTTTGTTGCTGCGAGATGGCGCTGCTTATCTCCTGAAGCCACTTCGTGAAAAACTTTGTCCAACCGTCGAACGGTCGAGCGAATATCTCGCACACTGTGAGTTACCTGCGCACTGGTCTTCGGATTCACAGACGTTGATCCCCGTGCGTGGCTCGCTCGATCCTCACCTCCACTAGTTCTGTGTCCTCGAGAAACTTCCTGTATGCTTTCTTGCAAAAACTTTTCAATGCCAAGCTGGTGGACTGTGCGTTCACTGCCCGGCAAGTTTGCAACCCTCTTATCCGTCCCACGACCCGGCGCAGCAGTCAGATTTGTGGCCACTCGCTGCAGACGCTGGTCAAGGCTGGCAATCTCGTTTGATATTTGGTGCATGAGCTCGAGCGGCATGGGTACAGCAGCACTCACTGCAGCTGGTGCAGTTGAGACGGGGGCTCCTACTCGACTGTTACTCAGCAATCCTGTCCCCATGCATTGCAGCAAGTCAAACGTAGTAGATCAGTGATAGTTAAGGCTAGATACTGATCGTACGCTTGTCGGATCCGGTCGTTCGAGGCGCTGCTCCACCCTGAGACCGACGTCGGACCCCGCCCGGGGGCACCGTGGACGAGGAGCGCGCCGCTGCTGCCTCGCTCTCCCCATTCGCCAGGCGGTTCAGCAGTACCTCCTCCACAGACTGCTGCCCCGGGGCCAGCCGAGACGCCTTCCGCACCATGTCGCCCAATGACTGCAACTCAACTCTTTCGCGTCGCTTTAAGATCGATTTTCGGTGGCCGTCTGACCTCTCGTATAGGTATCCATCTATAATTAGTCCGAGATAAAATTGGACCGGACTAATTTGGTACTTAACCCTTTGGGACCGTTGGTCCTGGATCAAAGTGTGGTGCACACAACTAATTTTTCTGGGCTAAGACTCTGTATAAATATCCAGAGACTTTCACGCCCAAGTATTATCAGATTACGAATGGTATGCATCATGCGAGGATCAGCCCCCCATTGGATGGATATAAAACCCAGAGAACTGAGATTATTCTGCGATTGTCCCCACCGAAGGACTTCTCAGTCACAGAGCGCCAAGGGCGGCAGCGACGACAGCAGCGCGTGGAAGGAGTGGTTCGTGCCAACAGCCGTCGGCTGCAGCAGCGCGTTGACCACCGCCCCGCCCATCAACGTGGACAGCTTCTGCGTTGAGTCGACGAGCGTCTACTGACTGTCACAGACTGTGACTTGCAGACAGCAAGAAAGTGCGGGAGCAACGTGCAGAGGTATCGACAGCCACCAGACTCACAGGAGAGAAAGAAGAAATGGCGCGAAAAGTGTGGTTCCAGCTAGTGGACGCAGCTACTCGCGGCGAGTTCGCGGGTACCCAGACTGCTTCAGTGTTATCCGATGGTACCGACGATATTGAGGACCTTCGCGACAAGATCCATACAGCGTATGACCATACGAAGCCGCCAGGAAGAAACCTTCTAGCCCATCTAGCACCAAACCAGCTCAAGATATACGCCAACAGAGAAGTGTATAACGAAATGAACTCCCAGCCTTTGGACGAAGACTCGCTGATTGGCGCACGTGGTGCATCGAAGAAGGATGCACTCATCGTGGTAGTGCCCCAGCGACAGCGCAGTGACGCTGGTTTGGTTGACACGTCGTTGACGTACGCGGACGGAATCAATCCAACGAGTATTCACTTCAGTCGTGAACCCATATTGACGAGAATGGCCGAATGGATGACCGGGGAAGAGGGGAAAAACCACTTCTTGCTTTTGAATTCCCCCGCAGCTTCCGGCAAGACATCATTGTTGAATCTTTTTCAGTACAAGAACCCTGGTCTAAATGCTCGGTATGTTTCTTTCAAACGTGCAATGAGTCCATGGGAAATACTTCGTCTGCATGGTTTGGACGTGGTACACGAGCATTGTGATTATGAAAATGTGATTTTCATGATTGATGACGCACAATTTCAATACGGCGATGCGGTGTTTTGGGCTGCTATCGTGAAGGACATTCCTTTGATGGTTGGCCCTGGTGTGCGATTCATTATCTCGACAACTCACGTGATTTCTACACAAGGGCAATCGAGCCCGGCAGTTTTCAAGCAACTTGAAACAATCAGTCGAGAAGACTTGCTCTTATCCGATAAGCAGTCACTATTGCTGCTTAGTTCGGAAACGCCTCTAGGCTTGTCGACGAATATGCAGAATTTTTACAGCTGAAGGAGACTATCATCGAGCATTGCAATGGGCTAATTGGTGCATTGTGCAAATCTGTCTCTTTCTATGCCGATCAATTTCGTCACCACATGCCACCCGAAGTCGAATGTCTACGAGTATTTTATTCGAAAAAACTTTTGGATCGCATGGATCGTTGTTTTGATACCGTTGATCCAACTCCCCTTTCAAGTGAAGCAAGTGATGCTCTTTTGAAATGTGTCTTGGGAAAACGCATTCATTCGACCCGCCAAGTAGACCAGTCTTTATCCGACATTTTGGCAACATTTGCCAAAGCTGGGATTTTGAACATTGATGCGCAGAGATATTATGTCTTCTCTTCTCTTTTGACGAAACGGTTCTTCACGCATTGCTATTTCCCATTTCGTGCCGACGGCGATCCCTCGACTCTTCGTGAACTTGTGATGAATGCAATTCAAAATATGTCGGCAAGGTCCCTCGCGTCATCCACGTCGAGTCCAGATGATTTCCCAAAAGAAACCACATTCCAGCATTTGTTCACGGTGGGGCTTCTTCACAATACGACCTTTGATACTGCGATTTGCACCGAGTTGTCGAGGTCGTTTGCTACAAGCACGACGGTGGAGGGGGGAATTGACTTTTTCGTGGATGGTGATCACATGTGGGGTATCGAGTTAGTAAGAAGTGGTGCCAAGATTGGTGAGCACATGAGCCGTTTCGGTCCGGGGGGTAAATACGCTGGTTTGCAATCGAGGGATTACGTTGTCCTGGATTTTCGCCAAGGTGTTACCAATGTATGTCGAGATCCTCGTAGAGCGACCGCATCCTTTCCCATAGACGACGCAACAGGACAGACTCGTTTTGGCGAAGTAGTTGTCAAGTATTGGATGGATGTAGCCGTCACATTGCATTTACAACCTTAATTTTATTGTGCCTTTCATCTCTTTTGGCCAGACGGCAGTGAAAAACTATCTTTCTTGATAGAGGGTTAGGGTAATAGCAACAAGTTACCACCACGGAGGTACAGATTAGCGTAGCCGGCAAATCCTCCCGGAAGCACCTTCAAGGGGCTTTGCGAAGCCCTGCGCAGGAGAGAAAGCCCGTTTTGGCAGTGCTGAAAGCGGCCAATCGGGCTTTTCAACGGAGGAGATACCTTTGAAGGTGCCTACTACGAAAGTAGTTGCTTGCAAGACTACCGGCAAAACAGGCGACTCGACGCAGTTTGGGCTCAGAATCCTTTAGCTAAGTAGATGAACGATATTACACAGTCAAAATGTCTATTTTGCTAGCGAAAATACGCGGTAGCTACCCGTTACCGCTAGGCAGGTACTTGGCCAACTTCGACGGCACTTGCCTGATGGCTGCTGGCTACTCCGTTTTACATATCAAATCCTAAGATATAAGTACTCCCCAGAAGTAAAAAAGTACCTTCTAAAGTCCCATGAAGGACGCGCAAAAAGACAGAAAGGCACAATAATATATCGTTCAAAGGCCAGCCAATGAAATTTTTGTTATTCCTGACAAACATACCTCAATATACTACATTGGGGGGGTCGCAGTTATTGAATAGAAGTCTGCAATACAATATTAAAATAGAATATTTTACTGGTAGTGCCTTCGGTTACGAAGTGTACGTACGTACAGCCCAAACAGGATTAATTCGGGGCACGCCATATGTGGCACACACGAAACAAAAGTATACAAACTTCAAGTTAAATCGTTTAATAATCTCAAAACCAGCATGCTTTCTCAGAATCCACGGAAACATAGATGCTTTCGCGGTAAATAGCCAACTTTTTGAGTAGGATATACGATTCCAGAGATAACGGAAAGACGTTAAGTACGATAACGCCGGGCCTGGATAAAACTTTAAACCTCTGTTTTGCGTACATGTTATTGCATTGCACCACACAAGCGAAAGTTCTAGACTCAAGCGAGAGTTTTTACGTATGCTAGTAGCACTGCTAACGATGAGATTGATAATGCCTCTAGTAAAAAAATACGTTCATTGCCTACAATTGCACCAGACGATAGCACCAGGTTGACGAAGCTTCATTGCCTACGATAGCACCAGACGATTGCACCAGGTTGACGAAGCTTGAGGGTGGCAACTAGTAGTGAGCGGTGTAGATAGTAGCGAGTAGCTGTGCATCCTGTTCCGTACCGTGTTGAGTCTTGCTTCTTCGGCACCACAGCAGCGGAGGTTTTGCCGTGAGAACGGAGGGGGGGCTGCTGCGGCGAAAGACTGAGGGTGGTGGTGGCGGCCTAAGTCTATTCGCTGGATTGATTGAATAAAATTGACCTTTTTGGCTCAGAATTCCGGGAACCCTCCTCTACGGAGAGTTCCTTGGAAATCCGTCGGTGGTTCCAGCTCGGATGTCGCGCAGATACTTCGGCTGCGAAGCAGGCGCAGGAGATGCGCAATACTTCAGAAATAGTATTTTGCAGTTATTAGATCGTAGCAGTACACGAGCACTATAATATAACATTTATAATGGCATTTACTAGAGAAGTAGCATTTTCTTTAAACGTAGCAACACACGAGTACTATAATATAATATAATATATTACTTAAGTACTTATGTTATGTACAACCAGCGCTACCAGCCCAGCCCTCTAGTATTGTCCGATAACTACCTTTAGTTTAACACCTTGTCTCCTAACGTCGTAAGATACGACATATCCTTTTTTCTATGTCGTAAGTTACGACATTGAGCGAGTTATACTTGATTAAAGTATGAGCATGACTCCCTCATACTTTAATCAAGTGTTTTCAGACAACCGCAGCATATAAGCTGCGAGAGGTCTCTGCGACAAGTTCACAAAACCGGGTCAGAGGATGGATTCGGATGGGTGATGGATGCCAGTCTGGTCCAGACCGCTCATTCAAGAATTTGCGGACTGGCGAGCATGCGGTCCAGTCGCCGAGAGAAACCCGCCGCCCCCGCCGCGGCACCACACGACATTGACTTCGGACACCTATGGCGGCAGCTCAGGGCAGCGGGGTGGACGTCGAAGCGGCCGACCGGCATTCAGACGGAGTGGGCATACAAAAGCCCGGAGGGTGAGAACGTGCTGCTGGGTGAGCGTGCCATGGTGGAGTACGCCTTCAAGTCTGGATTGCTGGTGGAGGACGAGGAGCATGTTGGAGAGGAGGAAGGCGGCGGTGAGCATGTTGGGGACGAGGGCGGTGGCGGTGAACATGGCGAGGAGCATGTTAGAGAGGAGGACGACGGCGGTGAGCATGTTGGAGAGGAGGACGGTGTCGGTGACGACGACGCCATTAGACCCTCTCAGATCGACACTAGTGTTCTGCTGTCGCAGAACACTATCGAGCAGATGTTCGGCTCCTCCGACTCGGAGACCGAACTATCGCAGGCGGCGGTAGCAAGAGCATTTGATCTCTCCCAGAGAGACCTGCAAGCTGACGATGAGCAGCGAGACGCAGCAGCCAGCTTGCGCCTTCTGTCGGACGCGTCGGGACTGGAGAGTGAGGGGGAGGACGAACGTGCTGTTACTTCTCCCATTGCTCCCCCACGGCGAACACGGATCCCGCTGAAACTCGACGCCGACGTGAACGTGTTGCAGGACGGGGAGAGCAGCAGTGAGTATGAGGACTTCAGCTCTGATGACAGCGATAGTGCTGGCATCTGCGACGACGACGGCGACTCTGGAAGCGACGAGTTCGATGAGGAGGGGGGGCGATGAAATCTCTGATAGCGACGCCGCCGAGATGGATGAGGCTTTCGGGCGTCTCTGCATATTGGAGGCAGCGGTGAACTGAGCAAAGCAGCTCTCAAACAGCGCGCGACAGCGCTTCGGGCAATGCAGTGGACCCCAGCCATGACAGAGTTCGAGACTGATACTCCTGCGTACCCTGGGTTGGGTGCGGACGAGGCCGACCTGTTGGAGAGCTGCTGGATGTGTGGCGATCGCCACTCCTCACACTATTTTTCTTCGTACCGAAAACCGTGTGGGTTTCGATCGCGAAGGAGACGAACCGTTACTTTTTGCAGCAAGTTGGGAAGCGAGCAGAAAGGATGGCAGCGCGACAGACCGGACGTCAACGTGAGACCGCCGCGCAGGTTGCACGGCGCTTGAAAGCATCCGAGGAGTACGGTGCCCACGAGATTTTGCGTGTTGTTGGGCTTCTAGTGGCGCGCATGCTGTGTCCTCAGAAGAGGAGCTTTGCTGCGCATTGGTCCATGGTCGAGGACGGCGCCATTTCAGCCGGACTCTTCGGGCGGTACATGTCGCGCGATCGCTGCCAAAACATCCTGCGTGACCTTCACTTCGTCAACAACACCGCCGACCACGGCCGCGATAAACTGTGGAAGCTGCGTCCAGTAGTGGACAAGATCCAAGAACGCTTCTTGGCTGGTTGGTCGCTTCCAGCCATCTTTTCTTTTGATGAAGGCGTTCTTCCTGCCACGTCGAAGCGCAACACGACGCGCATGTTCATGTCGGACAAGCCGCACCGATACGGCTCCAAACTATTTATGCTGTGTGACGCAAAGACAGCGTACTGCCACAGGTATTTTTTATCTTTTTTTCTATGTCGTAACTTACGACGTGCAATGAATGCTAACGCATCTTTATGTCGTAACTGCTCTACATTCGAAGTTTATGTGGGCAAGCGGAACAACGATGGAGGAGATACTGGAATTGACGCCACTGGAGCAGCAGCTGTCTTGCGGAACCTGAAGACTGCATTCACTCAATCGTGCCACAACTGGCATGCTGTAATCATCGACCGATACTACACCTCGGTTCTTCTCGCCGTGAAGCTGCTCAAGCTGAAGGTGTACGTCGTCGGAACGATCATGACAAACCGCTTGGGGTTCGACAAGAGCATCAAGTCCAAGCACAAGTCCCGCCCTGCAGGCATACCAAGGGGTTCGTTCGTCTTCAACCTCTCTGTTCCGATCCCCGCCATGATCTCGTGCCTCTGGTGGGACCGCAAGCCGGTCTACTACCTCTGCACGGGCTCCGCCATGACGCCGTCCACGCTCGAGAGGAAGGTCAAGCGGGTGGGCGCGATTCAAGTTGGATGCCCCCAGTCGGTGAAGGACTACCAGAACTGGATGGGTGGAGTAGATCGCCACGATCAACTCCGTCTCCAGAGCTTCTCTCTGCAAATGTCCACGCGGTTCACCAAGTACTACATGGGCTTGTTCTTGGGGTTCCTCGATCTGGCGCTGGTGAACGCGTTCCTGACCCACAAGGAGGCGGCTAAGATCAAGGGCACCGTCTCGATGAAGCGCTCGGACTGGTTCACAGTCCTGCAGAACCAGCTCCTACAACTGAAGGCCGAGGACTTCGCAGAAGTCGAGGAAGCGACGCCACCTGCGTCCCGCCAGAAGCGTCGCCAAACGCCAGTGCGCCTTGCCCACGCACTCGAGCAGTCGGAAGACTGGGTCACCGTCACCGGCGTTCGGAAGCGGCGCCAACGGTCCTGCAAGGTTTTCGCGCTCCTTCGCACCGAGAAGAAAAAGTCCTTCGCGACGACGTTCTTCTGCGAGCGCTGCTCGATCGACAACGCCAAGTGTTGGCTCTGCAACAAGATCCGCCGCGACTACAAGGGCGTCGCCAAGACCTGCTTCGAGATCTGGCACGACGACTTCGGCGCCGGGCAGGATATTCCGGTCAGCCTGGGGAAGCGCGTCGTGCTGCGCCGGCCCGGCAAGAGCGCAGGAAAGCGCAGGAAGACGCGCCGGGAACTACAGCCCCCCCGCGCGGAAGGAAGCGACGGCGGCGACTGTGAATCTGAAAGCAATGATGAGTGAGCGTGCAGGCTGCGTTTCAGCTGATGAGTGGTGAACTTCGTGTGGTTGAATGCAAAGTTTGTTGAGCCAACGTACCTTTTTTCATGTGTTTTCTGAAATGAGTTGCAGATCCGTGCACCTCCTCAGCCATCTGCTGACTGCAAGTGAAGTCTGTTACGACATTGCGCAGCGATTTCTCTCTCACAATGCCGTATCACTGACGACATTGACCAGAAAACCTGCTGACAATTTATACACCTATCCTGACCTGAAACACATGGTCTATACAAATGCCAAGTCTTTCTGTACGTCGTAACTTACGACATGCGCTTAGGCGTCAAAGGCGAGTACCGTTCGGAGACAAGGTGTTAACACCTTTTTTTAACAAAGTCGTGCTTCGCACGAAGAGAAGCTCTGAAATTTTAGCTGCGATAAGGTGGTGATCGAGTGTTAATTAGTTAAGAGAGAAAGCGTTGCTACGCTGTGCGGACGCGGTCACGCAAGCTCTTTTTATTCCAGTCGGCGGATTTCGTCTTCATGTAGAGCCTACTGGGACGGAGTGAAGCACGACTTCGTTCACTGCGCCGTACTCGAGGCGCGAGCAGCAAGGTGCAGCCATCTAGCCTGTTTGCCGTTCACTAAAGATGTCCGGCCATGATATTTTGAAAAATATATCGTCATTTCGGCCCCCCTACTGCATTCACATTAAATTGCGCATCTTCTGCGCCTGCTCCGCAGCCGCAGCATCTGCGCGCGTTTCATGCAGCCTTTCCTAATGTTGTGCAATGTACGAATGTTGGTCAGCTTACGCTTACGCAGTAAGCTTACCGTGGAATTAATCTGCATGGGGCCCATTCTTCTGTATCCCGAGTACATGTATTTTACACGGTAACATCCATGAAGTCTTGTTTGACAAACACTGCATGGGCTAACCTTCATGCAACATTGAGCTAATGCAATTGGCTGATAGATTTCAATAATCTGAGCTGATTGGCTTATAGATTTCGCACTTAGCTGAGGTGGACGACACAGGTAACATGCAGGTAATTTATCGTTTTGCGCGGGATATTATATCCGGAAAGAAAAAGAGAACGGCATTCTATGCAAAATAGATCGCTGATTTCGCAGGGTATTCGACTTCGCAAAATCGCACGCCCACTCGCATCGCCTGAAAATAAATTTCAGAGAGCCTCCTTAGCTCTGAAATTTGTTTTCAGAGAATAATTGCTTGTGAGTTTTTTAAAACTTTTTTAAAAAAGGGCTAAACGCAGATGTCTGGTCACTTCAATTCACACGAACTCACTCGCTCATGGACGCCAAGAAGCAGCGACAGCAAGCGCGCCGGGCCAAGATCCGCGCTGCCCTGCAGCGGTTCGGCTTCTCGACACTGCGCGGGTTGCAGGGCGCTGCGTTGCGCCGAGTGTTGTCCGGGAAAGACACGCTGGTGCTGATGCCCACGGGCGGGGGGAAGTCGCTGTGCTACCAGCTTCCAGCACTGTTGCTGCCCGGCCTCGTGGTGGTCGTGAGTCCGTTGCTGGCGCTGATGCAGGACCAAGTGGCTGCGCTGCGCCGGAAGCACATCGGGGTGGAGATGTTGTCGTCCCTGGTGGGCCAAAGCCAGCGCGAGCGCATCGTTGCTCGGCTGCTGGCGCAGTACGAGACCAAGGCGACTATGGAGCGTATCGAGATGCTCTACACGACGCCAGAGACGCTTCAAGGCGAGCAGATGCAGACGCTATTGCAGCAACTGGAGAAACGCGGCGGACTCGCCCTGTTCACAGTGGATGAGGCTCACTGCATCAGCTCGTGGGGACACGACTTCCGGCCGGCATATCGAAACTTGGGGAAGCTCAGGAAGATGTTCCCTAAAGTCCCGATGGTTGCACTTACCGCTACGGCGACGGAGCGTGTACGGGAAGATATCACGAGGCAGCTGCACTTCGCACCTGATGGGTCTGATGTGCTGCTGGCGGACTTTAACCGTGCCAATATTTCGTACACGGTGCACGACAAGGAATTACTGGCGGATCCCGTGGGTGCTTTGTGTCGCTACATCAGCAAGAACCACGTCGATGCGTGTGGCGTTGTGTATGTACACAAGCGCAGCGATACGGACGATCTAGTGGTCTCGATGCGAAAGCGAGACCCAGCGCTGAAAGTTGCAGCTTTTCATGCCAAGATCCCACAGCACGAGCGTGAAGAAACACTGCAAAATTGGTTAAGTGGAG
The DNA here is from genome assembly GCA_009729435.1 of Phytophthora fragariae. Lineage (NCBI taxonomy): Eukaryota > Oomycota > Peronosporomycetes > Peronosporales > Peronosporaceae > Phytophthora > Phytophthora fragariae. The sequence goes on from QQOI01000053.1 coordinate 620,534, forward strand.
ATATTCGGATCGTGTGCGCAACGATAGCATTCGGAATGGGTATCGACCATCCCAACGTCCGATTTGTTGTGCACTGGAACATCCCGAAGACGCTGGAGAATTTCTACCAAGAATCTGGTCGTGCTGGTCGAGATGGTGAGCCGAGTCAGAGTGTGCTGTTGTACTCCTCGCGGGACTACGATTTGTTTCATTTCTTGCTGGAGAAAGAATCCCTCGACCCTGTTGAGGGCAAGTCAGAAGCTGATGCTAACAAGCGAAATACGTCCAAGTCGAAGAAACCAGAGACTATCGCGAATTCATTGAAGCTCCTGGAGCATGTCAAGACGTTTGCTACCAAGAAGGAGTGCCGGCGCCAAGCTTTGTTGAGGTACTTCGGTCAGAAAATCGCGGTGACAGACTGCCAAGGCACCTGTGATGTGTGCAATCCGCGACTCAATGCGTTCCGCTTCGAAGAGAAGCCAGTCATCGACAAGCGAACGGAAGGATTTTGTCGGCAGTCTATCAAAGCGATTAAAACACGGGAGTCATTCACCGAGAAGAAGATGCGAGCGGGAGACATGCGCCGCAATAACTTGATATACGGGCAGAGTGGCTCCTATGCTCCTGAAGAAACCAAGTCCGTGGTCGTTCGGGGAGGAAGCAAACGCGCATTAGCAGCTGATGGCTTTGTCGCTGTCAACGGAGATCAAAGCTCCGAAGAGGAAGAGCTTGATGAAGATGAAGCATCGGCAGTTGTTCAGTCGCTGCATTGCAGCCGGAGGAAGCGTAGCCTAGATGACACGTTAGACGCATTGGAGCGGGCCGAACGTGCTTCTACTAACAGCGACTACAGCTGGAAGCAGCAAAAGGCTTCGCGTGCGTGGGAATAACTAACAGTAACTAAAATTCAGTTGATGTTGAAGTGGGCAAGTACGTCACTCTTTTATGTCACTCAAACGGGTATTGTGCTGGAATGTCTATACCAGTTGTGAATCTGACGATGTTCTGGCGTCGCAGTCGAGCGAAGGAGGAGGCGGTGGAGGAGACGGACGACCTGGTGAAGCTGCAGAAGCAGTTCGGTATCAACCCCGTGAGTGACGCGGACGTGCAGAAGGAACTGCAGGCTCTGCTCGGTGCTACAGGCGGCTCGAGTCCGACGGAGGAGAGTCTTCTATTCGGTGCTGGAGACGACGAGGAGGACGAGGAGGCCAAAATCCTGCGAGACCTGCAGCTGGACGGACTGAGTCTGGACGATGATGATGATGGTGAGGGTGATGGGCATCAGGAGGCCAAGAGCGAGCTGCGTGGGGTGCTGGAGGAGGTGCACAGGACGGCAAGGGAGAACCACAGTCGGGAGGCGGCAGAGATGAGCGGGGAGCAACCGATACAGAAAACTAGAGGCAGTGTAGGGGAGCTGTCACCTAGAAGAACGGCAGAGATTCATGGCTTGAAGATGCAGGCGCTGGCGTTGAAGAGAGAGGGCAGGATTCAGGAGGCGCTGGTCAAGTTCCGAGAGGCCAAACAGCTCCAGGAGCACTATTCTACACAAGGGAGTGCTGATGATGTGCGGAATTCTTCGAGTGCTGTGGGGTTGAGGATGACTGAAGTGAAGGTGGAGCAGAGTACGCGACAACCGATGGAGACATTGCTGGATGATGGAGATCACGATGTTGAAGTGACGGAGGAGGATATGCAGGACCCGGGGTTTCTTGCCCAGTTAGCGAAAATAGGTCTGACAGAGGATTCTGCACAGGGCTCAAATAAGTCAGAAGCTAACCGATACCATGACATTATGCAGCAGTTGTCTGTTTTGGAGGCGCAGATACGCGAGAGCAAAGTACAAGCGGTGCAGTTGAAGCGGCAGAATCGGATTGCTGATGCGCTTGACTGTATGCGGAAAATTAAAGAGCTGGAGGCAAGGCGAGACGAGTTGCGATCTTTACCGGCGGCAAGTACGCAGGCGCCTGCTGTCCAGACGCCTACAACGCCAGAGATAACAGAGTTTATCGATCATTCTGCAACGGTCAGAGTATCTGCTGTGGTGCAATTGAACTCAGGTGCCGTAACCCTTGATGAATCCCACCCTGACAGCGAGAACGATAGCATGTCGGATGTTGAAGTCACACCAGAAGACATGAATGACCCAGCGTTTGCGGCGGAGCTGCTGAAGTTAGGTATTGAGGACACTTCATCGACTGAACCAGCACAGACACAAGTGCATACACAACCGAATATCGCGCCTGTACCAACAGCTACCCCACCTAAGCCAACTCTACCAAGCTCCCGATCGTTAAAAAGCGCCCCATCGATTGACGAAGACTATTTGATAGACGCATTTGATGACAAATCCGATTCCGAAGGAGAAACCAATCATCTCACCACGGTGATGTCGAGTGGATCACTGCACTCCATCCTCTCGACATCCACAGAAGCAGAAACAAGTGGATCGAAAGATACGAGCACAAAGGGTGAAGTGGATAATTATCACGTTGCTGATCTCGATTCACAGCTACAAAAGGCTAGACAAACGGCGTTGACTCTAAAGAGAAAAGGTGACATCCAAGGTGCACTTGAAGCTATGAGACGAGCAAAGCAGATTCAAAACCTTATCGATCGCAAGCAGCAGGTTGCTGGGGCCCCGCCAGCCGCGTTGGGATCAGCTCAAGACTCGACCAACGCTGCAAATTTCCAGAAGATTGAGCAACTGTTGGTTGAGTTTGGTAACCGTGCAGCGGTGTTGGCAAAGGAAAATTTATCGGTGAATCGTGAAAAAGCATCGGAATGGCTGAGCAAGGTGCGTTTGTGGACTCAATCAATCCGGTCCGTGGCTGTTCAATTGAGATTAACTTGATCCCTACTTTATGTGTTGTGCGTAGCGAAAACGTTACGGAGCCGAGCTGGAGAAGCTTCGACAAATGCGGCAGAATCCGCTGCAGCTTGCCCCGAGCTACGAAATCGTCAAAACCTCTCGACAAGTAGAATTTGAGCTACCATTTGTCCCAGACGACCAGATTAAGGTGTCGGTGAAGAGTGTGAATCAGCTATCACAGGTGGCGGGTAAATCTGTGTTTGTCAAGTTCTGCCTCAACATTCCCTCCACGACACCCCATGAAGGCCAAACCACCGAATTCGAGATCAAACCCAAGTCGACCTATATCACGGAAATTCCATCGAGCCAGCAAACTTTCACGTTCAGACTGGCACGATCACGAGGAACTATGCGTCTTTTTGAGATAAAGAAAGCCGTTTTCGAAGTCTGGAAGCCGGGAACCCTGTTTCGCAACCCGGAGCTTGTCGCCCGAGCTTATCAAGAATTGGTACGGTTTGTTGCTGTTGCTAACGCTGCTGATTTGTGTACTCACATTTGTTCTGCTCGTGTCCTTCGCTATAGACACCTCTACTCACTTCATGCGAAATCAACACTCATATTCCTTTTCTTGGATCAAATAGAAAACCATGTGGAGGCGACATCGAGGTGATTATCGCGTATCTTTTTTCATTTCGCCAGCGACGACTTACACTTGTGCTGTACTGATTCTCTCTGGCTGACAGATCGTGCTTCAAATGCGCCGCCCACTGAAAGAGAAGGAAATTCGCGTTGAGATGGTCGAGGATCTGGTTATCGGTGACTACGTGGAGCCAATCCTATCTTCTCCGACTCATGCACCTATGCCCAGTGTAGCTTTGGAGCCAACACAAACTGACACGAGTGGTAAAGGGGCAGCATCAACTTCCGGCCGCACCCCGGCAATGCCGGAACAACCTGCCCCTTCCGCAGTTTCTCTGGACGACCCGCATCATGTTGATCTGATTGTCAGCTACGACGTCATGAACGAAGAGGTGCGCACTCCAACCATTACTGAAAATTGTATTGCAGTTTTGACAACTTGTGTTGTATTCTTGTAGCTTGAAAAGGTGGGGGCGAAGTTGCCTTCGCTAACTGGGTCTGCTGCGATTGAATTAAGTGATCGGCATGATTCTCTAGCGCTGAAGAAGCAGCTCGTGGAGATTGAAATGCAGACAGGCAAATTGACGCTGGAAATGTACATCGAGCGACTCCACAGCCACATTTCTGCGGATCGTGGGCTGATCCCGCAACTTCTAGCATCAAATCGACGATTAGATGCAGCACGTGTACTTCACCGCGTTAAGATCATGGAGAAGGAACTGGAGGGGACTGAAGGCGGTTCCGAAGACGCGTAGCCAACAAGGTTTTGTGTTTATATTCAGGTAGTTTGTTGCGATCTGACAAAATGGCTACGGCTTATATGGACTCTTTGTCACTGCTCTGTTCATGCATCTCTTGAAGTGCAAGTATAACTTTTCCATAAGCTACGAGCTGCCGTTGTCCTTCGTCTCTGCCTGGTGAGTGTATGCCTGGGAAGTACCTTTGCAAGCTTGTGAAGGCATCAGGAGACAGGGATAATCCGATTTGGTCGAAGACTCGCTTCAACTGCTTCATCTTGATGCTACCGGTGTGCTTGTGGTCCTTTAGCCTCAGGTATTCCTCCACGATGTCAGCTTGTGAGTCAAAATCGATCGAAGACATTTGATTGTACAACGACCGAAGAACGGCATCACACGTACACGGAGGCTTATCGATGTTGGTAGTACTTTCAAGACTGCGACGCTGCGATCCAGTAGCACTTTTCTGTTTTGGAGATGCTGCTGCGGGCATGTATTTCGAAGCATCTTTCACAGCTTTTGACACCCGCAAGCTTGAATCACCCATTACAGTGTCTTCCCCATTCTTTGCCTCGACGAGTTTTGTTCTGGCTAGATCAGTGGCCACCTGCACATGTGCTTGACTTGCATTGTTTTGCCCCCGCCAGTTCATTCGGAGAAAGGCATTGCAATCGATTTGGTCTTCCAATTTTGGGTCATACGTGTACAATACTGCGCGCATCTCGTTTTCGTCTAGTGGTGGACCCAGGCGGGTTTGCAAGATGTTCACGAAGCTCGAGCGAGTTGTGACTGAACACGACTCAGCGTCGGTCAAAATGATTTTGTTCCAAATCGCGAATATGTCCGAGAGCTGTCTACTTGGCAACTTACCAGCTTGGTCATGCGCGAACTTGCGGAGCTTCTCTTCAACAGCATCCATATCGACTGGGGGAGGTGGCGTAGTCCAATCTAAGAACTGCCGATAATTGATTCCAAATGTCCCGTTTGTCTTGACACCGAAGGGCTTAGCCATTCCTTTAAGCTGATCCTCGGAGAACAATGCGAATCCATTCCGGCGTGCAATGCAGGTAAACTCCGTTAAAGAGACAAAACCTCTATCCTGCCAGTCGAACCTCTCGAACTCATTTTTTAAATCGGAGTAGCTTCCACAGAGGAGTTTTCGGCAATTCCATGCTAATCGCTGAAGTTGATGCATGTCGTATTTGTTCCATGCATCGGGCAATAACTTTTGGCCGTACTTTGCCGCCGATTCAAGTCGTAGACAGAGATCGTGAATAGAAATTCGTTTAGTACTATCAGCATTCCCTGCGATCATGTGGAAGAGCAAGCTCGAGTCCTTAGGCTCAAAGTGGGCGCCCTCCGAACTTAACATCATTAGAACACGAAGAAGTTCTTCCTGAGTCATACACCCATCGTCAGAACTTACAAATGTTAGGATTTTTTCTCGTAGCAAAGATATTCCAAATCGATGGCACCGTTCCAGAGCCTTTGTCAACTGTTGACAGTGAGGCAGCTGGGTTAGAATTTGTAAAAGCGCGTGATAGAGAATTTCGTAGCCATTCGCATCCAACATGACAGTCACAAGGTGTAGCTCTTTCGCAGAGAGCTGAACGCCAAGCCTTGTCAGACAGTCACGAAACTTCTTGAAGGAAATGCAACCAGTCCCTTTCATATCTCCAGCTGAAACAAAGATGTGGGATGCATATGCAACGTCGAAGAGTAGCCGCTTCAGCACTGATAAGCGTTGTTTCTTTTCGCGTTCACTTTCTTCAGTAGACGTAGAGAAGACGAAGTTTAGCAGGGGACGATAAGCTACCATTCCAGTTTCCTTAGCAGAGAAGTAGTCCATAAGTTGACACAGCAACGCTGGGGGTAAAGCAATTCGAGAAGCTTTAGAAAGGAAATAGCCCAGCTGTTTCTTTGAAAGCAGTCTGGTGCGTTTTGCTTCTCGGGCATCGCGCTCGATTTCAGACAGGATAGCATCTTCGACATCATTTAAGTCGGCAAAGCTCCATTTACCCAGAATTGTTTGAAGTTGACCATCTGCTTCCATAATTGTCGTCATCACACGACTCATTTCCCGGTTTTGGTGCTGCAGCTCCTTATACTGTCGATATTGCTTTTGTAGAGTCCGTGCCGCATCATGGTGGATATTTTTAGGAACGTGAAGTTGCCTTACTTGCTGCTGAAGAAGCTCCTGCCGAGATAATGTCTCCGTTACCTTCTCTTTTGTTTGCACTCGCCGATCCTGCAGGTTTTTCTCTACCTGCTCATATACCAGATTTTTACTACTAGCCGAAGCAATCGCCTTCATTCGGTCGGTGAAAGCTTGTTTGCGCCGCTGAAACTCGGTGGTTGCTGCCACAGTACTTACGATAGATCCCGGAGCATCCAGCGTTGATGCCTCGGTTCCCTTTATTGAGCGCCCCGTTTTCTTCACAATTTCACTATTTAGCCGCAGCGACTGCTTCAAGTGCAGCTTTGCTTTGGGGGCAATATCCTCTAGTACGACCTCGTCCAGGTCGATGCCATCATGGGTTGGAGGCGTAGTATTCTTCGCAGTCGAATCGCTTAAATTATCATCCGACGTGGGTTTTGTGTGAGTTCGAACTAGCTCACGATATTCCGACTCCACGCTCATCAGATCAAATCCTAGCGCTGACATGCATTGTCTAAACGCGGATCGGGGGACTCTGCCGCATTTCGTTTCATCAAACTTCTCAAAAATCTTATGAGCAGGCACAGCATTTGCAACCTTTCGTTTCTTCTGTTCTTGCACGTATTGACGCAAGATTTGTCGAATTTTGTGGCACAACAATCGCTTCACACAGCTTAATCGAGGGTTTATATGCAGTAGCAGATAACTCAAAGAAATAGGTCTGTTGTCTCCCTCCAAGGGTGGTGAAAAGTATCCTGCAGTCGATTTGCTCTCCATGGAACAATCACTGATCCCAAACATGGCTACCAGGAGCTCCCGTTCTGAGTCGGAGAGAAAAATACCGTATTTTTCGCATGCCTTGGTTAAAGCATCCATAGTTATGACCATGCGCTTTCGCTGTCTCGGATCCGTTGCTACCGTGAATACATCTTCAACAGAAGCCACTACCTCCGAGTCGATTGCATATTCAATACGCTCCTTGAGTTTTGCTACAAGCAACTCTAACTCTTCCGACGGAGCCGCGTAGTGTAAAAATTGTCGATAGTTTACCCGACCGTCCATATCTGAAGAAAACATTGCCAGTAATGCATGCTGCTGATCGAAATCAAGCGAGTGCATGTCGATTGGGCGGCCATTAATTCCTCGTGCACGTTGAGAGGAAGTGAGCTGAAGCACCTGGAAAGGATCTTTCCACTGGATCAAAACAGAGATATCTCCAGAATGCTGATCGTTTTCATCTTTCAATGGGAACCACCCTCGGATATTCTCGCCATTAACGAGGTCTGAGAGCATTAGTCCACACCTTCCCACAATCCCATCTTCTTGTGAGTTATCATCAAGGTCGACTTGATCATCAAATACAGTTACCCAAAACCGGAACTTAGATAAAAAACGAAGGAGACATGCGTCGACTTCGAAAGTGAAGGCTTGTCGACTGTAGCTCAAGTCATACTCGGGATTTGATGATTCCGGGACAATATTAGTGAAAACGTCTGGAAAACCGAGTAACTGGTAATGCACATACGATGACGGAACTCGAGACGCTGACCCATTCGATCGTTTACCATAAGAACGCAATTTTCGGCATGCAAATACTGTGACTTGTAACTCGTTCATGGAATGGCTTCTATCACCATTAAAATCTTCATCGCACAGTACGTCTGTCGGGGTCTCTGGCTCGCTGTGTTTGCTGTGTTTGCTTGTCGATGAAAGCAATAAAATATCGTGTGGGTGCGAGCGAAGATGCACCTGCCAAATTTCTGAGATTGGAGTAGAAAGCCTCAAGATAATGTTCAACGTTCCCAATACGGGTGCTCCACCATCATGGTTGCAACATATTGACTTGACAGCAAGTAAGGGTTCTTTTACAACCCCCTTCGATTGCAGCAACTTGGAAAGACGGACGGATGCTTTACCGATCAGCTTAAAATCCCCTCGAATCGCTTGATGTACTTCCAGAACAACGGACTCCGAGGCCAGATAGCGTAAGAAAAAGCCGTCAACCGTCACTTTAAACGTAGCCGACAAACTGTACTCCGGGCGATTCCCCATGAGAAGTGGTGTAGACTGCGATTCAAAGTCGTAGAAGTCGCACAATACAAAAGTTGACGAATTAACCCCAACGACGCTGCCATCAAAGTGTCCGCTCACAATTCCCAACTCAAGAAGCTGCTCACCAGGAGCCATATCCCTCGCGGCTAATATCAAAGACTCGGATAAAGATGCAACTTCGTCCTCTTCATCATCACTTGCAGAATCGTCAGAGCAGGCTTCATTAGCCTCCCGAGCCTGAAGCAGCATTTTCTCCCGGGCGTATTTTAGCTGTTTAATTTCGGCTTGGAGAGTGTAAATTCGTTGCTGACGCTCTTCACATAGCAATTCAAACTCTTTCATTCGACGTTGGAGCTGATTTGAGCTCGAAATCTTCGATGTTGTTAGTTCCTCAATCTCTAAGGCAAGCTCGCGATTAATATTCGTTTGAGCCTGTAGCATTTTCTCGCAGCGTTCCAGCTCCTGCATCGACTTCAAGTGAGCAATTTGGAGAACGTGTACACGATTCCGCAAGTGCTTCACACTGTTGTCATCATCCGCCCCTGTTGCATCGAGAAAACACGCAGCCGATGGAAGACCTCCATATTTGCGAGTTACCACACCTCCACCTCTACAAAGCAGATTAGCGCACACAACAAATTAGTAAAAATGCACTCAACCATTAAAATGACTACATGTAGAGCAGAATACATACACATTTAGCGAGAGAGCTGGTGATTTTCCTTGTGCTGCGTTGTTGTTCACAGGTGAGGAGCAAGCGTCTCGTTTTTCGGGAGGTTGATGCTGCGGCTCAGGTGTACGCTGGCGGACGATGACCAAAGGATCTGGTCTAGGTGCTGACACACTACCAGCCGTCGATTTTATGGCTTCAAGGCTTCTTGCATTTCTTTCCTCCATCAAATGATGTGCCATTTGCGCTAAATCCTGCTCAACACGATCTTTTGCTTGCTTCAGCTGTTTGATACTGCTCTGAAGTTCGCGGATGACACCTTGAAGGTTTTGGTTTTCTTCCGTCATGTGAGTTATTGTCTCCTTTTGTACTTGCGTTAGCTTCTCCAAATCGAAAAGCTTGTCGATACGTTCCTTACGTTGGAAGGCGTCATTGATAAATGGACTTTCACACAGAGACGTCATTCGCTCCTCCAGGCGGCGATTCTGTTCTCGTAGTAATACCATGTCCTTCTCCTGGTCGCCAGCTTTCATTATGCGAATCTCTAACTCTTCCTTTTCCATGACTGCATCCTGCAACTGGGTTCGAAGCTTATGCACCTGCCGGTTCATCTGCTCCATTTGCCCGAGCGTTTTTTCCTGGATTTCACGCTCTGCCAGTGCATTGGACTCCAAGTTTTCGTAGCGAGCGTTCAAAATCACTAATTGGGCTTGACGATCGCGTAGCTCCCGCTTCATTTGATCGAGCTCCAGGTTCGTCGCTTCATTGTGATTAGCTTTCATCTCATCATCTTCGTCATCACTCGGCCCGGAGTCCTCATTGTTGTCTCGTCTCGGCTTCAACTGCAGTCGACTGCTATTCGACCGCAGTTGCTCGTTTTCCGCTTGCAGCTTCATCAATTGTTTTTCGGCGATCACTAGCCGCTTCTTCAGTGCCACCTCCAAGTCTCCTGAGAAGGTGTCTCTGTGCAGCTTGCGCGCGTTTTCAGCCTGTTTTTCCAGCGTAGACCCTGCGAAGCCCACGCTGCTCCTAGGCGTGCTCTGAGCAGGAGGAGGGCGTTTTAGCACCGGCGGTCGTGTTGCCGGAGCAGCACCGCTGCTAAGTCGCTTCGACTGCCGATACTGTTCTTCCAACCAACGGTTCTTCTCCATCAGCGACTGATTCTTCCTCCTCAACGTCGCGTTCTCATTCTTCAAGGCAGCGATGAACTTTTCCGTGTCCAGATCTCGTCTCACGGGGACAACTGCAGCTTTATTGCCTCCAGTCTCTGCAGCAGCAAAACGAATAATATTATAAAGATAATAGTTAGGATACTTTAGTACGCAGTACCGAAGCCTAAAAAGCCTCTCTAGCTTGCACCTGGGTCGTCCTGGTTGTTCTTCCCGTCACTTAACCTCTTCTTCGTGAGCTTCTCTTCGATCATCGCCAGCTTCGTGTACATTCTGCCGAAGGGAAGTTAAATAAATAAATAAATAAAATAAATAATAATAAATATATAAAGCTTATTAGACATCCTGATACAAAACGCAGCGCAGCGACGCCTGACGCACCGCTTGATGGTGGCCTCCTGCTCGTTCTTCTTCTTCTTGAGCGTCGTGTTCTCGTCGCGCAGCAGCAGGTACTTGTCCTCATACTCGCTCGGCATGGCGGCGAGTCCCAAGGCGGCGCCCAAGGAGTGCGGAGTGCGGGTGCAAGTTGAAGGCAAAAAGGAAACTTCCGCGCATACAAAGACCAAGTGAGGGTGGTGGCATTAGGGCTAGGTTTTTATTGCTCTTGATGTCACTGTTCGCTCTCGCTTTAGTGCCATTTCTTTTTGAGCCAACCAACCAGCGAGGGAGAGCACATCAATCGCCCCCAGAAAGAGAGAACGCAACGCAGCGTCGACGACAGCCGAGAGCTCCTCAGCAGCAACGACCCGACCAGTCTACACACACCCACAGCAGCAGCAGGAACACACGTAGCAGCAGCAGCATGAGCGAGCAGAAGAACGTGAAGGATCCCCAGCCCGTGGAGGAGCAGAAGGACGCGACTGTCGCCGTCCCCGCCACTGTGGACGACGTGGCCACCAAGGTGACTGAACTGACTGCGTGCACAGGGCACGGGTGGTGCATATAACGGAGAGAGAGAGAGAGGAGACAGATAGCTGACGCGTCCCTTTGTTGCGTGTGTTTGTGTCCGTAGCACCCGCTGCAGAACCGATGGGTGCTGTGGTACGACAACCCGAAGAAGCGCCACTCGACCGAGTCCTGGGAGGAAAACCTCAAGAACGTCTACACCTTCAACACGGTGGAGGACTTTTGGTGGTACGTGCGCAGTAGCTTTGGGCTGGAAGTGCGGATTTGTGTGGAGAGCGCTGACTCTGGTGTGGATTTTTGGTGGAATTGCATCGCAGTCTGTACAACAACATCCTGGCGCCCACGAAGCTCTCGATTGGTAGCAACTACCACTTGTTTAAGCAGGGCATCCGACCCATGTGGGAGGACCCCATCAACGCCAAGGGAGGCAAGTGGATTTTCACCAACCCTCGCTCGCGGAAAGCGCGACTAGATGAGTGCTGGCTCTACGTGGTACGTTGCAGTGCTGGCGGCAATAGTCACTCGGGGATTTTGTGGGTGCTGATGAGGTTTTGATCTTTGCAGATGCTTTCGCTGATCGGCGAGACGCTGCAAGACGAGGACGACGTCTGCGGTGCTGTAGTTAGTGTGCGCAAGCCGCAGGACCGTATCGCCATCTGGAGCGCAACAGCGAACGCTGAGGACCGCCAGAAGGCTATTGGACGGGGCTTCCGCCAGGCGCTCGTCGACCTTGGCAAGAACGAAACCCTCAAGTACCAGTCGCACGCTGACGCTGCGGCCAGCGGATCCAGTTTCCAGAACGAAGTGTACGTGAACCGTATCCAGATACTCGTTATTGTGTTCATGGGGCTAATATGCTTGTTGTTGCTGTTACAGAATGTATGAGGCGTAACTCAACGCCGGCGTACGGTTAGTTTCACATTCGCGTAGTAGAGATCTGCAGTATATGCAATTCATACATAGCATTTTGAACATTTCATGCCTTGAAGACTCGTTGCACCGTGTTGGTGAATTCGCAGTGTGTTCCGTAGTGGTATTATCGTGAGTCAAAGAGTGCGTGTTTAAATCGTGTTTTAACGCATTCGCCTAGTTGTCCACGCGAAAGAGTCGCACAGACTCGTCGTCGCTCGCAGTAAGAAGTCCAGCGACAGGGTTGCCTTCGAAGGCGGGGATGAAGGCCATATCGAGCACCATGTCGGTGTGCCCAGCCAGCGTCTTCAAGAGTTGCCCTGTCCGGGCATCCCAGACGTAGAGCAGACCCTCCACCGTGCACGAGTATACAATCGGCTGCGTGGGGTGCCACATGAGCTTGATCACACCTGCAGGGTGGCGGCAAACGTGGCGGCACTGCATCGCATCGAAGACACGTTGTGAGCACTGATACTATTGAGATGGAGAGCAAACATTAAAGTTACCTGGTTTGTCGCCAAGTCCCAGATGCGCAAGTATCCACCGAGGCAGCCCGTAGCAACCCAGTTCATGGTGTTGCAAAATCCACCGCTGCACCATAAAACAAATTCGTCAGAAGGAGCCGGCAGCGTCAAAGCCAACAAAATTGCACGCACCACTCCACCGAGTTCTCCGTTGCAGTCGAAGTATCGTTGACAGTTCCAGCGATACTAGCCTCAACGCCATCATGCGAAAGCGTAGCGAGCACGCGCTTCGTCTGAACTTGGGTGAGGCGGGCAGTGCCATCTTGCGAGCCCGACAGCGCCAGTGGTTGCTAAGTTACATGTCAAACACAGTCAACATCAACGGTTTGCCACGCCAAACTGCCAATATGCAAGTAGAATACGTACGCTCGGGTGGCAGGCGATAAACGTCACAGGACCCTCGTGGAAGCCGTGGCTGTTTATTCACGGGACAAATAAGTTGTCAGACACTACTTCCCATTTCAGCGAGATGAACAAAAAACGTTAGCGTACCCTCGGAAAACGTGGTTGCACTCGCCCGTCTTCGGGTTCCACACACGCACGGTCGCATCGGAGCTGCCAGTAACGATCATCTGCACCGTACAACAACAACAATGTAAGCCAACACCACCAATTACCAGCGCGACACCAGCATTCACGCACCTTTCCGGAGCCCGTAAACGTTCCGCACGTGACGCCGTCCTCGTGTCCGGCAAACACGTGCATGCACTCGCCCGTTGTGGCCAACCACATCCACACAGTGCCGTCGCCGCATCCCGCCAGCACCACGTTGCCCTTCTTGTGCCAGCAGACCCACTCAACCTCCTGCGAGGGGCCCTCCAGGTTCTGCACCAAGTTGCCGGTCGCGACGTCCCAGATCTTGACAACACCGTCGTATCCGCCAGTGGCCGCGTACTTGCCGTCGAAGCTGAAGTCCACACTCACGACGGAGTCCTGATGACCCGACAGCGTGTGCAGCACGGTGCCGTCCTCGCGGTTCCACAGCACAGCAACGTCGTCACCTCCCCCAGTAATGACGATGCGCGGGTCCACCGGGTTCACCTTGATCGAGTAGACAGGACCCGAGTGCTTGTTGAAGACCTAGTACATGTACAACCGAGTGTAGCCATCTCGTAAGCCACCCAATCACCCAGACTCGGCTCCAATAGGCTCCTACCATCTCCGCATCGTCGCGTACGTCGGCGTCCTCCGCCGATATCTTCCCGTCGTCGTCTTCGCCCTCCATGGCGTCGTCATCATCGTCTGTATCACAGTTTGGTCAGCTCAAGAGACGTTTGAACCTGCTTCAGCTACAAGCAGCGCGCACCTTGCGGGGCCTCGCCGATGTCGAACTCCTGCGTGGTCTCATCAGCCGTGATGACCTCAATCTCCGTCTCCTCAGGCGCGTTGGCGTCCGTCATGTGCGTGTCGGCCATGGCTCTACTGTAGCTTGTACTGTACTGTACCGTGTAGCTTGTCAAATTGGTTGGGCTCAACCCACACCATATCAGCTTGCGTGTGATTCGCCGAAAATGGACCAATCGCGTTCTGACACTTTATAGCTCGACGTTTGTCCGAGAGTGCACTCGCCCGTTGCCTTCGGCTGGAAAGATGCGATTCAGTGTGACCGCCACGACGGCCGTCATCGCCTGCTCCTGCATGGCGGCGGCCTACGTCGGCGTGCTGTACACGCTGCCCCATGCGATCCGGCGGCTGCCGCGCGACCACCCGACGCACGTACGCGACCGCTGCAGCCAGAGCTCTCGGTCTCCAATGTCCTCTGACTCTCTCACTGTTGCTGTAGATTCTGGCGCGCTTCCTGCTGATCTGCATCTTCTGCGCCATCTGCCCGTTCGTGCTCGCAGTCTTCTACGACCACGTACGTGGATACACGAGGTGGTGGCTGAGTGAGGGATCTCGACTGACTGACTGTTCTGTTGCGCAGGATGAAGCCTCCATGTCGTTCGCGCAGTGGCTGGGCATCCGCTGGGAGGGGCTGGTGCAGGCCGTGGTGATCCCGCTCTTGACGACTGCTGTGCTGTTCACGGGCTCGCTGTTGGCCAATGCGCTGCGGCTGCTGAACGTGTCGAAGCAGTTCCACTCGAATGGATTGTGGTTCGCCATCAAGAACTCGGCGCTGTACTATTCGATCACGCACGACCGACTGCCGTCACTCCGCACTTACGTTCTGGTATGGAGTTTTTAGTGAAGATGGAGCTGATGTGCTGTGGTGTGGTGTGCTGACTGAGCTGTGCGTGATGGGTGCAGGGCCCACTGACGGAAGAGTTTGTGTTCCGGAGCTGCATGGTCCCGCTGCTCGTGTGCGCGGAATTCACTGTCAAGCAGATCGTGTTGGGTAGCCCACTGATGTTTGGAGCAGGTAGGGCGCGTGTGGGATAATCAGAGCGTTTTGAAGGGTGGAGCTTGATACTTAACTGATAGTCGTGCTCGTGGTGTGTAGCTCACTTGCACCACTTCATGGAGTATGTGAGGCACGGACGATCTCCAAAGGACGCTGCGTTGACTGTTGGTAAGGACATAGCGGATGTCTTGTTAATGATGTCGTGGGTGGTTTCTGACGCGGTTATGGAATTTATTTTACGCAGGCTTCCAGCTCATTTACACTTCGCTCTTCGGAGCATATGCTACTTTCATCTTCTTGAGAACAGGTTGGGCTCCGCTCTCGTTAATTTTCCTTGCGTAGTTGCGCTGTTAAGCCCATTGCTGCTGTAGCTGTTGCTTGTGCTCATCATCTCACAACGCGTTCCTGTTTTTTCATTCCCGTATTGGCAGGACACTTCGCGTCGATTTTTCTTGTCCACGTCTTTTGCAACGTCATGGGGTTCCCAGACCTTTCTTTCTTCAACCCGGAGAGCTCGTTGCATCCTTATCGATTAGGTGCGTTAACCTGCAGTGACAATGGTATCGAGCGAGTGCTGACATGTATGAGTTGTGTTTGGCATCTTCAGTCCTCCTCGGAGCTTATTTTTTCGGCATCTACGGTTTCTCGCTCCTCCTGATGCCGCTGACGGAGCCAACTATCTACTCATCGGAGATGTGGAACATGACTGCATCTGCAGTAGAGCACGAACTTGTGTTCGGGTACTCGGAAACTCTTTAAGATCCGACCACCTGTATCCGCAGTGGGCAGCACACTATAGAGCATTTCATTAACCGAGAGCGAAAGACCACCGCACTAGTTACAACGATCTTGTGTATTTTGCTGTTCACATGATATTGCACGCCATTTACTTGGGACCCACCCTCGGAGCTCTTCGCGCGGACTGTGTCCCTCATCGATGCTGGGAACTCTCAGACGCGCGAAGGGGCTGTGCTAACAGCCAGGTCCCGTGAAGAAATATCATCATCCGTTGGAGGGAGCCTAGCACTGGGTTTACTGGAACATGTGCTCCTCATCCGTACTTTGATCTGGTGTAGCTGCAATCTCTCCGTTGGAAACGACAGTCTTGCTGTTGTCGAGACGAACTTCGTTGGGATGGCCTCGATTGATGCCATCAGTCGTAGCAATCCGTTCTTCCAGCTCTCTGGCACGGACCTTCCAAAACGTTATCGTCAGTCGAAAATGCCTTCAGGTACCGCATCAAATAAGTGCTGTTTGTTGATGTCTTACCTTGCTTTGTGAAAGTTCTCGCTTGAGATTGATCACTTCCGCCCGCAGCGCCATGTGATCCGAAGTTAATTGATCGACTAGTTTGTCTTTGTTTCGCAATCGTTGTCGGAGATTCTGGGCAGCACAAAAGTTTAGATCAATGCTTCATTCGAGTCCGATCTCAAGCTCCCACAAATCGTGCTTACCTTGTTCGCCAGTCGTAGTTCTGCAGCAAGTCGGCCTTCTCCAACAGAGAACCCTCCACGTCCACCAAGACCTAACATATCTTGCTGACTGATGAGCCATGATCGTTGCAAGGTCGAGTGCGCCTCTAATGCGCTGCGGAGGAGGGTAGACTGCTGGTCAAACATGTGCTGCATCTCGCTTGTTGATGGCGAAAGGAAAAACTCGCGGGCATCCATGTTGTCTAGTTCTTTCGTTTGCTCACCACCAAACCTTCGCTTCTGGGTGCCACAACCTGGATTAGACAAATCACCGAAGGCGATCATCACATCAGTTCCTTCCGACAAGCTAAGGCCTGATTCCACACGAGTTGCAGCTGGAGGCCCAGACAACTCATTCGCAGAACCTAATGATGGGCTCCTGCTTCGTGTCGACCCTAAGCGTTGCTGAGAATCATCTTCGCCTCCACTTAGCTCGTCACTCATATATGCATCGACACCACTCCGACCATCGAACTCGTCCGCGCTTGCGTATAAAGGAGCTGCCGAAACAAGCGCTGTCCACTCTTCCAGCGACTTTGCGTCCACTTGCGCGTAATAGTTGTCTTCGAATGGTCCACATTCCTGGCGCCATCGAAGAGGCCATTCTTTTTTACCCGCATCCGCCAAATCATCATCGTTGTCGCGCTCCTTCTCCCCATGAAGGCGGCGGATTTTGGTATCCAGAAAATTAAGCTTCTGCTGGTGGATTGCGAACTGCTCATTGCGAATAATTTTTAGCGTTTTTGCTGCTTCCATCAGCGGGTATGAGCGGTTTGCAATAAGATCGAGAGCATTCGCCACCACCTCGTCGATATCGCGCGAAAATACTGCTGATTCCTCATAATCCAATCGACGGATTCTCGCAAGCACTTTGAATAAGTCCAATTGTGTTCGAGTGTCCTCAGATTGCCCATCCACAGGCTCAACACCACACAGTAAGGGCCCACAGAATGGCATTCCCTGTCGGTTTGTCGCCAACGTTGACCAGATCTTTTCGAGTCTTCTGGCAAGCTGGATCTTAGCTGGGGCATTGAGGTAACAATGAGGACACGTAAATGCCCGCGACTTCTTGGAGAAAATTTGTTCCTGTGGCAGCTAAACACGGTGTCAATACCTGAGACAGCAACTAATTGTGAAAACTCAGTTGTTACCTGTGGCAGAGCTTCTTCCGTTATCGCAAGAGGGCACTGGGTGCACTTCCACAGTACGTTTTTGACATTGGCCTTCCGAGGAGATGCATGTTTCAACTTACTTGTTGTTTTCTCCCCGTCTCTACACAGCTCTTTCTCCCCAGTCAATGCGCATGTGTGTCGGGGGCAATTCCAAATCGCGTCTTCATTTTTTGGGAATGGGTAGGAGCCCAAACAAAATTGGTGGTAAACCTTGGTGCACGCTGGAAATTCGCACACGATTAGCTCTCCTCCAAAACCGCAAAGCATGCATTTCTCCTCTGATCGCTGCTCGTCGTCAGGCGTGCCGCTATCCGGATCAGACAAAATTTGAGCTCTGCCGCTAGGAATCGAAATTTGAGACGGCTTCTTTTTCCTGCCATCCAAACGTTTTGGTGTCGTTCTTGGGGGCGGCGACACTTCCCGGGACGACGAACGACGTGCACGAGGCTTTTTCACTGGGACTCCAAGTCTATCAGGCGAAGTAGACGCCAAGCGACGCTTCGTTGTGCCGTCCCTGGATTTATGCTTGTGCTTCTTCACCTTCTTTGCGGAAGGGGTCTTGGCTAACGGTGATTCTCCAACGAACACGCTCGCCTCCGTAACGCTAGATTCCGGATTATCCATCGCTTCCGCCTTCGCATGCTTTAACCGCTCCTTTTCACGCTCCCTCTCGCTCTCTTTTTCCTTTTCTTTTTCGCAGTCTGGGCAAAACCAATCTCCAGGAGGGATCGACTCCAATGGCGGGCTCAAACAGTTCATATGGTACTCCCGCTTACAGTTTTTGCCGTCGCACAAAATGAGAAGCGAATAGTGGTCGTCCACTCGGTTGCAACGTTCGCATGGCAAATCTACTGCTTCCTCCTTGCGCTCCATACTAATGTCGAAAACAAAATAAGTGTAAATAACAACATCGCACAGAGTTAGCACAACACAGCAATGGTGCCAAGAAGCAAGGACACTTACATGCGGTCAAAGAAGCGTCTGGCTGTTTCATCCGTCACGTCCAGCACGAACTTCGCTTCGTCCAACGCTTCTTGGATGAGAGCCGGGTTGTATTTGGCCGATCCTGTAAGAGTCGTCAGGTCTTCTGGGAAAGGCTGGATGGACGATTTCGAGACCCAGCCACTGGAGCCGTCGCGAAACACCACAATCAGCAGCTTAGTCAGTCCCCAAAGCCATGAACCCACAGTTTGAGCCCACGTACTAGTTCCTGCTGCCGAAGAAGTAGACGCAAGCTTGACCCTTCTTGGCCCGATACCGAGCCATCTTGGCAAACTCCCCCGGCTCGCAAAACTACAAGTAAAACGTCAGTTCATCGCATCATCCACTGGATTTGGTCACACACAGAGGAATTTTATCTTACCCTTGCAGGCCAGGGCTGGTAGCGGCCGACACGAGCGAGCACGAGCCCGCCTCTTTGGTTCAGCACATCTCGGAGTGAGCTGTCACTGGTGGCCAGCAGCTCTGCAATGGCGACACGTAGACACGAACGGACTGCTGGTCAGCACACAAAGACCCCGGCAGCCACAGCTCCCTAGAGTCTGTGCTATCTCTCTCGCTTGCTCGCTTACCGTAGTACTCTTCCTTGCGCTGCGCCAGCTCCGCCGAGCTTATCCGGTCCTTGGTCATGACTGCCGCCGTCCGGCTGATCTGTATAAAGTGAGAGCGTGAATGAATGTCAGAGATGGCTACACTTCTTGCTGCTGAGTATGCAGAACGGAGAGAAGGAAAACACACGCGGGTCTGGACGCACCTCAGCACCGCCGGGCAGATCTCCGGATCTGTCTCGCTCGTCGCTTGGAAGAGTGGTTCGATTGCGCTGACTGCGAAACTCCTTGTGGTGTGTACCACATTGCTGGAGATCAGGACCCCTGGTTAATCCGCAACCGGATATGAAGGGGTTTGTTTTGACAGGGTACCGGTACAGGCAGTTGCAGTGCTTGCAGCACTCAGACCAAATTGCATACCCGAGCCGCTCCGACGTTGGGGGGGGGGGCAGTTATAAAGGCAAATGTGTTTGTATCGCATCAATTGCTGGAAAACAGCGTGAATGTACGGTGGGAGCCTATAGCAGAGACGTGGACCCTTGCAGAGGCTACAGTTGTATGGACTTGATTCTCTGTTGCTTGGAATGCGCTTAGTTGGCGGTCGTCCTCGAGGTGTTTTATTACCAGGAGGCTGCGTAACCTCGTCGGGTCCAGTAATTTCTTCGTTAAGTGGAAGTGAGACGGACATCCCGTGGGAGGCTTTGTCGTACACCGCCACGAAATAGCAGCGCTCAAAGTGGTCAACTGCATTTGTGCAAGCTCTTCAACGCTGCTAGAAGGTGTCTACATGGGATACAGTATTGGTTGATCCTTTCCTACAGGAAGTGCTCTTCACTGAGCAATACCGAAACTGTCATAAGACTCTTAGCTAGCTTCGGCTGCCCACCAAACCCACGGCCTGCTACTGTACTGCTATGTCAACTAAACAAGTTGCTGTCAACTAAACAATTTGAAGTGCCGACTTCAAAAATGCAAATACGCAGTGTAAAGTCTGCATGAACTTGCTGTTTCAACCGCACTGCGTCTGACATGGGCGGATCACATCCTCCTCCACTTGAACGCGGTGTACTACGCGTTCGTCACTGCCGATGTGCGTCCACGACGGCGCGAACGAGATCGTGGTAGACGGGGCTGGGGAGGCAGCGCGCTCTCTGTCGCGAGAGCCAAATCCAGTGCGCGGCGAGCCGGATCAGTTGGGTCGGCGTCAATAAACGCCCGAAATAACATGAACACGTCCTCCTGGATCGTATCTGCGGGCTCCCCGGACGCCTCCAGATCATCCAACCCGTACCATTTCACCTCAATCTCCCATCGGTGGGTGGTCAGGCTCAGTCGGCACTGGCGTAATGCCTCGACGAGGTGCCCGCCTTCGCCGTGGATAGATCGCTCCACCATGTCTTCGACACAGCCACGAGCGGCATCTGCAGACGAGAGGCGTGACGAATGCAGATGGCGAATGGTGCGATAATGGCCTGGACTTCAAGCGTATCGTCATTGAGCGCTCGGACGATGCGTTTCGGGCCGCGCCAGATCAGTTGAAGCATATGGCCGCTGAGGCCTGTTGCCGTCGCTGGCCAGCACAAAATCTCCTTCAGCAAAGTTCACCAGGCGAACACCTTTACGTCGCACGGGACGCTCACGTGCAGCGCGACAGCGCCTCTCGCTGGCGGCAGTGATCTCGGTATGCATAACGTTCAGAGCGAGGCGAACTGATTCCGGATGTCGACGGATTCCACTATGAACCCAAGCAATCGTAGCATCTAGAGTCTCGTGAAGGTGAAGAATATCACGGAGCTGTGAACCTCCTGATAACGCGGTGAAAGCCGTGAGGAGCGTCGTATCGCCGAGTCGATCCGCCGGCGCCGAGTTCAAGGCGGCTTGAACGACTGCGAGAATTGCTGGCCAATCCGTAACGTGAAGCCGACGTTCACTGAGCAAAACCTTCACGCACTTTAACACTTCACGGTTGATCATCTCGACCCTGCCGTTTGTCCACGGAGTGTAGATGGTTGTAAAGTGATGCTGTGCACCGAATGCATGTTGCAGTTTTTCAACGACTTTGTTCCGGAATGGACTCCTTGATCCGAGACCCACTGAAGCACAATACCAAAATGCTTGAACCAATCCATTTGTCCCTGGTACACTTTGTCTGTCCCAGCCTGAGGGCACGCTATGAGTTCAACGAAACCGCTCATACTGTCTTTGATGAAGCACGTACTTGCAGCCATTCGCACCTTCAATCATCGTCAGGAAATCAAAATGCAGGATCTCGTTCGGCTTGGTGGCTTTCAAAGTCTCACCTAGTGAACGTGGAATACGACCGCCGACCGTGGTCATGCAGTGAAGACACCTGGCAACAAAACTGGCCGCATCGTGCTCCAACGTCTTCCAGTAGAAACCAGCTTGAATGGCTTTTGTGGTGGTGTGCCCGCCGCGATGGCCAATCGTCCCGGCATGTGCCACCACACAGACGCTGCTGTATCTCGACAGCCGTTGACGGGATCCACACGTGGTCAGTCTCCAAAGTCATAATGTGGCGGTCAGCATCCAATTGAGCGCCTTCAAGATCACCACCTTGGTCCTGCATCTCCTTCTGCAATCCAGCAATTGAAACGGATGGCGGGCCCCATAAAAATGATGGCTCTCCCTACGTTCACCAATTATTGTGTTAAAGCCTGGACGACATGACAACGGTATCTACCGGTTTGAATAAAGTATTTAGAGACTGATCTCTACAATTGTGTGGCGTACCTAGGCCAGTATGCATGAGCGTGCAAACGACTGTTGCCAACCACAAGGCTTACGTTCCGGAGTTGTGCCGGCAACGCCCCCCACTGCAGACGTACATGTACTACAGTAAACGTTAAACTCATTATGCTTAATGCTACTACATGTAGTGTTTGTCCAACACGGGTGGTATTGTGATCGCCAAGTAATTGGTGAACGTGTCACCAACATTGGTGAAAAATTGGTGAACGCGTCACCAATTACTTGGCGATCACAATACCAGCATACCAAATGCATACTACTACTACATAACATTGCAGCCGTAGCTACCAACCACCACTAGTCTAGCCATAAGAGGAGTAGATGGTGTGCACCTACCGAGTGCGACCAGCATTAAATCAACGAATAACATATATTTATACATTAAGCAACTCTTTTAGTTAACGATCGAAGTAACGCGGAAGCACGATGATGCCTTGTCCGCGTCCTCCTCAGGCAGCGCGAACGGCCGCTCCACGAGCAGCAGCGGGTGCTCGCTAAGACCCGTCTGTGCGCTGGCGGCGTCGAACAGTCACTGCGCCATCTTCTCTGGGTCGCGCTCGATCTGCGGAGCGCGGCGGTTCAGGCGACCCACGGCCTCGTCGTTGGCCTGCACCTCCGCGTCGCCGAGCGCGAGATGCACTAGCAGCACGGTCGACGCGGCGGCCGACGAGTTCCAGCGCGCGCAAGACGCTGCCAGCAGCTGGCGACGCCCGGCGGCGGTACGCGCGGGAGCGAAGAGCGCACCGGCGAGAAGCTTGACGGCAGACGTAGCGCGGGACGCGCGGCGGCGAGGGAGGCGACGGGGGCGGGGCGGCGAGGGAGGCGACGGGGGCGGGGCGGCGAGGGCGCGTGACAGCCGAGGCGGCGAGGCGGGTGGCAACGAAGGGGAAGAAACTGGAATGAGTGGTTTGTAATTGTTAGAAAATTAGATTTTGAGATTTTATGAAAACGGGGCAACCGGTAATTACCGGTACGGGTGGCGTTGGGTTTATGCACAAAATAGTTGGTGAACGTAGGCACTTCCAAAAATTGTCGGTATCGGGAATTATTTATTTATTTGAGGGGGTGGGGGGATATGCCGACCGGTACTTACTTAAGTACCATTTTCAATTCAACCACCACCGGCAAATGGCAAGAGTGCGAGGTTGTGTACTAGAAGCAGAAATATGAACCTCAGAACGTAAAACGGTAGTAGCAATAGCGGATGCTGGCACTGATCCAGCTCCAAACGACTGAGTAAATCCCCCCAGACGTTCACCTCCTCAGGGACGTGCTCGATCACGTATTTGAACGCCATCAGCGACAAGGACCATCGCTGGAGCTTATCCGCGCGGTGACATGTCATGGTGCCGTTCGTGGCGTAGGGGTTGACCATGTATACAAGATTGCGATGATCCGTGTAGAAATGGAAACCTTTTGGTCTCAGAATTAGGTAGTCGAGACTACGCGTCATGAGACGAAGCGGGTGAACGCTTTTATCGTCCAGGATGTATAGCGCGCCCAGGGGTTGGATAACTGGTATTCCAGAATGGACCAGCCCTGGATAACTCGAAACACACGGTAGAATGACTCGAGTCGTCGTGTGACCTTGTGCAATCCCTATAGGTGTCGATTAATTCGGCGGACCGTCTTTCAACCGGAAATGTAACAATCAATTAGATACAGAAATACAGAGAACTTCTAGGTTCCTCTCAACTGGGAGATCCCGGATGGAGGCAAGCTTACGAGCAAAGACCTTTCCCCAAACAACCACTCTCAAAATAACCAATAACAATACAGAGTTCGTATATACAATATGCAGTCTGTCAACTTCAGGTTACAACCCGGATACAGAGAAATCCGGGTTGCCCAACGCGCACCCCCCTGGAATGAACGAGGGAAACCACAAATACAGTCCTAAAACAAGCAATCTAACTCGGATCTCAGGGGGTGATTGCTACAACCTCCTGAAACTACAGATGGAATATGGAATGCAAGGGTCCTCTTTCGAGTGTCCACAGGCAATTTAGAGATATGAAATGGGTAGACCAACCCGAAAGCAGCTTTTTTGGGTACCCAATTTGATTTGAAGCGTGTAGGTGAGAGTTCCTTGTGCGGTTGCACGACCTTGGACGTCCGTTGGTGTACGCGGCTCCCGGACCATCCATTGGATTCTCCTTTGGGTAGCAGAAATATGGCGTCGTCGTCCTCGGCGAATATACTCTCCAGAACCAATGGCAAACAGACACGAAGTCCACTTGGGCTCTAGAAGGCAAAACAAACTCTGATTATCTCTTCTCTCTCTCTCTCTCTCTCTCTCTCTCTCTTTGGCTATCATTTCTTTCTTTCTTTCTTGGTATCTGGGTTTTCGGCGGTCTCCTCTGCTCGAATCGCATGCACTCCTCCCGGATGACTGGGTTTCACTATACTTGGGATCATGTTGAACTCGCGGAGGGCCGCTCACTCATCTTGCACTGGCGGCAGTCTTGAGCAATCGCACTTCGTGCGCTGGCGCGCTGTCACCACTTGGTTGGCTTGTCTCGAAGATCCCTGGCTTAGACGTAGCACTGTCTGGATCTTGGTCTCATGTTCGCATGGGTGCCTGATTTGGCACGACCCTGGGGCGTCAGTGATTGGTCGGTTCATACTTGGGTACACTTGCCATCCGGGGTGACATTCATCCGGAGTGGCATCTTGGTCATTCGGGTTGTCCTTCATCATTCGGGATGTACAGGGTGTGCTTCGTCTGGACTTCTTGCAGTGTCACTCGGGGTGTCTTGATCTTGGGGAACTGAATGATCACTCGGCTCGTATGGGCAGGCCGCTTTCCGGGATACATTCTACCGGAAGCGTTTGGCCCCTTCATATGGGTACCTGCCGCAAAGGGAAGTCGACGGCCGGACTGGGCGCTATACCTCCATCCCGAATCTTTGCTTCGGGTGGGACGCCTCTGTGCCTGTGAGCCTATACGTGTTCCGAGTAATCGTCCCCGCGATCTTCAACTAGTCAACACTTTCGAGTGTACCATTCTTGTGCCACTCTGAATCCAGATCTCCATTCGACACTCTCTGGCTCTGCACCCTGGGCAGCTGCGAACTGGCCACTCTGGAAAACTTCCAGTTGCCTCGCGTCAACCTCCCCTCTGGTCACGGACCCTCACTGAGAAATTTATCTTCGAAGTGTCAGACCATGAGCCGATCCACTCGCGATCGCAGCCGCCCTGGGCGTAATGCTACCTCGGCTCGCCAACCATCCAACAGGCTTCCCGGATTGTCCACCATTCTCCGTCCCGTCCCGGATCCAACTGTCGTACCCACTATTCGTCCAATCTCCTGGCGCGACAGACAACCACATTCAAAACGCAAAAACCCTTCGGCCCAACACGCGATGAGCACCAAGGCAAGCACCGAAAGCGGCAATGGTCGTGACGGGGACGACGCGCCTCCGCACGCCCCTGGGCAACTCCCGGACACCCCTCCAGGGAGGGGCAGTGCTTCGGGCTCAGGTGGTGTGGATGGCAGCAAAGGCGACTCCTCCGACAAGGCAGGTGACGCACCTCAGCCGGACTCGGACGTGCCGGACGAAGTGCCTCCGCATGAGGATACTCCGGCGCAAGACCACCCGCCACCAGGCCCTCCGGCAGGTCTGGGGCCACCGCTTACTGGCGTGGACTCGTCCGCTATTCATGATCCGGCCGCTATCGCGGCTGCTTTTGCGTCGGTGGGTCAGCAGCTGGTGGGTCAGCAGCTGGTGGGTCAGCAGCTGGTGACTCAGCAGGTGATTTCGGCGGATACCGCTAAGTGCATCTTTCAAGGTGAGCTCGACCTGGAGACGTCAGACACCGCTGCTGCCATAGAGGTGGATCCAACTCTTCCTGGTGACATTCCACCCGCACGATTCGGGGTGCGCCAAGACCCATCCAGCTTCGTGGTGGGGATTCCCGCCACTCACGCGGACCTGCTTTCAGGACATTTCATGCGCGACGGGTATGGTGGCTTGGAAACCCTGGCGTTTGTGGAGACCCTCTCGGATGAAGATATACAGGATCTCACCTAGATGTCCGGCTCGAAACTTAGCGTCCGTCCTGAACTGTTGCTGCCTCGATCGGCTGACTCCGTTGTTACCGTGCCTGAATTTCGCGAGCTTTTGGAGGGCATGGATGCGAGGCGCGAATTGGCCTCGCTGCTTCAACATTACCCTGTGGAACAACTGGCCCGGAGAGTTTTCATGATGTCCACCTTTCTGAAGCGAACGCTGACCCAACTCCGGGAGGCCAAGCGGCAGCTCGAGTCAAGCGGTTCTCGTGACGGCTCCGAATTACTTGAGAAACTGTCTGAAGTTAGTGCCCTGAAGACTGGATTCGCCCTCCTAAATCGGCATTGGAAAGATGCATTTCTGTTTTCCAAACGTCAGCTTGACCAAGAGATTGCAAACCACGCCCGGGATTTCAAACGCGCAGCGCAGAACCACGAGCAGGAAGAAGAAGTCCTCCGGTCGCGCTTGGCATCCATGACTCAGGAGCGCGACGACATGTTCGCATTCGCCCGAATGCTGAAACGCCAGCTGAAGGCAGGTGCGCTTAACGTCCCAAGGGTGATGAACTTCCTGAACCAGCACCAAACTCAAGTCGTCGGTAACTGGCCCCGCCTGAAAGCTCTACTGGAGCATCTCAAGGATCATCAGGCTCCTCCGGATAACTGGACCACCCAGATCATGGTGACTGCCATCGATGATTACTCGGCGCAGCCTGGTCCATTCGCTGCTTTGGATGAAGAAGACGCGGATGAGGAGAAGAAAGAGGAAGACGGTGATGGGCCGTCGAGTGGCTCGAAAAGTGCTCCTCTCGACTTCACTCAGGATCCAACTCCTCCTTCTACGCCCCAGACTCCTCCGTCCAAGCAGCGCAAGCACTCCGTCAGCTCTCGAAAACTATAACTCCGTCCGGATCCGTACACCCCAAGTGACCAAGACGCTCTGGATCCCCAGAAATCACTCACTCGGACTGCCGAAGAAGCTCGGGCATCTCTGGCGGATCACGCGGTGATTTGGGATAAGCAGCGCACGGACCTTCAGCTGGTCATGCGTTCTGGACTGGATTATCTAGACGCATTTGAGTTGGTGAGCGGCGATCACCTGGTGCACCCTCAAATCCCAGTTCGGGAGCTCACGCTCATGCTCGCCCGGATGATGTACTGGGGTCGGCTCAATCATACTCCGTGGGCTAGATACGTCCCGAGTTGGTGTTGCAAGGAGGCTGAGTCGCATCTCGACAACCTGGATGGCGCCCCAGCTTGTTGGCCAGCTCTGAAAAAGCTACGCCTGGATGACTCGGCAGAGGTGATGGAAGCTCTCTTTTCAGGGGTCGGCGAAAGCGAAGACGACGAAGATCGGGATGTCAGGAACCACCTGCCAAGCGTTATCGTCCGGCACAAGATCGTCGCCGATCGGTCCTGGCTCGGAAAGAATACTCCGAGTTGGCTCCGGATGAGCTCGCGCTAGTTGAGACTCCTGGACGTGGGGTGATGTCCTGGCGCCAATACGGTATCCTGCTTAAGTTCGCACCTGGGACTGCTAACGCGATCGAGCAGGGCTTCCCGGATTACACCCCTAACCTGGCCAAGGTTACCGAGGTGGAAGCTGTCCGGACTCGGTGGGATCCTGCTTCGTTTAAAGTGCTGTGGGACCTCGCCCCGTGGGATGACATGTTCAATCAGCGCTTGAAGTTCCTGATCCTGCACCAGCTGGATCACTTGGATGCCCAGGCAAAGTCTAGCTTGGTCGACATCGTGGACTTTATGTGGAAGCATCGCCGGGCTTTCTGGTTGACTGGTCACTGGTTTTTCATTGACCATCGACTCGACGACTATTCGGCTGAGCCCCACGCTGATCGCAAGAAGGAGTGCGATACTGCCAAGAAGAACTACAAGAAGCTCCTGTATGACAAAGTCCGGGATGGCCTTCCTGAGTCGGTCCTGGAAGAGCCGGGCATCTGGACGTTCCCGGCCAAGGTTTGCTCCTGGATATGGATGGACAAGTCGCAGCTGAATGACCAGGGGCGCCCCTTTTCGCTGGCGGAGCAACTCCGTATTGTTGACAAGTTGGAGCCTGCCCGGGTGCAATGGAACTCGTGCGACTCGGATGACCAACGTGTGGCCCACCTGAGCCCGTCTCTTCGGAAGAAACTGCTTCCCGAGTCCAAGCGCCGCCGCTATCCTGTCTCCACACAACGTCCGTAAGGCACACCCGTGCATCGTGAGAGGTCTGATCCCGGAAGTTCGTTCCATTTTCTGCATGTCTTAGCATAATCACGCCTTAACTCCACCAATAATCTGACCCCTCGCTCACGTTCCAAATCTCCATTCTAATCTTCTTTGCACGCGCAACTTCATATCATCACTCTTCAAGTCTCTCTTTCACTTCTTTGTACACTCTCGCTCGTATTCCAGATAGCCGTCTCCATTCTCCACTCGAAATCAAAACATTTTTCAGTCAAATTCACAATTCCGCGATCTGCGTCGGTCAAGTCGGGCTCATTCGGGGTGCTTATAGCCTAGGGTGATCGTCTCCAGCCTGCACAGCCTGAAAACGCGCTTTAGCTTTCGCTCCTTGTGTGAACTCATATAGGAGAGCGCCACAGCTCAGCTGGGATACTGGTGTCCAATCTGGGTCATCATAACCCTTCCATTTCACCAAGTATTCCCGAGTACGCTTAGCCGTGCGTGTCCGTTTGACCCATTGTAGATCCAGGATCTTCTCGACCTCATATTCATCATTCGAGTGGTCTGGTTCCCAACTGTCTTCTGGCAACAGAGCCGCATCAAAATCATCGTCGTCTTCCAGATCGAGCTCCATCGTGGGTCGTTTCGGGAATACTGCACGCGGTTTCAGGCGACTCACATGTACCCAAGGGTTGACACGGTACCCCGTGTCCTCAACCTTCAGGCGGACTCGAAGATCATCCTGAATTTCTTCAATTCGGAAAGGCCCATGCCACAAGTGTGCCAGCTTTCGGCTCAATCCAGGTTGTACTTTCGGGATGTATAACCACACGGCATCTCCCGTCTCGAAACCTGCTTTCAATCTCTCGGATAATTCCCGTCACTTTCGGGTCTGCTCTTCTGAACGAGCACGCCTCGCTTTCCTTTGGAGGTCTTCGGCACACGCCAAGGCGTAGCTGTAATCCCTCTGGAATTTGCGTCGCCACTCGTAAGCAGTCCGTTCGGGCAGGCTAGAAGGTTTCGGGCCGAGCATTGCCGAGGCAGTACCTTGGGCGTCGAAGGAAGTATTCAGGGCAAGCATCAATCTTTCAGCGTGTTCATCCCAGTCTGACTGGTCCGCTTCTGCGATGTATGCCTTGACACTCCGAATGACTGTCTGGACTGACCGCTCTTGCTGCCCATTGGCTTGGGGACGGTAGGCCAGCGTCGCACGCTGCTTGCTTCCGAGCAACTCGCGGAACCTCGTGAATACCTCACTCATAAACCTAGGGTCCTGGTCATGTCGAATCATGGATGACGCCCCGAATCTCCGAAACACTTGCTCTTCATACGCTTCGGCCACATCTTGGGCAGTCGTGGACGACATTGGCTTGCACATGATATATCCGGAAAATGTGTCCTGGAACAGGAGTAGGAAAGTGTTCCCTCGGGCCGATTCAGGCATGTGCGTGACGAAATCCATGGAAACCAACTCGAATGGTCGTCGCGGCTCGATATTTCCTGGGGACGGCCCGGGATTGGGGGGACGCCCCTTTCCGCTGGCGCAATCCGTGCACTCTTTTACGTAGTGTTCCACACCAGCATACATGCCAGGCCAGTAAAACTCCGAACGCAGCTTCTCGTAAGTACGGGTGATACCTTGGTGTCCTCCCTGAACGTCCTCATGGACATAATGTAACATGTCCTCTCGTAGGGCTTCCGGAACTACCAGACGCAGCTGATCCCCCGCGTCCCGAGGACGATCCCGGGTGGAGCGTGCTAATCGATAAAGCACACCTCGAACATCCAGTGCGAATAAGTCAGCAACTTTCGCAATCTTCCGCAACCTCTTCGGTGAAAAACGTTCCAGGTTTCCTTGAAGAAAGTCTCGGATCTCTGATAGGTATTCATCTCGCTCCTGGTGTGCGCGAATGCGTCTCCAGCGTTCCGCCTGGAATTCCAGGGGGCCCAGAGGTGGGGTATCATCCGGTGTGCCTCGTGTTTGTCCTCGGGTCAGCACAGCCAGTACTCGTGCAGTGAAAGGAAGCGGCGCTGATTCAGGACCGGGTCCAGACTCACGCCCGGGATCCTTGCTGGGCGATCCATTCGGGATACTCACAGGTTCAACCGAGTGTACCTCAGCATTTCCCTCCGGTGACGTCATTATCTGTTCCGGGATTTTCGACACGATTCTCAGATGTTCCTTTTCCTCCTCATCCTGGACGACCCAATCTTCTCCTGAAACTAGCGTTTTGGACGTCAGATAGTCTGCAGCCTGATTGAAATCTCGTTTCACATGTACCAAACGGACCAGCTTGAATTTCTTCTTCAACGCTTGGCATTCGGCCAACCTTCGCTGCAAGTTGGGTTGGTTACAATTGATCAGACCCTGGACTTGCTGAATGACAATTCGAGAGTCCCCCACAGCTACGAGATCCTGGATGTTGTGTTCCAAGGCCATTCCAAATCCTTTGAGTAGTCCATAATATTCCGCGTCGTTCACCGTCACTCCATTCAAGATGAAACCTCGGGCGTCCAGGATGGTCCACTCAGGCAATTGCCACAATATACAGCCACAGCTGCCTTGCTTCGTGGATGTCTTAGCTGCACCATCAAAACTCAGCACCACTCCGGAATAGTCGACTGCTTGCATTTCCACACTTAGTACTGGTGGCGCTCAAATGCGCCCCTTGGCTGGAATCAAGTTTTCGGCCACTTCATCCAAGTGTTCCCTGGGTGTGATACCCGCACCCAGGATGGCTGCTAATCCGTCCTCGTCACGTTGTACCTTCCGGATGTCTAAATCGTAATGCGAGAGAAGAACGCCCCAGGGCACTGTCCTGCCATCCGCAGTTTTCGACTTGATTACCCACTTGAGAACGGAGTAGCGAGTATACACGATCAAAGGACAACCTTCAACCAGGGTGTTGAACGTCTGGAGTACCCGGATGACAGCCAAAACTTCATTCTCTGCAATGTGATACCGGAGTTCCGCATCGTGAAGGACTCGCCCCGTGAATCGTACAGGCTGAATGACACCATCGTATTCTTGCCCAAGAACTGCACAAGCGGCCCACTGGTTGGCATGTAGAATGATGACGAAAGGTTTCGAGCGGTCTGGATATCGAAGCATTGGTGTAGACACAATCTTCTGCTTCAGGATGGCGAACGCTTCCTTCGCCCGAAGTAAGTCTCGACCTGCTCGGACTTGATCGTCTGTTAGCTCATACAACACTGCGGCGGCCACCGGAAAATCCTCGATGAATTTGTGGTAATAATTCAGGCTCCCAAGGAAAGACTGAACCCCTTTTAGGGTCTTCGGGAAAGGTAGATCCTGGATGCCTTTCACGATTTTCGGAGTGGCCCTGATTCCCTCAGCCCCAATCTCGTGAGACAGATAAGGGATCGTCCTCTTCCCGAATTCGCTTTTGGGCAAGCTGACCGAAATATTCCAATACCGCAGACGAAACAACAACGCGTCCAAATCGTCACACAGCTGGTCCCAAGTCGCGGCACCATGAGCGATGTCATCAATGTAAGAACTACGCCCCAGCACTGGTCCTATCCGGGATGGCATTGGGATGTTCCGCTTGAAAACCGTCATCTGCTCTGTCAGTACTGGCAAGTAGTTTTCCGGATGTGTGACATCAGGGTCCAACTCAGCACATTCCGTTTTTTCCGAATCTTGCGAGTCCAACCCGAGATAGTCCAGGACTTCCTGATCTACCAGTGCCTCCTCTTCAGGTGGTAATCGAACAAAGCCCCATAGACAGTTGTTGATCACGTGCTGATAAATCAGTGGCGCATTTTTCAACCGGAATGGCATTCGTACCCACTGGAAATGTCCAAATGGACAAACGAAAGCCGATATGAGCTTAGCGCGTTCGGTCATTCGGATTGCCCAGAAGCCACTAGCCATGTCGAGACTCATGAACCACATCGCACTTTCAAAACCGACTAACAGATCGTCGATCAGAGGTAACGGGTAATTCGAGAGCCGGATGAAACCGTTGACTATTCGGTAATCAATGCACATCCGGATGTCAATGCCATTTTTCTTGAGGACAATCACAATCGGGGATGCCCAAGGGGATTCGGAATGTTCGACCAATTTGGTCTCCAGGAGCTTCTTGAGCAGCTCGTATACCTTGATCATGATATGTGGTGCGATCGAGCGGGGTCGCTGTGCCACAGGGCGTGCGTCTCCCACATCCAAATCGCACACCACACCCCGAGCTGGCGCAGGGGCCGCATTCCCATCACCCAGGAAAATCTTTCGATGTCGTTCCAGGATGCCTCTGAGTCTGCGATCCTGAGTGTTCGTGCTAAAACCGGGTTCCCCCACATCTGCCTTGGTAATCGGGTAGTAATGCTAACTCGTCTTTCAACTGTGCCATGAGTTCACTCCCTTCGTGCAGGTACACAGTTGGCTCCAAATCTAGTTCCTCCGAATTCACCCGCATACAGCGGGCGTACTCCAATTCGAGCTTCTCGACGGGTGTGCCCCATTGCAATCACAGAAGGCGTCTCAGGATCTTCGTCCTTCCGGGCTGGTTCATCCTGAAGTGTAATCTCTTCAGCCACTCCTCCCGAGGCTTGGTATTCATCATCTGTGTTGTTCGGGATGGGGTTTAGTCGTTGTGATCGCTCCACTCCTTCACTTCCAGAATTACTTACTGGTGATCGCGAACTTCCCTCGTCATATTCGGAAGTGCCGTCTTCTGGTCCTCCCGAGACCTCGCGTCCAGGTGCCTGCTTCTCAGCCGTGGCTGGTTCCGAGTAGTCAAAACCTACTTCCGGCGTGGACATCGGCCTATCCTGCAAATGCACCATGCGGACTGCTTCAGTGTCCGACCGCGGTCGCATCAGCAACTTAGTCGGCCACTGGTAGCTTCGTGTCTGTACTGCAGGCGGCTCTTCATCCTGAAGCATTTGCTCATAGCGTCTCGCTCGCAACCTCGCTTGGGCGGACAACGTGCTTTCAAAACTTAACTGCTGCCACTCCTGATAACGCCGTAATCCAGGTCGTACGAAACGTCCCGCCGTCGGGAAGTGTCCGTACTCAACAATTCGGGCCACCGGCGTCCCAGCGTCAATCCAGAGATCTCGATCCGAAATGTTCACAACCTTTACTGCGGTCGCCCAAATCTGGGGGCCGTAACGTATCTGCGTTACCCATCTGTCGCCTCGTCCTGCCCAAACCACATCGGTTTCCGGATTGCTCTGTCCGTATCGAATACGCACAGTAGCACTCTCCCCGGAGCGCAGGTGTAGTCCGGTCGGGGCTTTGATCGGGAGATCCAAACCCTGACGGCGCTGAACAACTTCTCCGTACATGAGAATAGACTCCTCATCCGGGAGAATGACCAGACCTTCACGAATGCAAAGGCGTACTCCGGCACTGAACATGAAGTCCATCCCAAGCAACACATCCACGTCTTCCCCGATATTCGTGACCCACAAGTCCAGAACATACACCACTCTGTGTCCCAACGTGACCTTCACCTGGGTACTCGAGCTGATGTAGGTCGGAACGCCTCCCAATCCAGACACCTTGATCTGCTGATGTGAGCTTAGTGTGGTTGGAGCCTACGCGCAAGGTCCAAACTTATCATACTCACTGTGGCTCCGGTGTCCAATAGGATTGGCGTCCTGAAGTCACTTACTGCACCATGCACCCTTGCAACTTGCCGTTTCTCGTCTTCTGGATCATGGTCAGCCCACCATCCATACCTTTCACCTGGGGACAGTCGGAATTCAACTGGTCCCTCTGGTTCTGGCATTGACGACAATCTTGGATAATCCAAAAGCTCTCGTTCGGATGGCACAGGTCCGTTGTCAATCAGGGATGTCATACATTGTTGGTTATCGTGGTTCTTGGTCCGCAATTCGGGGCCGACATAAGCTAAGACACACAATTCTTAGGGTTTCTTCTGCCCGACGCGTACCGAATCCTCATTCGGCGGGCTTAGTGGTTTAACTGCTGTCCCTCAGAATCGGCCTCACCATTCGGGGTGGCACCATCTAGTATGGCGTCCCGGACGTGGCTTGGCAGGTCACTTAGAGCCCCCTGACGCACCAGCTTCTTGATCTCTTGGAAAGCTTTCCAGTCTTCACATCGTCCTTCGTGGAATTGTTCACATTTCTTGCAGGGTCGCGTCTCACACATTCGGGCAGGATGTCCACGTCGATGGCAGCGGTCACAAATCATACTGCTCCAACACTTCTCGGTGCGATGGCCCCACCGGCCACAGTCTTCGCAATACTCGTTCCGATCCGGGTTGACCCGAGGTGGGTAGCTCGGATGGGGTGGAGATCCAGACTGCCGTGGCGCTGACGCTCCTGAGTTAGGGGGGCTCTTTGTGGCCATCCCACACGCTCCATCACACGAAAAACATCGTGAATGAGCTCTTCCTTGGTTAACACGACGTCTGCACGTGAATTCGGACCACCGCCGTCTTAATCGTTCTGGGCGAAACTGCTCCCGGATGCTTCAAGGCGGGGTTCGGGTGAGTCCTCGGACATCTCATGCTCTTCCGAATCCAATTCGGCATCGCCTTGAGCTACAAAGGCGCGATCCCGGCGCTTGGGTTTGAAACGATCTCGGACTACATTGTCGGCCCGGAAATCACGCGTCTGTTGCACTCTAGCGGGTGGGCTATCCTCCTGGTGGAGCTCTTCGCGCTGCTTCAGGATATACTCGAGATCGGCTACCTTCTTGAAACGATGACTCTGGAGGGTCTCCTTGAGGGATTCATCCGAGAGGTTCCTCACGAACTGCCGCATGTGTTGTTCGAGTTTCCTGCTAGACTTTCGAAAAAAACACCAGCGCGCTCCGCGGCGAGATTCAGGCGGTACAAGAACGCCAGAGCCTTCTCTCCCTTCCGTTGCGTCATAGTGTAATAACGCTCAGCCTCAGACAGTTTCGACTTGCAATACTCGCGCTTGAACAGTTTGGACAGCCGGGTCCAGTCTCGGCGGCTGCGTTTGGAGAGTTGACCCTCCAGTTTCGGACTGCCGGAGGCATCTTGAGCTTGAGCTCGTACACCTTAGTCCGATCCGACCAACCACCTTGAACGGTCAAATTCAGGAAGCGCTCCCACCAGCGTCGTCGTGCCGGCAGCTGGGCATCTTCGTCAAAGTCTTCTAGCGTGCTTGAACTCACGTACGGTCTGAACGTTAGTGTAGTGCCTCCCAAAGTCGTAGTTGTTGTCGCTTGTGGGGGACTACCTCCACTGGAACTGTCGGAGTCATCGTCACTCGAGCCGCTATCGCTTGATCCGGAACTTGAGCTGTCGTCCGAAGGATCTCCTCCTCGTCGGCCAGAATGCTTCTTGTCGGAGGTTCGGCGACAAGAAGGTTTCCTTGATCCCGATCGCGTGGGTTCCGTGGACTTCGATCCGGATTTCTGAGCGGTTGTTCGGGATGCGTTGGTAGTGGCAACCTTGGAAGTCGTCTCTGTTTTCGCATACTTGGTCTCAGTCATCGGCTGTAAGGTCGCACGCAATTGAGCTGCTGTAAGATCGCTGATTGACTTGTCCAGCTTCCCATCTCCCCTCCCATGCTCACGCCACTGGATTCTGGGGTACATAGCCATGCGAACTGGCTCTGTTCTGGACAATGTTGCCGAATCAGTGCTAGCGGTTGCTTGAGTACCTTGAACCTGAGGTGAGGTGGTAGGAATGTTGCGGGAACGAGTTCGCTGAACGTTCTGGAGGGTCCTGATGGTGGCTTGATCCAGATTGCGTGCTTCTTCCATTTCGCGTATCTTTTGCTGGACGATATCCATCTGAGAAGTCAACTGCCGCTGGAAGTCTGCAGCCCAAGCGGCTTTCTCAGCTTCGACATCAGACC